>CM054137.1:5680538-5758038 GCA_028751875.1 Rapana venosa
TTCTTTACAGTAGTTAATCTGTAATCTACTATAATTTTAGCACTTGGGAGGGAGGGTGTTAATATTTATTATAAAATACTTTTTTTAGAAAAATTAAAAAAATTGACAGAGTAAGAAAGTGCTTTAAAATGGGCCATGACAGTTCACCTCTTTGTTGTGCTATTAACTTATTTGTAAATTGAATCACGGGTGTGGGTGGCTGTGTGTTTGTGACTGTGAGCTGGTGTGTGATTTTCATGGGCAAGATGGTGGTGGGGGGGGGGGGGATGTTGTCATGATTCATTAATCGAGGAATACATTTAGGATTTAACTTGGGAAAAAGACATGTGGATGAATCAAAACCAATGTTAATAAAGACTATTAAAAAAAAAGCCACGGTATTCAAAACCATGGTGCTTTTTTAAAAAAATATGTCCCGGTAAAAATTGTTAACAATACAATTCATATAATATATATATAGTGAGCAAGGAGAGAAAGAAAGAGAGATTGGGGGGAGGGGGAAGGTGCATACACTTTAGCAACAAACATGCCAAGGTAAAATACTGTCATTGTGTATTTCTGTTATTATCCTGTTGTCAAATAACAGGCACTAATGGAGAAAGATTTCATTGAACAAATGCCAGCAAGCACATTGACATTGATGTCAGTTTATGGCAGCATGGAGTTCCTTTCCCCTGTAACTAGAGAAATGTCAAATGACTTTTTGCCTGAAACTGACTTCTGTGAAAGCATTTTGTCTTTTTCTTCTTCTCTTTCTTTTGTTTTTAAGAATGTAATACTGTAGTGTGCGGCAGTGTTTTCTCTGCGTGCTTCCGTCATTGTCACCAAAAAAATCAATACTGGTTTCAGCGCCAGCAAATGCTTTAGGTTAATATTAATGGGAACAGCTTCTGTCGGGGACAGCTTTTCTATGAAAGGGTATTTTTACTCCAGGCTAGCATTAGGTGTTTGGGGAATTAGATAGATTTCTTCTCTCTCTCTCTCTCTCTATCTCTCTCTCTCTCTCTCTCTCTCCTCTCTCTCTCTCTCTCTCTCTCTCTCTCTCTCTCTCTCTTGTCACAGTGTCTGTCTCATCTGTCTCTTTCTCTATCGTAGCAGAGTAGTTTGTACTGTTGAAATGTGGTCACAGCAGTGGGTATGTGATAAAAATTACTCCTCACTTAGTTGTTGGTTATTATGAAAAAAAGGCTAAAGTACATAATGGTGGTCCTTTTTTCTTTCTTTGTTATTAAAATGGTTCAGATCATTTTTACACAATAAAATATTTGTACTTTGAATGATCTATAGAAAGACGTTGTGAGTTAGGATGTCATTATCAGTGTATCCTACCTTGAAAAACTGGGAATATTATTCATGAACAGCCAAAATAATATGTATAGTATTCTGTTGAAAATAGTTATGGTATAATATAAAAAGGGTAAGCTGCACTATCTTGAAGTTAAACCAATTTATAAAAAAAAAAAAGAAAGGAACTTGATTTTCTGTTCGCTCCTGATTGCATCTTTATAAATGTATATATACAGTACAAATTACAATAGATCTACAAAAAACTGAAGTTAACATATAAATGCTGAATACTACTGACTGCTTTAGCAGAAGGCTATCAATGATCATGAAGAACAGAGGATATCATAAAGAAGGCTATCAATGATCATGAAGAACAGAAGGTATGAAGAACTGAAGTAAAAGTTATGTTTAATCATAATGTCTGCTGTAGCTCTTGATAAACTTTATAAAATAAAATAAAAAGAAGAAAAAAGTTTACACTGATTGCCAGAACCATGCCAGGAACTGAAGTCTTGATAGTGATGACATTATTTTTTACTAAACAGCAATGAATAAGTCTGTGATTTGGGGGGTGTTTTTTTAAAAATCTGTACACTCTTGTCTTAGGGCATTAGGCCTGACTGCAGCATTTTGCTCTTCATAGTCATTGCTGACTGATGCAATGTCCATTAAGAACTGAAGTTCTTATTCATAGCCTGATGAATAAAGAACTGAACATTGATTTCAATGATTTGCAAATGTTGCATGCTATTGTATTATGATCAGAATGTCAGAAGGTAGTGAATCATGACATTCACTGTGATTCAGTTGCCTTTAGTACTCTGTTGTAATAAATCCTGATTGTTAACTGTTCTGTGAAAAAGGACAGAAGCAAAACATGGGATAGAAAAGAAGTTTATTCTGAGTCTGGTACTGAATAGATAATTTGTACTGAAAGAGCGCCTGACCTTTCTACAAGGAGTAATTTTTGTTTTTAATTTGGGTAGTGGTGGGAGAGGTGCATATATTATATTATTTATATATATATATATATAGGTCATTCTCAGAAACATGTGAGGTATGATAGTGACCTACTTCACACATCTACCATTTGACTGAATTTAGTTTGTAAATGTAGTGAATGCTGGTTACTGGTTATGTTTGAATTAAAGAAATAAATTTTAAAAGTTGTAATGAGTACTTGTGCTTGTTTTTAAAAATATTGAATTTTCTTTTACAAAATGTGCTCATTCCAACATGGCGGATTTGTGACATGATGGTGCATACGTTATTCAGATTGTTCTTCTGACCTCAAAGACTGCTAATTTGAAACACAATTTGTATTAAATTAATGCCCAGATGTTGTTTCAAACTCCCAAGCAGAAACATCTTCCTTTTTTATCATGAACATTAAATAGAGGGTGGATTAAATACCCGTTGTGGTCGTGACGCTTAGTTTCCAAAGTCAGGCCCAATTTTAAAAATTCACTCACAAAGAACTATACATATCATCAACACATTATAGCTTCCACTGATAAAGTGAACAGTTAACAGTATATAAAAAACGATGTTTTTGATCAGCAAGCCTCCTACCCTCGTTCATGGCTTGAAACTCCAGATTATCAACATGGTTTCTCATTTTTAACGTCACAACCGACCGACGTAAATTTGGTGCAAAACTCGGCACATTCCTTCACTGACCGAGATTTTTATCGCTGGCACTTCACCTTGACCTAAAATATCTCTGGCACGTACTTTTTCCCGCCAAAGGAACATCGCGATGCTATACTAGTGTGCCAGTCTTTGTCTTCTTCCAAAATTTCTCATGTCACGACCGACCGCTAAAGCACGGCAGCATTTGATCAAGATGCCTTTACTTGCTTCTGTCGCATTTTTTATCGAAGGAGAAGGAATATTTTCTTTTCAAAGTATTTTACTTTTGCCAACCAGAGTTTAATAATCGTAAACTCGTGTTTAAAATTACGAAATTGCTTGTTTTTGTCAGGTTCTCTTTTCTTGTCAACAGCTTTGGCTTGTTAGCTGTGGGTACATTTACTGATGGTTTGATTTGATGACCGCTTATTCTTACTCAGAAAGAAATAAAAAGCCATCTACTGTAATTTGTGGAAATGATTGTTATGTGCAAGAAATAAATTTTGCACAAAATATTAAATAGATCCAGTTTTTGTTGTGCGGCGTTACGGTTAGGACATGAAACGAAAATAGTACGGTTTCTTGTACCACCGCAACATTCTTGTTGAAGTTTTACTTTCTCTTTCTTTTATAGATGCTATTCGTGTTTTATTTCGAACAATTAGCGACAGAAGTGATTATTTTCAGTGTTTGAATGTATTTTATGGGAATATTTTCGTTGATCTGTAAACTCATGTATTAACCACGTTGGTTGTGACACGAAACCAAGATAGCGTTGTTTCTGTCTCGGCCGTTAGATCTAGAAGCATACGTAAAATTAGTCTCGCGTTTTCCTCATTCAGTTATTGATTCTTTATATGGATGCTCTGGTTATGTTGTTGAAAATATAAACCTGCAGCAATTTTGTTCTGTGGTTATCTCGCACGTTGAAATTTGGCCGTAAAACGTTTAGCTCGTGTTAGTCGTGACAGGAAACGGATTATGGTTTTGTGTCACGACTCTGATCTACTGTAATAAATCGTCCCTTTTCCTCGGATACAGATTTCTAGTGTTGATTTCAGGGAAGTGATTGATCTACACAATCGTTGTTAATCATAATGAGTCAACCGTAAACGCACGCTAAATGTCATCGCAGTGACGTTAATGTTTGCTACAAACTGCGCCGATGACAGAGCTCGGCGTTCCTGGTCACGACCAAAACACGTCACTCGTTTTCTACCACTTATGTTCCGTAGGCTTCAAATATAATCAAACAATGACGTTCTTCCGATTAAATTATGTTCATTTGAGAGATAGGATACAATGCTGGAAGTCCTAAGCTTAACATTTTTCAAACTCCTAAAACTTTACAAGTCCTGATCAGTTATGATGAAAACCACATCATGAGGATGGGCTTTTTTGTTTTGTTTTTCGTTCGTTTCCGTTTTCCTTGTCAACATTTGGAACCAATTCATCTTTAAATGTGCAAGACAAGCGTTGATAACAAAACAAATAACACACAACTGACACACATTCACATTGACATAAAAAGCAAGAACACTACAGTTGAAATTGGTTATGACAAGTATTCAGCAGAATAAGCAATTCACATGCTTAAAAATTTTATTTGTGGTGTACACACACACACACACACACACACACACACGTCCGCATCCACATTCACGCACACACATACATACACACACACACACTCTCTCTCTCATGCGCTTGTACACACACACACACACACACACACAAACACATACATTTACATACATATAATTATTTGCTCTCTCTCTCTCTCTCTCTCTCTCTCTCTCTCTCTCTCTCTCTCTCTCTCTCTCTCTCTCTCTCTCTCTCTCTCTCTCTTCCACACACACACACACACACACACACACACACACACACACACACACACACACACCAACACACACACAAAATTATGTGTTATAAAGGAGAAGTCTAATGAGGGGGGTACAGTTAGAGTTACAAAGAAGAGCAGTGTCTAAGAAAAGTAGATCTTATCCAGGTGGGAGTCTTATGATAGAGAATAAAGGGGGGCAGGGTGCCCACTATACATATGGATGCATGTGATTATGACCAACAATTTTTTTTAACTGTTACAATATAAATCAAATCATGTGTGTGTGTGAGAGAGAGAGAGAGAGAGAGAGAGAGAGAGAGAGAGAGAGAGAGAGAGAGAGAGAGAGAGAGAGAGAGAGAGAGAGAGAACTTAACAGTCCTAAATCAGTTTGAAATTATGTTAGATCATGTTAGATGTGGGACAAAAAAGCAGCTGCATGTGAGGGAAAAAAAAGCACCAGCAAATGTTGAGAGTGCTTGAAGGATTCTATTTGCCCATAAAATAAAAGAATTAATTTGCCTGTAAAACAAGAAATGAAGAAGAAATAACTTTAGATTATTCTGTTATTCAAAGTGTTGTTAATATTAAAGGAAGAAACCCCAACAACACAGCAAAGGTGATGATTTGTAATCAATTGACAATCATAACAAAGTTTGATCGACAATTAAGTTTTGGTTTTTACTATAAAAAAAAGCCAAGAATGAATATGATTTCATTGTTTTTTTGTCGTTTTTTTAAAACATGCATTTTGTACTTGATATAAAAGCACTATGCACTCATGAGCTCATATTTTATCATTAATTATGAAGGATGCGCTAGGTCAGATGAGAGAAACTGGACTTAGCTGTGTTGATTGATATTATATCACTCCAGCATGATAAATCAAATGTAGATAATGTTTATTGATATAATATCATATCACTCTAAGTCTTAACATAATAAATCAATGTAAATAAAGTTACAAGAATGCATTGTTTCTCATTTGAGATGATGTGTTTTTTCAATTTGATCTTAAATTGCTACACTTTCATGATTTGTGCTTTTGAGGGGTGTGGTTTCCATGTCACAACCAAACGGTCTCGATGTCACAACCATAATATATCATATAAAATGATAAATCAGTATGAATAATGTTACAAGAACGCATTGTTTCCAATTTAAGTTGGTGTGTTTTGTTTAAATGTATGTTTAAATTGCTACACTTCCATGATTTGTTATTTTGAAGGGTGTGGTTTCCATGTCACAACCAAACGGTTTCCATGTCACAACCGCAACATATTACTTTTATAAGATATTAATTTGAAATAGCTTCCATTCTTGTGTAAAGAAAATTGTTGTTTTATTTAAATGATTCTGTGGTTAAAGTTTAGGCTAATTTGTGATGCTTCCTGTGGTCACTAGCACAAAAAACAAAACTTTAAATCTGGGCGTACAAAACTGTCTTAGAGTGTCATTAGAAAAATGGCCAAAAATATGCTTTGTCAGTGATTGTCATACTTCCAAATGTTAGATTTGTTTTATAAATGAAAACAACAGCATTTTGGAGTGTTTTTTGTTTGATATTCTGAGTACAAAGATTTATTTATGCTACTTTTGGTTTCTATGTCACAACCGCAACACGGCTAAAAATAGAACTTTAATTCATCAAATACTAGGAAACCAATTAATATTTCATAATTTTTTCAAAAGAATGCAGATTATGACAGAGTACTCTAAAATATAACAAAAAGCCATAAACTTCCAATGACATTTATTTTTCAAGGTCTATGTCACAAAAACCTCACATGTTTCTGAGAATAACCCATATATATGTATCTAACATTTATAATACACATTGCAGACCCTTTATATGCAGGCAGCTTGTGGAGGAAGATGAATTTCTCTATTTGAGATAATGAAGTATTTGTAGGACATTCAAAGATTAACTCATGTGTCATGCAAAACATCATTAGACTGATGAAAAATCTCATTGATTTCTTACTTCAAATGATAAAATGATAAATGATGAAGAATAGTATCATTGTGAATAAATTAGTTTATTAAAATTAAATCAGTGCCTTCTACATGAAACTCCTTAGACAGCACAGATCATTGCAATGGATATACATATATATATATATATATATATATATATATATATATATATGTATATATAATATATATATATATATATATATATATATATATATATGTGTGTGTGTATGTATCATATATGTAGTCAGGTCAAGTCAAGTCAAGTCAAAATTTTATTTCCAGATGGTACATTGAATAAGCAATGCATTTGCTTTTTTTCATCAAGCCATCTATCTAAGAACAAATTTCTTAATGATTATACTAAGATACTACATTATTGCATCATTTACCATTAAATTAAACCAGTAAAAAAAGGAAAATCGATAAGGTAATACATTGAAAATACAAATTACCACATTACATATACACGCACACACATACCCATACACACCTGCACGCGTGCGCGCTCACGTCCACACACACATTTAAATAAAAAATGTTTTAAGAATTTTAAAAGAAAGAAATTCATAAAACGTCAGGACAAACAAATTATTTCACCTACTGTTTCATCCATTCTTACACGTTTATACTTTAGATAATAAAAGGGTACAGGAACAAAACGTTAGAAAATACTAGGCATACGTTGCATCATTACTGACAATATTGCCTTCAATGACCTCCCTCCTCTCCTCCTCCACCCAGCAAACGTGTGCTTTTTATGCGTTCGTACTCTTCAAATAGCGCTTTTTAAAAATAATATATTCACACGATAACTATCAAACAAGCAATTTTAGTATAGTATTGACATTCAATCAAATAGAAAATTAATAATTAAAAAAACCCAATTATTTAAACAAGTAGAACCCCTATACGATACAAAATTCAAAAGCCCATAACCAACTGTACTATCAAACTAAAACAATATCAAACTGAAACAGTATCGCTTATAATAGTACTAATAATCTCATCTCTAACTGCAATAAAAACAACATCCATGATAAAATCTATTAAATTAGACAAGACAAAGGGCATGAGGAAAGGAGGGGAGAGGAAAGGAGAGGAGAGAGAGAGAGAGGGGACACACTATCAAGCTATCAGGTCTACCATAAAAAGATTTTTTAAAATTTTCTCCTTTCCACTTGTTTTAACATTTGTAGATTATTTACTAGCTTGTATAGATTACTCTTCTTTGCATAATTAGTGTGCCTCTTTCCTGCTTCCCCCTCCCTCCACACATATACAGCGTGTGACTGTAGAATTTCTAGTCACAGTAACCGAGTAAGACATACTTGAATTTTTTATTATTTTTTTTATGGAATGCCATTCGTGCTGATAAATGTAAGTATGGTTGATTCTGCCGTATTAGTCATGGTTGATTTGTCTAAATAGTCAATTCCTAGGCATTCATACATTAGATGGCTTTTTAGCTGTGTCTTGAACTGATTTTTGTTTTGATACATTTTAAGTGTTTTGGGAGCTTGTTCCAGAAATCACTACCTGAGTACAAGAAGCTTGTTTTGTAAAGGTTATTTCTTGGTCTCGGAAATGTTAGTAGATGATTATGTCTGTGTTCATTGATTTTGAAACTATTGGTCTTTGGAGGGGCATTTCCATTGACAACTTTCTGGACAAATAGAGCTTTATTTAGATAAAGTCTGTTTTTGAAGCATGTATGTATGTATGTATATATGTGCACATCTATACTGGATTCAGACCTGGGACATGAGGGTGAAAAATTCAAAGACATTAGAAAAGTACGCAAAACACATTTTTGGATAGTCCAGACATACCTTTAATAAATAAAGAAGAAAAAAGAGAACAGCGATCATTTTAAGACTTCACAGAAAATCAGCAAAATGTAAACGAAGTGGCAGGTGTGATGTGCGTTACATGCTTTCCACTTGGTGCTATGTATTAAGATATTAAGATAGCAAGGCTTCATGAAAAGAATGATGCCATCAATACAGACAACTTACAGCATGTGTCCAATATTAAACTTGAAAAGAACAACGTAATTGTGTCCTGTGTATAAGCTTACATATAGGTGGAGACCGTAACACACGCAGCATTGCGGCTTAACAAATTTTGGCCAACAATGATAGTGCTGTGGCATGGAGGTCTCTTAATTTATTTTAGAATAGATATTAACAGCTTTCTTTCTATGACAATGATTAGCATTTGGACATTGGCATATTTATGTAATTGACAAATGATGTGTTCAGTACGTGAAAACCAAATGGTAAACTGTTCTTAGATTCCATCCAGCAGCAGCAGCAGAATAAATCACTGTTTGTACACTTTGATGGTTTTGATGCATTATCTTTTCTCAATACTGTTAAATTTAGTTTGCAGGACTTAATAATTAGGCATATGCGAGCAATAACTTATGGATTTTGAGAAGTTTATTCAAATTAGCTGGATTTAAAAAAAAATTTCAGTGTGCATGAAATTTCATTTCTTAAACATCACTGGGTACAGTTGGAAACAGACTGGGGTACAGTTGGAAACAGACTTATTTAACTGATTCATCCTTTCAGCTGGTTTGGTCTCAGTTTGCTGAAAGTTTTAAGTGGAAGACAAGAAGACTACATCATCAGGTCATGCTGAGAATCCATCCTGATCCTTGGTTACATTTTCACAACCTTTTTATTTTTATTTTTAAAGTCCCTGCATTGATATACTTATAGCTTTTAAGCAGTGAAAATGGCTGCAAGAGACATAGATTGTAGTTGACCACCTCAGCAATGTCATCAATGAATGATGGAATGCTGATCAGGGACAGAAGGTGAGGAGTGAAGTGCCATGTTGTCAGCTCATGGACCAAGAACAGCATGGTCAGCAGGTGGGGCAGGATCAGTAGACATCAGCTTCCTCTGCTTGGCTAGGATTGTGGATGGCAGACATGCATAAGCTGTCATGTTCAATGGAAATGTATACATAAAATTAAAAAAAGAAACAAGCAAGTTGTCTTGCATTTATCCAAGCAGTCGTACAACTGTCACTACAACATTTTATGCACTTTTCAAGTTAAGAGTCCAGCTGTTGTTGATTAGATAGTGATTCCAGCTGTCTTCAAAAATACATCTGACACATGGCATTTCTTCTGATGAATGGGAATATGTTACTTTTTACTGCATGTTTCATTATGATTATGGAATTTCTGCTTGTGTTCTGAAGTTTTGTTCATCATATTTCTGTTGAAAATAACGAAAACAAAACTTGTGCATAGCAGTTTGAATAATTGCAACACGAAAAAAGGGCATATGATTTGATTGATTGATAGATGATGATGATGATGATCATGATGATCAGTTTTGTAAATTGTATTAGGGTGCTGAGAAAGAGACAGCCTGATACACACACACACACACACACACAGGGGAAGAACTCCTCTAACCCTAACCCTAGACAGATCTGGGAGAGAGACAATAGGCAGACACATTGTGCTGATGTATAGATCAAAGCAGAAGAAGGGAGAGAAATGGTGGGGGAGGGGGTTAGTGATGACAGCTTTCCATCCCTATCCTCTCCCCCTTCCTACCATCCCCTTCACCCCTTTGTTTTTAGATCTGCTGTGCCTGCCCTTTCAGGAAACTTGATACCCATTGTTGTTGGTACTATGCTCCTGGCCTCACCCCCCCCCCCCCCCCCCCACCTTTACCAAGAACTTAGAAAGTTCACCCCACCCTCAACATTCTGAAAACACTCTGACTTCTCTCATAACTGACTTTTCAAAATTCTTTTTTTTTTTTTTTAAATCAATAACATAAATTACATATAAATCAAGGCTAGTATAGAAGTAAGAAGATGAAGAACAATATGGACAGAAGCGTGAAAAAAAAAGTAAGTGAAAAGTTAAGGTTGTATAGGTGCATGTACCTGTAGGTATCTTTCCTGGTATTCTCTCTCTCTCTCTCTCTCTCTCTTCTCTCTCTCTCTCTCTCTCTCTCTCTCTCTCTCTCTCTCTCCTCTCTCTCTCTCTCTCTCTCCCTATCTATCTACCTATCTATCTATCTATCTATCTATCTATCTACCTACCTATCTATCTATCGGTGACATTCTTTCTTTTCACATACTTTTCTTGCTGAATTTGACCTTATTTTCTGAACATTTTAATTTTTATAAACAATTTGTTTCTTGTTGAGGTTTTAACAGATTTTTAAAATCTATTTTTTGTTTTTTCTGTGTTTTTTTTCCATGTACAACTGGACTGTAGTCTGACAATACATGATGATTAGGATTGTGCATGCCTGTGTTTGAGAGAAGTAGCAGACTGAGAGAGAAACAATGATAAAAATATGTGTAGCAGAATAGTTTCTCTGCATCGCACAAACAAGATGTTAATCATCCAATCCATTGTTTTAACAGGATAGCCACTCAGAAGTAATATAACCCAGAAAAGAAACGATGAAAATGCATAACATAGATCTGTGTGCTGAGCCATTTTCAGAGAAGGGTGGTGGGAAATGCGCATACTGAAGAAGTGGTTCCTGTCATCTAAATCGCCACACTGTCACCAATGCACTTAAACTTTCTTTCAGCAGTTAGCTAGAATGTTATCTTTTCTCTTGATATGCAGTTGGGGTTCATCTTTAAAGAATGGATGGATCTAGATCTATAGCTCTTGTCGCTGGCTGAAAAAGAAACTACATAAAGATTGTGATGACGATTCTTAAAACCCGCAACAACTTTTCGTCTCTTCAGTAACTCACGCTCACAAAGAGCCAACTTTTTAAAAATTCTCCTTTGATTTCAGTAGTTATATGAATCATGTTGTGGACAACCATGACTGTTTGCTGTTTGTTTTTCCTCCATAGACATCAATCTGTTGCGAAATGGTAATCCATAACAACAATTTAGCAACAAATGTTACTGTGGAGTCTAAAACTACAGGCAGTTGAACTATTTCCCGAAATCTCCTTATTTGCAGAGAGCGTTCTGTTAAAAAACACAGACGGTAAGGCTCACAGTGTTTTGAATAATCACGACACACATTGTAAAGCTTGTAGAAGCAAAAGGTTTCCTTGAAAATGCCCCGTTTTACGAAGTTTCTTCGTTGTGTTCACTACAAGAGAAGCAAAAAATTCACGCTTTCGTCTCTGAAGTAGTGTACAACTGCATTCTCTGTACACATAAAATTCTAGATGTATGCTGAGCTTTGCAAAATGAAGAGACTTGCCCCTGCAATATCTTATTAAAAAGTTTCAAATGTGATCATGCACATTGGATATTGTGTGGAAACACTTGTTCGTTACTGCAGAGACGATCAAATTGCCTAGATTTGGTTTACATTTTGCGAGAATCAGCCATTATTCACCATTTTATTGGGTTTTGTTTCTAATAAATTATACCTATTTTAAAGAAGGTTTGTATCCTTACCTCAGTTAGCTCACCACCTTCACACACCAAGCAGAAGATACGGACAGTTGCGGGAATGTTGAACAGATATGATGTTCGTTTCATGGCGTTGGGAGGAGGCATTATAAACATAAACACATATAAACACCCAACTTTTTTTTTAATCGTTCAAAGGCTATGTGCCCTTTGTTGCCTAGGGAATATTTGGCGTTCTTGCGCACGTTAGATTCAGAGTATTAGATCCAGCTAACTGGATCTAATGATGAGTGGAGTGGAAGTGTTGTGTTTGTTACATTTGGCAGCGAAACATATGGCGTTGTAAACATCTTCATATAACTTGCATTCAGCTTCATATATCCACAAGCTGGATGGTGAGCAGTAAGAATGATCCCCAAAGATACATTCTGGTTTAAATTTAAATCAGTTGAAGCACTGCAGCGTTATGGAGTATAAGCATTATCAGTGGAAAGCTCATACGAATGAAATGTACAAGCGTTATCAGTGGAAAGTTCATACGAATGAAATGTACAAGCACCATATTTTTTAGGGCACCAAAAGTATCATGGAACATAAAATTTTCCAGTGGCTTATTGCGGGTGAGAGTAATGTTCTATTTACTCGCAGGACACACATAATTTGTTCTTGTGTTGCTTGTTCTGTTTAAACCAGACTTTTGTGCAAGTGGCAACCCAAGCCATGTCCTGCTTTCTGCCGCCATTTTTGTCACAACCACAGACAAAATCAGCCAAAAAGTCAGGCAAACACAACTTATGATAAACACTAAAACAGTGCTTTATTTTGATAAAGAAACATGTCACTAAAGCATTTTAACTATAAAACTCCACTGGAATATGCAAAGCAAGCTACAACTGAAGCTGGAAGTGAGGACCCTATCATTTTAATGGGTGTTTCCAGTATTGTAGACGTGCACATATATATTTGTCTGCCCCAGTTGTATGAATAAGAAGGGTGAAGGGTAGATGAATTCTGCTACCTGGGAGAGATGATGAGCTGCGAAGCAAAATCTGAGTTAGCTGTCAGAACCAGGATTGCAAGTGCTTGGAAGAAATGGAAAGAATATGCAAGTCTGCTCGAAAATCAGAAAATCCCACTGGAGAGACACTGTCTGATATATAAGGCCTGCATTAGACCTGTTCTGTATAGTTCGGAGACGTGGGTTTTCACAAAAACTGTCAAATGTTTGTTGAAGAGCTGTGAAAACCGAATGCTATGCTACATAACAAAGATCAAATGGGAAGACAGGATCATGAATAAAGAACTATGGAGAATGTGCAAAGTTGATGATCTGAAGTCTGTAGCTAGTAGCAATAGACTGCGCTGGTTTGTGCACGTTCAATGGAAAGCAGACCACCACATCATAAAAAGAGCAATTAACTTCGTAGTGGATGGAAAGAGACCAAAGGGAAGACCTAGCAAAACCTGAGCTACCTGTATTGCAGATGATCTTAGAGAAAGAGGCAAAAATAAGGAGGAAGCTCAAAACGGAGGGAGATGGAGAAGGCTCATTAATGTCAAACCTCCCTTGGGAGAAACATGACCAAAAAGGAAGAAGAAGATATAATATATATATATATATTAATATAGATAACTGCTGCACCTGCAAGAGGGTTCCAGCTTCCATACTGATGGCCACTGCCTAGGGCAAGGGAGTGGGAGGTAGAACAGTGAAACAGAATTTGTGAAAATGCACTGAAACTCATTCAGACCTTTGCTGAAGAAAATGGTTTGATTTCTGAGCAAACAGGGACAATATTGTTTTTGGGTGGGTTTTTGTTTGTTTGTTAAAAACTTTATTTGGTGTGTTCTGTACTTTTGGGGGGAATCTTTTTGGTCATCACAATCACATAATCATATCTGCTGGTAGTGGTACCTTTGGAACATTAGATGAATAATAGACTAAATTTATTTGAAGAGGAAAAAGACATGGCAAAAACATCCATACATACATGTGTATTTTACAGTCTGTTTGCAGATAGATTTGTGCAAGTTAACATGTTGGAATGTGGGGAGGGGGGGGGGGGGGGGGGGTTTCTTCTGTTGGAAGTATTTGTTCATCATTGTCCCAAGTTAAACATTGTTTAGTGGGTTTTTTTTATAATTTATGGATGTTTACAAGAACAAGTCATTGGATTCTATATGTATTCTTGATTTTCTCATCATAGCACTGTAGAGATAAATAGTAAAGAATTGATGTTGGCCTGATTTTTCAGATTCTACCATAGATGAAGCCAAGCCAGTGGGGAAAAGCAACAGTGTAGGAAACAAGAAAAACGCACACAATCAGCAGCAACAGCAGCAACAACAGCAGCAGCAACAGTCATCTGTAACTCAGGGTCAGAGTGGTCTGGGGTCACCAGGCAAGTGCAGTGTTCCGTGTCAGACTTGCGGGAAACTGTTCAACAACGTGAGTGCCTTGGCGAAACACCGCTTGACGCATTCGGATGAAAGGAAGTACCTCTGCACTGTTTGTAACAAGGGTTTCAAGCGTCAGGACCATCTGTGAGTATTCCCTGTTCACTGCTTGTCTAGGGACTGTGAGACTAGTGCTACTATTCATGATCAGCTTGAAGGCACTGGCTTGTTGATAAGTGTATTCATAATATCAGCTTGCCATTGCGTATTTCTTGGAGTTGTTTTTGGAAAAGAAACTGTAGTGGTGAAGAAGGGCAGTGTCAGTGAAATGCTGGTTTTAGGGTGTAACTTTCACTTATAGTATGTAAAGATAAGTGGTTTTTGAACATCACAAGGGAGTATTTTGTGGTCACAGTGTATAGCTTGAAAAGGCAACAAGAACAAGGGTAATCAAGCCCCTAGACTCTGTTTGCTGCTTCAGGCAGGCCTCGCTTGCATTGCCTGGCCTTCAGCATGAGCTCAGGGTTGGTTTGTTCTTTCTTTCTCGCTGCCATGCTTTTTTCTTGACTTGACCTGCACTCCTGCACCCCCCTCCCCTCCAGACAAGATCTTTGTTTATTTACTTCTTCTTCTTCTTCCTTTTTTGTCATGTTTCTCCCAGGGGAGGTTTGACATTGATGATCATGGTCCATCTCTCTCTGTTTTATCTTTATTTCTTTACACACACAAAAATAGGGGGATGTTACTGGTCAACTCCAACAGCTAGGGCATGGTTTTTGTCAAAACTGGTGTAATTTAATTGCTGATAAAATCCTGCTTGGTTAAGTGTGCTTGATTGGTAGGGGAGGAAGCAGTAGCAGACAAAATCCAGGTGCTCTGAAATGACTAACCAGGTCACATAGCAGATAGGCAGGGGGACTTCCTATTGGTCTGGAGACTGGTTGGCATGTGGAAGGTCTCAGAGCTTTGAAGGAGAATGGTAGAAAGTTTGGATAGGGGTGGTTGTTTTGTGAATGTGTATGTGTGTTCATGTGTTTACTGATTGACAAAGTTATCATGTGTGGTAGGGGTACTCACTTGCTGTTTATGTGAATGTATGCATACATGTGTTTACTGATTGCTAAAATGATAGTTGTGAAATTGCTAAAATGATAGTTGTGAAAATCAAATCAACAGAGACATCAGGTTGTTTTCTTACTCATGTAACCTTCATCAAAAATGAAGTATTGAAGTTCTTGACTGAAATCTTGGAAAGTGTAAAATAACACAACATAAGAAACAGAAGAGAGAGAGAGAGAGAGAGAGAGAGAGGAAGAGAGAGAGAGAGAGAGAGAGAGAGAGAGAGAGAGAGAGAGAGAGAGTGTGGTGTGTGAGTGAGTGAGTACATGTGTATGCACACACTAGTGTGTGATCCAGTTAAAACTTGCCACACAGGCCTGCTAATAGGCTTTGCCTATGTATTCCAGTCTTCAGAGAGCTTTTGGCATATACACAATTGACAACTGGTACATTGTACTTGAAATGTCAGCTCATTTGTACTGTTTTGAAGATTCTTTGATGCTATTTTATAATGTAGAAACCAAATGGATATTTATGAAAAGGGAGTTTATTGTATATTTATAGCACAGCTGTAATAATCAAAAAAATAATGACAGTAGGCCTCCCCTCCAGATTGTTCTTCAGGGTCTTTTTTTTGGTTTTATTTCAGTTTTTGCTTTTATCCACAAACTTTTGGACCAGTCAAAGAACCTCTTTTTGAAATGTCTTTATTCATGAATTTTATACAGTACAGATGACAAGGGACATCAGTGTTGCAGGGACCTAAGAACTGCACAATCGAGTGCAAATAAAGTATCGGATGCTTCACATGTGCAATGACAACACACACTCACACACACTCACACACACACACACACACACACACATTCACACACACACACACAGCACACACACACAGCACACACACACACACACACACAGCACACACACACACACACACACACACAGCACAACACACACACACATACACATACACACATGTATTGCTTTTTTTATTTGAGTCTTTTTTCCCCCTGTCTTATCGGTTGTAAAAAATATATTGTATTGCATGTTATTGATGTTGTTTTTGTTTTTTTGAAACCCTTTTTAGATTGGTAGCTTGATGAGAAAAGCATATGCATTGCTTATTCAGTGTACCATCTGGAAATATTTTTTTTTAAAAGACTTTCACACACACACACTAACACACACACTGACACATTCACTAATACAGTAAGTTGAGTAACAATTTCATTGAAACACACACTCACACACACACACACACACACACACTCACACTCATACACATGCACTCTCTCTCTCTCTCTCCTCTCTCTCTCTCTCTCTCTCTCTCTCTCTCTCTCTCTCACACACACACACACACACACACACACACACACACACACAGAGTTACAATCCTGTTCAGTGAAAACTGCAAGATATGTATCACAAATCATAATAATTTATTCTGTTCATAAGCATGTACATTATCTCAAGTAACAGGCAAAAATATTAACATATGAACAAATGTGAGTAATCTAGCAGGGAGAGCTTGTGTTAAACAACAGACATTTCTGTTATTTAAAAAAAAAATCACCTCCAAAACACTGACAAGTCAAAGGACCTGTAATTGGACTCAATGCTTTCAACACTCAAGCAAATAAAGGATACTAATCACTATCAGATGAGAATCTCTAGTAGAAAATTTGTCTCATCTCTGCCATTGAAAAGCATGAAGATCAAGAGTGTGGACATGCAGACCAGTTTTGAGTAGGAGGTATCTTAATTCTTAGTCTCGGAATTTCCTTGTCTGTGAAAAGAAAGGTTTAAAAGTAGTTTTATCAAAAAGGGTTTTTTCTTACTTAAATAAAGTGTACCAGTAACCACCTTTCAAATGATTATATTAAAGGTCAATGGCCAATAATAGTTTTAATGAGCTTGTGCTGTAAGTCAATAGTAATTCAGGCTGATTTTCTCTCCCATGTTATATAATATTTTTTTACTTTGGATGTAGTCTATATCAAAATACGATTTGATCTTACTAGTTTTCTGTGTTGTTTGGTTGGCTTGTTTTTTTCAGGGTTTTTTTTTTCATTCATTCTTTTGGCATGGGGGGGGGGGGCTAAGGATCTTATGTGCATTGTTATAAAAGCTGTGTAAGGGCTACTACAGAAGCGTATTTCATTTTCTTGATTTCTGTTAATTTCTTCTTGGTCAGGGTTTATTTTGTTTGTTTTTTGTTTATCTTGGTGTAACTACTTCTTCTTCTTCCTTTTTTGTCATGTTTCTCCCAAGGGAGGTTTGACATTGATGAGCCTTCTCCATCTCTCTCTGTTTTGAGCTTCCTCCTTACTTATGCCCCTTTCTCTAAGATCATCTGCAATACAGGCAGCCCAGGTCTTGCTAGGTCTTCCCTTTGGTTTCTTTCCATCCACTACGAAGTTCATTGCTCTTTTTATAATGTGGTGGTCTGCTTTCCATTGAACGTGCCCAAACCAGCGCAGTCTATTGGTACTAGCTACAGACTTCAGATCATCAACTTTGCACATTCTCCATAGATCTTCATTCATGATCCTGTCTTCCCATTTGATCTTTGTTATGTAGCGTAGCATTCGGTTTTTACAGCTCTTCAACAAACGTTCAACGGTTTTTGTGAAAACCCACATCTCCGAACCATACAGGAGAACAGGTCTGATGCAGGCCTTATATATCAAGCAGCGTCTCTCCAGTTGGATTTTCTGATTTCCGAGCAGACTTGCCAATTCTTTCCATTTCTTCCAAGCACTCACAATCCTGGTTCTGACAGCTAACTCATAATTTTGCTTCGCAGCTCATCATCTCTCCTAGGTAGCAGAATTCATCTACCACTTCTATCTTCCCTTGTTCAAATTCTAGCTTCTCCTTTCCTGCATCGGTATTGTCTTCACCCTTATTCATACAACTGGGGCAGACAGATACTCCATCCTCCTTCTTCAGACTTTTGAGCTTTGAGCATCTTTTGTGATACCAATATTGACATTTGGAGCATTTGATCGAATTGTTCCCTACACCTTTGTGGCAGACACCACACGGGTATTTGCCTTGCTCTCTGTGTGTTCTGCGGTCTTTTCCAACTGTCATTGCTTCGGTCTTGTCAACATTTACCTTCATTCCTCTGCGTTCTAATCTCTTGTTTCTAATTGCCAAATCTTTGAGTAGCGTCATCACTGGTGTAACATATATAACAATTTGACAAATCATTTTTCTGTTCCAGCAACGGCCACCAGATGACTCACTTGGACAAGAAACCATTTGGCTGCCCACTGGAAAATTGCGACAAAGGTTACTGTGACGCTCGCTCATTACGCCGCCATCTGGAAGCGCATCATCACCTCACCACAGAGGTTGCTCAGACCCACGTCCTGGCCAGCATGGCGGCTTCAGGCATCACCCCGCCGGCTCAGCGCAACGGTAAAGGGAAGTCTGCCGAAGCAGCTGCACTTGCCGCCGCAGCTAAAGCAGCCCAGGCCGCTGCCGCCGCCGCTGAAGGAGGCATTTTCCAGCGCATCATCAACTCTCCCTCCCACAGCGCCACCTCCACCCCTTCACCTAGTCAGGGATCAGGCAACAGCCAGAACCAGTTTTTCCATTTTGAGGTCCAGCCCAGCAAAGTGGGCACCACAGGGGGCAGTGTGGCTGTGAAGATGGACACCGATGCTGGAGAGCTGGGGCTGGGCAAACTGCAGGAGGTGACCCTGCAGCACAAAAACATGCTGCACACCACTGCTGTCACCTCGGGGGAGCAGGGACAGCAGCAGCAATTCCAGGTAGGTTATAGGTCTTGGTTTTGTCATACGCAGTGACCTTGTAACAGATATTTAAAAGTAAAAGTCATTGTTTTTTAAATAATTTCCTTTTAAGTCGGAATGCAGCTACCTTAATTGTGGGTAAAAACAGTCACATACGCAAAATGTCACTGTTGGTGAAAGTCTGAGCTCTAGCTGAGAAAAGGGGTTGGGGGGGGGGTAATTATTCCTAAAGTAAAACGAGAATAAGAATGAAGTATTATCTTCTGTAACAAATTCTGTGTTTAAACAAGCAGGATTACAGGTGAGGGAGCTATAGAACTTTTTTTTTAAAATCTGGGTTTAACCCTTTGCTGGGCATAGTGTCCCAAAACGGCCAAACCTATCCTTGGGCACAACGGCCAAAAACGGCCGGCGATGTGACCGTCACTTCAGCGCGTTCATACATTCAAAATTCCCGCCAATCTCGCTTCAAATATCGTGAAAATAGAAGCAACGAGACTGCCCACGTGACTTCCGCATGTTAATTGCAAATGGCGGCGGTTGGAGTGTGTTTGTGGCAAGTTTTGGAGGAAAAAAATCGCAATTTTTCCCAATATGGGCGCTATCTTCGAATCCGACATGTACGATCGTTTTTATGGCTTTCATGCTGAAAATATGACGCTGTGAAATGTGTATCCAGGCTCAAATATTGATGTAAGCGATCCTAGCAGTGTGTGCACTTCTGACTTTGTTGATTGAAGTGAGAAAGACGGCTTTGACGACAACGAAGTTTGAGACGTAAATCGATCGTCAAATCTAACTCAGCTGATGCTCGTTTTGAATTCTGCTAATAGAATTGAGGAAATCATCGCGGATTTTGAGTTTGGCAATGGTTCACAACTTGATATATTTTGTGAATTGATTGCTATTTGGGACTTTTGTTACGGTAGCGGCTCAAACTGTAAAGTTAACATGCATCGCGATCGTCGGCGGTTGTTGGCAAACAAAATGGCGACCGTCGCAATGTTTCATGTTTTCGTGCATCATTCATCAAAAAAACTAAAAAGCCATGAGTAGGTTGAAAACACTTCTTCTGTAATTGTTTCTGAATGTTTTACTTTTTATTTTATCAAAATCCATTCATGCATTCCAAAGTTATTGCAACACTAACTGTGACACATACAAACCGATCAATGACCTTGCGTGTTTATGCATTATAATTCTAAAGAAACACCAAAATACAACACACAATAGCAAATAGCAGTTTCTTTCTTCATTTCTGCATTTTGCTGTTTTTATTTCATTAAAATCCATTAAACCATTGTGGAGTTATTGCATGTTAAATACACCCACCCACTCAGAGGCCATCCACCTCCATTTTGCTTGCCCAGCAGGAAGTGAACAAATGATTTTGCTGTGCCCAGCAAAGGTTTAAGTTTGATTTTTTAAAATCCTTCTTTTTTTTATCCCTTTTGGATGCTTGACCTGTCTCTATCTATTAGCCAACAAGAAAATGTTGTTAATCATTTATTTATTTATTTTTGTTTGTTTTTTGTTTGTTTGCTTTTTTTCAACTAAACTTTGTCTTTTTTGCTCTCTCTCTCTTCATTCCAGAAAGTTAGTATTTCCTCTCTCTCCCCCCCCCCCCCCCCCCCCCTCTCCCCTCCCTCCCTTCCCCCAGCTTTCTCTCTGTCATTTTTTTCAGTGTGTGTTGAGGCATGTGTTCTGTGAATGGGTAAAAAGCAAAACCATCTGCAATTCTGTCAGTGCCTTCTTTGCTGCAGCTTTGTGTGTGATGAAAGATCTTTTTGGCAAAGAACATGTGGCAGTAACTGCTATCTAAACTTTGATTGATCAGTAAGAGCAGAAAAAAGCAATTGTCTATTTTGGTCAGATCATTACAAGGAGCTGCCAGCACCTGCTCAAATGGGAAAAGAATAGATACAAAGTTGCCATAAATGAAGTCGTTTCTTCTCTCTCTCTCTCTCTCTCTCTCTCTCTCTCTCTCTCTCTCTCTCTCTCTCTCTCTCTCTCTCTTTTTCATTTTTTGTTATACAGAACTTGTCTCTGGATTATAAATGTGTTCCAAGAGAGAGTTAATGCGTAAAGACAGGAAGAAAGCATGAGACACTCTGAGTTTTTTTTCAAGCATTCTATGCTAGAGTGAACAAAAATTTTAGAAAGAAGGGCTGAACAAAACGAAAGTTTAGAAAATTAAAAAAAAAGAGTGATAATATATAAATGAAGCAGCTGCGCCAGTTGTTCCCTCTATTGATTTTTTCCCTTAAGTTTATTTTACCTCCTGTGGGGGAAGTCATTTACTGAATCCAGCTATTTGAATGAACCTTAAGAAGGGGTAATGACGATTAGAAAAGACCGGAGGAGAGGGGTTGGTTTGGCCGTTTGGGGGGGGGTGATGTGTTTTTGTGCATTTGAGTTTAGCAGAATCGAGACATTTGTTTTGTTTTGATTTTATCTTCAAGGAGGCTAAAAGTTCTGTTAAATGTCTGGAGAGTGATGCTGTGTGTGATTTGACCTCTTGAAATTGGCAGTGGTCAAAAGCTGTTCTGTTCTTGGTTTTATTATCTGTTGTTTTTGTTTGTTTGGTTTTTTTATGTTCTTAAGGGTTTTTGTTGATGTTTGTTTGTTTGCTGCCTCATCATCTGTGACATTTCTGTCCTGCTGTTCCTATGCCACTCATTTCAATCTCACGCCCAAACAATATCCAGACTCTTTAACATCGCATCCACAGGGTCAAAAGTCATCATGGAGCCCCTCTGTATCAGGATGCTATGGGGCCACCAGCCAGAGAAATCCTGCTCTGCTGCTGAGTCACTTTTGTAGTGTTCAGTAGTGCCTGTTCTGATCTAACATTCGCAGAACACCACCTGCTAAGCCTCCTACTAAAGATTTTGATAGTAATAGCTCAGTCACAGAGCCAGACTGAGAGACGCCCATCCAGGGTGGCAACCACCACAACATCCCTCCTACTACCTTCTGCTGTGAAACTTGACCAAAAGTGCTTTGATGCAAACTCACCACAGACACAGAGGTGTATGGGGAAACCAAAACTGGTCACCCTGAGATGAGAGCAACTGGGGCTAATGAATCATTTTCTTTCGTTGCATAATGATCAGTGGTGATGAGGATGATATAATGATGCTGCTATGGAATTGCGTATGTGCTTTGAGACTTCTTGAACTACTTGACAGGGCTGTACGCTACGCTTACTATCATGATATACAAGTCATCATGCCCTGGGCTTTATCACAGTTCTTGATTAAACCATTGACTCTGGGGGCAACAGCAAAGTGAGAGGCTGTATGACCAGTGGCTTTTCCACTCATGGAATTTCACTTTACAGCTTAGTCTTTACTGATCGACTATGACTCTCTGACGAGGAGGCTTGACTTGCACAGTCCTTAATGTGCTGCAGCCCTGGGGGCTAGTTGGCCTTTGGAGAACATCTCCAACGCTGACTGTCCTTATGCCCACTTGGCCGAGAGAGTGGGGATGTACTGTGGGCAAGGCATCTCCACTATAAATCAAATTTCTGCCCAATTTCCGAAACAGCAGCTGCCTCCTCTGCTGTTTTGGAGGTCATCATCGAACACGACTGACTAACATACAAGATATCCAAAACTGGATGATACAGAACAAGTTACTGCTAAATGCAGATAAAACTGAAGCCATGCTTGTAGGTACGAAACACAAACTGTCTTCCATCACAACTGCTTCAATAGAATTCGGCAATACGTCTGTCCCTCTATCCATTGCTGTGAAATATCTAGGGGTCTTTATCGACAACACACTCTCCATGCAAAAATTCATCACCCAGACCTGCCAATCATGCTACTATGAATTACAGCGTGTCAGTGCAGTTCGAAAGTACCTGTCCACTGATGCAACATCCAAACTAATCACATCTCTCATTCTCTCACGTCTGGACTATTGCAATTCTCTTCTGGCTGGTCTCCCAGCATCATCTATCCACTCCCTTCAACGTATACAAAACTCTGCCGCTCGACTAGTCCTCAGAAAGAAAAAATCTGAGCACATTACCCCTCTCTTGCAATCTCTCCACTGGCTGCCTGTGCCACAGAGAGTAAACTAGAAGATCAGTACCCTCTATTACAAATGTCTCCACTAAACAGCACCTTACTCCTTTTCGTTCTCTCCACTCTGCTGCAGATACCTTGTGCTTACAAATACCTAGATTCAACCAATCCACTGTCGGCCGTCGCTCTTTCTCTATTTCTGGTCCATCGATCTGGAATGACCTCCCTCGCTCCCTTCACCAAAAGCTTATGACACTTTTAAATCCAGCCTGACAACACATTTATTTCAAATCTAAGACTTTCCCCTCTTGTTTCATCTCATTTCTGTCCTTGCCCTGAACAGCCGAAACCCCCATCACCCTACCAAAGTGCACAACCTCTGTGTGTTAGTGCGTGCACGTGCGTGTGTGTGTGTACATTTGAACTTGTAAAAAATATTAATTGTAACTTGTTGCATGTGTTACAGTAGGATGAATGCAAGCACTTTGATTTGTTTTTGCAAGATATAGCACTATATAAAATCCTTTTTTTTAAAAAATTATTATTATTATTATAATATATCCTTGTGTCAACTGGGCCTGAGAGAGACGGACACCTGCACTGTTGGTGAGGTAATTTGAGCAACACTCTCAAAATCACAGCTGTAAAGTGGATGAAGCTCGAGTTTGTGTCCCAGTCTTCTCAATGACCCCATTGCAAACTCACTCTGGCTAGGAGTCGGCCGGAGTCTCAAAAATCCCTTTGACTCTTATGGGATTCAAACCAGCAACCTTTCAGTCTGTAACCTAAGGCACTAACCATGACATTGAGTGTGTGGACAGTATTCAGTGACTGTTGTTTACACAGTAGTAAGGAGTGTGTTGTGTATTATGCCACAGGTGCAGTTCCAGCTGCAGCAGGCCCCAGCAGACATCCTGGCCGTGGTGAAGGCCCAGCAACTTCAGCTCTTCCAGCAGCAGCAACAGCAACTCCTACAAGCACAGCAACAACACAAACACTCAGAAAATGCGTTGATCAGCACAGAGTCCACCGGTGGTGTGAGCACCAAGAAGAAGGCAGCTACAGAAGAAGAAGCCAAAACCAAAGTCCAGGAACTGTCAGCTCAGACGACGGAGGCTGTTGGAATTGACGGGTGTATAACTGTACAGAATGAGGCCTCCTGGCAAGATCGAGCTCAGGTAAAGGCCTTTTTTTTTGGGGGGGGGGGGGGGGCACATAAGATTGGAAGCTGTATTTGCCTATAGAGATTATATGTAGTATCTTCCAATAAGGTGAGAGTAGTAATAACAAACACTTGAAAAAATGTAGCTAGGAAAGAGTAAATAGCTGTGAGTTTACATCTTTGTTTGATAATCATTTGCACTTTCTATTTTGACTTTCTCCGTAGCCCATAGTTTGTGTAACATTTCCAGAAGTTTATTTTATGTGGATGTTGTTAATAAAAGACAACAGTGATGTTCACAAGAACAGCCTTTGCAGTAATCATGCTTTGGGAGGGGTTTACAGTTATGTATGGAAAGAGTTTCTTTTCTTTGTCGAATCGTGTTTGTAGATATATATGCAGGCATCATTGCTGCGGTTTTCATTTTATTCAAAACGCATACATATATAGAGTTAACAGGGGGGAAGAAGAAAAGAGGAGGACCGTCTTTCCTCAAAAGTAACACCTCTTCACTCCATGGTTTTACGATTCCTGTGTATTAGGTGTACAACTTTGTGGGGACGCCCGGCTCAGGCGATCAGTCCCCGGCATCGCTGAGCGGAGAGTTGTCTCCCAACATGGCCCCTCAGGTCAGCCCCAGTCCCAGCCCTAGCTCTGTCAACCCCACCAGTCCCCTGCACAACGCTCAGCACAGACTGCAGTGGCCCGCCCCTCACTCCCCACAGAAGAAGAAAGACAAAGACAGGTTAGTGCTGTTGGCAGAACTCTTATCTCGAGTCATGTTGGGATGGTGGGTCACCTCGAGGATGTGTGTGTACGAGAGAGAGGAGAGACTATTGTGCAGAGTTTGTTACTTATCTCCATAGTCATAGTTTAAAACTGATTGTTGCATTCTTTTTCAAGATTGCAGGGGTGTTTTTTTAGTCCATATGCTCTTGTAGCATATTCTTAATGTAATTGTAATTGCCTTCATGGGATGATTAAAGTGTTTTTGACTTGACTTGACTTGACATGACTTATCAGTATTATAGTAAGCATCCTTTCAGAGAGTATATGAGAGGTGATAAAAGGGAGAGGGAGATATATAGAAGTATGTCACCACTTCCATTTTGAAAGACATCTCATTAGGGGATAGAATTGATCAGATAATTCAAGTGCTTACTGAGTACACTGGCAGCTTTCTGTCAGCACTTGAAAACTCAAAACATTGATATGAGTCATCACTCACAGTTTGGTTCACTGTGCCATCATTAACAACCTACTCTGACGTAATTTCACTTCAGCATTTTTCTGCTTTTAACACACTCTACATTTAGAAACATACTGTACATGTGATATTGTAACATTTAGATGGTGTGGACTTCAGCAATTTTTGTTTGGGTTATTTTTTATGATTGTTTTTACTTGTCTGCTCTTTCAACAAATTGGATATATCCCTCTTTTACATTGGCCTGTGTATTGCAGTGATAAAGGCGAAGGTCCAGTGCAATGCTCTGTGTGTGAGCGCCGGTTCAAAACTCTTCCTGCGCTCAACGGCCACATGCGGCTTCATGGAGGATATTTGAAAAAGGTAGGGACACCTCGGGATGCTTGATGTAATAATAATAATAATAATATATGGAATTTATATAGCGCTGAATCTTGTAAAAAACAAACATACAGGTTACAAAGAACATATAGTCAGTATGAGAAACAATTTATACTTATTAGCGCAAGATCCATTCTTTGCAGTGTCATTGTTCATTCTGAGAAACAACTAATACACATTAGCTCAAGATGCAGTCTTTCCAATGCCAGTGTTGTAGGCTTTGTGATGCCTTGTATGCACTTTGTGTGCTAGAGGAACAACAGTGTTTTTACTCATCAGCATATTATGATGATGAAGAAAAAAGGCATGATGATTATGATTTAAGACAAAGAGATGTTGTGGTTATTGAACCTATTGCAAACAGATGCCCTAGATATTAACAATGCAAACTGTCAGTAGTGGTATGCGTCTGGATCTTTCTTACATACTTAGTCATGGAGTCATACACATACAACAAATGTGCGTGCACAAACACACATAAACAGACAGAGTCTGCCCTCCTTCCTGTGCAGTCACAGGCATACAAAAGCCATCAAAAGTACAAGCACATGGATGTAAACACATAAGCAGCATACTAAACTAAAACAGAATCCTAACAAGTTTTGACAACTCAGGAGTAGCCTTACTGTGAGGGAGTTGTGCCTAAATACACACATAGCAAAGGCAGCTCAGAAAGGTGGGTTTTGACAGATCGGGTAGCCTTGTTAAAAGGGGAGTTGTGCCTTCACTCATTCACAGCAAAAAGTGCATGGAAAATCACTACAAGCTTTAATGACTTTAGCTTAGTCACCCAGTGAGGGAGTTGATCTACAGCTGCAGGGATAGACGTTAACTTTTTTTTCCACTTGCCCAGTCGGGCAAGTCACAGGAAAAATCACTTGCCCGAATGGGTTTTGCACTTGCCCACATAACCTCACTAAAATCATGTGTATCAAAACTGAACTTTTAAAATATAGTGCATGCATAACATCACGCACACACTGTACAGTGATTTAAAAAAAAAAAAAGTATGTTCTTTCGAGCCAGAAGGCCCATAGAGCCGGAGCTTATCCCGGTTTCTGTAGCATTAAGCGAACGGATGGTTTTTCACCACCC
The DNA here is from genome assembly GCA_028751875.1 of Rapana venosa. Lineage (NCBI taxonomy): Eukaryota > Metazoa > Mollusca > Gastropoda > Neogastropoda > Muricidae > Rapana > Rapana venosa. Next base: position 5,707,753 of record CM054137.1, read on the forward strand.
CTGTGACAGGACGCTAGTCTGTCGCCAGATACTTCCCCAGCAGAGCTGGTACCCACTTGTACACCTGGGTGGAGTGAGGAAAATAGGAGTAAAGTGTCTTTCCCAAGGACACAACACCGAGCCGAACGGGGATCGAACCCGCGACGTCTGGATCACAAGTTGACCGCCTAAACCACTCGACCACGGTGCCTCCGTACAGTGATTTAAGTGACATATAAATACACACACATAGTACACATAATTTCTCCTGTTCTGATGTTTTTTATTTGTTTTTTAAACAGTCACATACACTAGCCTGACTGAACTGAAAAGATGTTCGCAGAAAACTTAAAATAGCATGAGCACTCAGCACAGGCAGCAATGCTGTGTAACAGAAACTAGGCCAAGCCTGTGCTGACTGAGAATAGGTCTGCGGCAAACTTTGCTGAGTCGAGAAAAGAAAAGATTGAAAGATCGTCTGCTCTAAACTTGAACGGTCAGCATCGAGCATAAGATAATCGTCAGGCAAGAGAAAAGCAAGAGTTGCTTGTCAAAATCTTAACTTGCCTGGTCTGGCAAGTTTACCGTGAACTTCACTTGCCCGAATCGGCGATTCAGTTGCCCCGGGCAGTTGGGCAATGCTTAATGTCGATCCCTGAGCTGTGGTACATATTCTTTGTGCAGGATGGTGAAGGCAAACGTTCAGGCAGCAAGAAATCATCTACCTCCTCTTCCTCGTCCACCACGTCCTCCCCCTCCACCCCCACAGACATGGGGCCCCCTCCCCCTCCCCCCAGGCCGGCAGCTCACCCTCCTCACGCTTCTTCCACCCAGCTGTCCCCCCTGTCCACATGCTCCCCACAGGCGCAGCAACCCCAGTCACCCACAGTCCAAGTCCACACCGGCTCCAGCACCACGCCCCTGGCTTCCCCGCAGCCAGTGGTGACCACAACTGTGGCCGACCCCGCCTCAGGGGTTGGGTTGCAGACCTTCTACCTGGCTGATGCTCAGACCCTGCAGCAGGTGTCGGCAGAGGTCCTTCAGCAGCAGTTCTTGCAGCGTCAGATTGAACTGCAGCAGGTATTGCCAATCATCACCCCATCATTGTTTGTTAGGCTTTAGGGAGAAAACCTCGTCTTTCTTTGAAAAGAAAATGTTGTCAGACTTTGTAAGCAAAGCCCTGTCACAAGCCTGAATGAAGTCCATTGTTCACTGAATTTGATATGCTTAATGAAAAATGAATGCTATATATTGTGGGGGTTGAACATTTTGAGCATATTGCATCAGTGGCTTTTGGCTGACATATTGAAAAGGGGGATGACTTTATGGTTTTTTTTACGGCTAGTCCTTTCACTACAATGACTGTCAACAATTTGTGCTGGCTCAGTGTTAGTTTGTACATTTTTAATAGTGTTAGTTTGTACATTTTTAATAATTTCCTCTTTGGAACTGTCACAGCTTTCTTCAAAAAAGTAGTCTGTTTTCAGCATTACCTTCCTTCTCATCAAGGTCAAGTATATGTAGAATCTCAGCATCAGCCAAAGCCTTCTTTATTACACATTCTTCTCATCCAAAACACTTCAGACCATGATCAGTAATGTCCATGATGCATCTGCTGGATATGCTGTAACAAAGGAAGTCAAAAAAAGTAAAAACCCAAACAATACATTGAGTTTTGTACCTCATACCGTCGAACCTGTGATTGAAGGTTCCAGGCCGTGGGGAATGCTTTCCAAAACCTTCAGTTCAAGCTTCCCAGGTCAGAAGTATTCACTTGTTCTCAGATTTAACTATTTTTTTGTAAATGGAAGCCTGCATATAGAGAAAAAAAACATTTACTTTTTAAAAAATTGTTCTACCTGGTGATATTTCATTAGTTCTACCAAGTGTGTGATATTTTATTAGTTCTACCAGGTGATAATTTATTAGTTTTACCAGGTGATATTTTATTAGTTCTACCAGGTGAAATTTTATTAGTTCTACAAGGTAGTGATATTTTATTAGTTCTACCATGTGATATTTTATTAGATCTACCAGGTGATAATTTATTAGTTTTACCGGGTGATATTTTATTAGTTCTACCAGGTGAAATTTTATTAGTTCTACCAGGTGGTGATATTTTATTAGTTCTACCAGGTGGTGATATTTTATTAGTTCTACCAGGTGAAATTTTATTAGTTCTACCAGGTGGTGATATTTTATTAGTTCTACCAGGTGATAATTTATTAGTTCCACCAGGTGATATTTTATTAGTTCTACCAGGTGATAATTTATTAGTTCCACCAGGTGATATTTTATTAGTTCTACCATGTGATAATTTATTAGTACTACCAAGTGATAAGCTATTAGTTCTACCATGTGATATTTTATTAGTTCTACCAAGTGATAAGCTATTAGTTTTACCAGGTGATATTTTATTAGTTCTACCTGGTGATCATTTATTAGTTTTACCAGGTGGTGATATTTTATTAGTTCTACCAGGTGATCATTTATTACTTCCACCAGGTGATATTTTATTAGTTCTACCAGGTGATAATTTACGAGTTCTACCAGGTGATAAATTATTAATTCTACCAGGTGATAATTTATTAGTCTACCAGGTGATATTTTATTAGTTCTACCAGGTATTTTATTAGTTCCACCTGATGATATTTTATTAGTTTGGGAAAAAAAATTGTATTATGAAAAAAAAAAAGGTATTCTACAGGGTTATGTTTTATTAGTTTGATAGAAAACGTTATTTGTGTTTTTTAGCAGATGGCAGCTCAGCTGAAGGAGCAGCAGGACATTCGCTCCCTGGAAGAACACCTGAAGCAGAACATTCACGAACAACGCTTTTCACGTGCTGCCCAGCAGAACCCTGCTGCCACACCTCAGGTGCAGGCCAACCCCATCGCAGTGTCACAGGTCAACGAGACGCTGACTGATGTCACGGAGGTCTTGTCTCCTCTCAGGGCAGCTTCACCTCAGACCCAGCACGCTGAGCAGATCAAGAAGCTGGTGGAGGGCTTCCAACAGGTACACTGGGATTTCCATTTCGTCCTCACCTCAAAGGCCTACTTTTTGTGCTGATTACATCTTAAGTATCAATCTTGGTTGTAAATAGACTGAATTTCATGCTGTTGTTGCGCTTTCCCCAGCGTAACACCCTGAGGGTCACCCATAATGTGCCCTGTGACTCGCTCATCCCATCTGGAAATCACTGTGAGATTGAAAATATACACTGACTGAGAAGTGAGATGTTGGCATGTGATGTATGACTTCAAGTATCTCGCCACAACGATACTCTGCCTTCAGAGGATTTGGCTTTCTCTTTACTTATAGCATGGTGCAAGTTTGTAACCATTTGTGGTATGAAAAAAACATGTGTTTGTTTTTTTATGGTTGGAGTGTGTTGTCTTATCTGCAGTGACTTGCCTGTGTTGTAATGATCATGGTATCCATTCTTACCTGACACAGGGCTGCTCATCTCCCAAGCTTGTTCTGTTGTACTAGTGCAAGTAGTTCACAGGGAGCTATCACTGTTTGGCTTTCATCAGGCCATTGGCCAGAGGGGACCCTGCACTGTTGCTGGGTCACCCTCTGGCAGAGATCGGTGTTGCCTGTTATTAGAAGCAGACCACCACTTACTTGTATTCTTATACCAGACAGATGAAGGTCTGTTAACTCTTTTGTCCCGGCTGGCCACTTTAGCAGGTGAGTATTTCTTGCTGCTAAGGCTGGAGTTCCTAGACCTACTATTCCAGTGTTTCGTGTCCTGGAGTTCTAGTGAGAGAGACTTTGCAAAAGGGGTTCTCTGGTTATTGTTTCTTTACACTGTATTGTTGAATAGCGAGCATAATATGTCATATACTATTGTGTAGTAAAGTGATGTGCCTATAACAGTAGCATGGTTTACTGAACTTGTGTGCTTATGGTGCTGCATAGGGACACAGTTGACAGTATTGCGTCACAAATATCAAGCAAAACAATAGCAGCTAGCTGTACAACTGATGCTGGAAAAAACATGCTTGTACCCACAGATGTGACTTTCTCTCATGTGTCTGTCTTATACTGAATGAAATATCCAGTCATGCATATGTCTCTGTGTCCTTGCTGTCTCCATGTAGTCCCATCAAAGCACTTGTAAGAGTACTCCAAAATGGTAAGTCTGTGTCTAGACACCAGTGTTAAGAAATTTGTGACGATCACAAAAGCCAAGTCTGAAGTAAACACATTAGCATTCTACCTTTTTACATATATGTGGTGTGCGTATTTGTCATTGTCACCAACTTGTCACAAATATGTCATACAAAGGTAATACAGGTGTGAAAAACTTTGAAAAAGAGTGATAATTTCTCCTCATCTAAATCATATTCTCTGTCACTGTTCTGATAAATTAGTGCTGGCAAGTTTGCTCTCTCTCTCTCTCTCTCTCTCTCTTCGTCAGTAAGTTTAAACAAACAAAAATCATCACTACTATTTTCATCGGCTGTGTCTAAAGAAAACTAATCCGCATCTTCTTGTTTGAGTTTTTAGAGTAAGAAATAGAATGTTTGTACAGCTTTCCCATCAGGGTGGGAGAAAAGGGTTAGATTTTTTTTTTTAATAGAGAAAGGTCTTTTAAGTGACTGCAAGGAGATGAGGACAATGAAAAGCACATGTGAAACCAGCCATAGCAGGTCCAGTAGACAGGATACGATTGATTCACAGCATCCACTCACTTTACACGACTTTCCCATGGAACAAGGAAATTGTGTTTGGCTTTCATAATCATAACCAGGGGTCTTATTGTCCACACAAGACCGGACAGGTGCTGGAGAAAGCTGCCAACTGTAAGATGCTGGAGGGAGCGTATAAACACTGGGGGCCTGTCCTGTTTCTGTTGACATACCTTTGATTGAGTAACGTGGGCCAGCCGGCCTGAAAGGAGACATGAGTGCTCCCCACAAAAGAGGCCAGCCAACCAGAAAGATAGGTGTATTTTATTATTTCAGGGACGAAAGAGTTAAGTATTAAACCTTATGTAAATTGCAAAGCAAGCAAATAGCCATACCATGAAAACCACTAGGTGCAGCCTAGATTCAAATCAGACTCTATAACACAGCTGAATGTTAACCCTAGTAGCGCTGAATATGCAGCAACAAGCCTCACTTCTATTGGCTGAATTAACATTGGCTAGCATTGTTTTCGAGGAGGGTGGGCTCAAACAACCCTTGATATTGATATATAAAACTGAATTAAATGTGTTAAGCTATATATCACTGGAAAGAACAGATAATATGCTTTTAAATGAGTGTAATTTTATAATAATGTGTAGTGATTATGATTATGTAAAAAAAATCCCCCCAAAAAAATCGTGTGCGCACTACTGATCACTGTTCCATCGTCAGGGCCCCAGATCGATTTTAACACGATAAGCAAAGTTCTTGCGGTGCATAAATGTCATGATTAGGTAAACACTATTTCTTGACATTAGTTTTAAAAAAATAAGGAGTTTGTATCGCTTTAACGGTCACCAAATACTCGGAAAAGTTCAGCGAAAGGATCGACGCCATCATGACCGTCATGGCGGAATGTGCAAAGTGGTGGCTTTCTATGACGAAAATACAAAGATCGCTTGATTTCATGTGATGCAAAGTATTCAGCAGCATAGCGATTTGACTCAACAACAGTTATTTCGAAGCCTCGTTGCGTCAAAATAAAGTAAAACAATCTGTGACGTCGAAATCGCCGAGTAGCGAAGAAGTCCATCCAGCAAAAACTAGCACCGCTCGATTCAGTATCCGATCGCGATCGATTTTAACCAAGTTTTTCAAAAATATTCCACAATCCTTACCTCATCATCTCTCTTAATGTTTATTTCAACCAAATCCAGCCTCTAAAACTCCTCCTCGCTGTCAATATTGTAAAAAAGCTCGAAAAACGCTTGAAGAAATTCTAGTGCAAACACTGGCCGCCATTTTTGTTGAAGACGATCTCGGCTGGTCCGAAAAAAATTAAAAATACACTCTTAACCAATCAGATTCTTCGTTGCTTGTGTGTGTCAAACGACCTTCACCCCTTTCTGCGGGCCTACAACGGCCTTAACATTCATTGGCTGACCTTTGAAAGCGAAAGTAAGCTTTCAACTATGACCACCCACGTCATCCCGGAATATTCCGGGATCCGCCACACAGCCTAGACCTGCCTTTACCGGAATATTCCGGGAACCGCGCTACTAGGGTTAAGCAAATCTGCACCTACAAGGTGGATCTGTACCAGTTTGTTGGTTACTATATCGGAGCCAGCGTGAGGGATAGTGGTAAGGAAGAAATGTGTGTTACGTGTTTGAGTGAAAAGATAAATGCTTGATGTGTTCCTGTCATCAGAAGATCAACTGCCACTGGTGGATATGACTGTGTTCTCCTCATTAATCTTTGATGGGTGTAATGTACATTAAGGTGAGGAATTAACAGTCTTGTGCAACACCTGATGGTTTTTTTATTTATTTTTTACCTGATGGTTTTATGTAGTTATCTATGTTCCAGGTAGAGGAATTACATCGCCAGCAGCAGCAGCAGCAACAGATGCTACTACAACTGCCCCAGCTGACAGCAGAGCAGATTGAGCAGCTGCAGCAGCAACACAGTCAGCTGGGTCTGCCTCCACTGCAGCCTTTGCAGCTTCAGCAGCTTCTGCAGGACCAGCTACAGCAGCAACAGCAGCAGCAACTTCTCCAACAACAACAACAACAGCAGCAGCAACAGCAGCAGCAGCCACAGGAACCTCTGGACAGTCTGCAGTTGAGCCAGGAGGCCATGTTGCAGCCCCAGCTCAGCAGTGAAGAAAGTATGCATCCTAGTTCTGTAAACCTTAGCTCTGTGTTGGTGTCCACCACACCTTCCATCAACCACGTGTCTGCTGTCAATCCCATGACACCTGGCTTGCCTGGAGGTGTCTTGTCCAATGGACAGCAGTTACAGTTAGGTTCTGGAACCCTGGTCAGCCTGCCTGCCGCGACGACCGCTGCCCCAAGCTCCGCCACACAGCCAACGATGGTTCCCTTGATGACCAGTGCTCAGCAGGTCAGCAGTGTGGAGAACACAGTGCCCACAATACCCTTGACAGTCGGCCCTTCTGAACAGTTTCTTCATCTGGGTCAGCCTCAATTAGTGGTGTCAGCCCCCATGTCCATGACAGAGACTGTGGTGCACCAGCAGCTAGGAGTGCCCACCATCCAGACGGTTGCCTTAGCTGAGTCTGTGGACATCCAGGACCCCGCTATGTCTCAGCTGATAGGACACATGGCCGACCTGGAAGGAGGCATGGGGTCAGAACTTCTCCATCTGTCCAATCCTCAAGGGGGAACCATCGGGGAGGCACTGTCAGGCGGAGTGTTTGGACAGCAGGGTTCCGCTGTGGCAGGGGAAAAGCTACCAGGGTTCCAGTCTTTCCAGTCCCTCATCTCCACAGACAGTGGCCTGATCCAGCCCTCCTCCCACGTGGCGTTGGACAGCATAAAGCAAGATGTGATGTTGTCCTCAGCCATCCAGACCACTCCCCTGTCCCAAGGTGTAGGAGACCAGGCCTCAGACAGACTTCTGACTCTGGAGGAACTTTCACAGTCATCAGCCATCAAAACATCCCATTCAGAAATTAAGCGAAGGCTTTCAGCGGATTTAGAGAACAGCCGTAAACTTCCATCCTCCTCATCATCATCTAGCCTTACCATCACCTCCTTGCTCAATAAAGGACCAGCGTTCGGAGCCCATCTATTGAAGAAAACGGAGGGTGGGAGTAGTCACATTATTTCACCTCCAGCTGGACGGGTACGAGTGCGCAGTAAATCTGGAGACATTCACAAACTTATGCGTTCTAAAAGTGTGGATAATTCCTTTCTTAGACAGCGTAGTAATACAGAAGAGTCTGTGTACAGACCTCGAAAGTGCAGTGGTGATGAGACGTTTATCGGTCGTTCAAAAAGCCATGGGGAGGATTACCTCTCCCAGTCTGATGGTGCAGGTGTTTTTCGCAATCCTAGTTCCTTACCCGGTCCTCTCAAGATCAAGAGGAAACACCGACCATCCCCACTGTTCATTCCACCCACGCTTAGCAGTTTTCAGAGTCGTCTGCGGTCTCCTAGGGTATGGGATGGAGGAGAGGGGAAAGGTAAAGGCCACACTCCTCCGCCTTACACACCACCTCCAATGCTGAGTCCTATCCGCAGTGGTTCAGGTCTCTTCTGGAGCATGCATGGCGCCAGGCCCCTGACACCTCAATCTGCCCCAGTGTCAGCTCGCCTGTCGCTGAGTCGCAGAGGTGAGTCTGACACTGTGCAGTACTGAGTGCATGAAGATGGCAAAGCTGGGAATGATGAGTGATGTCTGCGTGAACCTGGGTCAGCATGAGATGAGAACGCTACAACAGTGAACAGATACATATATATATATATGAGTATGATAAATAATGTTTATGAATTTATGGGCATGACTAATCATATATTCAGCATGAACATTTTGAGTCGGCCCAGGGTCAGAGATCCAGAGGAGACAAAACAGGAGGATGCATACAGCATGCTCTAGATCCCATAGCACTTGTAGAGCAAACATGGCCTGTATTTCATATACTCATTTTTATTGCCACAAAAAGGAAGGCCCATGGGATATGACATATTAAAATTGACTACCACAAAAACATGAAACGTTGGAAGAAGAAACTTTGACATGTATATGGAAGTCGTGTCATTGTTTCATCACTTGAACATAAAGACTAAACTCATTCTTAAGAATGTGTTTTTATGTCTATATGATGGATTGACAAGAAGCAGCATAGTTGGTTGTTCACTCGTGTGAGTGAGAGTGGACTGATTGATTTCTGATTGAATGAGAGAGAGGTTTGCAACATATAATGCAGTGTAGAAAGTTCTCTTTAGTATACTTCAGTTTTTATGTTGTAAAATGTTGTGTTGAGATTGCCTTCAGCCATGACAAACTCAGCATAACAACCTGCAGTCTCCTTTAAAGGAGAAAAAATACCCTCTGAAGTTGGAGTACGGCTGCCTTTGTGGCGAGGTACTTGAAAATGGTCATACACGCAAACTTCTCATTCTATGTGCAATTTCAATCTCACAGTGATTCCCAGGTGGGATGAGTGGATAGATAACTAAAAAGCCATTGAATAGTTTTTTTCTTGTTGCATCATTTTGCATATATACAGAACTTATATCAGTTTAGATGGTAGACCATTGAAGCTTTTGTTGAGGAAAATGTAAACAGTTTTGTGAATGTGTTGTTTTTGTGGAAATGGGCAGACAGAGTTAAGATTGTTAGGAAGGGAAAGTTTGAATAAGGAGCATGGACAGGACGCTTGGTGGTTACTCTAAACACAGTGTCTGAATTCTAAGGGGTAAAAGAGAATGGTACAGAATGTTGTTGATTATCATTTTATCATGTGTATTGTTTGTTTGTATTAGCGTTATGTACACAGAAAAGATAAAAGAACATATTTAAAGATAAAAGAACATATTTATGCACAAGACCACAATTGTTTATCTAAATTGAGACTGTACAAACAGCAGTTTGCAGGAAGGTTAAATCCATTTGTTGTGATGTCATTTCGAAGAAAAGACTGGTCCTTCTATTTGTTTTGTATTAATGAAAGCATTTACTCTTTTCAGGCAGCATGGCAGTAGATTCTATAGGAGAAACAGGTGCTAGAGAAAGCGACGAAGAATCGCCACCTCCTCAAACAGATGTCAAGCCGTAAGTTAAACTACCCTGTCTTCTACTAGAAAATGTTAACAAGAATTAAGTCTAAAGCTAAAAAAGAATTATGACATGAAAAAAAAAATATGTATTTGAATAAGTCTTTTGTCATAATTTTGCAGTGAACTGATTATAAGTGTACATTGAGTAATAGGAGCATGTTTTATTTGTCATTTTCATAAGTGGCAGGATCAATCATCACTATTGGTGTCCTTTGGATGAGACTATAAAGCGAGGCCCCATGTGCGAACGCACACAGAACATCTTGCGCACATGTTAAATCCTGTTCCGCTTTTCGTAAGAGTAGGCCATTGTGTGCTGGTGGGAACTGATGACAGAATTCACAAAACTGCATACCCATGGGGACTGGATGTAAAAAAAGCACATACATGCTTACATTATCTTTGATATAAAAGAATAAAATAAAATAAAAATCATTCTTGTTATTGTATTATTGTGCAGTAACATTGTTTATGGGTATTGGTGTTATCATCCTTGTCATTATGTTGTCTTACTGTGTGGTGTGATCATCACTTTTGGTGTTATCATTCTTGTCGGTTGTATTATTGTGTGGTCTAGTTATCAGTATTGGTGTCATCATCCTTGTCATTGTGTTCTGTTGTGTGGTGTAATCATCACTGTTGGTATCATCATTTTCATCGCCATCTGTATTTGATCATTGTAAATTTGCTCTTTGGTATTTTTTACAGGCATATTAACCTTGGGGAAGCATTTCAAGCCTCATTACCAACTTTCAATCGTAAGTGATTTGGTGGTGGTTGTATTTTTGTCTCCATTTTTGTAAGGACTGTCTGTAATTTATGGCTTTTTTGACAGATTTTGATGGCTTCCTGTCCAAGGTTGAGTTTTGTTTTCAAGTATCTAGTATTGCTCCTGTTCTGCTCCTCTTTGCTAATATTGTATTCATTCTCAATGTCTCTTCATCTGCCAGCATTTGTCTGTTTTGTCTTGGGCTGACACCTAGTGCATTGGGCTATCTCTTTCTTACTCTGCTGATGTGTGTGCTGTCCTGTGCTATGTGGTGTGTGTGTGTGTGTGTTAGAAAGGGGGAGAGAGAGAAAGGAAGGGGAGAGAGAGAGACTGTGTTTCTGATTAAATGAACCAGCTTTAAAAAAAAGTACTGTTGAATATTTTTGAAGGAGAGTTGGTGTCAGATGCTAGTTCTAACAATAATTTCCTTCACGCAGTAATCGCATTTATTTACCTTGATGTGAGTTTATGGAAAGTCTCGACATTACATTAATATATATATATATATGTAAATTGTCATCTGTAAACTGCAATAGATCATCAACAGTGTACTTAAGTGCCAGGCATGGTACATCTCCGTGAATTCACGGAAATCCGCGAACAGGAAAAAAAAAATTTAATAAAAAAAAAGAAGAAAGGAAAGGAGAAAAAAATGAAACCCAGGAAACAGGTTAGGCCTAAGGGATGTAACTCTTCCATGCAGATTACTTCCCTTCTTGACATAGCAGTCACACAAGGAAGCAAGTGGCCTGTCTCCGTTGAAAGAAGCAGGCCACGTGAATCAACAATAGGTAGCAGGTTTCATGAAAGGGATGGGCTAGAGGGGTGAAAGGGAATGGTAGGAAGAAGGGGGAGAGTAGGTGGTGGTAGGGGGCTTTCACTGACTGTTCCACTTCAGCCTCCCCTGTTCTTTTTCTTGGAGAGTGTCTCTCTCTCTCTCTCTCCTCTCTCTCTCTCTCTCTCTCTCTCTCTCTCTCTCCTCTCTCTCTCTCTCTCTCACACACAGACACACACAGACACACACACACACCTCTCTCTCTCTCTCTCTTCTCTCTCTCACTCTCACACACACAGACACGCACACACTCTCTCTCTCTTTCTCTGTCTCTGACTCTCTCACTCACACACACATACACACACACACATTGGGGGTTTTTTTGTGGTATTATTCCTGTTTCCCCTCCATCACAACTCCCCCACCCCCCCCTCCCTCTCTCTCTCTCTCTCCTTTCTCCCTCTCCTTTCTCTCTCTTTCTGTAGAAATAACATTTTTATTTCTGAAAATATGTGTTTTGTGCCCAGTCCCCTTTCCACTGTCCCCTTGTGCATGGGCTTTAACAGCTTATCACAATAAAATATTGTCATGATCACAATAAATATTGTCAGTGTCTTTCTCTTTCTTCCTCTATCTCTGTTAGTGCAGATTTGTCTAGATATGCCCTTGTTTTTGCTATGTGATTATTTTGTTATAAAACCTTGTTTGGGTTGAAGAAATGACTGATAAAAGAGAGCTTATTTTAGGGCAGAGATTGCTTACTATAAAGAACTGAAATTAATTCAAGGAGAGACTGTTTTACAGCGTAGAAATACTGAAAAACCTTCAGTTTCAGGGGGTGTTGCCCCCTGACCCCCACAAGGGGCTCTGCCCCTTGACCCTGGCAGGGGGCAAATGCCCCCTGGACCTCAAACCATTTCAGGAAAAAAAAACTTTTCCTTCAATACCATGCCTGAGTGTAAAATACATGGAAAATCTGTTTTTCTTTCTTTCTTATTTACTTACTTTTTTCCTCTTTTTTTTCCAGTTCTTTCTTTATCTTTTGCTTTCTTTGTTGTCTTTTGATGTAAAAGTTGTGGGGACAGTAATGTCAATGATGATTATAATGCCAGAATGTCTCAGCAAAATAATGTGTAAATTTCCCTTCAGAACAACTGGGCAAGTCTGACAGCTTTGAACTGTATGAGAAAATAGCTAGGCCATGACATGGAGAATGAAGAAGATAGGAAGTAGGCCCAGTATTGCCGGCCAGAGAAGTCGTGCTAATGAAATGACATTGTTTGACTGACAGCCAACAGACAGGAGTCACTAATGGAGGAGAGTAGAGAGGACCTCATGTGGGACCCCAGCATCATGGACAACAACACTGATGAAGATGGTGGGTAACACGGCTTGGCCTTTATCCTTTCTTGCCTTTTTTTATATATTAAAAAAATGTTGTTTTCTTTCGCTTTCTTTGCATGATTTTTGTAATGGGGAAAATGTGCTTGCTGGCATTTGTTTTCCTTGTTTTTAATCCAATATGTTCAAAAACATTTGACTTCAGACAGATAAAAAAATTTGCGAGTCCAGCATAACCTGTGTGTGTGTGGAAACGTGTGTGTAGAAACGTATGTGTGTATGTGGAAACATTCTTGCAACTACGTGCATGTATGTTTAGAAGAAAGTCTTTTGTTAAGGTGGACCACTGCGTCACTTTTTGCAAATTTTCATTTCTCAGGAACTAGTAAAGATATCTGCTTGAAATTGTGTACACATACTAAGTGCATTAATATGGCTATCTGTGCCAAGTTTGAAGTATGTAAGTCAAACAGATATGATAATGTGATAATTTTTTCCAAAAAAATATGGGTCATAGTTTAGCCCATCTACTTTCAAGTTATGCATTACATAATGGTGTTTATAATTTTTACAGTTTGATTTGATATCACTTTGTGCAATGATCACAAAAAGTGATGTTTTAGTTAATAAAATATTGTTTTCTGTCTTCTCCAAATATGCCCCCAAATTTTCATTCCTGTTTTTTTGTTTATATCATTTGCTATTTAAAAACTATAACAGCTACAGAGCTCAAACACTCTCATTGCACTCAGCATATGTTTCTACACCAGCATGCTAAATTTCATTAGATTATTTCCATTAGGTTAGAAGTTATGGATGGGCCAAACGACTGGAAAAAAACACTTTTGAGAAAAACGCCCGTTACAATTTAGTTGACAATTTAATCAATAAAAGTCATGATTAAACATTCCAAATAAATTTTGCATGGTAAAATAACATTAGGCCAACACTACTGAATGATCAGAGACAGTTTTTCTTATGGAATAAATTTTTCAGGAGGCTCCTGGGGCATACACCCCCCCTTCCCTACCTGGCTATGTTCACGTTCCACATGCCTTACAGTTTCTCATTTTTTCCCCACTTTTCTCTGGCCCTAACAGAAGCTTTTCTTGTGGCTGTTTACACTCTGAGAATGTCTGATTTCTCTACAAACACTTCTGCATGCTCCCTGCCACAAAATCCAGTCCAGCAAGCAGTGTTGCAGGAAAAGTACCTCACCTCCAAACTGCATACCGACTCTTTCCTCTTTATATGTTCATCTCAGCTTTGAATGTAGATCTGTATATAAATATTAATATATATTATATAGTGAGATAGCCAAAAATAATAAAATGTGTGAGAATACAAAACAGAATGCAAAACAATAAACTGTGTGAGGATGGAAAGTACAAGAGAGTTGGAAAGTGAGCGGAAAAAGAAAAGAGGCAGAGAAGAAATATGTGTGTGGAAAGAGATGGTGGTAGAATAGGACTCTAGAAGGCAATACAAAGTGCTGAGTCCTTGGCCTCTTTCTTCTTGTTCTTTTTTTGTCATGTTTCTCCCAGGGGAGGTTTGACATTGATGAGCCTTCTCCATCTCTGTTTTGTGCTTCCTCCTTATTTATGCCCCTTTCTCTAAGATCATCTGCAATACAGGCAGCCCAGGTTTTGCTAGGTCTTCCCTTTGGTCTCTTTCCATCCACTACGAAGTTCATTGCTCTTTTTATGATGTGGTGGTCTGCTCTCCGTTGAACGTGCCCAAACCAGCGCAGTCTATTGGTACTAGCTACAGACTTCTGATCATCAACTTTGCACATTCTCCATAGTTCTTCATTCGTGATCCTGTCTTCCCATTTGATCTTTGCCATGTAGCGTAGCATTCGGTTTTTACAGCTCTTCAACAAACGTTTGACAGTTTTTGTGAAAACCCACGTCTCCGAACCATACAGGAGAACAGGTCTGATGCAGGCCTTATATATCAGACAGTGTCTCTCCAGTGGGATTTTCTGATTTTCGAGCAGACTTGCCAATTCTTTCCATTTCTTCCAAGCACTCGCAATCCTGGTTCTGACAGTTAACTCAGATTTTGCTTCGCAGCTCATCATCTCTCCCAGGTAGCAGAATTTGTCTACCACTTGTATCTTCCCTTGTTCAAATTCTAGCTCCTCCTTTCCTGCATCGGTATTGTCTTCACCCTTCTTATTCATACAACTGGGGCAGACAAATACTCTGTCCTCCTTCTTTTCAGACTTTTGAGCTTTGAGCATCTTTTGTGACACCAATATTGACATTTGGAGCATTTGATCGAATTGTTCCCTACACCTTTGTGGCAGACACCACACGGGTATTTGCCTTGCTCTCTGTGTGTTCTGCGGTCTTTTCCAACTGTCATTGCTTCGGTCTTGTCAACATTTACCTTCATTCCTCTGCATTCTAATCTCTGTTTCTAATTGTCAAATCTTTGAGTAGCGTCATCTCTGTTCTCAGCTACCAGTACTAAGTCATCAGCATACAGCAGTTCCCAGATCTCTTCTGGCCTCTCCACTTCCTTGGATATTTCATTCATCACGAGGATAAAGAGCAGAGGGCTCAATGAGGATCCTTGGTGCACTCCTACTTTTATCTCAAAGCTTTCTGACGTCCCAATTATAGTTTTCACTTTTGATCTTGAGTTCTTGTACAAAGTCATAACCATTGAGATGGTGTGCTCCGGTACACCTTGTTTCCTGAAGGCCCATTGGATTGCCTTTCTGGGTACTCTATCAAAAGCTTTTTCCAGGTCGACAAAGATGTGCGTCAAGCTCTTTTTCTTCTCCATATACTTTTCCTGCAGTTGTTTCACAATAAATATTGCATCTATGGTTGATTTGCCAGCCTGGAATCCAAACTGTTTTTCATCAGTATTGCACAGGCTCTTCAGTCTTCTTTCCAATACTTTTTCCCAGATCTTCATGCCATGTTCCAGAAGCCCGATTCCTCTGTATTTTCCACATACTAGTGCATCTCCTTTACCCTTGAAAATGGGAACAGTAATACTGTCTTCCTATTCTCCGGGCATTTGTTCTGTCCGCTGTATCTTCTGACATATTTTCGTAAGTTGTTTTACTCCTTCCTCTCCTGCTGCTTGTATCATTTCTGTCATCACTCCTGATGGCCCCGTGGCTTTTCTCTTTTTCATAGTTTGAATTGCTCTTCTGATTTCATCTTCAGTCACTTCTTGTACAGGTCCTTCAACTTTCTCCACTTCCTCGATTGCATGAGGATTCTCAATATTTAGCAGATCATGAAAGTAATCCTTCCATCTCAGCAAAATATTTTGCTTCTTACTCATGATATTTCCAGGCTCATTTTTTACAAATTTTGCTACATTGATGTCTTTCCGTTCTTTCCTCATCTGACGTGCAATTCGAAACGTCTTATGCTGACCTTCAGTTGTATCAAGTCCACCACACCATTCGTTCCACGCTTTTTCTTTAGCTTGGGCTACAGCTTTTGTGGCTTCTTTTGATTTCCTCCTGTATATCTCTCTGTCCTCAAACATCTTTGTTTGCTGCCACTTCCTAAATGCTTTCTTCTTCTCTTGGATTGCTTCTTTCACTGCATCGCACCACCACCATATTTCTCTCTGTCAATGTCTTCTTCCTTTGGTCTCTCCACACGTTTCTTTTGCTGCTTCCATGAGGATTTCTTTCAATTGTTTCCAGTCATGGTCTTGTCCAGCCGTTTTTTCTCTCAGTTTTTGCTCATATTCCAAGTCCCTGGCCTCTTTCTGCAGCCAATTAACAGAATATATGCTGATGGACTTATGCTGTGAAAATATCAGAAATGTGTGCTTTTTTATGCAATGTTTGTGCTTGTGCGAGTAAGAGGACATGCAATATCTGCATGTGTTTATAAAGTTTATTATACTACTTAATAGATATTCAAATAAGAAAACAAAATTATTATTGCATATCAATAGAAAAAAACCATACATATAGCCATTTAGAATGCATCCACACACGCACACAAAGTGTACACACAGAATGCACACACATTCTATTGACACTTGACAGCAAACAAAAACAAAGGTTTTTCTTTTCTAACACACACTGTGTCAAACTCAGTAAAAATTCACATGAGAATTATTATTAAATTTAAAAACTGCATCTGAAAACACAGACAACTGAATAAAAAATAAAACGGTGAAAGAATCTGGGGGGGAAAAAAGAATACTGAATAGCCCTAGTCAAAGAGCAAACTGCAAAAGAGAAATAAGCACTACTGTATGCTTGCTAAGTTCCAACAACACATAACTTGATAGGAAAAGAATCGTCAGCTACGTTCCTAAAACATAAAAATGATGGAAAATGTAGCTATTCAAGTTTGTCTACCTTCGGCTCGCAGTTTATAACACTTTGTGCACTGTTACGTTGTCACCAAACTTTCTAAGGTTAACACATCAATGCCAATATTCCGCTATCGTTTGAAGAGTTGCAGTTCGCGGATCGGTTTGTTTTTCTTGCACAACGGGTCTTTATCAGAACTAGTGTCCATGCCAGCCATTGATACACGTTTTATGGAGAAAAATTTCCAATTACATCAGAGAAGTAAGCAAGTGGCTATCGGCAATATCGCAAGTTGATGTGCACGGCTTGGCAAAAGTCAGTCACACTTCAGCTGGCAATTGTCAGTCTATTTTCCGTTTCCTCTGATTTCTATTCTTTCTGCTGAAGGTATTGACAGTCCAAAACTTGTTTTTGGGATTTTCAGTGAAAAAAACTTTGGCTAAAAAACCGGTCCAACTCGTGCGTCAATCGAACTCGGGAAGAAAACATCCGCCATCTTGGGTGAAAGTCACGTGAGCCTTAGAACCAATCAGCTATTTTTATACGGCCACAAGCCAATCAGAGACTTCGACTCAACCGTATGCCATCAGTAAATGCCTCTCAGGTTCCTTCTGATTCGCTCTCCGTGTGTTTCTGTGAGTGAAATTATCCATTGACAAGTGTTACCTGAAAGTAGGTCAGTGAATGACCTTTACATTGATGCCATGGAGGGGGGGGGAGGGGGGGGGTAGAGAAATAGGTTGGTGAGCACGACAATGTCAAAACCGATGCAATGTTTGCGTTTTTGGGCTACATTTGCTCAAATTTCACACACACCCACGTCAGAAAATGATTTTATTAGGTATATCGGTCAAAACAAACAATATGAGTAACAGAAATGTAAAGTTGAGACATTACTTGACCAAATACAACCATAATCCCAAAAGTCATTTTGTTTAAAATGTTGGGTGAAAATCTATGCCGCGGTCCCCCTCAAGGGCTGTTCAGCATAACTATACCATCATCCTTTCAACAAATGTTCACTTGTAACAGGTGAAGTTCAACAAATGGATTGTGTTGAAGGAGTGGGATCTCCGTGTTTTGCTTTATTATGTGTTGCACTGTGTAACTGACTCAGTAAGACCGTGTGATTAGGCATGGTATCTTAGATATTCTTCTTGTTAGTTGTCTGTCGGCAGTCTCCATGAGAACTGAGTGCTGTAAGTATCATATCAAGCATTTTTTCTGTGTCACCAGGAAAGGCAGGACACTGTTGTGTGATGGTGATGTCTTTGTGTGCAGTTCAAAACTACCAGTACTTTGCCTGCTCAGCAGCAGTGAAGGACAACGGGTCCAATGTGGAGTATGCCCTGCACCTGCTGAACTTGGCCCGAGGGGACATCCAGAAGGCCACCCTCATGCTGATGGGGCCGCCCCCTGTCTTGCCTGTCGGCCATGGCCTCCTGACCTACAAGTACCAAGGTGAAATTTCTACATGTATACAGCACACACAGCATTAGTTGTTTCCCTTAACCTCTTAACTGCCCAGTGCAAGTGCACCCTATATGCCGGGGAATAAAATTTTTATGTACCACTGCTATGTTCATATCCCTCTTACTCAGAAACTACCACATGAATATTCCTGATAGTCTGCCTAATGACAGTATATATATCGTAGATTACTTCGAGGCAAGCTCAAATTAGTTAGCATGCTATTTCACTGTGAAAATATATTTAAAATGTAAAAAAATTGACCAAAAATACGATTTCTTTATCACCACTGTCATTCTGAGTACTCCCGATCTCAATAACGTCAAACATAAGTCTAGGCCAAATCTCATTCCTTTTTTTTTAAATGCACGATCAGCTGAATCATACACGATCGTTTTCATCACTGTTAGGTAAATCTACAGTTTTATTTGCCAATTTTACAGCTGTGTAAAGTTATTTATGCCTTCAACAAGAAGTGTCAGCCATTTTGAACACGAACTTCCAAAACAGTCATGCATAAAAACACAAAATACGAGCTAAAAAACGATCGTTTTTGCTACGGTTTTTGCAGCTGAATGTTGCCAAGCAACAGGAGAGTGACCTCCATTAAGTTTGGAGTTCTTTCCCTTTAACTGTAGTCAAGGAAGCAGGCTTGTTTACTTCGGTTCGACACCCCGGAAATTTTACGGGTTGTTGGCGTATAGGGTGCACGTTTAGCCCCGGAAAATTTCCGGGGTAAGGCAGTCTAGTGGTTAATGCATAAAGTCAACTTTTTAACCCTAGTAGTACGGTTCCCAGAATGTTCCAAGATGACCTTGCTAGGCTGCATGGCGAATCCTTCAACAATCTGGGATACTCTAGGGGATGTTATTGACGGCTCACTTTTCCTTTCAAAGGCCACCCAATGAATATTAACTGTAGTAGCACTGAATAGACAGCAACAAGCCTCACTCTCTATTGGCTGAATTAACATTGGCTAGCATTGTTTTGGAGCAGGGTGGGCTCAAACAACCTTTGATATTGATATATAAAACTGAATTAAATGTGTAAAACTATAAATCACTGGAAAGAACAGATAACATGCTTTTAAATGAGTGTAATTTTATAACAGTATTTCTGATTATGTATAAAAAAAAAAATTTTTATTTTTTTTAATCGTGTGCGCACTACCGATCACTGTTGCACTGTCAGGGCCCCGGATCAATTTTAACACGATAAGCAAAGTTCTTGTGGTGCATAAATGTCATGATTAGGTAAATACTATTTCTTGACATTAGTTTTGAAAAAATAAGGAGTTTGTATCGCTTTATCGGTCACCAAATACTTGGAAAAGTTCAGTCAACTGTCATATGAAACATAGATGTTGACAGTCAACTATCATATGAAACATAGCTGTTGACAGTCAACTATCATATGAAACATAGCTGTTGACAGTCAACTATCATATAAAACATAGCTGTTGACAGTCAACTGTCATATAATAGCTGTTGACAGTCAACTGTCATATAAAACATAGCTGTTGACAGTCAACTGTCTATGAAACGGACATAGCTATAGCTGTTGACAGTCAACTGTCATATAAAACATAGCTGTTGACAGTCCACTGTCATATAAAACATAGCTGTTGACAGTCAACTGTCATATAAAACATAGCTGTTGACAGTCAACTGTCATATAAAACATAGATGTTGACAGTCAACTGTCCTATAAAACATAGCTGTTGACAGTCAACTGTCCTATAAAATGTTGACAGTCAACTGTTCTATAAAACATAGCTGTTGACAGTCAACTGTTCTATAAAACATAGATGTTGACTGTCAATTATCATATAAAACATAGCTGTTGACAGTCAACTGTCATATAAAACATAGCTGTTGACAGTCAACTGCCATATGAAACATAGATGTTGACAGTCAACTATCATATGAAACATAGCTGTTGACAGTCAACTATCATATAAAACATTGTTGTTGACAGTCAACTGTCCTATACAACATTGTTGTTGACAGTCAACATTTTGCTGGCTTATTAACATATGTAGCAAATGAATGGATGACATTTTCAGCAGAAGAAAAATGGGAATAAAGACTAGTATCAGAAAATCCTTATCTGTAACCTCTGTATATTGAAAGAAAGCCTTTTCTCCTTTCAAACTATACAGCATGAAATCAATGCCTTAAAGCAACAACGGTCTATTGACAGAGCTGCGATTTTCAAAAGTTTTGAGATACACTCATTTGAAAAGTTTGAAAGGTCAGCACAAATTGAGGATTGAACAGAAGTATTCAGTTTTTGGAAAGAGAATGGGTATTGATGCGATCTTTATCATAGCATCTTCATGTTGTAATACATGTAGAAGAAAGCGCATAAATGCCTATTTACAACTGGTGGCCTGTTTTTGCCTGGAATTTTCTCACAGTCTGCATGTGAAACTTTGATGTCCACTTAGTCTGGTCCTCTCAAAGTGATACTAGGCTAGGCTAGTGCAGAAAGTGGAATTTCCTGTAAAGGCCAGGATAGCAAAAACACTGGCAGTGAAGGTAGACCACCTTGCTTGCAGAGAAAATACAGGGCATGGCACAAAGCTTGACCCTCTTTCCCATATAAGATCACATTCCAGCCACCAGTTTTCAGCAGGAACAACCACACAACCTCCAGGCCCGCCAGTGTTACATAAACCCTGCCCAGCAGTCCAAGTGTATCCACTCTTAGGCAAGCAGGGTTTGCACAGCTGGATGTCCGCTTTTGCAGACAGACCTCTGTCCCAGATAATTGGCATTAAGTTGGCATTACAGCCTTTAGAGGAAAAGCGGGATGCTGTGCCATAGTCCAGTGTACCCTGTGAAATTTGCTAGGGTAATTTCATGCAACAAAGGTTTTCTTCAAATATCTTTGAAATTAATAAAACTTTTATTTTATACTTTTGTCATCTGAAAGTTTACAGTAAATTCTACCAAATATGAAAAAATCGAAAATTGCTCATTTTTTCAGATAAACCGTATTTCAGATGCAGTCATGTTATTGCTAATGTGGATGTCATTTTGTCATTGTTAATGCAGGTGTATCTCTTTGCAGAGTCTGATTCATGGAGTGAAACAGAGATCCAGAGTTTCCATGAGGCCTTGATGGACTTTGATAAAGACTTCTTCCGTGTATCTAGGAGGGTAGGTGCCTTTCTGTGTGCATTCTTTCCTCTCTGCTTTGTCAGGTCTGCAGTCTGTGATGGTGTGTTGTCAGGGCACAGTTAGGATTGTTTGTTGAACAAAAATATAATGTGAAAAAGAAACTCGGTTCCGTGAAATATGCTTTGACAGTACAGAAAGTTTATGTATTATATTTTCGTAGGTGTTTTTTTATTGTTTAGTTTGTTTTGCTTTTTGTTGAGTCTTTGCTAGACTTTAAATTGTTTTCCTACTTTTAAATTGTGGATCTGTGAATACTTGAGTTGAGTGGCTGTCAGAAATCCAGATATTGTTTTGTGGGCAGTTTGGTTCAAATAGCTTTTAAAGAGGTTGGCGTGAAAGATTAGCATTAGATGTTGAAGTCTGGTTAACATTCAGCATTGGGTGTGGGATGATGTGAGGTTGTTATGTGTATGCAGGTTGGAGAGATTCAGACTTTCGCAACTTTCACAAATCTATATTTAAAGTCAGTAATTTATTGACTGTGGTATTAGTCTTCCCATGAGACCATAGTTTACTCCTTGATGAATGAAAGCTGGTCAGAGCCCCCCCCCAAACTATGCCTGTGATGGGGGCCTGTGCACATGATCTTCCCACTAAACACTCTTCTGGGTACACTGCTACACTATTGCCACCCTAACTGTGGAAAGTTTATTCCAGCAGGAATTCAAGAAAGCACTTTGCACATGAACACTTTCATAAACTTGTGAAAGTAGTTTCTGCACATTCTTCCCTCATTGGTAATGACACAGCCTTTTAGAGTTATTTGATCTGGGTAGTTATGATATCCGCATAATCTTGTTTGTCGTTTTTCTTCTTTAGTTATGATGTCTGCATGATTATGTCCATCATCTTTCTTCTAAGATTCTGCCTGCCTGTCTGTGTGTGTATGTACAGGTTGGCACCAAGTCTGTCAGAGAATGCGTGCAGTTCTACTACTTCTGGAAGAAGGTCTGTCCTGACGACCTCAAACGTTTGCGCACATTGAGGAAGAAGCGCACAGCCCAGAATGCCCAGTACAAACTGCGATCCCAGCAGCCGGTCAGTGGAGGAGGGGAGCCTACTCCTCCTCCTCAAGGGGCTGGCCTCACTCCTGGCCAGGATGAATATGATTATGATGGCAGTGACTCTGAAATGGAGGAGCAGAATGGATCCAAAGTGCTGGTGAGTTGGCTTCGTGCACTCTTTGCCTTTGCCTGAAGAAATGAAGTGTGCAGGCAGACAGGATAATGGGGAAAAGGGGGGGACGCATTGTGGCATGCTATCTGTAGGGAGAGCAACCTGAATTTCACCTACAGGTAGGTAACTGTTGTTGCTGTCCTGTTAGTATGTCACCTGCTTCAGGCTTTTTCTGTCTTTTTTTTTATGTCGGTTTTTGGTGCGATAGATTGACCTGCTTGTGGTATTTAAAAAATCCTTTCAGCAGTGTAACATTTTTGTGCTTAAAACTTGACTGTTTTAGGTTTGCTTGTGATTTTCCAGCATTTGTACTAAATATTTGACGCATGAGAGGAGTTTCAAGCTTAGACTGTGGGTATGTTGTGGTCCATCCTCAGAGATGACCTGCAGACCATGCTGTTCAGCATGCCGTATCACAGGGAAGTCTGTAAGAAGCAAACAGGTCTGGGTGTTCTTGAAAACAAATACAGTATTGTTGTACCTACCTGTTGGACTGATGTGTGTGTGTGTGTGTGTGTGCAGATGGGGACAGAAGCCATCGAAGCAGACTTGGCCATGGAGACCAACATATCCTCGCTCACCTCCTCGCCGGCCCCCACGCCCCCTGCCCACCCCCAGCTGCTGACAGACCTGGGGTTTGTGGGGCAGCAGGGCCTGGGCAAGGCGGCGGTGGTGGCGGCTACCCCTCCCCACGCCCTGCAGCCCAGCCCCACCCCGGTCATGTCCTCCGTCCCCACTGGCTTTGCTGCTGCTGCTGCCGCCGCCACCCAGCGCTGCCCTACACCCCCACAGTCCCAGGCCTTTCCTTGTGACTTTGCTGGCTGCAATGCTGTGAGTGCTCTGCCTGACTCTGAGAGAGAGAGAGAGAGAGAGTGGGGGGGCTAGCTGAGTACATGGGTGGGGAATTGTGTACAGTGTGATACAGGCATGGTTTTTGCAAATTCAGGTTTCCTTTGACTGATGGTTAAGGGCAATACTTCTGTTGATTTATTTTTAAAAAACTAAAAAAAACCAACCCTTTCTTGTGAACAGTAAAGCAAAATGCTTTATGATGTATAACTCCTTGGTGTGTGTAAGTATGCTGTTTTGAAACTTTAAAAAAAATTTTTTTTAATTTTACATTACTAGATCCAGTAAGAAATGCATCATGCTGCTGACTGTACATTCAGTCTCATGTAGCGTTATTGACCCACTTTGGGCACAAGTTGAAGAACCGTGTTTCAAAAAAAAGAAATGTCAGATAGTGAGAACCTGAAATGTTGTTTCAGCTTGGTAGTTTGATACAGCTCATTGTTTTATTCTTGAGGAAAAGCTGACTCTCCAGACTGATATACATGTGTGCAAGAATACAGACACATGGTACTTTTAGATCAGACATTGGTACTTTTATAGCAGACCTTGATGTTCTCTTTCAGGTGCTGACAAGCAGGCAGAATCTGAACCGCCACATGCGTAAACATCTCAAAGAGAAGAAGGGTGACAGTCCCCCCTACTCCACTCCCACCCCACGCAAACCTCGCCCTTCCACGCCAAGCAGGTCGCCTGTATATGACCAGAATGGAGAAGAAATCTTTCCCTGTAAACTGTGTGACAGGTCAGTTCTGAAATTAATATGTGTTTACTCTTCTGGCTTCCTCATCAGCCGTGTTCTGTGTCTTATTAATAGTCTTGGGACGAGCACTGGCTTTCCCCAAGGTACGGAAGTTAAGCAGCCTATTGAGCTTGCTTGCCTTGAGGATGGGTGACCATTCATGCATTCACCCAGCTGTAAATGGATACCTGCACTGTCTTGGGACTGGGAAGTAACAAGGGAGAGGAGATGGGCACCACCCTCAAGTTGCTGGCACTTAGAGAAGCCCAGGTGTCGGACACCTCTCACTCCCCAATGACTGCTTAAGTGTTGGGACACCTTTACCATGTCTCGTCTCCCTCACATATGCTCAGCAGTATTGGCCCATGGGTATCCTGATGGGGTTTTGTTTTGTTGTTGTTGTGTTTGTTAGTAAGCATTTTCTGTCTACCATCTACCCCTACTCCACCTTTAGCATTCCCATCTTTTTTTTTCAGAGTTGGAGTGACTAGCCAGTGAAACTAAGTGGCACTGAATCTTCTGTACATTCTCATTTTATTTCAGACTCTTGATAGATGGACGCTATAGCTTAATGCTTAACCCTAGTAGCGCTGAATATGCAGCAACAAGCCTCACTTCTATTGGCTGAATTAACATTGGCTAGCATTGTTTTGGAGTAGGGTGGGCTCAAACAACCCTTGATATTGATATATAAAACTGAATTAAATGTGTTAAGCTATATATCACTGGAAAGAACAGATAATATGCTTTTAAATGAGTGTAATTTTATAATAGTGTGTAGTGATTATGATTATGTAAAAAAAATCCAAAAAAAAAAAAAGCGTGTGTGCACTACTGATCACTGTTCCATCGTCAGGGCCCCGGATTGATTTTAATACGATAAGCAAAGTTCTTGCGGTGCATAAATGTCATGATCAGGTAAACACTATTTCTTGACATTAGTTTTCAAAAAATAAGGAGTTTGTATCGCTTTATCGGTCACCAAATACTCGGAAAAGTTCAGCGAAAGGATCGACGCCATCGTGACCGTCGTGGTGGAATGTGCAAAGTGGTGGCTTTCTATGACGAAAATACAAAGATCGCTTGATTTCATGTGATGCAAAGTACTCGACAGCATAGCGATTTGACTCAACAACAGTTATTTCGAAGCCTTGTTGCGTCAAAATAAAGTAAAACAATCTGTGACGTCGAAATCGCCGAGTAGCGAAGAAGTCCATCCAGCAAAACTAGCACCGCTCGATTCAGTCCGATCGCGATCGATTTTTACCAAGTTTTTCAAAAATATTCCACAATCCTTACCTCATCGTCTCTCTCATTGTTTATTTCAACCAAATCCAGCCTCTAAAACTCCTCCTCGCAGTCAATATTGTAAAAAAGCTCGAAAAACGCTTGAAGAAATTCTAGTGCAAACGCTGGCCGCCATTTTTGTTGAAGACCATCTCGGCTGGTCCGAAAAAAAATAAAAATACACTCTTAACCAATCAGATTCTTCGTTGCTTGTGTGTGTCAAACGACCTTCACCCCTTTCTGCGGGCCTACAACGGCCTTAACATTCATTGGCTGACCTTTGAAAGCGAAAGTAAGCTTTCAACTATGACCACCCACGTCATTCCGGAATATTCCGGGATCCGCCACACAGCTTAGACCCGCCTTTACCGGAATATTGCGGGAACCGCGCCACTAGGGTGAAGACTGTTTGACTTCACCATTGTGGCTCCATGAAGTTGTGGGTCAAATGGTGGCGGTGTCTGGTGGATCAAGAATAGGGATTTTTATGATCAAGGTCAGTGCAACCTGCAAGTGTCTTCATTCCCTTCATGTATATATTCATGCTGAAGGTTGAATATGCATGTTAAAAAATTAAAGATCCTGATTCATGTCGGTATTTAGTGTGTTACGGGGGGGGGGGGGAATTCCCCGCATCCCCAAAGTCAGAATGCGGCTACCTTCATGGTGGGCAAAAACAGTCACATACGCAAAATCTCATCTTTGGTGAACCTCGGAGCTGTAGCTGAGGAACAAAAAACAAAACAAAAACCCCATCCTGATATCCTGGATTGTCAAATAAACGAATATTGTGATTTTTCTGTGTTGTATGGTAGTGTATTGTATACCACTTTAAGATATGGGGGTTTGTGTGAGAAGACTGGGGGGGGGGGATGGGTGTAGTAGTTAATGACGGCAGCATGGTGACTGTTTCAGAGTGTTCAACAAGGTGAAGTCTCGCAGTGCCCACATGAAGAGTCACCGAGTGGCTGACCCTGACAAGACCAGCAAAGTGTCCACCACAGTGTCCGCTGCCCTCCTGTCCTCCTCCGCTGTGCCCAGCCCCATGAGCGACTTGTGAAACACACCACGCACCTTCACACACCTTCACAGCAACACAGGCACCACCACCCTAAAGTCTCCCTCAGGTGTGCTCGCGCATGGCCTGATCAGTGAGGGAGTTCAAGTGCAGACCTGGGAAATACAGTTATGAGCTCCTTCTCCCCTCCCCTTCCCCCCCCCTTTCTTTTCATGGACAGAAAAAGTGTGGCTGTGTGTGATGGTGGTGTTGCTGTGGAGGTATTAGCTAGCTCCCAAAGTTCAGATCTCACTATATGCTAAAGGAGATTGGCAGCAAGTTTCACACAAATCACTGCAGTCACTGGAATACACAAAGGGGTTTTCTACCATTTTCAGACATGATCCACTCTACAGGACATCATCGTCATCATCACCAGTGCTGATCTTTTTAACCTTGGGTTCTTTGGGTTGTTTTTTTTAAAACAAGTTGTTGATGAAATGCAACACCCAAACCAGATTGTGAACAAACTATTCTATGCACCCAGTCGGTGCTAGGCCTGACTCTGTGTGTCGGTGTCTGTGGCATGGTTCAGTTTCGTTGTTGTCTGTGAGTGGGTTCTTCTGCAGCTATTGTTGTGTAGAATGTTCCGGAGGACCTCTCTCTGACTCCCCCACGTGCCATGGCTGGTTCTGTGTGCTCCAACCCTTAGTCCTCACACCACTCCCTTCTCTAGCTCTCCACAGCTAAAGCTCTACCTGTCTGTCTGTCTGTTGTCCTCATCTACCTATGTCTGGTCCTCACCTGTGTCCGTCTGTCTGTCGCATTCTGTGTTATGAGGTTCTCTGGATATTGTTATTATGTGATACGTTATTTGTATGCTTTTTGTATTGCCTTGAAGCAGCTGATTGTGAGTTACGAGTAGAGGCAACCGATTAGATCAAGACCCCAACGCACTGAAGTCATGTTCCTTGTCATTGGTGTCTTTTGGTGCTATAGCTTATTATGGTGATTCATCTTTCGATAGTGTGCTCCAATCCTGAGACCAGTAACAGCTAAGAACTTGGAAATGTTACCTCCCCTTATTTCATGTCACAGAGAGAGAGAGAGAGAATGTGTGTGTGTTGTTTTTTTTTAAATACTGATTAGGAGTCGGTGACCAAAATGAAGCATGGAAGCATTAAAAGATTTATTTTCTTGAGTGTTGCTGTCATTTGTGATCAGAATAACAGTGCTTCTTGTATAAATAGAACTGGCACCTTGCATTTATTACTCCAGACATGGAGTAGGGCTGGACTTCAGTCAGTGGAAGTGAAGTGATGAGCTTATCCCTTTAAAAACAGTGCAAGATTTTTGTTCTTGCATGTACCTCTGTTCTCTAGCATTTAAAACAATGTTTTTTTAGTACTTTGTTTTAAAGAAGCTGTAATTTGTGTGGGTTTTATTACTAGACTTGTTTGAATGAAGAAAAACAAAACCTCAACCTTGTGCAGAAAGAAAGAATACAACAAATGAAGGGGTGTAGATCTTTACTTTACTGTTTTTTAACATTTCTGCAACATCACTACTTCTTTCTTACCTCTGTGTGTGTTGATCCGTTCTTTTTGCCACTCTAGTTCTTGTAAGGGTAAAAGTGTCCCATATTCAGTGGTGTCCATATTGGAAATCACTACTCATTCTTTTTCTACATTTGTGTTTTAATGTATACATGTGTGGAAGATCTGTCTAGATGGTCTGTTTTACAGGAAGAAAACAATGCGTCAACAACGTGTGACATGGTCTGTCTTGTCTTGCTTTGTCCTTCCTCCCCTCAGGCAGAAAATGGCACCACTTGCCATGTTAGTCGTGATAGATATTGTATAACAGCATGTTTAAGATTTGGGGGGGAAAAGTAGTTTCTTAATGTTCAGGTATTGTAAAAGGAAATCAGTAGAGCTAATACATAGCTGTATGACTGAAGTGTAATTCTAGCAGTTAAGCCACAGTATTTTGCAGTGCTATCTTCCTGTTTAGGAAAGTTCTGCTCTAATGTGTTTGTTATTTCTCAAACTTGCTTTTTCTAGTCCTATTTTTTCCTTCCATCCTTGGAGTTTTTTGGGGGGGGGGGGGGGGGGGGGGGGGTGTTTGGGTTTTTTTGAAAAAAATGTTTTAGTTGTTGAAAAAAAAAAAATTTTAATTTCCCTGAGCAGTGTTGTGGAGTGACTGATTGTGGCAAGTTTACGTCTCTCACATCGCCTGTGCAGTTCACACCCATTTTGAGGCAACGGATGCATTCTTCCTATGTCACGTTAGCTATGACATTTTGATTTTGTCAGAAGTATTCTGAAAACAGTGACAAGTACTGCTGATAGGAAAACTGGAATCTATGGTAATAACAATAACAGTAAACAGATCTTTTTTTTATAAAGAAATGCTGAATTCTGCATGACAAAATGATTCAAAACTTTCTGAGGTAAAAGAATATGCATGTATCGCCTGCCACCTTTCTCCTCTGAAGACGGTTTGCAGGTGAAGGAGTTGACTCGTCTGACTTTCTATGGGTCCGTTACACTTTGGAATGTATTTTTTGCATGGTGAAGTCTTTTGAAAAGGGTTGGGGTAAGGATAGTCTTGAAGGTCTATGTATTCATTTATTTATTTTTGAATGATTTAAAAAAAATAGTAATAATACCACAAACCCTTCCCCCCTCCCCCCTCCCCCTTCCTGCCAATTTGTAAAAAAAAGTGTTTTCTAAGGTTTATAAATAAGTTGAACATATTTTCATTAAAAAAGTGCACCACAGTAGAATCAGTAAATTGAAAAGTGAAGGGGAAGAATGGAAAATTGCATTTACTATTGATTTAGATATGGAATGTATTTCATTCTTCTTTTTTTTTGGTTGGGTTTTTGGGGGTTTTTTTTATTGCTGATGTGTGGTTGCATTGCCCTCCCTGTCATTCTTTTTTCCTAGAACTTTACTTCCCCCACTGTCTGTTCATGTTCACTGTACAAGGTGTTGTTGGAGTTTTTTCAGTCTCTGAGAACCATGTGAATGTATGTTGTCTTTATTATCTTTGATATTCCATTTTTGATACATAAACAGTGGCTTTGAGAAGCTTAATTCCTGTGTAACCGCTCTGTTGGAGTTTCTTTTTGTCAGTGTCTGTTGTCTTGGTGTTTTCTTGACAGTCTTCAGTGAAAGGCTGAAAGATCTTTCTTGTCTAGTTGTTGGGGGCTGAAAGAGCAGTGTTGTAACAAGAGTGGAGGATCAAGGGAAAGGTAGGGAAGAAAACTGAAGGTATAGTGTGTAAGTGTGTGATGTGCCTGTGCACATTGTGTGTGTGAGGGAGAGAGAGTGTATATATGCATGCTTATGTTCCAGCAGAAGTGTACTAAGAGGTATTCTTCATCAAGAAGAGAGAGAAAGTATGCGCAAGCCTCGCGTATCCCCCCCCCTTCAAAATGCATGTCTGCCCATGCCATGTGCCCCAGTTTCTGTGTGTCCCCAAGGTGTCAAAATATGACGTGCTGCGGCTGTGCAGCGTTCTAGGCAGCTTGCAGTTTGAGTGGCAGAGGACTAGCCACTCAAACCTGAGACTACTGGTGCATGGTCATCCAGCTCTTTGCTGACTCATTTGCTCATATCATGCACACCTCTGTGTGTGTGTGTGCTTTCATGTGATGGACAGATTCACTGTTGTATATATCCTCGTTGTGTTTTTGTACAGTATAGAAAGTTGAGCTTTTCTCTGCTTGTACAATACTGAATGCTTGGCTGTTTTGGTGTTAGTGATGGCATTTATTTCCATGCAGGCTAGGGTTGTGCATAGCTGCCACTGGTGTGGCATGTGGTACCTGCACATGTTACTTGTCATGTTCAGGGCTAGCTGGAGTGAAGTGTGTTGGGGCTTCTTTTTCTCTCCCATCAGCCAGGAGCACGGTGCTGACAGGGACAGGGTGCGAAAGGGGAAGTCACCGTACAATGCTAAGACAACTGGTACCGTTTTGCGTTTCAAAATGGTCATACAGACCTCTCTCTCGCTCTCATGTGTTTTTTGAAAAATAGGTAAGGCACTGTTGTGATCTCTTTGTAGGAAAGTTTTAAAATACAGAAGCAGGGATGTTGCTTTACCGCCTGGTAATGGGGCTGCTTCTTGGTGGATGTGAACTTCAGTATGAAGCGTTTCCAGCTGTAAAGAGATGCATGTGCTGTTTTGGGGGGAAGGGGTATAGGACAAAAGCTTGTCAAGTGCAATAGTAGTAACTTGTCTGTACATAACATTCTCAACAGGGAATTCCCATTGATGCAAACAGTGTGATAATAGTTGAACAAAAAATAGTGGTCTGCATTACTACCCATGGTTTCTAACGTTGAAAGCTTTCCTTGTCAGGGGACGCGCAATGAAAGAATTGCTAGATTGTCCAGTTCTGAATAGTGGCCATGATTGTTGTATTTTGCATCACAATTGCCTTTGGAAAGGAACAAAATGGATTTTAATCCGAAAAGTAGATCAGTTACCTGCTAAATGGGCTTTGTATAAGTCTTCAACTTTGAAGAGACAGAAGACATCCATGTTCAAATATGGAAAAGGGGGGAAGTTTTGATGTAGTGGAGAGAGGAAATGGAGGAGGAAACAGAAGTGAACCACTGCACCATGAGCATAATCTGGTAAGCTAGCTCTATTGTGGCTGTAACTGCTAGTTTATTCCTTATCTGCCTTAGCTGTACGGTAGGAATATGTCTTTGACCACATATATTTACAATTAGCATTCAGAAAAAAAAACTTTTTTTTTTCATTCCTTGTAAAACTATTCGTGGCAGCTTTGAGATTTTTTTTTTTTAGTTTGTTTTGAAATCGCTTTCACATTTTCTTCATCCATGTAGTAACAGGACCAAAAAAAGATTTGAGAAGGCCCCACCCCCACCCACCCCCCCCTCCAAAACAAAACAAACAGGAAAACCTGGCAAGGAAACCTTGGCATGTTATAAAGGCACAGAAGCACAAAACTTATTCAGCACTGAAAGATGTGGCTTCAGGTTGGCTGGCCAGACCAGGAGAGGAGGAAGGATATCAGAAGTAATGTTGTTGTCACTTCATGAGTAGCAAACACTATGTTGATTATGCAGTGATTTCAGAGTCAGTTTAATGTGTAAATTGTTCTTGAAACTATGGTCATGATGTTTTTCTCTTCTGTTTTGTTTCATTGCACATTTAACCAGTTTGTAATTTTTTAAAATTTAAATCTGCTAATTAAGATTAATGTAGTAAATAATCGGTCATAACAAGAAATGAAGTACATGGCAGCTATTTTTTTTACCAGATTTGTAATGTGTAGTTTATGAATGAATACAGGTTTTATTCTGCAAGATGTGTCCTGTGTAGTTTATGAATGAATACAGTGTTTATTCTGCAAGATGTGTCCTGTGTAGTTTATGAATGAAGAGTATGTTTATTCTGCGAGATGTGTCCTGTGTAGTTAGCAAATTAAAGCTTGTAAAATACATACATACAATATATATATATATATATATATATATATATATATATATATATATATATATATATTTCCTGACTGAAGTTAACTCATTCAAGATAATAGTTCATGTTGCATGTGTTATTAATTCCTGTTTTAGAAGGGAAAAATACCACATGGTTGTTATTTCATATGCTACAGGAGATACACTGTAGACTCCAGCTTCTTAGACATGCTTTTGCACAAAATCCAGGCAGTATTTTTCTGGCAGAACTAACTGCGTGTGCTGTAAGCCATTGTCAACATGGTCCCAGTGTTTTAGAAGTGCGTTAGTGTAGAACTTGATTTGGTATAGTTTGTAGCTGTTGAATGAAGAGAACATGGTTTGGGCATAATCATTTCGGGGCTTTTAAGATGGAAGTGTGTGGGTGTGCCAGAGTGAACTGAATGGACTAGGAGTTTCTTAGTCATGGTTTGTGAACACTGTCAGCGGGGGGGGGGGGGGGGGGGGGGGGGGTTAAACTGGCAGGTATTTTTGTTTTGTTTTAATGAGTTAGAATGGCTGTAAAACTTGCCCTGTTTACCAAGTGGAGCTAGCTATCTGGTTGTTGAACTGAAGTGTGGGTGTGGACCAAAGGTGAGGGTCAACACTGGGTGATGTTGAAGGGTCTGACATGTGCTGTACATAAGCGTGCCTTCTAGCAAAAAGTATTGGTTAACACTCTATAGCCGTCAGGCTTGGTGTACTAGCATAATGCATATTATATCTATCTATCTATATATATATACTCAGATTCCTGACAAGTAGACATTGCAGGGCACTGATCAATATGACTGTTCTTTATCATGGATTGTGTAGAACAGGAGAGTGTGTGGGCGTTTGTGAATGTACAAAGTGATGGGTTCTTTCATTGTGCCATTATGTGTCTTCACTGTTTTTGTCCTATCACACACAGTATGATGAAACAGAAGTGTTCTGTAGCTCAGTGTGGGTGTGCATGCCTGCATTTGTGTATTCGGGTGGGTGGGTGTGTGCGTATGTGTGCATGTATGCACTTGTGTGTGAAGGAGGACCATATATGAGTTGCATCATTATTTTTGTGTGTGCATGTTACCATCAAAGTCATCTGTTGAAAACCTCTGTTATAAGTGTGAGAGTCTGGATGCCATGGTTTTGAAATACTGAAACAGAAATTCAAAAGTCACAGGTTTCCAATTGTTTGTCAACATTTTGTTACTTTCAAAATTACACTAGAGCTATAAGAGGTTCATATCTCTTTTTTTATGAAGTTTATCACATGATAATTTTCAGTCATTCTTTTTAAAAAATCATTTACTGTATGTGTTTTGGCTTTCTTTCACTTAGATGTTTGTCCTGTAAATGTGCCTGTATGTATTTTTATATAAAAGTGATGGTTTTCTTTATGGGTTTTTTTTATATTGAGTGGTATGTGGGTAATAATTCTGGGGTTTCCAGCAGTTGTGTCCTAGGAGCAGACTGTTGTTGAGTCAGGACATTTTTTTGCCAGTATGTATCAACATACTTCAGCTCATTCTCACATATTTCATTCATGTCTTCATAATTTGTTATTGAAATAGAGCACACACACAGACTCACACACACACACACACACACACACACACACACACACACACACACACACACACACACTTAGCCTGTAAACATTTACATCTAACATGCTTCTATGAATACATGCCTGCAAAAAAACATTTGAGTTAGAAAAGAAAATATGGGGATTATATAGATAAAAAAAACAACCACAGGATTTTAAGATCATATGTTGCAATGTTTTCGAGTTATTGATTAACCCTTGAATTGCATTGCAGTGTATATCGCTTTCTCACTCCGGCATGCTTCCTAAAACTGGTTAATGGTGTCTTGAAAAATAGACATTAGAGTAGTAGACTTTGTGTACATTAATTTTGTGTTATTTCATGGCTGTGATTTTTGGCGTTATCTAGTCCCCTGCTTTTATGCAGTATTTTGGGGGTGATTGTTCCAGTTTGAGTTCTTAAAATCATGTCGGTTGAAGATATAATGCTATCTTCTGGACATTTAGTGTTCAAAATGTTCAGTATTTTGTTACTGTCTTAATTTCTGATCTTCTCTCTCTTTTTCTTTCGTGGGGTTTTTTGTTTTGTTTTTTGCCTTCTCGATTTTGCTCATTTTCTCTCTGGCATTTTCATTCTGTTGTATTTAGCAGGAAGTTCTCTCTGTAGCTCTGATCATTGGGTGCATCAGTGGTCACGTTTTGCACCAGGGAAGTTTGAATTGTCTGTGTGTGTGTGTGTGTGTTGACTTTCTGAGTATTCATGGTATTTTTTTTATTCCTTAGGTGATATTTTTGGTTTGAAAGTTGACACTAGTGGCCTCTGAATCCCAGGTTTATTTGAATAGTGTATGTAATGTGATAATACCATTTTCTCTTCTTGCCTTCTTCAGCAGGGGTAGTAGTTGGTTTTGGGGCTGGGGTTTATCATTGATAGTGTTTATCTTTGATGCAAAGTCGGCCCTGATGTGCTTCTTCTTCACAGGTTGGTCTGTGAACAATGCTAATAAAAACTCGCCCCAGAACAAGTGTTTAAAAACAACAACAGCAAAAAAAAACTACTACCCATTTTTAGAACTTAAAGAGAAGGTTGAGAAGTATTAAAGCAATCTTTCAAGGAATCGGTGAATGAGATGATCACAGTCCATGACCTGGATTTTCTTGTGCATATGTTTAATCATGAGAGTGATTTTTTACATATATATTTGAGGAAGAGTGCTTTGCATGTTGGATTTTAATAAGAAAGAAGCTTGGATCACCTTCGAAATTTTGGTTTAGGATTGGGAAACTGAGAGAATATTGGGGGGTTTGTTGTTGTTTTGTTTTGTTTTGAGGACCATCAAACAAACAAAGCAAACTCTGAACTCTTTCCCAGCTGGTTGAGCAAAGCCTCTGACTTGATGCTCCTTGTTTGACCCCTGCAAAGAGGGCTGCAGGCCCTCTGTTATCTCGCTTTAGTGGTGGTGGTGGTGGTGGTGGTGGTATACCCCACCACAGTTAGTGGGCAGATGTAGGAACTATATCTATAGATGGATGGGCAAATAGCAAAAGCATCAAGTTGATGCTGTCCATACTCAATTGAGCAACTGAATCCAGCAGCTTTGTCTTCAAGCAGTTCTGCAGGTAGTGGGCACTTTTGAAGTTTCTGGGTTGTCTTGGGGTTTGGGGGGATTTGAGTTGTTTGTTTCTTTGGGGGGGGGGGGGGTGACTTAGTTGTTTTCTTCCCTGAAAAAATAATAATGTGCAAGATTGTCTGAGTCTGCCACTCTTTTTACCTGCCCCGTGACAATAGTGAACACAGCAGAGTGAGAGAGGTTTTGCTTGCTTTGGAAATTAAAAAAAAACCTTTTTTGTCATTTATTATTTAAATCATACAAAAAAATCCATTTAAGGACTAACATCTTAGAAAGAGAGAGAATTTTAAGATGGGTTTGGATTTTGGGGGGGTGCATATTTAGTCATTTTATTGTTGGGGTTTGGTTTTAGTATACTTTGAAAGATTTTAAATATATATGGGTTTTTTTTAACGTCTGGGAATGATTTTACGCAGAAGGTAAAACCTAGTCTTGGTTGTCTTAAGGAATGTAATAGTTAAAGAAAAAATGTCATGAACTGTCTTTTACAGGTGAGTGTACTTCGTATTGGAGAGTATTGATATATTTGATGCATTTGATTGTATATTGATGTGAAAACAGCCCTGATTACTTTGGGTTCAGTATTGTCATTGATTAAATCAAATCAAATCAAGGTCCAAATTTGTGGAGAAAGAATCTTACTAAATATCAGTGTTAAAAACATTTGTCGGTAGTTGTGTTTTTTTCCACAAATGTTTATCATATGATTCGATTTTTTTTTTTAAGTAATTGTGTCTTCTTCTTTTTTTTTAATACTGATAGCAATTAAGAATTTTATTCGTGCTCATTTGGGGGAGGGAAGGGAGGTAAAATCTGTGAGCAGACGTTATGTTTTCATGACCAGATCCCTAGCATGGTCACGGGAGAACTCATATCCACTACCACCCCTGTTGGTTTTTTCCCTGAAGTTCTAGGACTTTTTGGTTTTTGTTTAGCTCCTCCAGAAGTGCACATTTCTTGTCTTTGTTTCCCCTGTATGTCACACCCAGTCATCTGACTGCAAGAGTCAGTGGACAAACAAATGGAACAGAAACTGTTGAACAGAACAATCAGTGGACACAGACACTTAGAAAAGTGCCTTGAATCAGTGCTCTGTGTGTGCATGTGTGTGCTTGTACATTCACACATGTTTGTTTGCTGTAGATGTGCTTCAATCCTCTGTCTCTTCCTCATTCAGACAGGCTGTATACATGTGCAGATATTGTCTCACACACACACACACACTCACACTTTCTTTCACTAATTCATGGGTTGTGCATGATGTTCCTCATGACATCACTGGTGTCTGCAAACACAGCAGACACAGATGGACTCCGTTTCCAAACTCTGCTTCTTTCCAATGCTTTGGAATGAGAGATGTTATTGTTGACTATGGACAGATTTTGTGGACGGGTCAGTGTTTTTCTCTGTCAGTTTCTTCCTTCCTGTCGGTCTTCACATTGGGTTTTTTAAAAAAACAATTTTTTAAAGTATTTCCTGTCATAGCTTGGGCTCAATATGTATATAATTATATAGTATGTGGCTATGCTGAGATTATTGGCTTTATATTTTTTTCTTTTCAATATGTGTGGAAGAAATGTGTCGTCATCATACATGTTTCAGTAAAAGTGTCATTGTGTGGGTCTTGTCACTGAACAAGGCATGCGTTTGTACTGACCTCGTATATTCTATCTGCCTCATCACAGAAAGGTTCAAGATGTTGATCTATGCAGGTATTTATTGTATTTCTGTCCTTCTGTCTCTTCACTCAGTTGTCTAGCTAACAGCAAAAAGTGTTTGGGTTGGGGTTTTTTAAATCTGTGAAGGAGATAGCAGAACAGTAAGTAGTGAGAGAGCAGGTAGACTTCTGTCATGATGCCTGTGACACAGCCTGTTAGGGTAGGTAGATTGTTTTCCTAGCTCTGAAACCTAACGTGTAACTTTTCCTCTGGTTGAAACAAATGTGGCTGACCATTTAGTCCTCAAACTGTTCATGTTGACTTAACAGGGATTTAGAAAACAAAGGATAAAAATCCTCAGAAGGCAAAAAAACGCCTGTATAGAGCTATGACTGTCAAGCTGCCTCAAGGCTGACCACCAGCCACAAAGATACCACAAGCAAACTGATGTTGGGCCACTTCTTGACCACTACTTTTCCCTAGGGCCACCAACTGAAAGAGACCCTGCTTGTTCACTTGAGTTGTTGTGGGCTTGAGGTTAGCTGTGTCTTGGTCTGTAACGTAAGCTTCCTTTCTAAGTTCAGACATTTCTCTGCAGGGCTCATCTGTAGGTTATTGTCAGTCAAGTCTCACATTTACTGACAGGGATTTGAATATGATATCACCAGGGTCAGAAAAATTCATGTGAAACCTTATCTGCTGCATGATGTAGACCTCTTGAGAGTTTCGATATTCTCTTTTGTGTTTTTGCTGAATGAAGAGGGTGGGGGGCTTTTCTAAGATACAGATATAATGAAAGGCAAGCATTCAGTGTTTTTCTTTGAGGACATGTGTGCCTGGTTTTCGTGCCTGTAAAACCAGCTGACTAACTGGCCCGTACATAAATTCTGGAGATGTGAGTGAAAATGACTTGCATTACACTAGTCTTCTGCCCTCTGGAAACAATCAGTCATGAAATGTGTCAAAATGTGATAAGTGGGTATGGTGTTTATGATTATTGTGACTTACTCTTGAAGTGATGTGAGAACTGTTCTGCAGTTTTCATCTGCCCCTGCAGACTTGGGAGTGTAAAGCAATTTTCCTGTTAAAAGAAATAATCTTCAGTGATGCTAGAAGCTTTCTTCACCTGAAGCTAGTATGTGGCACCAGTGTCAGATAATTCACAGTGTTTAGGCTAGTGTCAGACCATTAACAGTATTTTCTTATGCAGAGTTTAGAGAGAAATAATATGTTATGCTGGATTATTATGTTTGTTAGTTTTGCTTTCTTGCTGAAATATCGCTGCCTTTCTATATTTTTATTGTTTTAACCGTGTGCCATTTTGTTCAATGTATGTTGCAGATTGTGACAATATGGTTTGGTGTGTCTGCTATTGTCATTTGTTGTAATTGCTGTATTTTTGGGTTTTTTTACTTTTTGCCCTCCCTAAAGAGAAAAGGCCCTTATACAATCTTGATCTGTCAGTTGAGACTTTAAACAGAATGTATTGCGGTAAATCTTCAATGTTTGAAGCAGCAATCATGTATTCATCTGTTTAGAAAAATTGAAATTTAATATTAGTAGTTCTACCCCAAAATAGAACGAGTTGCTTTAAGATATTTCACAGAGTTTTTCAGTGGCTTGTTGATAGAAATACCAGAAGTTTTTATCATTTTGGGGGAACAGTGGTATTTGATTTTTAAGTATATTATGAAAGGTGCAGGGGTTTTTTTTGTGGCTGTAGGTTGGGTTTTTTGGGGGGTGGGTATGTTTTTTTAAACTTCAGTCTCATTGTCTCAAACCAGTTTATGTGATTTTGATCTTTGTTTTGCATGGACCACAGAGAGAATGGCTGTTAATAAGATATGTTGTATTTGAGACTTGCATATTGACTTGGTTTTCATGAAACTAGCGTTATGACCAAAATATGATAACATGAATGAATGTTTACATTGTAGAACCACACATTGCATTTTGATTAACATCATGTTTCATGGAAAATGATAAACGTTTTGATACTTACTATCAGCATGATACACAGTCATTTTTATCTGTATTTCCTACTTCAGCTTATAAATGTTCAGTCTCCAGAAATCATGGGCAGACCTTACACCATCTGGTTGTTTCTCAGATTTTTTTAACTGGGAAATGAATGAAAGTGGAAACCAAAAATGTCTAAAATTGTTTGTACATTTCATTTGATGACAAAGAGCAGGATAGAATGGTTAAGTAACATTCATCCCAGATTTACCTGATTTTAAAGCAGACAGATTTGTGAGAGTAAATATGAAAAGATGAATAATTCTGCATGCGATCTTGAGTTTTTAAATGCTTCCAACAAAAAAGAGTGGGGTTTTTTGTTTGTTTGGTTTTTTACTTAATATTTATTTTGTTTCTTGCCCTCTGAAAATTGTCTTTCACTAGAGAGTACAGGCATTAGGGGTAAACAAGAAGCACAAATAGAATGAAAATCCCCATTCATAGATGATTGAAAAGGTCTAGGGCATGAGTACTCTTTCTGTCAGAGATGTGTCCATTGTATTTGTGTGTGTGTGCAATCATTTTTTTTCAGAGATGTGTCCATTGTATTTATGTGTTTCTGCAATCATTTTCTGTCAGAGATGTGTTCAGTGTGTGTGTCTCTGTGCATGTCTGTGTGTGCGCAATCGTTTTCTGTAAGAGATGTGTTCATTGTATTTGTGTGTTGTCCAATCATTTTCTGTCAGAGATGTTTCATTGTATTTGTGTGTGTGTGTGCAATCATCTTCTCCACGCCGTCATCCTGTTACATTTCGTTGTGATCATGAATGTGTGAAGTCTTCGGTGTGGCTTCGTCTGGTTTGCGCTGTAGGGAGGCAGACAATTTAAGATGGGTGTTTTGCACTTGCTTACAGGTCGATATTGAATCACTTTTTGCCGCCATATCTAGCTCGCTCTTCTGCTTCCATTTCTGTTCTTATCAACCTTTAGCTTTATATTTTACTGTGTTAGGATTACATATTCAGGAGAATTTTTTTTTTTATGTGATTCATAGTCATGGTTCTTCTCTGCTTTCCTTTCTTTGATATGAAGAAACGAAGTTTTTTTTTAAAAATGCAAGATAATTTTGTACATGTCAGATGTGTAGAAAATATACAATATATTGTTGTTCAAGTCGTGGCTTTTTTCGGTCTTAAAAACAACTGATGCACTTTGGAAAACTTTGATAATGAATGTTTAATGTACTGCTCTTTTGTGTGATTAAAGCTTAAAAAATGTTCCTGTATGCGTTGGTGAATGTGTGCATGCGTGTGTGGGTGTTCATAAAATGAACAGACTTGCTGAGCGTTTGTAGACAGAATAATTGCCCTTTTCTCATCATTACGTTTTGAATATTTTTCAAACTGTATCATATAATATTGATGTTGATATTCCGGGTCAATTAATATTGGCTAGGGAAAAGATCTGGGATACATTCAAAACATCAAATATTTAGGCTGTGTAAAAGAGAATAAGTGCTCCTGTCTACAAGACATCAAGGCCAGAATCCATTATGGCCAGGCAAGGTGCAGGCGGTGGCCATGAGGAGCAGCAGGGTGGAGTCGTCGTTGGTGAGGGGGGTGAGGGGTCTGCTGATGAAGAAGAAGAGCGGCCAGACGTGGAGGGGGGTGGTGGAGGTCACCAGGGCTATGGCTCTGCCCACCTGAGACCTCTGTCCTTCTTGACCACTGCCCACCTGAGACCTCTCTCCTCCTTGACCACTGCCCACCTGAGACCTCTCTCCTTCTTGACCACTGCCCACCTGAGACCTCTCCTTGACCACTGCCCACCTGAGACCTCTCTCCTTCTTGACCACTGCCCACCTGAAAGTCAGATTCCCATACCACACCTGTACAATACTTTGGAGGAACATGACGTGTGAAAACTTTGCAGTGACAAAGTATAAGGATGTGTGTACACGCGTGTATGCAGGCTTGCACACAGGCGTAAAAGCATGCGTGCACACGCACACACACACACACACACACACACACATGCGAACATACGCATACACCTATTTGTCTATTGATCTTTCTATCTATAGTCTATCCATCCATCTATCTACCTGTACATGTATGTAGGCATGTATCCACATGTATGTACATACCTACACTCCCGCCCCCCCCCCCCCCCCCCCCCCCCCCCCACACACACACATACAAGCACACGCCAAAAACTCATTGTGAGATAAAAGAAACAGAAAAAACTTAATAATTTACACCCTACTGCTTGTTGATGTTAACAGGCATTCTGTCAATCATCATGCTTTTGCTGATGACAATCAACTTCATAAACAAACTTTCTCTCAAGGGTATGCCTGGGGCCTTTTCAGTATTTAATTTTTTTTTTATTTCGAGGATAATGGAATAAGCACTCGTGTGCTTTTTTTCATCTAGTCCCCGTGTTTATGCAGTTTTGTCAATTTTGTCATCCGTTCCCACCGGCACACAATGGCCTACTCTTCCGAAAAGCGGAACGGGTTTTAACGTGTGCGCAAGATGTTCTGCATGCGTTCGCACACGGGGCCTCAGTTTATAGTCTCATCCGAAGTATAAATAGCACCCCCACTTTCTGAAATTCTGTGCTAGAAACTTCCCCTTTTCTATCACTCTTTGTTTCTGTCTGTATCCTAACCTCTCTCTCTCTCTCTCTCTCTCTCTCTCCTCTCTCTCTCTCTCTCTCTCTCTCTCTCTCTCTCTCTTGTTTATTTTCTGGGTACCCAGCCCATTCTCCTACCATTTTTTCATGCAAACCTGATTGTTTTCTTATCAACTTTCTGATGAGCTTCCATGAAGTGGGAATGTGTCAGCTGCGGCCAGCAGCAGGCAGGCCTCCTGCAGAGTGACCAGCTCAGGAGAAGACCAGGCACCCCATCCTACCCAGTATGGCCATGGCCATTAACAAACTTCTTTCTGTCAGTTGACTCTGCCATTGAAACATTTCAGATAATTATCACACCATGGATGAAGGGAAACAAGCTACAGTCAGCTGATAGCAAAACCAAAGCAATATTTATGTCTTCATACGGCTTTCTGTCAACAGTGCTTTGCCATCTTTCCTCCACGTAGGAGAGGCACAAGTAACATTTGTCTCACCCGTCAGATATCATGGCGTGGCTTTAGATTCTAATCTTTCATTCGGCAGCATGTCAGCACCGTCTGCAAAACTGCATAATTTCAACTTCTTCAGATCAGTTCCATCCGACATTTGTTTTCGTGTCCAGCAGCACAACCTCTGGTCTGTTCCCCTGTCCTGGCCAGACTTGATTATTGTGATTCCCTTCTTGCTGGATGTCCAGACTTGATTATTGTGATTCCCTTCTTGCTGGCTGTCCAGACTTGATTACTGTCATTCCCTTCTTGCTGGCTGTCCAGACTTGATTACTGTCATTCCCTTCTTGCTGGCTGTCCAGACTTGATTACTGTCATTCCCTTCTTGCTGGCTGTCCAGACTTGATTACTGTCATTCCCTTCTTGCTGGCTGTCCAGACTTGATTACTGTCATTCCCTTCTTGCTGGCTGTCCAGACTTGATTACTGTCATTCCCTTCTTGCTGGCTGTCCAGACTTGATTACTGTCATTCCCTTCTTGCTGGCTGTCCAGACTTGATTATTGTGATTCCCTTCTTGCTGGCTGGCCAGAACATTTAGTACAGAAACTTCAACAAGTTCAAAACGCTGCAGCAAGACTGATTTCTAGAGCAATAGAAAGACACCTAGCACTTCTGTCCTCACCCCACTGGTTGCCTGTTTCTAAACGTATTAAATACAATTTCGTAACTTAACTCTGGTCATCTCCACAGTACACAATGATTCAATAATATGTCCCTGCGCAACTTCGGTCAAGCTCTTTTTTTCCTTTTTCGTTCATCGGCATGAACGATTCACCAATGGTGAGAGTGCATATACTACCGTTTTTGCCCACCATGAAGGTAGCTGAATTCCAACTTTGGGAATGACTTAACACACCACCAGTGTGCATGTGTTTTGTTTGTTTTTAAAGTGTTGTTATCTGTTCCAGTTTTGCAGAATCTTCAGTGGTGCCCCAACGATCGACTAGATTACGGGATAGGAACTGAAACATCTGTTCCTACGGGCACCCAATGGCCCAATCTTCCGAAAAGCGGAACGGTTTTAAAAAGATGTTCTGCATGCGTTTACACACGAGACGTCAGTTTATAGTCTCATCTGAAGGACTTTCGGGGGAGTTGAGTCGGTACTGATGTCACCCTCTGGGGGGGGGGGGGGGGGGAGGGGGGAGTCCCCTCAAACGGATGCCTTGGTGGGTGACTGGATCCGGGCCGTCTGATCCAGCCGAAACTGAACCAGAGTAACTGGGACCCACTGAATCAGAGACAATTTCTTTTATGGCATGATGGTGATGGAGATGAAGCCATGATGATGTGATAGTGAGCGATGAAAGCCAACGAAAACCAACCTCCCTTCTGCTGGGCGTCGTCTTTGGCCATGACGA
Organism: Rapana venosa; assembly: GCA_028751875.1. Taxonomy (NCBI): domain Eukaryota; kingdom Metazoa; phylum Mollusca; class Gastropoda; order Neogastropoda; family Muricidae; genus Rapana; species Rapana venosa. The sequence goes on from CM054137.1 coordinate 5,751,144, forward strand.
AGGGCACGGAGTAGAGGGAGGCTCTCTGAAAGGCGAAGAGTACACAGCACACCTAGTATGCTGCCCTTCCTTTTGCTCACAGTCGCTAGCAAAATGGCCGCCGCCATTTTTAACATTTTATTTATTCTTTTATTTCGAGGATAATGGAAAGAGCACTCATCTGCTTTTTTTCATCCAGTCCCCGTGTGTATGTGATTGTGTAAATTTTGTCATCCGTTCCCACAGGCACACAATGGCCTACACTTCCGAAAAGCGGAACGGGTTTTACCGTGTGCGCAAGATGTTCTGCGTGAGTTCGCACACGGGACCTTGGTTTATAGTCTCATCCGAAGGCCGTCACCCGGTGAGACAGACACAGATCTGCCTTCATGGTCTGAAGTTATTGTAAGGTGGGACGGCTGACACATAGAACTGGGACAGACAAGCCGCTTTAAGCAGAGAGATAGACATACAGAGAATGAATGAATCCTACTATCAGCTTAAACGAAGAGATAAACAAACAGAATGAATGAATCCTTCTTTATTTTCAAGGGTCACAGAAAAGCATTAACATTTATTTTTTAGATGAATCTTGGTTGTGTGGTCCCAGTCTAACCACTGAGCCCACAGCAAACTCACTCTGGGTAAGAGCCGACAAGAGTCCGAAAAATCCCAATGACTCTTATGGGATTCGAACCCGCGACCTTCCAGTTCGTAACCCAAGGCGCTAATTTAATTACTGCGCCATGGGGGCTGGTGAGTTATATGTATTGTTTTCGTAAGCTGATGAAATTAATGTAAATCTGGGAAAGTTCTTCTATCTATGCAACTGATTACATTCCCTTCCCCCCCCCCCCCCCCCCCCCCCCCCCCCCCCCAACCTCTACTGACATCGCCAAAAATTGTAGATGTAAAACTTTTTAAAATGCCTGACTGACATATGATTGTTGATTATTTTACTTTTATTGTACCTTTCATGCTGAACACTACTTTTTCAGTTTGTTGACACTGATAATGATTATCTTTAAGTAAATTGCTTTTATGGTTATTCTCCTGTTAAATGTGTCTGTAGTCCTCTATACCCCAAAAGGGGTTAACGGAATCAAATATTGAATCTTTTGTTTATCTTATTGTTTTTATTCATTAAATAATAGAGCCCGAGGCGACGAAAGAACTCATTAAATGTTTTTAAAAGAGGTAAGCATCCCATAACCAATGTGGTCGTAGGGGAGCGAGGCATCAGAGACCTCAACTTCTCTTGGGGCCAGCATATTGAGGGCGGCGCCCATCTCCTCTCCCTCGCTGCTTTACCTTCCCTGACCCTAAAGAGGGCAGGTACCCATTTACAGCTGGGTGAACTGGGGGAACTGTACTGAAGCCAAAGCGCGCAAACGGTCACCCATCCAAGTGGTAACCACACTCGATGCTGCTTAACCTTGGCTGGGGGAAAGCGAGTGCTCTGACCACTGAGCTATCCCGTCCCCGGAATAAATGTTTTATTGCTCTTTTAAAAAAAATGTTCGAGGTGACCTGAATTATTTTCTTTTTTCTTTTTTGACTTTTGTTTTGCTGCCTCATTTTCGGTGAAACACCGAATCATAGACAGTGATCAACATCAATGTGTGTGTGTGTGTGTGTGTGTGAATGTGTGTGTGTGTGTGAAAAGTCAAATAAAATGTTTATTTCCAGATGGTACATTGAATAAGCAATGCATTTGTTTTGGTTTCATCAAGCAATCAATCTAAGAACAAATACAACTTCATCAATAACATGTTAAACACAAGTGTGTGTGTGTGTGTGTGTGTGTGTATCCTGGCCTTCATCTGAGAAAAAAGAAAGGCAAAAGTGTGAAAATAAGTCAGCGACGTCACGAAAAGGTCAGCTGATTTTTCTCTCAATAATCTTGACCCACTAACCTTTCTGGAAATTGAGTCCACATTTTTGGTGTGGAAATTTATTGATCCATCTTGTTTTTCGTAGATTCCAGTAATAAGAGAGAGACAATGACAATGACAATGACAAATTCTTTTATTTCGAGGATAATGAATAAGCACTCATGTGCTTTTTTACATCCAGTCCCCGCCCGTAGGGATACATCTTAATAATAACCCAACACTTATACAGAGAGAGAGAGAGAGACAGACAGACAGACAGACAGACAGACAGACACACAGACAGACAGACAAACAAAATATAACCACAATAGTGGGTTTTTTCATGCAGCCTTCAGTCAAAATAAGAAATGAACCAAACATTCAACTAAGTAATCAACCAATGGTATGGGTATGTATCAAACTTGGGGGACAATGTCAATAACAAAAGTAAATAATACAAAAAAAGGACATACCAGAGAGAGCGAGCTTCAGATTTCAGATGGTTTATTCATGTAAGGCCACAGCCCCATATGAAAAGGGGCAGAAAAAATGCAACGCATAATGTATATGTATGTATGTTTGTTCGTCGTGTCCGACGATGACCTCCAAAACAGCAGAGGAGGCAGCTGCTGTTTTGGAAACTGGGCAGAAATTTGATTATAGTGGAGATGCCTTGCCCACAGTACATCTGCACTCTCTCGGCCAAGTGGGCATAAGGACAGTCAGCGTTGGCGATATTCTCCAAAGGCCAACCAGCCCCCAGGGCTGCAGCACATAAGGACTGTGCGAGTCAAGCCTCCTAGTCAGAGAGTCATAGTCGATCACTAAAGACTAAGATGTAAAGTGGAATTCCATGAGTGGGAAAGCCATTGGTCATACAGCCTCTCACCTTGCTGTTGCCCCCAGCGTCAATGGTTTATAATGTATATACAAAATACCAAACAACACACAACACATTTATATCAAACACAAGAAAACCTAGGGCATACGTTTTTCTCCTAACTGAAAAGCCTTATGTAAAAATAGAGCCAGACTGAACAGTTTTATCATGGACTGACGCCATCAGCAAACCGAACCAGAATAAGCACGGTCGGGCATAGAATTTCTGTGGAATGAATTTTATAGGCAAAGTAGTGATAGCAGGACACACACAAAAAAAAGGACTTTGTCTTCAGCTGATTCTTTACGTAGTGGACTTAGCATATCGGTAGCAGAGACTCGTCTATATTGGAAAGCATGTGCATTAAAGTCCGATATGCCTATTCGAAATCTAGTGAGAATGAATCTCAAGTGTTGATCCATGTTAATGAGTGGTATTTCTTTACTAGGTGCGTTGAACCATAAACTCTGTAGGCCTAGTCTTACCTGACCCTAGAGCAATATTCATCAAAGTTCTTAATCCGAGTACAAGCTTGGCCCTTGCCATTTCCTTACTGACAGCTGTATAATACTAATTACAAGAAATAGAGTGAAAAAGTTAAAAGAGCCATTCAGGCCACAACAACATAGTTTGCAGGCTTCTCCTTATCAAGGATTGTGGTTGAACATGTGGTAATTTGTTCCTTAGCTAGGGGTCCAATGTTCACCAATGGTGAGTCCCAGCATGTGCTACCACCACCCGGCCTGTTCCTCCCCCCCCCCCCCCACTTCAGCAAGTGTGTGTGTAGGGGGGGTGGGGATGGGGGTGGGGGGGCTGCTGTTTGTCTAAAGTAGTGATAGCAAAGTGGTTTACACATGAAATCTATAAGATATATATGTGCTTAAACTCTGTACAACTTCTCAGAAAAAGTGAGGATGTGGCCTGTGTAAGGAGGATGCATGAATCGTACATTTTACCCCACAGGTAAAATGTATACAACTCTTAAATTTAATCCACCACCCAAGGATACAGAGGCTTGCACAACTGGCAGGTGTGTCCCAGTTTAGAAACACGAGTTGATAGCTCTGTCGGGGTCATTGGGATAAGACCATAAACCGAAGTCATGGTGTGTGTCCGTGGTCTAGCGAAAGTCCGGGTTCGAAATGTGTGGTGGTTCGATTCCCGGGTAGGCCCGAAACTTTTCCCCCATCCACTAGACCATAAGTGGTGGTCTGAGTGCTAGTCTTTCTGATAAGACGATAAACCTGAGGTCCCTTGTGTTATATATAATTATTTAGCAGACGTTAAAGAACCCACGGCAAGGGAGTTGTCCCTTGCAAAATTCCGTAGAAAAAATGCCACTCTGATAGGGAAACAAATACAGTTGCAGGTTCCTAAAATGATGGGTGGCGTTGCTCTTGTGTCGAAGTGCTCTCTCCCCAGGGTGAGAGCAGCCCAAATTTCACGCACAGGAATTTGCCGTGACCTACTTAAAGTGGTATACAATACAATACACGTGTGTGAATGCATGCAGAACATCTTGTGCACACGTTAAAAGCCCATCCATCTGTCAAAAAAGTAGGCCATTTCCGGCTGGTAGAAAGGGATGACAAAATTAAAAAAAAAAACATAATAATAATGATAATAACAATGACATGCAATTCTTATAGCACTTAATATTGTGAAAATATATCGTAGCGCTGGTGCTTAAAATTGTTTACATAGTCGTGCAACAGTTGACTCAAAACATTAACCCTAGATCTAATCAGTCTTTTCATTGTGGGTGAAGGAGGTTGGCTGGAAGTCATTTTCTGATCCACAAATGTTGATTGGCCGAGCTTATCCGTAAAATTTGCATAGGGGTGCGTGGATTTTAAACCTACGGCTAGTTTGACTATGACTGGACAGTCGTTTCTTCAGATACCAGTCCTCCCGACCGTCAAGGAAATAATGGATAGTTCTTGTCGCTGTCGTTCTAGTTCTCGGTCTAAGTCAAAGTAAAAAAGCTAGGCTAGTTCAGTTAGATCTATCTCCTGACAGGAAAACTAGGCCTGAGTGTATGTGCTGTGGAAGGGATAATTTTGCTGTTGGGCTGGTTGTGTAGTGAGAGTAAGGTAAGATTTTGAAAAGGGGGGGGGGGGAGGGAGCTTGATATATGTGTGTGTGGCCAGTATTTTATTTTTCTTGAGGGTATTTTGACATGCTGTCATGTGATGCAATTCGCGCGCGCAGCGCGCGTGTTATTGTAGCCTAAAAGCTCACTAAAAGTTTTTGACTTTGTGCTATATAGATCTATTTGATTTTTATCGTTATCTTCATTATAACTGTTGTTTCGAAAGGAATGCTGTCATTATCTTCATTATTACTTGTATTTCGAATGCTCTATCACTATCTTCATTATCACTTATTTCGAATGTGATCAGCTTACTTTGCTCGTTTTGGGAGTTGGTCTAGGCCTCGCCTACTTGAGTGGTTTGATCTTGGACACTGCTCTGTTGCAGGCCGTGGGTTTCAGTCGCTGAACCCTGAGGATTTTTACTAGAGCATGTTTTTTGTTGTTGAAAGCTTCAAGTGATGATGATTTAAGTGCACACACATGGGCCCATACGCTTGCACGCACGCATGTACAGATGAACAGACAGGAAAGCAGGCAGAGCACATGTGTACATGTACACCCGCTTGCACACCCACTACCATCCCCCCAAAACCCCCACAAACAACACACATACCCTTACACATATATACAGACACACACACACTTAAATTTATTACACCTTTTTAAAATTAATATATTGAAAGTTTATAAGTTTACTTAATCCCCTCTCACTAACTTCCCGTTTTTATCTTGTATGTTTTTTTGCTAGTTAAAGGGTTTCTTTGTTTCTTTTTATGACCACTTATATGAATACACATTCAACTTGAGAAAACACGCGCGCGTGTGCATGCACGCACGCACATACACGCACGCACATACACACACATCAAAATACCTAAGTCATCCCATGAAGGAGATTTACAACACTGACCGGTACATGCATTAATAAGAATAGTAATAAAGAAAAAAATCACGAAGAAAAGCTATGAATGATATTTGTTAAATATTCGAAGATAACTTCAAAGTTACACACACACACACACACACGCCCGCGCGCAGCACGTGATGCTTGCTGTCATAATAATAATAATAAATGAAATTTGTATAGCGCTATATCTTGCAAAGACAAATCAGAGCGTCATGTGGGTACAATTCCTTTGCTACAATGATAGAACTGTTTATGAGCTTCCTAAGTGTAATGATATGGTTCATTAGATTGATGATCAATATGGTAACAATAAAAGGTAAGTAGCTCATAAAGATATATTATTATAATAACGCGACAGTTCCTTCCCTTGAATAGTAACTAGTCGATCAAAACGTAACGCACACACGCGCGCACACACACACACACACACACACACACACACACACACACACACACACACACACACACAGAGTATTTCAAGTAAATATGTGCATACAAAGATAACAGGGGGAAATAGAAAAATTAGTAGGCTACAATGCAAACACAAGTAGGCCTACATATCCTCTTTAGCATGAGGACATGAGCACACCCACATAAACACGCCTGCACCTGCACACATACTCCAACACACACACACGCACGCGCTGATTTGCACAGCTGCAAAAGTTTTCCAAGGGCAGCTTGGTAATCCGAGAGTTTTGTTAAAAGCCATCAACAGAAAGAGTAGCCTACTTATTTTTGTGGACATGGGGAAAGCCCTGTTCTTTTCACTCTTTACACTGTCCCACTGTCAAATATAATAAACCGTCATCAAATCAACCATCATTTATATGCAGATGACTCTCAGATTCAAAGCAGTGTTACGCCTGAAAATCTGCCTTCTCTCCTGACAAATATGGCCCACTGCTGTGAAGATATTCAAAACTGGATGACAGAACAAATTACAGCTAAATGCAGATAAAACCGAAGCCAGAACTCGGTAATACATCAGTCCCTCTATCCACTGCTGTGAAGTATCTAGGTGTTGTTATCGACAACACACTCTCTATGCAAAAATTAATCACCCAGACCTGTCAGTCATGCGACTATCAATTACGGCGTATTGGTGCCATTCGAAAGTACCTGTCCACAGCCGCAACATCCAAACTTGTCACTTCTCT
>CM054137.1:5763038-5878038 GCA_028751875.1 Rapana venosa
TGCAGTTATATTGCTGCAATTCGGTATTAAATCTTCTCTACCGCGGCTCAAATCTGTCCTCTTTCTTACCTTTCCAGTTTGAACCAGGTTTAGGATACAGCTGCTGGGTGCTTATTCAAGTATGTTTATTTGGTTTAAACAGATGCTTGTTCAGAAAAATACCCCACAATGTACACAAATCCACTCGGAGCAGCAACAAGATAATAGCTGATAGTGTGTTCCATCATCAGACAAAACAATATTTGGCTGCTGGAAAAACATGTCACCGTCACAACATATCAATCCTTTTAAACAAGTGTAATCAATAGATTAAAGACATATTTTTTAAACTTGTGACCTTTACACTTGTAAAAGCTTGGAAACCTCATATTTTGCATATTAGTATTGAATATATTTCTTAAGTCGGTAGAAAAAGAAAAGACCAAGGAAAAAGGAAACAACAAAAGTTAAGCCGAGAGACATGGAAGAAGTATCAGCTCGTCTCGGGTACAACTTCTTCGGATGATATAACAGAGTACATGTTATAGATTGGATATGTGGCGCGCGCGCGTGTGTGTGTGTGCGTGTGTGCGTGTGTCCCTCCGATGTGTTAGATTGTTTTGAGTTTTAAAAAATTTCAGATTTTTTCTTCAGATTCTGCGAGTTTAGAATGTGTGTGTGTGTGCACGCGCGTGCGTGCATGTGTGTGTGTGTGTGTGTGCGTGTGTGCGTGCGTGCGCGTGTTTATGGATGTGTAAGCATGCATCGAAACGTGTGTCCATGACAGTAGAAGGAAAAATGTTATTGCCGCACTTATCCGAATTATGAACTCGGATATTAAGAAAATGTTATGCATGTATGGGGGAAAAGTGTGAAACAAAACTAATCCCCAGATTAGGAAGGGGTTGTTTTTTTTTTTAAACAATTCAAGAAATGAATATCATGTGCATTGTCATTCTTAGAGGATAGCTTTTTCATCAAATGTTTGTGTGGGTTTTATGTTTTAATAACTTTTTTTTTGTCCGTCCGTGTAGCGCTCCCCAAACCAGTGCCTTTGCAGGCATGCGTGCGTGTGTGTACACACGCACCAGAATGTGCTCTTGTTCTCGTACATTCATGCTACAACACGATTACACGATGCTTGTGTGTAAGGCAGACACGTGTTCTGTTTCTAGATTGTCGAGGTATCCAGGATATTAGGCGCAGGCATTTTACTGCAGACTCCATGAAGATTCTTTTCTGCGTTGTTCCACCGGACAACGTTTTTAACGTCCTGAGAAAACCGGGCATTACCCGTCGGATGTTGGTGAAGATGTCAGTTAGACACAAAGAACAAGGTTGTTTTGAGGAATATGGTTTTTGTTGTACTTCATTTGATATCGTTGATGTGGTTTCTCCCACAACGTTGTGACCGTCCTAGGTTGACCTTTATGGTTGGCTAGGGTGTGGTTGTTGATGACGACGGTAGAGTTGGTTTTAAACCCTGTTTTAATCTGTGTGTATTGTATTGTATGCCACTTTAAGTCACGGCAGATTTCTCGGTGTGAAATTCGGGCTGATCTCTCCGGAGGGAGCACGTTGCCACAAGAGTAGCGCCACTCATTTTTTTTCTTTGCCTGTCTACAACTGTATTTTGTTTCCCTATTAGAATGGCTTTTTTTTCTACAGAACGTTGCCAAGGACAACTCCCTTGTTGCCGTGGGTTCTTTAATATACGCTAATTATGTGTAACTATACTGAAGGGATCTCGGATTATCGTCTCATCCGAAAGACTAGCACCCAGACCACCACTCACGGTCTAGTGGATGGGGAAAAGTTTCTTGCCCAAACGTGGATCAAACCACTACACATTTCGAACCCGAACTTTTCGCTTTCTAGGCAGGTGCGTTACTTCTAGACCACTGATCACTCATATAGTTGCACAGTTTTAACCTGAGATTTAAAATGTTACAAGATGACAGCCCCGATATGGCCTATGTGATAGCGGGGCTGTTAACAAGAATTGGTTTGGACGCGTTGAGTTTATCCAGCGAGAAAATACTGACACAGGTACGCGCGAGAGAGCACATAAACCAGCAGTGGGTATATCTACAAAAGCCAGTCTGTCTGACACCACATGCAGAAGAGGATGAGAAATATGCCAATAGCCAGGTCGTTTGAATGGAGACCACCACCCGTGACTGACACATCCACTGTTGCTCCTGTCAGGGGGTTGGCGCGATATGTTTTCATGCTTTTGAAAGGCACTCATTGAAAGTCCATTTTTCAACTTCACTCCACCCTCCTTCCCCCTCTCGCCTCGCAGCCCTTTGTATGTGTTTGGAGATCTGTGACGTGTGTGTATTTTTGTGTTGTGTCTTGGCATGGCGCAGGCAGGTACTGATATGCGCGCTCTCACACGCGCACATGCAAACACACATACAATCGTGCGTGTGTGCACACATATACGTACCGCGCGCACGCACGCACGCACACGCACACGCACACACACACACACACACACACACCTACTTCTCAGATCACAATCTTCCATCTCAACGGGAAACTGTGGCTCACATAGACTACCGTCTCTTGTGAAACTCCCTTCTGTTTTACACAGTCCTGGACATACTGTTGCACAAATACACCCCCCCCCCCCCTCCTCCTCCTCTCTCTCTCTCTCTCTCTCTCTCTCTCTCTCTCTCTCTCCTCTCTCTCTCTCTCTCTCTCTTCTCTCTCTCTCTCTCTCTCTCTCTCTCTCAAAATCAAGTGATATTAGGTGATAAAAGAGTGAATTACCTTTATTTTTCAAGGGCTACAGATAAGCATTCACATACTTTTTATCCATACGGCCCTTGTCCTGATTAGGGACTACCACCAACAACCCCCCCCCCCCCCACCCCCCCAAACAACAAACAAACCTATGATTTAAAAGGAAAGGGGAATCAATGTTTATTCCCAAAAAACCCCAACCCATTATCTTTAACTGGCTCCAACATTAATGTGGAGAGATATATATTGGTTATAGTTAAGTAAACTAGATAGAGTGAAACGCAGAAGAGGTGATATGAAGAGAGAGAGAGGAGAGAGAGAGAGAGAGAGATGATTGTATCTGTAAATTTGTACATGTGCATGCGTGCTTATTGCACTAAATATTGTGCTGTACAACCGAGCACAAGTGTGCCTGTGCGTGCGTGCACCTGCTGGTGAGGTGGGCGTGTACATTTTTATATGTCTACTCTTAACGCCGTGCCCACCTCTTGCCACAACACACCTTTACACAGGGACAATAAAACCAGTTGAAAGATTCCTTTCATAAACGTGGGGGTGGGGTGGGGGGTGCGCGCGCGTACGTGGTATGTGTGTGTGCGCGCGCGCGTTGTTTGACACTAGATTCTCACCCAGTTGAGGCCAAGACTACAGAATATTAATAGCATACGGCATAAACGGACCAGTATACATAACGGGGGAAATTTTTGCCCCTTGCGTGGTTAGGTGCATCTGTAACTAGGAGGGACTGGCGGAGTACTTGAAGGTCGTTGACTGAAAAGAAGAAAAAGATACAGGTTCTCTTCTAAGGCATTACACTTGAATGTTGGACTGATAAAGAGCTGTTCGTGGTGTTCTGCTCTGCTGGGATTTTACTCTAGTCAACGGTGTTCTTTTACCTGTGCTGTGGGGTCCGAGTGTGGCCTGTTTCGGAGATCTTAGATTAACAGGTAATAGGTTTAACATCCATTTGCTTTGTCGTTACGTTTGTTAAAATCTACTGTGTGTGTGTGTGTGTGTGTGTGTTCGTGTTCCAGAAAGTAGGCCTATGTCGTTAGGTTTGCTAAAAAAAAAAAAAAAAAAAAATCCAGTGTGCTGTGTTGTTTAACTTCCAATAACTGTTAGTTCTTGTTAGAATGCAGTTTACATGTGTGTGTGTGTGTGTGTGTGTGTGTGCGTGCGTGCGTGCGTGCGTGTTACGCGTGCGTTTAAGTCCGCGTGATGGCTGTAGTTGTAGAACAGTGTAATTTTTATAGCCTCTTTACAGCTATGATATAGAGGGTAAGCTTGCGTGCGTGTCGTTTATAGTTCAGACTTGTTCTTTCAAAGGAACGAGACGAGAAATGAGTGTGCAGGCAGGCATACATAAAACGAATGGCAGGAAGTATGTTTACCAAAAAGGAAAAAAAAGTCGCAGCTGAATATCTAAAAAGTGCATTTACGGCGTGGTGCAGTGTTATGGGAAAAAAGGATAAGGGTATTGAATAGATCTATACTGAAAAAAATAAGTGGGGAGAAGGGTGTCAGTAACGTAAGAGTGTGGAGGGAAATACCGAAGCAAGCCCAGCAGTGTTGGGCAGCAAGATAGCATTGTCCATGTTTAAAATACGTCAAACTCTTTATGGATATATATATATATATATTATATTATATTATATATGTATATGAATTCATATATTGGTGTATGGTGTGCGTGGGCGTGTTCGCACACACACACGTGTACGTGCTGCGTATATGCGTGCGTAAAAATAAGTTTTTATGTCTTCTAGTCAATGGGTTTAAAATTGTGTTCACAATTGATGTGTGTGCGTGCGTGCGGGTGTTTGCGTGTGTGTGCTCATGCGCGCGTGTGTGTTGGTGTGTGTGTGTGTTCGTGACATTTTATTTGAAAACCAATATGAAATATAGCTTTTGTGTCTTTGATATATTTGATGTGTATCAATCTGCCTGTCAGTATTGTAATTGCCCTTCATGGGATGATTAAAGTGTTTTTGACTTGACTTGACTTGATATATATATAAGGCAAGTCATGCACGCATACACACACACACATGCGCGCTCGCACACGCACGCACACACACACACACACACACACGCACGCACGCACGCACGCACGCACACACACACACACCTCCCCTCTTTAGTATGTTGGAATGTAGCGAGGATCCACTTGATGCCAGTGTCTCTGTGTGTGATGGTCGCTTCATTTGTGAATGGCTACTCCTGCAGTTTGTTTTGCTCCTGGAACCAATGGTTGGAGCCGGGAGTGGGTTTTGCTCATTCCGTTAGGGTTGCACACATCTAGAGGAATCCTATTTTTGTTCAACTTTGTATTGTGCTGTGTTGCGTTGTATCACAGCAGATTTTCCCCATTGTTTCCACCGTGGGGATGTAGGGTGCCTGTCAGTATGAATAGCATCCCCACCTTCTGGAACTTCTGTGACTAGCACCCAGACCATCACCAAGGGTCTTGTGGACGGCGGCAAAAGCTTTGGATTGGACTGGGATAGAACCCTAGACAGGTGTGCAACCTCTAAACCATCGATCCCTCATAGCAGGTCGTGATCTGCACAGTTGGTGCCAGTTGGAGTTGTACTCAGCATCTATGGTGTCACAGTGGGGTCACTTTTTTGTGGGGGGGGGGGGGGGGGGGGGGGGGACCAATGGCATTTCCTGTCCCACCGTTGAAGTCGCCTATTAAAACATAATCCCTTCTATCACATTCCAGATTAAAGATTTTTTTTAAAAACACCAAAACTTGTCCAAATTTCATTGGAATAGCCAGTGGCTCTTGTGTCGTTCTCATGTCGATGCTCCTAAGATGCATTCATTCTCCTGGGGGCTGTCTTGATGTGGAGTGAATCCGACATCCAGAGGTACCCTCTGGTTTTGGTCTACTGCGTCCCAGTGTGAATAGTTGGAATACAATGTTTCCTCTAGAGGGCTCGGATAACCAGACTTAGTCTGTGTCATAGTGTCAGTTTACCGCAGTCGTGTTTCAGAGCGCTACTCCATAGTCTTCCGAGACTGAAGGATGCCAAAGTAAGTGTGTCGGAGCACTTGTTTCACAGTGGTGTGGATTTTGTAACATGAACCATGAAGGCAGATGTCTCTTATTAACAGTGGTCATGGTCTCCCAGGGAAGAAGGTAATTCCAGATAGCCATCCATTTTCCTCTGGTGGCATGTTTGGGTTTTCATGTTAGTGCGTGAGTCTGTGTGTTGTGTGTTTTAACAGATCTTAGGTAGGGATATATATATATATATATATATATATATATATATATATATATACACTTTTGGGGTGGGTGGGGTCGTGGGTTGTTTTATTGTGCAGAATGCAGTTGCACACACGACTGCGATTTACAGTCTCGTCCAAAAGAATAGCTATCAGATCATCTCTCACAACCTTTAGATAGGGGAAAGGTGTAACTGTGAGGGAGAATTGAACGAGGGAACTCGTGCTTTCCTAGACAGATGCCTCAGCACTAGACCACTTATTCATGGTATCGTAGTTCTGTAACAGTAGCAATCAATTTGCTGGGACCATTAAAACGTAATCCCTTGTGATGGGACTGACTGTTAACGTGCTGTGTTGTTGAGTGAAGTCCGTGTCGAAAGAGAAGTCGGTCCCTCTTTCACTATAAGGAACCCTTCTGACTAATGCACAGTCACGATGCACAGCTATGCTCACAGGCGTTTATTGTGATGTTACTTACACATGTGGGTATCTTTATCTTCTGGCTCCGCCGGCTGTTGTGGCCAAAATATAAATTAATGAGTAGACACACACACGCGCGCGCGCGCGCGCACACACACACACACACACACACAACACACAGGGGCGAGTAGCGAGGCTGCCAAAGCAGTACAGGGAAGACAAGTAATCAGACACCTACCTGACTGTGGTTGTGCAGGAGAGAAGAATGGACGAGATGCAGGAGAAGAGAGGGGCGGAGGGGGAGGAGAAGAACGGAGCGGAGGAGAAGAGAGGGGTGGAGAAGGATGGCGTGACGAACGCAGCTTTCGTGTCGTCTGCTGATGATGACGGCGTCTTTTGTGTAGAGCAAGGCCGTCGCCCCTCGAAGGTCTGTGTGTGCGTGTGTCTGTGCTTGCGTGCGCGCGTGTGTGTATGTGAAAATGGAAGGGGGGGGGGAGTGGGGGTGGAGGGATCATTTTCAATCGCAAAAGGTAGTTGTTTTAGTTAACTGTCGAAAACCCCTGCTTGAAATTCAATCCCCCAATCTTTCAATTCAATCTTTATGTGCAAGCGAAACCAAGCACTCGTGTGCTTGTTTACATCTAGCCCCCGTGTGTATGCAGTTTTGTAAATTTTGTCATCTCCCACCGGCACACAATGGCTTACTCTTTCGAAAAGCGGAACAGGTTTAACATGTGCGCAAGATGTGCGTGCGTTCGCACATGGGACTTTATCTATAGTCACATCCGAAGGATTTCAAGCTTCTTGATTGCTCTGACCCCCCAAAAAATCTCTCTCTCTCTCTCTCTCTCTCTCTCTCTCTCTCTCTCTCTCTCTCTCTCTCTCTCTCTCTCTCTCTCTCTCTCTCTCTCTCTCTCTCTCTCTCTCATTTCAGTGAACGGTCGTATTGTGTTAAAAGATGTCTTGGTCTTTTGGTTTCTCTGAAGTGTAGATGAATGGTGGTGTTGGTAACAAACGGGGTTTTAAAAACAAAGTAATTCAAACAAAGCATGATAGATTGTTTTGGTCAAGACTGGACATAGAAATGATAAAGTGAAAGATACGAAACATGATCGGTCACTTTAATCGCCTGAAAAATATCTTGATGCCATCACAGTAGTAAATTAAGGAGTGCTCTGGTTAGAATTCAACTTCACATTGGCAGTTCAAATGCAAACAACAGGTGTAATGGCAAATAATAAAAAGTAATTTTTTGTGAAAAAATTGAAACAAATCCGTTTTCTCTTTGAATGCACAAAATAAACAGACTTGCGAGATAAATATCTGTTAAAGGAGTATGCTAATATACATGAACAATGCCTTCAGAGTGTGTTGCAGAGTGAAAACGTCGGACAGTGAAGATGTTTGAGAATTGACATATTTGACGCTTTGAAAACCGGAGAACTTTTTTTCAGTTTCTAACATTTAATTTTCAGTCGATTGTCTTTAAATTTTAAAGCAGAATTCTAAGTATTACAGGGAACAATCTGAGACCGACGAGAATGAAATGGCATGCTCTCTCTCTCAAACACACGTATGTCGCACTCTTTCTCTCACAACCAGAGGCATGTGCACACAAACATATCTAGAAACTTCACAGAGATTTCAAGCGTATAATTAACAGAAAATGAACAAATTAATATTAAATAATCATATTCATGGCACGCGCACAATGGGATTTGACATAACAAAATCATCACTTTCCCAGCTGCACCTATTCAGCGGCACACTATAGTATAATATTTCCGTATTCAGTCAGCTGTACACAGTCTATGTATATTCAAAACACTTCACTTCTCTGGAGTCCCCAGATCCAGGAATAGGGCATCTGGGCTGTCAACACAAGTTCCCCCACTTCCGACATTGCCCGTAATAGCCCACTGCACAATACATTAGTGTATGTACACCTAGCCTAGAATAACAACTTCCAGTGTTCATATCTTTAGTAACCGTCTGTCAAGCCACAACAGGACAGTGAACATTTTAATAACCCATTTATTATTATTATTATCATTATAAATATTTCTAGCTTTTTATTTTTATTTTACAACTTCCTTTCTCATTTTACCAGGTTTTTCTAAATAAATCATCATGTAGATATTTTGTTACAATTATTCAATACATAAATATATATGGTAAAGGCTTTGATATTGGACCCCCTAAGAAAAAAGTCATTTTGTATTCATATGAAACACATGAGAGTGGTTTGGGTTTTTTTGATGATAGCATGCAGACTCAGCTGCAAGTACTGAAGAAACTATTTCTGAAAAAAAATTACATTCACTTAGGGACAAAAATAAAAACTTCACACAGTGGTGCAATATGGCAGCCCTACTTGTGAAATTGTACCATCTGAGGTTTGATATTGAACCATGCACAACATCATACGTCTACATGCCACCGAAAAACAAAAACAAAACAATCGTTCAAAACAAGCCGTCTCATTTATTGTGGTATCCAGAACTAAAACAAAATCTGTATTTTTCTATCTGAAGCAAGACAATATCTCTCGATATAACAAAAATCAAAACATTGCATTGTGTCATCCACTAGATTTTTCTACATAGAATACTGTACTAAGTTATAAACATGTTCATTTCCATACTGGGTAGTTTTCACATTATATAATCATTAAAAACCGTTTTGAAATAAAACCAGAATATTGTCCTAAAACACGAGCTATCAATTAACAACACACAGTAGGAAAAAAACGGACCATAGGCCATAAATCTTTTTTGGATTATAAACTGAATTATTTATTTATTTTTTATTTATTCTTTTATATCGAGGATAATGGAATAAGCACTCGTGTGCTTTTTTACATCTTGTCCCCGTGTGTATGCGGTTTTGTAAATTTTGTCATCTGTTTCCACCGGCACACAATGGCCTACTCTTCCGAAAAGCGGAACAGGATTTAACGTGTGCGCAAGATGTTCTGCATGCGTTCGAACACGGGGCCTCGGTTTATAGTCTCATCCGAAGGACTTTGACATTCAGTTCGATTTCTTTGTCAAACTGGGAAAAAAGGGCGAGGCTGGGAATCGAACCCAGAACCTCAAGGTTAACTTGTTGGCAGGCGAACGTCTTAACCATCCTGCCACCTTCCTTCCTTGTTAGATCTTACATATAAAAAGTGTTTTAATATTTGAAAGTCACCTCCAGCCTGTTCATATAGAGAAAAACAAAACCAAAAATAACACTTTTCTTTCTGTCTACATGCCACAGCATGACATTCCTCGAACCATCAAGCAACAGACACAAAAAGACAGCCCAGTTGTTATCTTCACTGTGTTTCAAATCAGATCATTAAGTAAACACATAATGTTATTTTATTTGCTCTTCAAGCCTTAACATTGAACACATACATCTATTGTGTTTTTCTTATATTTCCAAACAGTATTTAAGTTAGGCTATGTGTTTTTAAACATTTCTTCTTTCTCTCGCCACCCCTCTCCACCCCCTACTACACAGAATGATCTCGGGCTAAACCTGGTCACAGCATGACATGGCTCTCCCTGCAAGATGATGTTTACTTACGAAAATCGCACACAAACTTGTCAGCGGTACTGGAAAAGTCAGCACATGCCTCATGTATCCATTGTTCACACTTTTAACATTGGATCATATTTTCTTTCCTATTTTATAAAACAAAAAAAGCAAGACCAACTGTCATCCTCTGATACCAAATCTGTTGAGCCTTTGTTGTTTCTGGTTCTTGTCATTTGAGGGGACCGTTTTAATATGAGAACATGTTTTGCTTTAGACGCTGCCAGTGTTGCTTTGCAGGGAAAAGATGTAAGAATTTATGAATTTTCTGTTTTCTTTAGTCTGTAAGAAGTCCTCTGTGAAGCAGCATCTGGGTACAGCATCACAACATGTATGAAACCAGCAGTTAGGAACTAGCAATCAGCTGTGCAGCTCGGCTTTCTAGAGTTATGTAGACTTCATAATGACCAACGAATTGACCAAGTTCAGTGAAAGCCAGCAGAACAGGAGCTTCATGAAATTCTTCTCTATATTTTCTGGTAAAGCCAGCTGACACATGGTGAATATGTATGGGACGTTTGATCACTTTAGCTGTGGCCATGATCTGCAGTTCTCCAGGCATTGATGTCAGTGTTGTCATATGTTGAATTCTTTGTGGAAGTGTTTTGAAACTTAACTTTCTGGGCATGTCAGACAGTCCAAGGTTTTCTGCCATGAATGCTACAGTTTGTCCTCGCAGACTGTCGGCCAAGACTTGTTCTTTAACTGAGAGTGTTTGGTCTGCAAGCTTTCAATTACAGTCCCGATAAGTTGTTTGGAGTGATTTCTCTTGTCCAGTGTCAATGCTTCTCAAGAAGCACCTTACATCACCTGATGTTGGAATGATAACATGGCTATACAGCTGTTGCCTTTGATCCATAAGAGTCTGGCTTGATGACTCAAGAAATTTACAAGCACTCACTGGCTGAGAAAAATACTGATGACTTGGAACACCAGTGGAAGGATTGGAGACCTCGGGTGAAAGTAAGTCTGTTTCCTGGCGTGAAGAGTTAACCAGGTCATTTTTCAGTAATCCCTGGGAGCAGTGTTGTGGAGATGCAGAGCACTTTGGTGGGCAAGGAAGGGGAAATGGAGCCCATGGAGGAAGAGGGGGAGGCTGATCTGGGGGCAAGAACGCTGGGAATGAAGTCATAGCTGGTGGGAGCTGTGCACTGTGGCATGGTTCCACAGAATGCCAAAGTGGCAAAGGTGGTGGGATATCCTGAAGATTTACTGAAGCCTGTTCCTTGATGTTTGAGGTTTTCTGTCAAGGCTGCCACTTGCAGTTCAGCACTCGTGCTTTTCAAAATATATTTGCAGAATGGCCAAATCCCTGTGTTTTGGAATCCCTTTGCAGCTGTTGTCATTGTTGCTGCTTTCGTTTACACCTCACAGAAGAGTCCTGGTACGTTCTGTGGGGCTATCTGTTGGCCAGGATGGTTCTGCTTCCACCTGTGGCCTGCCCGACTGTAGTATGTTTGTAGAAGCTTGTAAAAGGCAACATCAAGAGGTTGCAGCCAATGCGTTATGTGTGGTGGCAAAGAGATCGTTATTACTTGATTGCCATGGGCCTCAACATTTTTCGTTTGGGAAGAATGTCCACCAATGACAAGTATGACGGGCTCTGCTCTTGTAGGTTTGACCTGCCTGATGAAATATTGCCTCTCTGACAGGAAAGTAGACGGGTCCATCCATCCAGATGGGTTGCAGACAACATAGATGCCTGGAGGAGCCCCTTCTTTCAGAGTTTCAACCATTCTTTTTCTTTTGAAAATGAGCATGGGTGGTATAAAGCTCCCTGCTGCATTGCAACAGCAAACTACAGTGGTCATGATTCCTCGTTTACCACTTGTCACAGGACCCATCCTGCAAATTCCTTTTTTCACCACAAGTTTTGGAGGTTTGTGGACTGTAGACAGGCCAACCTCATCTACATTGTAGATTCTTGCTCCATCTGGTAATGGATGCTCGTCTTTGATGGTTTCAAGGTGATCATAAATCAATTTGACACTCTTCATGTTGAAGCCTGTCAATCTTGACACTGAAATTGGCTCAGCAGATGGTAAGCTCACCTTTGTGAAGATGCTAAATCACACTTGTCCTGCTGCTTTTTCTCTGCATTGAACATGAGGGATACCTTCTGTCTCAGCCAGTTGAAACACCATTTCCATGACATCCTTACTTGTAATACCAAAGAGATTTGCTTGTAAAAGCAAAAGCTGTTTCACAAGTCTCATCTGTGGGTTTGGTTAATGTACATTCTCAACCAAATAATTTTGTGATTCCACTGGCAGATTTGTTTTAGCACAGCAGATGTCTTTAAAGTTGGCTTGGAAACGCCAAATTTGTGGCACATGGCATTTACACCCTCCTAATTCTGTAATGCCTGCAGGGCTTTATCTCTGTCTTCCTTTTTCCATTTCCCATATTATTTAGCACAGCGGCCAAGGATTAAATTCTTACATGAAGAGTAACAGCAAGCCAATTTGCATACATATTACGACCATTGTTAACAATATTAGCATAAGAAATGATGAATCGGTGACCCCTGAGAGACATGGTAAACAGTTATCTTAAACAACACTCCAGGAACTGGGCTCTTTTCACACTTTTGGTTTGACGTATATAAGTCATTAGATAAAAACTATCTGGGCTTATGAACAATTTCAAACAATAAAAATGAATCTGTTTATGGTAGGTAGCCTATGAAGGGAAGGTAATATTAACATAAAAATTTAATAAGATGGCAGTTTTATCACGTATGTAGAACGTGTAAACAAATAAACAAATTTTTTTGAAGGTTTACATGCAGCATAACGAAGTGACTTTCCTAATATGGCCTTCATGGTCAGTGCGGCTATAATCAACATGAAAAGAAGTAAAATGAAAATCATCCTCTTCTTCATCGAACGCTCAGACAGCAACTCTTGTTGTTTGTCATATGAGCGAAAATGCCTTGTGCTGGTTTTAAGCACATTCATTCGCAGTAGTAGTGCCCTGTAGGGCATTGATCCTCTTCCAAGGATCGAAAGAAGGGGATGAGGTAGTGGGAGTTAAATATAGGATAGCAAAAACTACGAACAATTCTTTTCATTTCTGTTTGCTTAAAGTAGATACTAGTCAGGAAGGGGAGGGGGGGGGGGGGGTTGCTGCATTACCTCCGATTCGCAGATGACATGGACCTTATGAGGGCACAAACAACCAGCTCAAAGATCTCGCAGACTGTTTAGCAAAGCTTCTGAACATGAAATGGAAGTTGAGCGCAGTGAAGAAGATAAATGTGACAAGCTTGAACAGCATCGGTACTAGCATCGCAAGTGATAGCCTCTGGAAGAAATGGTCAGCTTGGTCAGTGGCACATGCACAACAGAAAAAAGCACCTGAATGGCTAGAGCTACCGCTGCGTTGGCCAGAGTGAACAGGGTGTGGAAGAGAAACATCAGCATACCAACTAAACACAGGCTTTTTCGGTCTCTGGCCTTTTCTGTTCTATAATTATGGATGTGAGCCTGTTAAGACTGGTGTTAAAAATAGAATCCAAGTTTGAGAGACTTGATGGTTTAGGACTGTATTCTGCATCTTGTACAAATTGCATCAGGCCCCTCTAAAGCATTCACTTTTTCACACTCTTCCTGGGCATTTTTCAAACAGTTGATATTGATATTGTTTTGAAGTTATACTACATTGTTCTATAATCTTTCAAGGTTGCTTTTGAGACTGTCATTGTCTTGCTGAC
Source organism: Rapana venosa (assembly GCA_028751875.1). Classification (NCBI taxonomy): domain Eukaryota; kingdom Metazoa; phylum Mollusca; class Gastropoda; order Neogastropoda; family Muricidae; genus Rapana; species Rapana venosa. The sequence goes on from CM054137.1 coordinate 5,776,726, forward strand.
GTATTAAAATTTCACTTCAAGCTTCTCAAACTAATCAGAGATGTGATTAATCAGTTTTCACTGGCTTCCTTAAAAAAAAAGAGTATTTTTTAAAAGTTTGACACTGATCACGACAATGTGTGCAAGTTGGTAAGTCATTTCATTAAATTTTTTATTTATTTTATATTTTATACCACTTTAAGTCACGAGATTTCTTTGCCACAAGAGCAGAGCCACCCTTTTGTTGTTATTGTTTTCTACAACTGTATTTGTTTCCCTATCACAGTGGCTTTTTTCGAAGAATTTTGCCAGGGACAACTCTCTTGTTGCCGTGGGTTCTTTTACGTGCGCTGAACATTTTGTGTAACACACGGGACCTCGGTTTATCGTCTCATCCGAAAGACTAGCGCCCAGACCACCACTCATGGTCTAATGGATGGGGGAAAAGTTTCGGGCCCAAACGGGAATCAAACCACCGCACACTTCCGACCTGGACTTTTCGCATTATAGACAGGCGCGTTACCTCTAGACCACCAATCCACCATTCCATGTAAGTGACCTAGCTACCCCTGCCAACCACAGAAGCTTTTTACCCGAGAAATTTTCCAGACTGAAACCAACCAATCGCCTATCTGTCAGGCTGGTGGTGAATGAGCCTGTGAGCGGGAAACCGTTAACATTTTACACGCCACTCTGCAGGGTAGGACAAAAATGTGTGGCCTGTATCGCACTTTGTGCACGTGAGTACAAGCTTCCACCACTCCCACTTTCCTCCATTCCCTGTGTCTCAATCTCCCCCTCCCCCAAAGCTTATATATAACGGTCCTAGGCCAATTTTACACAGTAAAAGAATGTTCTGGTGGACATCAGTCTTTTTCTCAGTTGTGAATATTGGAGCTGAGTGAGAGTGTATAATACGTAATTCTACTGATGGGCATCCAGTCTAGATGAGTCTGACACTCTGGGAAAGAACAGAGAGGTTTTTATTTTAAAGAAACCTGTCTGACTCACTGGACACTTTTATTTTTAAGAAATCTGTCTAATTCACCGGCATTGTAGGCGAGTTGGTGTGAGGCTGATGATGAAGACAGATGTGGTTGATTCACCCGTGTCGGAAGATAGCGCCTGGCTGGTCAGTGGGTTTAGGTCCAGTGATTCTCAGATTGGCATGTTTTTTATTTATTTAATTTATTTAGTGTATTCTTTTATATCGAGGATAATGTGTAAGAGAGAGAGAGAGAGAGAGAGAGAGAGAGAGAGAGAGAGAGAGAGAGAGAGAGAGAGAGACGCATGTGTAGTCCGTTTCTTACTGTTCGTCCTTTTTTAAGTATTATATTTTTGCAAAGTTTCTTTTTGTTCTGTATGTTTTGTTTTAAAAGTTTGTTTTATCTTAATGTTTTTTTCTCTCTATTTCTCCTTGGCTTCTTCATTTGTTCGAGCAGCTTAATACACATCTTTTTCTGTGTGATGATGATGGTGGATTTAAAAGAAAACGTGATTTCAGTTTTTCCTAATTTCTGTTTGATTTAAACAACTTTTAGCTAATAAGTGATGAACCAAAAACCCCCAAAACCTAACACAATAGCAACAAACCCACAAGCAATAAGAGCACAGCAGGGGGAAGAACATAAGCCACTGCTAAGTTTAGTTCTACCCTTGTGGCAAACCAGCAACACCAACAATGAGGCACCAAGCCAACTTACAAAGTTGTATCACAAATTTGTTTATATTACATTATCAACTTAAAGAGATAAATAACAATAAGAGTGTAACTCACTGAATAAAAAGTAGAAGATGACAAAGTACAATTTCTCCCCAAGAGAAAAGGAAAGTATGACGAGCACTCCGTTACAAGAACAGTAACATGGGAGAGGATGACGCTTTGGGTGAAGGGGCAACAAGCCTGAAAACTAGCTTCGTTTCCGCCAGTTTCGGAACTATGTGAATTCTGTGCAAAGAAAAAGACAGCTAGAATACACCACAGAACTAGAAAGTAAGGTTTCCAACCCGTCCAAGTTTGGACAAAAGGAGTGGTGGAAGCTAGTGAAACTGTTTCTGAAAAAGAAAGGAATAGATGCCAATGAAATCCCTCCTATTTTGTATAACAACACCGTGTTCTATTCAAGTAGAGATAAGGCAAATATTTTCAATAGCTTTTTCATTTCCCAGTCTACTCTGGAAAATGATGACGATGATCCCCCTGACATTCCTTTTCTTGAAAAGGAAATACACAAAATTTTGATGTCAGCTTCTGAAGTTGAAAATGTCATTCTTAACCTGGATACGAATAAAGCAGTAGGATTAGATTTAGTTCACAATAAACTCTTAAAATCATCTCTACCATCTATTCTAAATCCTCTTACTAATCTCTTTAATAGATGTCTAAACGAATGTAGGTCCCCAAAACTTTGAAAAACAGCTTTAGTAAATCCTATTCATAAAAAAGCATCAAAAGAACTATGTAACAACTATAGACCAATCTCATTGTTAAGTTGCTCTGGGAAGCTTTTAGAAAAATGTATTCACTCAAAAGTGTATCAGTTCCTATCATCTAACCACATTCTTTCTCAATTCCAATCAGGTTTTACTCCTGGAGACTCCACTGTAAACCAGTTACTCTGTATACATAAGTCTTTGTTCCTCATTTGATTGTGGAATTACAACACAAGCAGTGTATTTTGGCATATCAAAAGCGTTCGACAGTGTCTGGCACAAGGGGGTTCTACACAAGATGAAAGCGTATGGTATACGTAGTAAATTATTAGACTGGTTTAAATATCTTTCAAAACGTACCCAAGCAGTAGTTATAAAAGGTAATACATCATATTTTAAAACAGTAGGTGCCGGTGCTCCTCAGGGATCAGTCTTAGGTCCACTATTAGCAGTAAACGATCCAAACAATCATGCTGAAACACTTAATTCAGATTTAGAAAAAATAGATTCTTAGGCCAAGTGCTAGAAAGTTAGTTTTAATGCAGACAAAACAGAACTGTTACATTATTCTCGCAACAATAACATGATCCTACCACTCTCATTTGCTTCAACTTGCCTTCAAAATAAAAATATGCAGAAACGCTTAGGTATCACTCTTCAGGACAATTGTAAATGGGATGGGCATATAAAAAACATAATGAATACTGTAACTATGTTGGTCTCCTGCCTCAAAAGCTATAAATATAAACTTAGTAGAAAAACACTTAAAACAATGTATCAGTCATTTATACTCCCTCATTTCGACTATGCCGACATAGTGTGGGACAGCTGTACGAAACACAGTCCAAACCATTAGAAATGTTGCAGCTTGACGCAATCAGAACCATAGTAGAAGCTGTTCTGGCACAAACAACACAATTGCCACCCTTCCCCCGGAATGTGTTCATTTTCAAATTCTTTTATCAGGCAGCCCTGAATTCAGTATGAAAACAAATATTTCTATTGTTGAAATTGTTCATCAGTTTATATCTGATTCAAAAAGATTTTTGTAATATTTCTTGTCGGATGGTAGCCTATTTGAGGTTGTCTTCATTCAGACTGGAGGTACTTAACTCTTTTTGCTCTCCACTGATGTATGTGTGATTGTTGAAAAGAAAGCAAACATTTTGTAATAATGAACAGAAATGTTTTGCAATGATAACTGACATAGTACACGATTTATCTAATAATTGTCCTGCTTATGTAAATTATACCCTTAGTATTATATTAACTAAGAGTATTTTTTACCTTGTGGGTGTTATTTTCCTAAGTTGCTCTCTCCCTCTCTCTGGTTTTCCTATTCCAACTATTTTTTGCTTGTTTTTATGTGTGTTTACTCTACAAATTGATATGTTTCTTTGTGTTGTTTTCCCTCTTTTCTTACATTAGCAAAGACTGCAATTGATGAAGATGTTGTTGGCTTACATTTTCCAGCTCATCAGCCGTTATGTTCATGTTAATCTTCATTTTTAGATTGAGCACACCATAAGCTTGTTGTTGCTATGATTCCAAAATGCTGTTTGTTTTCAATGCTTATACTCATTTCTGAATAAAAACTATTTAAACCAATCATCCTGTCATTTTATTTTCTCTCCCTCCGCGCCCCGATTGAAAATTCCTTGGATTCTGTAGTCTTGATTCTCGTTCTTTGTTTCATTTAATCTTTTTATCGGTTTTGTTTTGGGGGGAGGGGGGTAGTGTTTTTTCCCTCTCATTTCTCTTGATTCGGACCCTCTGTATATTGTTTTCTCAGTTTTTGTTAAAGACTCTAGAAATGTTCATAACATCAAGAGAAGTGTGTGTCAGGTGCAGGTCGTCACTGAATGGAACACTGAAATATTCAAATGAAAACATTACAAATTTAAAACAGATCCGTTCTGTTGAGTGAGAACGTAACGACCTTAAGAGTGAGTCTAGAGTTCAGATAGATCTAGTTGAAGAAGTGGCGCAGTTCATAGCTGAGGAAAGTCGCTGAAAAGAATACAAAACTACCGTGGTTCAGGTTTTTTAAATAAAAAAAGCCCAATGAGGAAGAGAGTAGGTAGCATCATGGGTGACTGTGTGTTACTGAGGATGGCCAAGACAGACCAGCCTAGAGAAGAATTATAGTGTGGACCAGGGCTGCCCTTGTGTCTCCCCCCCCCCCCCCCCCCCCCCCCGACTTCCATCTGAGTTGGGGGATGATGATGATGCTTCTCTTGTTTGTTAAGCAAGATAAAGAGAGTGACGTCACTGATAGTAACTGCTAGAAGGCAAGGGAGAAAGAAGTATTCAATGCATTTCATAACCACTGGAGGCGAGGCAATGGGACGGTAAGCATTAGGAATGGCAGGTTTCCTTGTTTCTGCAGAGGCTTTCCTAATGTTTGAAACAGCACATACAATTAAATATTCTACAAAAATATCACAGAGTTTAGCATGCAGCTTTCAAATTTCCTCCCACATACATTGCCTGAGACTAAAGCCTTCAGTGTATGTAGCATCAGAAATAAAGTATCAACACGTTCCATTGGTATGAAAGTCTTTGTCTGATGCAGTGTGGACATAACCTGACACAGTTTGCTCTCATTGCATCCCTTTTGATCCGACAGTAAAAATATTCTTTTGAGAAATCCCTCTGCTAATCTGTTGTCAACTGGTTGGTATTATCTTTTTGTCTCCCACGTAAGTGTATTCATCCATCATAAGCATCCTTTATTCTTCCTGTGTAAAAGCTTTTCTGTTTTAACGGCTTTGAATTTTGTCCCTTGTGCAAATCAAAAGTTTCGCCTGAATTTGTCTTTGATAATAACTATGACAGAAAAAGCCGTCTTTCGTTGGTTTTTTTTTTTGCCGGGGGGGGGGGGGGGGGGGGGGGGGAGGCGGGAGGTTACCAGTGATTTTGATAGACTTTAAAATTCATGGCTTATTGTTTGGAAATTAGTAATTTTAACAGGAATTACCATGTCGTGACAGAAACGAAAGCGTGTTGTGATATCAGCTGCTTCATGAACATTATCACATGGATCAACAAGCAGCACACGCCAGTCAGTACAGTCAAAACATCCTCCCAACTCGCCCACTTTCTTACGCGTCCATTATTTTAGTATTTTATTTATATATATATATATATATATATATATATATATATATATATATATATGAGCGTTTGTTAGATGGACAGCTCAGTCTCTGCAGTGAATGTAGCGGTATGCTGCAGGTCCTCCCAAGTCGCCATAGAGCTTCTTGGCCACCTGGGGAAGGTCAGGGCACATCCTCCCATTTTGTGGGCAAAACAGAAAAGAAACAGGATGCACACTAACATTACTCTTACACTAAAGGTAAAGGAGTCCCATAACCTATAAGGTCGTAGGGGAGCGAGGCGTCAGAGACCTCACTTCTCTAGGGCCAGCATATTGAGGGCGGCGCCCATCTCCTCTCCCTCGCTGCTTTACCTTCCCTGACCCTAATGAGGGCAGGTACCCATTTACAGCTGGGTGAACTGGGGGAACTGTACTGAAGCCAAGGCGCGCAAACGGTCACCCATCCAACTAGTAACCACGCTCGACGCTGCTTAACTTGGCTGGGGGAAAGCGAGTGCTCCGACCACTGAGCTATCCCGTCCCTCTTACACTACCCGTATTAATTTGCTCAAAGGCGAGGGAACCCCCTAGTGTGTGACTTGTGATATACGAACCACCATCAAACATCTGCTTTTCAATTATCGAGATTTCCAGTACCTTAGACATAAGAACACATTTCTCAGTTGTCAAAATCGATACTACTTTTGGACTATACAACTGCTTGATTTGAGTTTGTGCAGTTTTGCAACTTCTCCCAGCTTACCATCCTTCAGCACCTGGGGTTTACCACAGCTCTTGATTAAACCATTGATGCGGGGGCAACAGCAAAGTGAGAGGCTGTATGATCAGTGACGACTCTCTAACTTTAGGAGGATTGACTTGCACAGTCTATATGTGCTGCAGCCCTGGGGGCTAGTTGGCCTTTGGAGAATATCTCCAATGCTGACTGTCCTTAAGCCCACTTGGCCGAGAGAGTGCGGATGTACAGTGGGCAAGGCATCTACACTATAATAAAATTTCTGCCCAATTTCCGAAACAGCAGCTGCTTCCTCTGCTGTTTTGGAGGTCATCGTCGAACACGACGGACAAACATACCATCCACAGGTAAAAACTGAGCCCATGGTGATGAGATTTGAACCCACTGCCTTTCAGGTGACAATTCGCTGGACTCATTATTGAGTTGACTGAAATACAGAAGTATGTTCGCAAATCGTGTTTTGTAAAAACTATTTTCTGCATGTCGAAGCCTGTAATCAAGTCGTAGACGAAAAATCAACAGAGAATTCGTTATCGTGTAGGTCAGTGTCGCTTTTACTGCTCTGTATTTGCAGTCCACCCCGAGAAATGTCAACGAATGTATACACATAATAAAAATGATACGCAGAATAACAAAACCATTTTATGAAATAAAACCAATGTATACGCCTTCCCTGCTTTCTAATAGAAAAATAACAAAACTTTCCCTCGGAATAACAAGAACGTCCTTGACATTAGAATGGATGTTTACTGTACAATAAACTTCTGTTGCGGCAGTGGTCTTGTTTCGCACCATACATGAACGCGTAACGGCCGTTTACTTCTTACATTACATTTTATATGCTGTTGCAACCTGTTTTACGGGGTGGTATTCTGAATTTTTGTGAAATTCGGTCGTACTTTTAATTTTGGGGTATAAGTTTATTACATTTCTTTCCGTGTTGTCATCCCCTTATGCATTCAGGATGGAAAGAGGGAAAAATGGTCATCCAAACAAGTATGCAGATATTCCCTTTGTTTTTCTTTTGTCAGTATCTAAACTATGTCATTCCGTGTTTTGTGTAATTTAGCCATTTCTGTGCGCGTTTATGGGCATGCGAGTACGTGAGTGCGGATATGTGTCTTATGGTATGCATATTTTGCTTTGAAAAACGTAAAATGTAAAGCTCCGTGAGCTCATTGTTTTTTTTTAAAAAAAGGAAAAAAAGGCTACATGATTGCGAAATAATTATCAGTTTGAATGTTCCGGAAAATATTTCTGCAGACTACTTTTCCATGGTACAGCCCGTTTCATTTCTAATCACTGTCACTGATTTCAGTAATGCTAATAATAATTTTCTATTATTCATTGGGTAAAAGTTCTTTTTTGTTGTACTAAAACAGTTTGGTGGGAAGTGTCGGAAACTACTTTCAATTCAAAGAGAATAAATGCGGTATTTATTGCATCACAAAGTCAGTAATACCTTATGACTTAGCATGAAATTGATCTCTTAAATTTGTTCCGAGGTCACATTGGGAATACAGGAGTACGGCAATCAGCCTCCCCCCCCCCCCCTCACACCCCCCACCCCACCCCCTTGCCCCCCGCCCAAGCCTTTTTACTTCCCACTTTGTGTGTAGAGCTATCCGGAAATTTCTCAAGGAAGGAAGAAAGAGCAAAGGACCAAAGTTTCTGCTGCGACAAGGGAAAGAGAAAACGGAATGTCGGTGGATGTAGCGCTAGACTTGCTTCCGTCCGCTCTCTGAAAACACTGCGCTTCACATTCAGCGTTTTAAGACCTAAGACCCGTTAGGGATCTGAGTTGAAGTGAAGCCTATCTGCAAAAAACTCAGTGATGACCCAGTCCCTGACCGTGCAGTACCTGACTGTAACAAAACAAAAAACCGGCAACAAAACCCCCAAACACCAGCTAATTATGAGGTTAGTTTAATAGCTGGTGAGAATGGCTACAGGTCAGCAATGGGCATTGATTTTTTTTTAAAACTAGAAGCATATCGCTGTCTTTTTCTGTCTCCATACAACTTCGTTTGTATATGTATTTGAATGTATGCTGTATTTTTGTGCAGTGTGTGTTGTAGAATGTGTTCTGTACAATTGTGTATTTGAACACTTGATGTGTTCCGTATCATTGTGTATCGGGTTTATGTTGCATTTTGTGCAGAACAATCAGAAGGAAGAGGAGCTCAACTTGGATTACAGATACGGTTGTGGATCCTTCAAAGCAAAGCAAGTGACTTGATACGCTTTTAATAGTGGAAGTATTCGTCTGACAATCTTGTATGACATTACATAATTTACAGAGATGAAATATATGATGTGATGTTTAATGCGATATAATACAATTTTCATTTTCACCATCACCTAGCCTGTACTCTGGTGGACCGTTGGGGCACCACTGAAGATTTTGTGGTGTAGCCAGCTTCCTCATTTTCTCGTGGTTCGCAGCTTTCCGGAGCATGTCATTCCACTCAGGGCCAGTCCACTCTCTGGTGTTGTCTTCTCTTCGTTTTCTCTGTCAGCCTCTTCGTGTTCCTCCTCGTACTGTTCCCTGTAGGATGCCAGGAGCACAGATCCAGCACCAGGGGGACAATTCAAGATTTATCTAAATCATGGGAGTGTGTCACCTCAGACGGACTGGGCAAAACTACTACTGATAGTTGAGGTAGTGATACTACAATTACTACTACTGCTGCTGCTACTAGTAGCCTACTACTAGTACTACTATTGCTGCTGCTTACTACAATTGCTACCACTACTACTGCTGCTGCTACTAGTGCTACTACTGCTACTACTGCTGCTGGTGCTAAGTACTTGCAACGAACCAATAGTTGTGTTTTAATTTGTGGAAAGTTGAGAAATTTTATTTTGAACTTTTACATAAGAAAGGCGACAGCATCATACAACCGTAAACCCACGAAACGCCGTCCTTTTCAACCTTGCGGTTCAGATACGACCTTTTGAAATGTACTGACTGTACTATTTAAGACTGGAATAGACGGATTAGGAATTATTGTAGCCTATAAACTTGCGAGTAATAATAATAAAAAATGGAATTTATATACCTTTATATCTTGCAGAGACAAATCAAAGCGCTTGCACTCAACTCACTCTTACACAGTCATGCAACCAGTAGCAAGTAATAGTTCTAACAAAATCCAAACGTGCACTCGCGCACACACACACACACACACACACGCACATACATAAAGATTATACACAGGGTGATCGAATTTCGGCTGTTGAAGGCAGGGAAAGCTATGAGATGAAGCAGGATAGGAAAACCTTAGGTTTGACATAAATATGTCTTGAGACTGGATTTTAAAGTGTCATAAGAAGGCTTTGGGCGAAGAGGGAGATCATTCCAGATCGATGGACCAGAAATAGAGACAGAGCGTCGGCCAACGGTGGATTGGTTGAATTTAGGTATTCGTAAGGGCAAGGTTGAGGCACCGTGGTCGAGTGGTTTAGGCGGTCAACTCGTGATCCAGAGGTCGCGGGTTCAATCCCCCGCTCGGCTCGGTGTTGTGTCCTTGGGAAAGACACTTTACTCCTATTTTCCTCACTCCACCCAGGTGTACAAGTGGGTACCAGCTCTGCTGGGGAAGTATCTGGCGACAGACTAGCGTCCTGTCACAGGGGTGGTGAAAAACCATCAGTTCGCTTAACGCTACAGAAACCGGGATAAGCTCCGGCTCTATGGTCCTTCTGGCTCGAAAGAACATACTTTAAGGGCAAGGTTACTGCAGCAGAGCAAAGGGAATGAGGAGTGTACAAGTGAGAGGTAGGAGGGTGTTGTTTTGTGGAGACATTTGTAACAGAGGGTACTTATCTTATAGTTTACTCTCTGTGGCACAGGCAGCCAGTAGAGAGATGCAAGAGAGGGGTAATGTTTACACACATACACTTTAAATTTGTGTGTGCACACAATTATACACACACACATATTATGTGTGCAAGCACCAATATGCACACAAACACAAAGTGCTCACTCACACATAATCTCAAACAATTTAGAGCTTTTGCATATATATATATATATATATATATATATATATATATATATATATACTGTACAATTGAGTAGAGTACAACCCTGTCAAGTAGTCTCAAACCATATGCACTTCCACTGCAGCATCATTACGTCATCCTCATTGTCATTGATCATCATGCATTAAAAAAAATATATTTATATATATATAGAGAGAGAGAATTGAATTGAATTGAATTGAATTTTATTGCTGTTAAGCTATACAGGCCATACAGCAAGTGCCGGTATTACATGGGCTTCGACGCGATATCTATCATTGACATGGATACCACAGCAATGGCAAAGCCTTTTTAATTTTAATTAAAGACCGTATTTCACAGAGGGAACTGTCACTGAAAACTGTGTTCAGCAGCAGTGATCCTGGTCACATTCAGCCAAGGTAAAAACAGATGATGTCATGGAGAGCATGCAACTATTGCAAAGCACGTTCTTCCGTCTCTACGAACTTCATGTTAGGGACATGCTTTCCTTTCTGCAAGTTGGCGAGCCTGACACATTTTTCAGATAACATGTTTTTCTTTTCCTGTTTGACATACCAATATACCCAGCCCCCAGACTGCTCATCACAGGAAAACACTAGCACAATGTCATCTGATTCACACAGAAGATCATCAGCATCATCTGATCTGTGCAACACCACTTTTCTGAACAGTTTGTTTCTGTCTTTTCTTCGCAGACGATTCTGCACAGAACTATCAGTGTTGCTACATAGTTTTTCACTGAACTTGCCTCAAACCCAGCAATCACACTGTCAATTGGAGGATCAGGTTCTGTGTGCGGTGGTTGTAAGTTAACTTCACACAGATCAGTTTGATATACTCCTTCAGCACCACACTCACTGTCTGTGTCAATGCTGGCAGGTGTGGAGGCGTTGTTGATCAAAATCATCCTGTGCTGTGCAGCGTGTTAGACACTGTTTACGTCAGGAATTCTATCTCTTACTTCTCTGACCTGTTCTAACTGTGGTTGCTGATGTCGTTGTTGCTGCTGTTGTTGCTGCTGCTTTGCTCTCTGCTGGTCACGCCCTATCTGGCTAGGAGGTTTCCGTCTGTAGTATTGAACTTGGGTGTGTTGGTTCAAAATAGGGTCAGCCATGTTTGTTGACATTTCACTGGCTGGCTTGAACCTCAACACAAAAACTGTGGAGTCCCCTTGGCCAGTGATTTTCCAGCTGGAGACAGAGTTTTCTGACAGAAGGGCAGTTAGGGTCTTTTCAACAGTCACTAGGAATCCAGTAACTGGCATGTTGACTGTAAATTGGTAATTTTTCACGCAGCACAGGTGAAAGACGTCTTGTCAGCTGTCTCGTCTCATCTCCGAGAGGAGAGAGGTTGCCTTTTTTCTCACAGTACATTCTCTCCTCTTCAAATAAAACTTACTACTTCCAGAATTAAAAAAAAAAATCAAAACAACCATGCAAACAAAAACAACCAACCAACCCATCAAAAAACTACAACACAAATAAACTGAAAACTACAGGCAGCCTGTGTAAAATAGTCCTGTCTTCTATGCATGTTTTCATGCAAACAAAATTGATTTCCACTAATTATATCAACAATATAAAACGTCTGTTTATATCCATACACCTACTATAAAAATAATTTGCGCTCCTCAACTCTATATACATGTGTGTGTGGGTGGAGAGTGTGTGTGTGTGTGTAAATCATGCTACATTATGTGATTAAGTTAACCTACGTTTTCATGCACACAGATTTACCACCAAGTATATAAAAAAAAGTCTGTTCATATTACTACACACACCATAAAAACCACAAAATTCCCCCCTCCTTTGTGTGTGTGTGTGTGAGAATGAGAGTTTGTAAGTAAGTGTGCATGCATATGCCAAACACTTCGATTTGTTTGTTTTAAAAGATTCAGCGCTATATAAATTCCATATGTTATAATAATAAATGTTAATATTACGACACATCAAAAAATCCCCAAACACAACCCCCCCCCCCCCCCAAATAAAATGATTCACAGTCTGTAGCTGCATTTCGTGCTGTGCTTCTTCAGCAGGTATCAGTTGTTGTTCCCATCAATTTCCTGTCAACTTGAGGAAGACGGCAAAGATGGCGCCCGGGATGAGGAAGGGGAAGAAGCCAAACAGTCCTCCGCGTCGAGGTTTGCTCACCATGATCCACTGCAGCCACCCCAGCTTCTGGCCCGTGTAGGGGGGGTAACGCAGGTTATGAACGGATTCCAGGCCCAGACTCCTCTCCACACAGGCTGGCTTGAGGCTGAAGCGTGGAAGGTGGACTTGCCGTGGTCGGCCCCTGTCCCGCTGTTTGCCACTCCCCCAAAGGGCAGGGTGTTCAGTCTGCCCTGCACGACAAAAGCCCCACTGCTGGTGTTCTCTTTCAGGATCCGGGCCACCTCGCTGTTGTTGGAGGAGATGTACATGGACAGAGGCTTCTCTCTGTCAGCAATGATTTCGGCAGCCTCCACGTGATCCCTGTTAGGCACGATGGGCAGGAGAGGACCAAACACCTCTTCCTGCATGACGGGGTCGCTCAGCTGGCAGGCCCTCAGCACGGTAGGGGCGATGTCTTTCTCCGCCGCCTCCACCTCCCCTCCCACCGCCACCTGTGACCCCGCCATCAGCTTCTTCACTCGCTGGAAATGCCTGGCGTTGATGATGCGTCCAAAGCTGTCTGAAGCCTTGGGATTCTCAGAGTAAAACTGTGCGGTCACCTCCTTCAGTTTGTTGATCAGTTTTCCCCTAGTGTCTGCAGTACACATAACATAATCCGGGGCAAGGCAGGTCTGGCCAGCATTGAGGAACTTGCCCCACATGAGGCGGCGTACCACTGTCTCTGTTCACCCCGAGTCAGTGAACACTGGGCTTTTCCCGCTCTGCTCCAAAACGACGGGGTGAGATGTTTGGCTGCGGCGGTCATGATGATACGAGCCACTTGGGAATTGCTGGTGTAGAAAATCAAGTCAAACCGCTCGGCCAACAAAGTCGTCTCTGGCGCCCCTCTATTCACCACCTTGATGCACTCCTTGTCCATATATTGGGAATCAGCTCTTCCAGGAGCTGTGCTCTACTCTCTGCCAGTTCCGATGGCTTCAGGATGCAGCAGTTGCCAGCGGCCACAGCTCCGATGAGGGGCAGCAGGGTCAACTGGACTGGATAGTTCCAGGCCCCAATGATCAGCGTGACGCCCAGCGGCTCGTAGCGAATGTAGGCGTGTCCATTGTGTACAGCAACCCTTTCTGCACCATCTGGGGCTTGGTCCAGTCAGACAGGTTGTTGAGGGCCGTCACAACGTCAGCTCTGCACACGTTCACCTCTGACACCGTCGCCTCCATCTTGTGCTTGTGGAGGTCCTGGAACACTGCGTTCTTCAGCTTGCTTTCGTTCTCCTCCATCATCTGCAGCAAAGCTTTCAGCTGATTCCGTCGCCACTCAATGTTTCGTGTTCACCCGGTGCGAAACGCCGCCCGCATCTCGGACACTATCTGTCCAGGATTTGCCATTGCTGTAGTATTAAGCGTGCAAGTTCCTCGAATCACTCAACGTCTGCACTGACGACTGTCCTGAAGGCGACAATGTTTGCAATAGACTTTATATATAGATCTAGAGTTGATATTGTGTAAGCATTTGAAGCACTTTGAGCTTGTATTACTACGGTTGTAGAATTCAAAGCTCTTTCTCTCTTTCTTCTGCTATAATCATCATCATAATCATCATACTTGTTGTTTTCTCCTTTTTCTTCTTCTTGATATCATTATTAGCATAATGAATTATTTTCATCACCATCATTGTTACCATTTTCATCATCATCATCATCATCATCATCATCATCATGGTGTATTATCGGTGTGCAGATGGCTGCAGCCAGTGAGCAACATCAAGGTGTTCGTGTTTCTGGCAGTGTTGCTGTGTCTGGTGGAGGGCTTTGCAGTCAACGGCATCGCCAACGCCGCTCTGCTGCATCTGGAAAAACAGGTACACTACACTACACACCCTTACCCCATACAATATCGTCCTGTAGATTCTTATTAAGGAACAGTAGAGGGGTGTGCGCAGCGGGGCGAGAGAGAGAGAGATTGTGTGTGTGTGTGTGTGTTCTGCTTGTATTTTTTAGCCTTTACTTGTAATTCACAAGCGCAAACAAAGAGCGGCCATAATGGATGTTCCCGTTTTTACTATTTTGGCAATTCGCTGGCCAGATGACTTGTCGTCTGTTAAAAACTTATCCGTCCACACTAACAGTGAGGTGGGGAAGTGATGTTGATGGTACTTTTTGATGAGGCTGCTCGTTGATAAACTGTCTTTATTTATGTCATTACGTGCAGAGCCAACAGCTCTTCAAACAGTTTAGCAATCATTTACCCTGGTTACTGTGACTTTTTATTTTCATAGTATAACTGCAGAAAACCAACGATTCCTATCCTGCGTATTTCCCCGGGTTCCGTCTGTAGGTCTAGCTATGGAAAAATATCAACAGATTTCGGATTTTCGTCGTAAAAGAGGTACAACGTGGGCACATGATCCACAAGATCAACCACGACAATTGTCCAAATTACCCTATCTTTGTCTCTAATTGTTTCCACGCTAGAACCGCAGGCAGCAACTGACAGAAACACCCGTTCCGCCACACCGAACAAAAATGCTGTCTAGATCTAAAAGCAATACCCCCCCCCCCCCCCTTCCACTTATTCCAGAAATCTGCTCTCCGGGTCAGCTGCACCCCCACCACTTCTCTTTTAGGTGATTCAGCTCCGCTTTGCGACTGATTGCCATGGAAACGGACGAAAATAAGAAGTTCACTGTAGGTTAGGACTGGATAGTTACCAGCGCTTTGAATGTGAATATTACCATTATATAAGTCACCAAACCTTAACATGTAGCTTGTCAGAGTGTTCGTCAGGATACATTCTTTGCCCTTTGCAGCTTGCAAAAATAGTCTGATGATGTACGTTTTCCCCATAGATGCTGCTGTATGTAGCGCGTTGTGTTCCCACAGTTCGGGCTGAAGTCCAGCCAGTCAGCGCTGATCAGCTCCTCCCAGGACATCGGGGCCCTGCTGGTGGTGCTGTTCATTGGCTATGGCGGTTCCCGCTTCTGCAAGCCTCACTGGGTGGCCGTGGGTTCCATCCTCATGGCCCTCGGCTCCTTCATCTTCCTCATCCCCCACATGGCCATCACCGCCAGTCATGGTCAGTTCTGGCACAGGGGGAGGCGGGGAGGGGAGGGGGCGATGGACGATATCAGTACCTGTCATATTCACTCGGTTATTGTCTGTCCGATTTCCGAACACACTGTTCAGTCTTTCAATGATCAGCTCTGTGCACAAATAGCATAATAATAAATGGAACTTATATAGCACTATATCTTGCAAAGACAAATCAAAGCGCATGCATTCAACCTAAATCTTACACAGTCATGCAATCAATGATAAATAATCAAAGTTTAAACAAACAGATATTACAAACATGTTGCGGTGCTGACAAAATCTATGAAATAAAATTAATGAGTTTAACGGACGTGTTTAGTGATACTGCAGTAGTTTGGGCAACCATGTTTTTCAAAAGCACACACACACGCTCACACAGGTCGTATACACATGAGTGCTTATTCCATTATCCTCGATATAAAAGAATAAATTAAAATTAAAATTAAAAAAATACTTTAGCAGGGTGATAGGACATGGGTTAATGAAGGTGGGATAGTTCTGATATGAAACAGGAGGGGGGAAATCTTAAGTTTGAAATAAACGTCTTGAGGCTGGATTTAAAAGTGTCATAACTAGGTTTCTGGCGAAGAGAAAGAGGGAGCTCATTCCAGGTCGATGGATCCGAAATAGAGAAAGAGCGGCGGTCAACGGTGGATTGGTTGAATCTAGTATTCGTAGGCACAAGGTATCTGCAGCAAAGCGGAGGGAACGTGAAGGAGTGTACAGGTTAAGACATTCACAGAGGTAGGAGGGTACAGTTTTGTGGAGACATTTGCAACAGAGGGTATTGATTTTATAATTTACTCTCTGTGGCACAGGCATCCAGTGGAGAGATCGCAAGAGAGGGGCAATGTGCTCAGATTTTTCTTTCTGAGAGCTAGTCGAGCTGTGGAGTTTGTATACGTTGAAGGGAGTGGATAGATGATGCTGGCAGACCAGACAAAAGAGAATTGCAATAGTCCAGACGTGAAAGAATGAGAGAAGTGACAAGTTTGGCTGTTGCATCTGTGGACAGGTACTTTCGAATTGCACTAATACGCCGTAATTGATAGTAGCACGACTGACGGGTCTGGGTGATTAACTTTTGCATAGAGAGTGTGTTGTCGATAACAACACCTAGATACTTCACAGCAGTGGATAGAGGGACTGATGTATTGCCGAGTTCTGTTGAAGCTGTTGTAATGGAAGAGAGTTTGTGTTTGGTCCCTACGAGCATGGCTTCGGTTTTATCTGCATGTAGCTGTAATTTGTTCTGTGTCATCCAGTTTTGAATATCTTTAAAGCAGTGGGCCATATTTGTCAGGAGAGAAGGCAGATTTTCAGGAGTAACACTGCTTTGAATCTGAGAGTCATCTGCGTAAAAATGATGGTTGATTTGATGACGGTTTATTATATAATATAATGTTAATCCAGGGCAATCGACAGAGGAAAGTAAACTAGGCAGTCGGTGATGCTGTCAACTTGAAAAGAATTAGTTATGTGTACTCCTGACATCACAATGCCCGAAAGGTCTCTCTCTTCTCGCCTGCCCCGCTCCTTCCTCACAACTTAACATGGATAAATAAAAATACAGGACCTGAGAGACGACAGACGGGGTAGGGGTGGGGGGTGCAGGGGTACACATACCATAACTGTTTATAAACCATACACATGAGACTTCAGGATGAACCTTGAATCCCACTCAAATAGGGAACATGACTGGGGGACATCAGAGTCATATTACAGGGACATGGCAAACATGAGGTCAGTGCTCTAGTGTCTGTGTAAAGCCACTTTTTAACAACTAAAGCACACCTGTCGCAGGTGGAGCAAACAGCCTTATCGGGACGCTGGGGGGGGGGGGGGGGGGGGGGGATACAGCAATGGGGAAGATTGCTCCACACACTTGTGGTGTGTGTACACATACACACAGCCATGTTGTTTTTTTTAAAAACCTGTTCGCATTGGATAACGTAACACCTACTGGCACACCTTTTGCATTTTTTTTTTTAGAGAGCCATTCGTCAAACAACTTCTCTTGCTTAAAATTAATGTTAGGTGTGTAGATAGGGAAGAGGGAATAGGTTTTCATAAAACTGCACAGGCGTTTAAGATGCTTTCAGTGTGCGTGTTTGGAGATTTGGTAATTTAAACTCATTTTTATCATTTCCTGTCGTAAAGGTCTTTTATGTCATTTGTAGTAAAAAATCAAGGTAGAAATACCGAAATTGCCAAGATTCTTCAGTTATATATGTATAATTGACACAATATAGTGAGGAAAAACAAGTGCAGGTAACCAGTTACAACTTCACTCACATCATAAAAATGACTTTTGTCCAAGATTCGAGAGAATAAAAATTCACTACAATATAAAACTTTGAAGGCAGCATTTGGGGAATAATTAAGGACCATGCCTATGACCTGACCTGACTCGTGTTTCGGCTCCTGGTTGAACACTCTTCAGAGGTCCCGGCAGTGTTTAAATCCGGACTCATCCTCTGTTGTACGTAACAGCAAGACACCATTCATAATTCAGAAGTGTCTATTGCTGTCCTAAGAATATAGATATTTTGATGTCTTCCATATATATATATATATATATATATATATATATATATATATATATATATATATATATATATATATGTGTGTGTGTTGTGTGTGTGGGCACCGCGAAATTAATATTATTTTTTGTAAGAAACGAGCCATACTAATGTATACATTGTGCATTTAGTATCAGTAAAACAACTGAAGCTGTGTGTGTGAGGTGGGGGTATGTTGTCTATAGTATAATTGTAAAAGGCTTCTCTTTCCAAAACGATGAACAAACATCATGAATAAGCGAAAGCTGCTACCACGCTAGCGCGTTGCTCACTCGTGAGAAAGACATGTGGGGTTAGGGCAGAGAGACTCTTTGAGATCACACACATGGCAGTGCAATGAAACTCGATACATCGTAATGTGGTACACCCCTCCACAGTACATTGCATTGCACTGTAGTGCAGGATAGTATACTGCACAGTGCGGTGCGTAACAATATACAGGTCCGTGCGGCATGGTGCAGTACAGCAAATCACAGGGCATCACGTCAGCGGTATCACACTACACCACACCACATCACATTACATCACACCACATCACATTACATTACACCAAACCACATTACACCAAACCACAATTGTGCAAATCCCATCACACCGCATCTGTTTTGCAGCGGGAGGTGGCCCTCCCCCATCCGGCGTGTGCACATTGCCAGGATCAGGCGACAACTCTAGCAGCAAGGGCGACAACCCCGGTACCCCTCCCTCCTCCTCTAGTGACCTTGTGCACTACCTGGGCGTGTTCATGGTGGCCAACATGATTCACGGCATCGGCTTCTGCCCCATGTTCACTCTGGGCACCGTCTACATAGACGAGAATGCAGAACACTCGGTGGCCGCTGTCTACGTGGGTCAGTGCAGTCAGTCAGTCAGGCTTCTGGCTGGTGATGCTGGGTGGCTGGATGTGATGGTGTTGGATTGGATGTTTGGAGTGTTTTCTGATGTTGGGTGGTTGGTTTTGATGTTGGGTGGTTGGTTTTGATGTTGGGTGGTTGGTTTTTATGTTGGGTGGTTGGTTTTAATGTTGGTGGTTGGTTTTTATGTTGGGTGGTTGGTTTTTATGTTGGGTGGTTGGTTTTTATGTCGTTTGTTTTGGGTGGTTGGTTTTAATGTTGGGTGGTTGGTTTTAATGTTGGGTGGTTGGTTTTAATGTTGGGTGGTTGGTTTTTATGTTGGGTGGTTGGTTTAGATGTTGGGTGGTTGGTTTTTATGTCGTTTGTTTTGGGTGGTTGGTTTGGACGTGAGATATCGAGAATGGGAATGGCCATGTTGACGCTTTGGAAGTCTAGGTGGGCTGGAGACAACTTGGCAGAGCTGTACTGTAGTCTTTTTTTTTTTCAGAACATGCCCAGCGTCAACCCACCTGAGATTAACAGACGCCTTTAGTGATATTGCAGTAGTTTGGGCAACTCTGTTAAAATGGCATTAGAAGAACTGGTGTGTGACTATCAGTAATTCCAGGTTTTCACATGAAATGTCACGTTTCAAAGACTTGTTTGATAAAAGCAGAATGATCATCAGCCCCCCAGCCCCCAATCTTTAAATGACAGTCTATGAAGTACTTTTTAAAAGATATCATTGATTTTTCCTGATGAGATGAGTTTCCTCCCCTGGGTCAGCTTTCTTTAGAGGGCCCAGCGGCGGCTGACGCCTTAACAACCGGAGACCACAGACGTGTACGTTGTTACAGCTGATGTGATAACGATAACACCATGTGATGACATTGATGCCTGTGGCTGCAGGCATGACCTACGCTGCAGCAGCTCTGGGCGTGGCCCTGGGGTTCTTGGTCGGCGGACAGATTTCACAGAACTACTATGTGGACTTTGACACCATTGACCAGAGCAAGTATGCCTCTCTCTCTCTCTCTCTCTCTCTCTCTCTCTCTCTCTCTCTCTCTCTCTCTCTCTCTCTCTCTCTCTCTCTCTTATGTATTATGGCCTAAGGCTGAGATACATTAAATTTCTGAGTCTCTCTCTCTCTCTCTCTCTCTCTCTCTCTCTCTCTCTCTCTCTCTCTCTGTCTGTCTGTCTGTCTGTCTGCTCTCTCTCTGTCTGTCTGTCTGTCTGTCTGCTCTCTCTCTGTCTGTCTGTCTGCTCTCTCTCTCTCGCTCTCTCTCTCTCTCTGTGTCTGTCTCTGTCTGTTCTGTCTGCTCTCTCTCTCTCTGTCTGTCTGCTCTCTCTCTCTCTCTCTCCTCTCTCTCTCACCTCTCTCTACTCTCTCTAGCTGTCTGTCTGTCTGTCTGCTGTCTGTCTTGTCTGTCTGCTCCTCTGTCTGCTGTCTGCTCTCTCTGCTCTCTGCTTCTCTCGTCTTCTCCATCTCTCTGTCGTCTGTCTGTCCTTCTGTACTGCTCTCTCTCTCTGTCTGTCTCTCTCTCTCTCTCTCTCTCTCTCCTCTCCTCTCTCTCTCTCTCTCTCTCTCTGTTGCCAAAAATTGGTCTCCTCATTTTCCAGCAATGTCACATTATCCGCCCTCTCCATGTTTGTCTGTGCCCAAGGTACAGTAAACTTCTCAGTGCTCTCTCGTCTCCTCTTTCTGTTCTACGTTCTCTCACTTCTCTCTTCTTACATCTCTATATCTCTCTCATTCTTCTTCACTCTCTCTCTTCTGTTATATTCTAAGTTTGGTTTTAAACCTAGTTACCGGTAGATAAGAGATATCGTTCTCGAAATAGTAGAAATACTCCATTGCTTGAATAAACTGAATACCATGTTTTCCTTTTTTGTTAATTCATACGGCTAATTCGTTTACCAAAAAAAGAAATAATTGTGGACTTATATACAGCCCATGCTTCATTCTCCTTTGGACATCGAATATTCCCGAATAATCAGACCCCGCACGTACCATGCGAATACTGATTTATACCTCCTCAGTGCCATATATAATTTACCGTTTCATTCCATTTTTCGCAAGCGTCCATAAGATATTACGATTAACAGAATCGAACGCCTTCAATTCGACAATGCACTAATGTTTGTTATTTGATTGCAAGTATTCTTGACATTTGAGTTATAGTAGTGAATATATGTCCTAGTACTATATTTGCTCGAAATCCTGCTTTTCTTCAAGCATTTCTTCATTCTCTTACTCCTCTCTTCTTAACCTTTTCTCTCAAAATATAAGTATATATTTGCTGACGATGCTAGTGATGGGCTATCACGTAATGTCTGTGTTATGCTTCGCCTTTTTTGTAAATAGATAATTATAGACTGCTCTCATTATATACTAATATTAAAGGAAGAGACATCGCCTAGATTATCAGTCATATGGAAAAACGAACATCATATTTTAAGAATGGTGGTCTTTCAGTGCGTGAAAAATGTTTTATGAAATGCGTGAAGTGAAAGTCGTGAATTCTTATAATACCTAGGGATGACATTTTCAACGAAGCAAAGTTTGAATGTTGCATGGCGTGAATGTTGCAGGAAAGAGAAAAAAGGTGTAATCGAAATATTAAAAACGTTACGAAAGCTGAATTCAGTAGATTGTTCTTTATTTTGGAAATTGTTTGATGTTCAAATAGAACCTTTACTTACATATGCATCTGAAATATGGGGACTTACTGTTAATCCACAAATAGAAAAAATACATACATATGCTATCAAACGTTTCTTAAATGTCCCAATCCATTCGTAAAATACTGTACTATATGGAGAAACGGGAAGATATCCTTTAAACATCAGAACGTCTGTTAAGTGTATTAAGTACTGGCTAAAACTACTGAAACTTCCAGGGTCACGTTTATGTAGGCAGTCTTATGACATGATGGTTATACAAATGGAGCTGGGTAAGAAGAATTGGGCATATCAGGTTAAAAAGTTTTTATTAGAACATGGTTTTGGAATCGTGTGGTTGACTCAGGAAGTAGGTAGCGAGCATGGGTTTATTTCTGAATTGAAAGACGGACATGGAAAGTAAAGATAAATACTGCTGTTTTTTTTCGTTTAAGTGTGCTTTTCAAGCTGAAAAGTATCTTCGAATAGTCACTGACAAATGGCATCGACTAATTTATGCAAGATTTCGACTAAGAACACTCGGCTTCAATGCAAACAAAAGATGGTTTCAACCTGAGACGTCCACACAGTTCCCATGCCCTATGTGTGGTCATATTCTTGAGGATGAAGTGCATTTCCTGTTTCATTGTCAATCATATGTTTCCATACGTGAAAACTGTGGTGTTCTCAATCTAGAAGCTTTCCGAAGGCAAGATATTTTTTCTATCTTATCGTCCGATGATGATATTGTGATCAAATCGGTTGCAAAGTTTATTGCTGAAGCACTGAAATTAAGACAATTACAGCTAAGTTCCAATTAGCTTAACATTTGTGACTAAATTAAAGTAACATTTATATTATGTAAACTCCATTATTTTGTGAAACACCTAAAGAAACATTTATAATTACGCTATAGTCTCCAGCAAGAATATTTTTGAAAATTTCACATACAATGTCAATGGATGGTCTAATATAGCATTCTAGAATGTTCTTTTCATTATTTTAGTTATTGCTTATTGGTTCCTATTGTTCATCCTTGTTATTACTTTGTGTTCAGTTTGAAACTGAGTTTACGTCAGAGCTTAAAGTCGTATCCGTTCATAGAGAGCTCATTTTTTGGTTTTCATTACGTTAAATGCATCATGTGATTTTTCTTGTATTTATTTGTATTTACAAAAGAAAGTCGTGTATAACCCCCCTTGTCAATAGGCCACTTTGGGCAATGACAATAAATTGGTCAAAGCGTCTCTCTCTCTCTCTCTCTCTCTCTCTCTCTCTCTCTCTCTCTCTCTCTCTCTCCTCTCTCTCTCTCCTCTCTCTCTCTCTCTCTTGTGTGCATGCGCATATGTACGTGGTTGCTTTTTTTATATTTTAGTAGTTGCTGCCAATATCTTAGAGTGTCATCGTTTTTTTCGTTGTTTTTTTTTTTTCTAAAGTTTTCGATAGTTTACCGATTACGTAATAGATGCTTTTTGTTTGTTTGTTTCTTTTCGATGGTTTGTATGATAAATACTTGAGTATTTATACAGTTCCATCTTTTCTTCGGTCACGAATCTTTCCTTTTTCTATGTGAAGTTGTCATCCGTGATAGACGTGGCCATGTCGCAGATGGTTATTTCCTCTCTTCTGCCCTGTGCAGGCTGCCCTTCGGCCCCCAGGACCCCCAGTGGGTCGGGGCGTGGTGGGTGGGATTCATCCCCTCCTGCATCGCCTTCCTCCTGCTGGCCCTCCCCATCTACGGCTTTCCAAAGGCTCTGCCTAGTGAGAATACCTGTCCTGGACTTCCCTCCCTGTCTGTCTGTCTGTCTGCCTTACTGTTGGGCTGTCTCTGCGGCTCTGTCCGTCTGTCTTTTTTGTGTTGTCTATCTGTCTGTCCTTCTCTCGTCTGTCTGTCGGTCTGTCTCTGTCTGTCTGTCTGTCTCTCTCTCTCTCTCTCTCTCTCTCTCTCTCTCTCTCTCTCTCTCTCTCTCTCTCTCTCTCTCTCTATATATATATATATATATATATATATATCTATCTATCTATATATGTATCTATCTATCTATATAATATTATATATATATATATATATATATATATATATATATATATATATATATATAATCTAGAGAGAGAGGCACATGCATACAAATAGCGACATACTCTCCTACAAAAGATGCATGGGTTCTAAAGTGTGCACACCATGTTACATGTACGCGTGTGTTTGTCCTCGAGATGTTGGATTTATCGGGAGGACTTGAAAAGGAATGGTGGGTGTTCTAACCAACGTTAGCTCCAGGGAAAGGGCAGGGGGATTTCCTTCACTCGGACATTTCTGGAGAGACTCGAACCCAGCTACCTTCGGTTAGCGACAAGTCACGAGTTTGACCCTCCGACAGACCACTAGACTATTCCATACATGTCTTTTAAAAAATATTTAGCAATGATGATGCTTTTTAGAAAACTTGCACAGTCTCTTGCAATTGCCTGAAGCACTTACTATACATCATACATCTGCAGTTACATATGTGTGTGTGTGTGTATGTGTGTGTGTGTGTGACACAGGCGGTGAGAAGAAGGTAGCAACAACAACGGCCGACAAAAAGACGGAAGGAAAGGATGCCAAGACGTCGCTGTGCAAAGATATTCTGCTGCCCTTCATTTTGGCTGTCAAACAACTGGTAACTAACTGTCTGTGTTACTCTTGTCTGTGTGTCTTTCAGTGCGGTCGTTTATACGTCCGTCCATCCAGTCGTTCTTTCTTTGTCTGCTCAACGGTTAACATATTCAGTTATATTGGTTTTTGTTGTAATAAATCAAATGCCACTGAGTCACGTAGAGTTTTTGGTAGCACAGCCGTAAGCATAGTAATTTTTTTTTCTATGAAATGTTGCTGTGACGTGGTAAAAGGTCAGTTTGGGTGAAAGCTTATGTACCTGCACAGCACCAAGAAACAGGCATGGACATAAACCACTCATATGACAGACAACAGTTGTTGCAGTCGACGAAGAAGATTCCCAGGAAATGCAGTTGGACTGTGTTATATTGTACACTACTTTCAGTCACAGCAGTTTCTCAGCATAAAATTCGGGCTGTTCTTGGGGAGAGAGCGTCGCAACAAGAGCAGGATGACCCATTGTACAAAAAAAATCCTGTTTGCCTGTGTATTGTTTCCCTACGAGAGTGTTTTCTTTTTCCTACAGGATTGTGTAGGGAAAAGTCTGTTGCCGCTATGGGCTGTTTTACGTGAGCATGACGTGTGTTGCACACAGAGATCTTGGTTTATCCGCTCACCCGAAAGACTTGCACCCAGACCATCACGACAGGTTAGTGGGTGGGGGCAAAGTCCGGGCTCAAACGGGGATGGAACCCACACTTGCCGCTTTCCAGGTGGCGCGTTGCTTCAGACCACCAACCTAGTTAGGTGCCGCCATCCGGAGTGGCTAAGTAATCATTAAGTCATTGATTCTTCTTTCCTGTTGGCCTCAGTTGTGTGTGTGTGTGTGCGAGCGCGTATGTGTATATATGCGTGTGTGTGTGCGCGCGCACGTACGCGCGCGTATGTGTATATACGCGTGTGTGTGTGCTCGCGTACGTGCGCGCGCGCGCACGTGAATGTGTTGAATTTTTAATTTTTTATTTATTTTATTTGTTCTTTTATTTCGAAGATGATGGGATAAGCACTCATGTGCTTTTTTTAAATTTTTTACATCAGTCCCCGCGTGTATACAGTTTTGTAAATTAGTCATCGTTCCCACGGGCACACAATGGCCTACTCTTCCGAAAAGTGGAACAGGCTTTAATGTGTGTGCAAGATGTTCTGGGTACGTTCGTACACGGAACCTCGGTTTATAGTCTTATCCGAAGGACTTTTAGTGGGAGTGGAGTCGGCACTGATGTTAAACTCCAGAGGAAAAATCCTCTTGAACGAGATTGGAACCCGGGTCAGCAGATCAAGAGCGCATCGCTCTAACCACCAGACTGTCCCGTCCTCCCGTGTGTGCAGGTGGTGAACGTGCCTTTCCTGCTGCTGTGTTTTGCAGCGGCGGCAGAGACTGTGATCATCTCGGGCATGACGTCGTTCGCCTTCAAGCTGCTGTACGAGGAGTACTCCATCAGCTTTGACGACGCCGGCAACATCCTGGGTGAGCTGGGCAGCATCTGGACCACACTGCTGCCCTGTGCACACATGTCTTGGTCTTCTTCGTCGTCAGACCCTCAGGCAGCAACTGTTAATTATTGTCTGTCCTATGACCGAAAATTGGCTGTGCTGCCGTTAGACGCCTGACACGCCAGCCCCAGCTTATTTATCCCACTTCAGTGTATGAGAGAATTGTTACCTTTTTTTTATTTTTAGGTCTTTCTGAAAATAAGGCAGGAGAATGGGGGGAAAAGGTAAAAAATAGAGAAGGAGGTGACCGGAATAAAAGAAACAAGGCAGAAAAAAGATTGAAAAGAGGAAGTTCCTGGCACCAGAAGGTGAGGATGGTATTTATACTTGCAGGCCCCTAGCATCCTCCCGGAGGAAGATTTGTCTTGGGAGGCAGAGTTGGGCCTTAACAGTTGTGAAGAGTTGCAAGCAACACCGTTTTGGTTACAAGATACTCCTCTACGTTCCTGTATTTATTTCAAATGTGCAAGTATTGTACAAAATGACACTGTACATTGCCGAATGTGTTTGTGTATAGACATGCGCCTGTCACACACACACTCACACACTCTTACATTAAAAAAATAAAACATCTGCTTATACAAAGATTCTGGTATTGTTCTTTAAAAAAAAAAAAGAGGAAAATATCGTTATTTTAAAAATATACACAGAAAAAAGTTGTTTTTCCAAGGGTTGTACTTACGTTCGGTTTTTTCTTCTCCGTATTATCACCAAGACGTAAATGAAAACGAAAAAGCCAACGCCGCCACAGGCGCGCACGCACGCACGCACGCACGCACGCACGCACGCACGCACGCACACCACACACACTCACTCCTCTCCTCTCTCTCTCTCTCTCTCTCTCTCTCTCTCTCTCTCTCTCTCTCTCTCTCTCTCTCTCTCTCCCCCCTCTCCCTGCCCCCCCTGTCCCCCCTTCTCCATCTGTTATTCTGTCAAATTTCACGAAGGCCGTGTCTTTCACCGGCAGTGTAGGATATGGATCTCCTCCTCCTACTACTACTACTACTGCCCCCCCCCCCTCCCTCCCTCCCTGTGCAGGGGGTCTGATCATTGTGGGAGGGGTGGGGATGCTGAGCGGGGGCCTCATCATTCGCCTGCTGCGGCTGACGGCCCCTGGCATGTGCACCATGAACGGCATCCTGGACCTCGTGGCCGTGGCCTTCGGCATCGCCATCCTGGCCGGCTGCTCGGAGGTCCGCCTGGCTGGACAGGAGGTGCCCTACCCCGGGGACACGTAAGTCACTTTGCTGGACAACGATTAATAATAATAATAATATGTATGGAATTTATAGAGCGCTGAATCTTGTAAAGCAACAAATCAAAGCGCTCAGATGACATTAAATTTTTTTTATATTATATTTTATTTTAAAACATTATTTTTTATTATTATTTTATTTATGCGGGGGGACGGGATAGCTCAGTGGTCGAAGCACTCGCCTTCCCCCAGCCAAGTTAAGCAGCATCGAGCGTGGTTACCAGTTGGAATGGTGACCGTTTGAGCGCCTTGGCTTCAGTACAGTTCCCCCAGTTCACCCAGCTGTAAATGGGTACCTGCCCTCTTTAGGGTCAGGGAAGGTAAAGCAGCGAGGGAGAGGAGATGGGCGCCGCCCTCAATATGCTGGCCCTAGAGAAGTGAGGTCTCTGACGCCTCGCTCCCCTACGACCTTATAGGTTATGGGACTCCTTTACCTTTTTTTACCTTTTATGCAGTTTTTAAAATTTTGTCATCTGTTCCCACCGGCACACAATGGCCTACTCTTTCGAACAGCGGAACAGGATTTAACGTGTGCGCAAATGTTCTGCATGCGTTCGCACACGGGGCCTCGGTTTATAGTCTCATCCGAAGGACTTAGGATTAGGATGGAATCAGGGGCGGAATAGCTTAGTGGTTACAGGTCATACTTGTGATCTGACCGTAACTTAAAACAGCGACGGTTTGAGTTCTGCCGATGTGCTCGTTCGTTCTGGGAGATTTTCTTCTAAGTCAGCTTGGTCCTAAGGTCCTTCGGTTGATGCATAAAACCAAGTCACGTGTGTGAACGCACGTAAAACATCTTGGACACGTGTTAAAAAAGACAAATCCCTGAAGTCGAAATGCAGGGGTTTTTTTGACAGTCATGGTGGGGGAAAAAACGTGTCACATACGCAAAATTATTTATTTATTTATTTATTCTTTTATATCGAGGATAATGGAATAAAAACTCGTGCTTTTTTTTACATCCAGTCCCCGTGTGTATGCGGTTTTGTAAATTCTTTCATCTGTTCCCACCGGCACACAATGGCCTACTCTTACGAAAATGCGGCTTTGTAAATTCTGTCATCTGTTTCCACCGGCACATAATGGCCTACTCTTACGAAAAGTGGAACAGGATTTAACATATGCGCAAGATGTTCTGCGTGGGTTCGCACACGGGGCCTGGGTTTATAGTCTCATCCGAAAGATGGTGAACCTCGGAGCTCTAGCCAAGGAACGAAAAGTAAAAAAAGAAGAAAAAAACCCCAGCCTACCTAGTATAGAAGAGTAAGCCAGCTGTCTCCGGCAGGATGAATGACTAAACTACCTAGCATGCATCCTGCTACCTCGAGGAGGAGGAAATCCACAAATGTTCGGTTCAACTGGCCTGATTTATTCGCTGTCTGAAGAAAGTCGGTGCAGTTCCTCAACAACTCGAGTTCAAGGGAGAAGAAATCAAGCCAGCCTAAAATGGTTGGCTTTTATTTAGGGCGATAGCCGGCAGTTCACGTCATTGTTCAGGAGTGTATTATTGATGTCCACGCCCGTTTCCTTATGCTGTGCACAGGTCGGTGATGAACTACACGTCCAGTTGTCAGGGAGGGTGTGGGTGTCAGGGGGTGGCCTTTTCCCCCGTGTGTGGCAAAGACAGGACTGTCTACTTCTCCCCGTGCCATGCAGGATGCCTGGCCATGCAGAACCCTGGCCCCATGGCGGTAAGGAAGGAAGGGGTTGCTAAACGCCAACAGTTCATGTACTGTTCTAGCCTTTCTTGCTTCGCAACCCCTCCCACCTCCTCACACACACACACACACACACACACACCCCTATATTTTTAACCAGAATTTTTTCTGTTTGTTTTTTGTTTCCCCACAGTTTTTGTTGGTGTTTGTTCTCTGTATAAGATTTTGTTAAATTGGTTATCGTATATTTTGTGTTTCTGAGCCAGTCTCTTTTTCCCTCTTGGCTTTGTGGTTCCTGCACAGCCATATTTTCCCTTTGTGTGTAGCTCATTGTGGACAGAACCTGTATTCAGTCTTTCGCTTTTCTATTGCACAAGAGATCGGGGGACCAGACGTGTGGTGCCTCCTTCCTAGAAAGCAAGAAGTGTAGGTTTGATCCCAGCTTGAACCCGAAATTTCTCCCCATCCGTTTAAACCCAAGTAGTGATGTAGGTGTTAGTCTTTCAGATCAGACGATAAACCGCATTGTGCCCTTGTAAAAGAACCCACAGCAACAGGAGAGTTGTTCCTGGCAAATTCTGTAGAAAAAAGTTGGGATCTCATAGTGAAACAAACACGAGCAGACAGAAAATGTATAGCAAAAAAAAAAAGAAAAAAAAGGGGGTAACGCTGCTTTTGTTACTTTTGTTTTCATAGATGTAAAAACAACAACAAATGCATTGGTTATTCAGTGTACCATCTGGAAATAAAAAAATGACTGACTTTAATGCACTCTCCCTGGGGAGAACAGTGCGAAATTTATACGGAGACATCTGCTTTAACTTACATAAGTATACAATGTACTACAACTTAAGATTGGTGGTTTTCTTCTTGCCTTTTGCTCCTATCTTCTCACAGCAGCTTTTGTTGTGATTATTATTGCTGTTGTTTGAATTTTTTAAATATTGGTTCTTAAGTCTTCTTCAAACACTCGGACAACAACTATTGTTTTCTATCATATGAGCGAAAATGCGTCGCGCTACCGTTTAGCGCCTGAAAAGTTGGGCCTAACTTCGACATGGGAGAGAAATGTTATCTTTTAAGTCTTTCTGGGGGGAAAAAAGGCAGGACAATGGACCAACAAGGCAGAAAATAGACAAGACGGAGGTGACAGGTAGAAAAGGAACAAGGCAGAAACAGAGGAATAGAAAAGAGGAAATTCCTAGCACAGAATTTCCACAAGGTGGGGATGCTATTTATATTGACATGCCCGGCATCCCCACGGGGAATGGTTTCTCACAGGAGTTCCGTTGTGTTTTGTAGACCTTCCACAACTGCAGCTGCGTGGCGCATGCGCTGAACGTGAGCAGCACGGCGGAGGAGGCGATGGCGGCGAGCGGGCGGTGCCAGGAGCAGTGTGCCAACAGCGACATTTTCCTGCCCTGCATGTTCCTCATGTTCATGGCCGTGCTGCTCACCACCACCCCCAGCTCCATGGCCACCTTGCGGTCAGTGCCCGCTCTGGTGTGGTCACGTCTTGCATGTCCCGTCTGTCTGTGCCAGACATTTATTTCCTCTTCTCTGTCTCTTTTTTTAGGAAGGAAGGTGGCAGGATGGTTAAGACGTTTGCCTGCCAACAAGTAAACCGTGAGGTTCTGGGTTCGATTCCCAGCTTCGCCCTTTCTTCCCAGTTTGACCAACAATTCGAACTGAATGTCAAAGTCCTTCGGATGAGACTATAAACCGAGGTCCCGTGTGCGAACGCATGCAGATCATCTTGCGCACACGTTAAATCCTGTTCCGCTTTTCGAAAGAGTAGGCCATTGTGTGCCGATGGGAACAGATGACAAAATTTACAAAACCGCATACACACGGGGACTGGGTGTAAAAAAAAAGCACATGAGTGCTTGTTCCATTGTCCTCGATATAAATTTTTTTTAAATACAAAAAAATGTGAGCGCTTTGATGTGTTGCTTTACAAGATTCAGCGCTATATAAATTCCATACATTATTATTATTATTATTATTATTATTTTCATTTTCTTTTTCTTTCCATTTCCTCTTGATCACCTCTCCTTTCCCTGTTCCTTTTTATTGCATCAGCCTGAGTTGTTTTGTACGTTCTGTGCCAGACATTTCCTCTTTTTCTATCACTCTTTCATTCTGTTTTTCTTTCCACTTCCTCTTTTCTATCACTCTTTTCATTCTCTTTTCCTTTCCTGTATCAGCCTGTGTCGTCTTGTTTAATCCGTTCTGTGCTAGACTGTGTCTCTTTTCTATCTCTTTCATTTGTTGTTGGGGGGGAGTCTGTTATATTATTCTTCCTTTCTTTTTCTTTTTCTTTTTTGCCTACAAGATTCATACTGTTTCTTGTGTGTGTGTGTGTGTGTGTGAGAGAGAGAGAGAGGTTCTCTGCAATTTTAACATTCCCCCCCCCCTAATATTTGTTAGATGGTCATCTGATTGATCACTTTTTAAAAATTCCGTTCTGCCGCTAGAGCTCCGAGTTTCACCAATGGTGATGTTTGTGAATGCGACCGTTTCTGCTCACTATTAAGGTAGCAGCATTCCGACTTGGGGAAGATCGCCATATGATGTGTATACTTCAACTGTGTGCAGAATGGTGGACCAGGACCTTCGGCCGTTTGCCCTCAGCTTCAATTGGATGTTGATACGACTGTTAGGTAAGCTAGGTCGTTTTTTCTTCTGTCCACCTGTTTTGTTGTCTATCAATATAACATTGATTTCTGTGGATGTTGATACTTTTAAGTATATTGAGTCGTTTTAGGCATATTGGGCAACTGTTTTTTTTCTGTGTATCTGTATTGTCAATAAACAACATACACGTCATACCGTTGATTTATGTGTAATTGGAATATTGGTCGTACAGTGCATTACAGCAAGCATGTCTGAATTTACAAATGCTGTCTGGTTTAATAACGTTTACAGGGATATTCAAGACTCAAGAATACTTTATCATCTCAGAATGACAAATTAATGAGTGGCATATTAAAATTAAACTTCACAAAAAGAAAGAGAATTTGACATCACACACCACCCATATATATATATATATATAAAACAGACCAGTATCTTTTTTAATAAAAATGGAAAATATAAAGTTTTGAAAGAAAAAATGCGCTTATCTGCCTTCTATCTACAACCACTCTGAACTTCCTTCTATATTTTCTGCATTCTTTTCTGACAAAATCCGCAACATTCGCTCTAGCTTGGATGAGAATCCTTTCCAGCCTGCAATATCTGATCCTCAATTTTCTGGCACTCCTCTCCTTTTCTTTCATCCAGCAAGCGAGAAAGAAATCGAGACAATTCTGAAAGGAATGACTATAAAATCATGCGATCTCGACCCCATACCTGCTTCTCTTTTTGCACAGTGTCTGCCACAGCTTATACCCACTATCACGAAAATAGTAAACTCATCTCTTGTTACGGAAATGTTCCATCAGCTTTCAAAACTGCTTTAGTCACACCACTACTCAAAAAGCACGACCATGACCCTACCATTCTGAAGAATTACAGACCTGTTACCAACCTACCTTTTATCTCTAAAGTCCTTGAAAAAGTTGTTCTGAAACGGCTCAACAACCACCTCTCCAACAGTCTTCTTCCTGCGTTTCAATCTGCCTATCGCGCCAACCACAGCACTGAAACCACCCTAGTCCACACCTTAAACGCGCTTCTACTTGCTTCTGACTCAGGGAAAATCTCCCTCCTCACTCTACTCGACTTATCTGCAGCCTTCGACACTATTGACCACTCTATTCTTCTATCCCGTCTTCAAGAAACGTTTGGTGTTACTGGTACAGCCCTCACCTGGTTTAGCTCATAACTGACTGACCGATTCCAGACAGTCACAGTAAACAAGATTCAGTCAGTACCTGCCAGGCTGGAATGTGGAGTCCCGCAGGGATCAGTTCTGGGCCCTGTTCTTTTCACTCTCTACACTGCTCCACTGTCACATATTATTAACCGTCTTCAGATCAACCATCACTTTTATGCAGATGACTCTCAGATTCTAAGCAGTGACACTCCTGAAAATCTGCCTTCTCTCTTGACAAATATGGCCTACTGCTTTCAATATATCCAAAACTGGATGGAGAACAAGTTACAACTAAACGCTGATAAAACTGAAGCTATGCTTGTAGGGACCAAACACAAACTCTCTTCCATTACAACAGCTTCAATAGAATTCGGCAATGCATCAGTCCCTCTATGCACTGCTGTGAAGTATCTAGGGGTCATTATCGACAACACACTCTCTATGCAAAATTCATCACTCAGACCTGCCAGTCGTGCTACTATCAATTTCGGCGTATTAGTGCAATTCGAAAGTATCTGTCCACAGCCGCAACATCCAAACTCGTGGCATCTCTCATTCTTTCACGTCTGGACTATTGCAATTCTCTTTTGTCTGGTCTGCCAGCATCATCTATCCACTCCCTTCAACGTATACAAAACTCTGCAGCTCAACTAGTCCTCAGAAAGAAAAAAATCTGAGCACATTACCCCTCTCTTGCGATCTCTCCACTGGCTGCCTGTTCCACAAAGAATAAACTATAAGATCAGTACTTTCTGTTACAAATGTCTCCACAAAATAGCACCCTCCTACCTCTGTGAATGTCTTCACCTGTACACTCCTTCTCGTTCCCTTCGCTCTGCTGCAGATTCCCTGTGCGTACGAATACCTAGATTCAGCCAGTCCACCGTCGGCCGTCGCTTTTTCTCTGTTTCTGTTCCATCGATTTGGAATGGCCTCCCTATCTCTCTTCGCCAAAGGCCTTCTTGTGACACTTTTAAATCCGGCCTCAAGACATATTTGTTTCAAACCTAAGATTTTCCTCTCCTGTTTCATTTCATAGCTATCCCTGCTTTTCAAGAGCCAAAAATTCCAGCACTCTGCCAAAGTGTATAACCTGTGTGTGTGTGTGTGTGTGTGTGTGTGCATTTGGACTTGTTAGAACTATTACTTGCTATTGGTTGCATGACTGTGTAAGAATGAGTTGAGTGCAAGCGCTTTGATTTGCCTGTGCAAGATACAGCACTATGTAAATTCCATTATTATTATTATTATTATCTGTTATACGCTTATTACAAACACGCAGACGATGTCTGTTCTTCCCAGGCACCATCCCAGGTCCGCCCTTAGTGGGCAGCATCCTGGACGAGGTGTGCCTGGTGTGGAGCAGCGGCCCTGACGGCGCAGAGTTCTGCGCCCTGTACAGCAAGAAGGGCATATCCAGGGACATCTTCATTTGGTGGGCTGTCGTCAACCTCGTGGCTGCCACCTTCCATTTCCTGGCAGCTTTCTTCCTCCGCTGCAGACGCCGCAAGAGTGTCAATCTTGGGTAAGGCTGCTGGTGTGTGTGTGTGTGTGTGTGTGTGTGTGTGTGAGTCTACACAATACCACTCCGTTTCTCTCTCTCTCTCTCTCTCTCTCTCTCTCTCTCTCTCTCTCTCTCTCTCTCTCTCTCTCTCTCTCTCTCTCTCTCTCTCTCGATTGGCGATGGGTTGTTGCCAAGAAGCAGAAGTGTGCAGGATGTTCTCTGCTTTACCATGAAATTGCCATGTTTAGAAGGCATGCATCGTAGTCAATTTCGGTATGGACATTGCTGGTGTGTATCTGTTTCTGATGGTGACAAAGTTTTGGTGGAACTATAAACTGGTAGGTGGATACGAGTGACTGAAAGTTTAGTAAGGATAGCGAAGAGTATCATCCTATCTGCATGTAAACGGAAGTCAGCTGTTTCTCTCCCCCCCCCCCCTCCCCCCCCCCCCCCCCCACATGCAACTTAGGTGTGAAAGCACAAAGCTAGATCTTGGAGCTATGTAGGCCAAAGCAGTGTGTCCTAGGTGTTGTTGTTTTCCCAACTGTTCAACAACAGGTGCTTGAATTCAAGCAACAACCCAACTTGATGTTTTTTTTATTGATTGGAGGTTTAAGCAGATTCACCAAGAACTTCAGCTTCAGTCATCCTTCATAAAAAACAACATTGATGAAAAGTTTGTGCAGCTAGACAGTAAATTTAAAAGTATCTTTGAGGAGTTAAGAAATGTGAAGAAATGTGTGGAAGAAAACAGTGAAGAAATAGAAGATATGAAAGAAGAAAAGCAGATTTTGATGGACAGGGTACAACAAATGGAGCACAATCAAGAAAAGATGGAACAAGACTCAAAAGCCTGCAATCTTTTGTTCATCAATGTTGAAGAACACAGAAGAGAAGACAGTAGCTCAACTACAAACATTGTCACCAATATACCGAATTTTTTTGACTCTGTCAACACCTGGCGACAGGAAGATTTTGTGAAGGTCCTCCGGTTAGGAAAACCTCGACCCCATGGAAATCCTCCCAGACCAATTCTGGTGACGTTCTGTCGGTGGGCAGACAAGATGGCGGTGCTGAATAACAGACAGCTCAGAGACAATCTGCGGCAGGATGGATTCAAAGTGGCCTCTGATCTCACCCACCAACAAAGGGAGATGGTGAATTTCCATCGCAGTCAAGGCAAGATTGCCTACATTTATAACAGCAAACTGCAAGTAAAGGACAGACATCAAATTCATCCTCAGTTCTTTGAAGAAGACCCCCACCAGCTTCATCCTGATGACCAAGCTCACAGCAAGGAGGATCTACACTACTTCCAGAGCAGACAGAACTTCAGTGGCAGGAGTTGGCACACCAACAGACGAAGTGTCAGTCGCAGTTACCAAGGTCAGCCAAGCAGAACTGATACCCGGTCAGTTCGTGAAGTGGAGCAGAGGGACTGTGGTGAAGCAATCATAGAGGTGCGTCAAGTGGGGAATACAGATGGTACAAGGGGCAGACAGGAATATTCCCCAGGACAACAGAAATGTCACCAAAGACCTG
The DNA here is from genome assembly GCA_028751875.1 of Rapana venosa. NCBI lineage: Eukaryota > Metazoa > Mollusca > Gastropoda > Neogastropoda > Muricidae > Rapana > Rapana venosa. Next base: position 5,812,234 of record CM054137.1, read on the forward strand.
TGGTTCCAGGCACTCGCCCATACTGTGAAGTGACCAAACAGGGACAACCAGAACACAAAGACAGTAATGTGTCCACTGTTTACCAGGCCAAAGGCAGACATACTAGGAAGAATACTAATGTCAAACACCCCCCAGGAATCAATCAGAGACAGAAGGTCCAGCATTTGCATGTTAAAAATTATGTTAGTAGCAAAGCAGAGCAATACAGTGACACTAGAGGGCAAATATAAAATAGCAAATCAAATGTAAAGCAGGGGCATGCTGTTGTTAATATGGACTTTGTTCACAACAGAACTGACCAAAACGACAACACTGGCAATGTAACAAGTGTCATTAGTGACACCCAGGCTCTCAGTCCAGCTTTAAATGAGTCTGACCAAGAAATAGCAGACAAGGGGTCAGAAAGTAGGAAAGACGACGACATTGACAGGGTCTCCAACAGGGCTCAACATCCTGAAATGGACACACAATGTTCAAATCATAACAAAGTAGTCATATCTGTATTACAACACAACAGTGATTATGATTATGACAACATTGAAAATCTGGTCACAACCCATGGTCATGACGACTCTGTTCAGACAGTGACAGAGGACAGTTCAGAACAGCATGTCACAACAGAAAATGTCAATGACACTGGATAGTTCACAACAACATGTCATGACAGAAGATAGGCAAACAGTGATACATGACAGTTTACAACATGTCATGACATACAATAGGCAAACGGTGACGCAGGACAGTTCACAACATGTCATGACAGAAGATAGGCAGACAGTGACACAGGACAGTTCACAACATGTCGTGACAGGAGATAGGCAGACAGTGACACAGGACAGTTTACAACATGTCATGACAGGAGATAGGCAGACAGTGACACAGGACAGTTCACAGCAGCATGTTGTGACAGCAGATAAGCAGTCAGAAAATAACAAAGGTACTAGCATTCAGAAAACAACACCCTCAAGGGCAACAATGCATGATGGGCCCAAAAGGTGTGCTGCTTATCTCAAGCAGTCAGGTCAACAACAAAAAACTGCCATGTCCAACAGGACAGGTAGTCAAAGTAGCATACTGGATTCTCTGAGGAGAGCAGCATCATCTGATGGCTCCAAAGAGAATGAAGGGTGTTCAGGGAACAAACAGAGCAATGGTAAAAAGTTAAACACTGGGTCAGAAAAAAAAGGGATTCGGCCGGGCCATTGTTACTGGTAATGTCAGTAATGATAATAACAACTCATCTTGCAGGCTAGCAGGGACTTCTCAGCAAAGTGTTCCTCACAGGCAGTCAGCTGCAGATGTACATACTGTAATTAAAACACAAATTGAGTTTTTGAACTATAATGTTAATGGTTTGCTTGACAAATTGGAAAATAATGATTTCATTAACTTTCTTTTGTCTCGTGACTTTATCTGTTTAACAGAGACTTTCATAGCGACTGATTTTTCTTCACCATTATTTCATGATTATGTCATCTTTACACTAAAGGCTAGGAAGTTATCACACCATGGAAGATATTCAGTTGAAATTATTGTTATGGTTAGAAAAAAGTTTACAACATACATTGAGCGGGTTGCAGGAAAGAATGAACATGCTGTTGTTATCCAAGTTCACAAAGACTTGTTTTCAACTGACTACCATATTATGTTTGTCTGTACATACATTCCACCTCATGATTCTGTTCACTGGAAAGATAAACATGATGGATTTGGTTTAGAAGTATTGGAACAAATTTTATTGCATTTACAGGAGTTTAATGGCAATTTCCATATCCTACTTACTGGTGATCTTAATGCAAGGACAGCCAATTGTAACTATTCCTTTGGTGATTATAACTTTCAAATACCAGATATTTCTAGTGCTGTTCGTGAATTTTCTAGACAATCAGATGATCTTCACATGAATACTTTTGGAAACCAATTACTTGAGGTTTGCAATATGTTTGATTGTGTCATTTTAAATGGTTTGTGTGAGTATGATTTTGATGGCAGTTATACCTTCATTGCATATTCCGGGGCAAATACTGTAGACTATTTTATTGTTTCTTGTGAACTGCTTGCATTAACCAACATTACTGCAGTTGATATAAAAATGTGTCGGAATCAGATCATCTGCCTGTTGTTATGAAAATGCAACAGAAAAATAACACAACTGGAGATTGTTATGAAACTATAGAAATAGACGAAAGTACATCCCTTGTAGAAAAACTTAAATGGGATGATAAAAAAAAAGATGTTTTCACCATGCACTAAGAAGTGAAAACAGCAGCACTAAAATGGCAGATTCTCTGAATTTGTTACACTTTGATGTAGACAGAGCTTTGTCGATATTTGTAGAATGTTTAACCGAAGCCAGCAAGTGTATGTATGTTAGACATCGTAAGGGTCAGGAAAAAACATTCGAATGGTTTGATAGTGATTGTAGCGAGGCAAAAAAGACAGTCATACGTACCTTAAAGCATTTTAGACAGTCATACGTACCTTAAAGCATTTTAGAAGGACCAGGCAGGAAGAGGACAGAATTAACAATGTGCATGCAAGGAAAATATACTAAAGATACTTAAGACAGGAATTCAGGAAACTAAAAGCAGAAAGCTTAGTTAACAATATTTCTGATTCTCCAAATTTTTGGAGACAGTTAAAAAGTATGGGGTGTGGTACTAGAGCTAATTTCAAGAACACTAGAAACAGTTGATTGGGTAAATCATTTTAAGTTTGTTTTCCAAAGTAACAGAAGTACTAACTATAATTACTGCCATAGTGATACAGACTTATTAGATCATGAACTTAACCAAAGCATTTCAGAAGAGGAGCTAAAAAGAGCAATAGATAAACTAAAATGTGGTAAGGCAAGTGGACTGAATGGCATAAATGCTGAAGAATGGAGGCCAAGAGGTACACTGTTTTCTCATAAAACTATTCAGTTCTATTTTTGACAAAGGTATTTATCCACAATCCCGGTCAAAAGCCGTAGTTCCAATCTTTAAGAAGGGAGATCCCAACATAGGGGGATCTCATTGTTGGAGTATCTTGTCAAAGTGCTTCACATCTATATACTAAACAGTAGGTTGTATTCTTGGCTAGAAAATAATCAAATGATATCCGAAAATTAGGCAGGCTTCAGGAAAAATACTCTACTGTTGATCAGATCTTATTGTCCAGAAGAACATGATCAGCAAGAAAGGTCGGAAGTTATTGTTGCATTTATAGATTTTAAAAAAGCTTTTGATTCTGTCAGACATGATTTACTTATAGGGTGCATCAAAGATCACGGAGTAAAGGGAAAGTTCCTTGTAGCAATGTATCAAACATTAAATTCATGTATAGGGGCAAACTGAATTGTCTGAATTTTTTGAATGCCCATGTAATGGAGTGGAGATCTTTGATCTGCCACAACTCTGTACACCTTCTCGGCTACAACAGCACAGTATGAACAGGAAGGATATGGGCCTCTAAGAAAGAGGCTGCACAAATACTACATTTTACCGCGAAGGCAAAGTGTATGCAATGGGTACCACCCAAGGAAACAGAGCGCTGCACAATTTGCAGGTGTGTCTCAAAATAGTAACACGTCGCTCTGAACACATGGGAGGTAATTACTTATCACAATCACATCCCCCCGCTCAACTGTACCGCGTTCCGAGGTACAATCGTGAGCCACTGACTAGCATATTTGATGCTCCAGCCAGGCTCCAAGTTCTTTCACTATCCTGCTCGCAGCGCCACTTGTAACAGAGTGGAGAATTTTGATCTGCCACAACTCTGTACACCTTCTCGGTTACGACAGCACAGTATGAACAGGGAGGATATGGCGTCTAAGAAAGAGGCTGCATAAATACTACATTGTACCGCGAAGGCAAAGTGTATGCTATGGGTAGTTTTCAACCACCACCCAAGGAAACAGAGCGCTGCACAATTTGCAGGTGTGTCCCAAAATAGTAACACGTCGCTCTGAACACATGGGAGGTAATTACTTACCACACCATCACACCCAATTGGTGTGAGACAAGGATGTGTGTTAAGCCCTACTCTGTTTTCTTTATTTATCAACCATTTATCTGAGACCATGGGTAAAAAGGGTAAACATGGAATACAACTAGTACCAGACATTATGGAAATCTTTATTTTACTCTTTGCAGATGATGCTCTTATTTCAACAACTCCTGGAGGTTTACAGAACCAACTGAACGTATTGAAATAGTGTTTTGATGATTTGCAATGAAATGTTTATTCTGATAAAAGTAAAGTATGGTTCTTAGAAATGGAGGTTTTCTTGGAAAAAAGGAACAGTGGGTTTACGAAAATTTCAAATTAGAAGTGGTAAATAAGTATTGCTATTTAGGGTTTAATTTTACGACAAAACTTAGTGCTAAACTGGGCACAGATCATCTCGTGACCAAGGGAAAGAAAGCTGTTGTAGAACTAAATAGGGTTTTTCATAAATATAAAGAAACTAACGCTGAAACATTTTTCAAGATCTTTGACATTAAAATACAGCCAATCTTACTATATCCATCAGAGGTATGGGAGTTACATAAATTGGAACATATAGAGAAAGTACACATGATGGCTTACAAGAGATTTTTGGGTGTACCATTGAAAACTCCAAATAAAATGATATATGGTGAGCTGGGTATATATCCTCTATACGTCAACTCATGTATAAATACTCTTAGATATTGGTTTAAATTATTACAACTGAATTCTAAAAGACTACCATATAATGATTATCAAATGTTGCTTGACATGGATATATCTGGAAAGAACTGTTGGGTTTCTACGATTAGACAAATTTTATGTGATGCAGGATTCAGCTTTGTATGGCTTCAACAGGGAGTTGGTGACGTCAAGGTATTCTTACATCTGTTTAAGCAAAGACTAGTTGATGTTTATCCAGGAATGGTATTGTACAATCAGAGACTGAGACAGATATGATAGCTATAGGTGTTTCAAAACAATATTTGTTAAAGAAGAATATCTTCTACCGTTAGATACTTACTGTTTTAGAGTTGCTATGTCACAGGTGAGATGTAATGTTTTACCACTTAACAACAATGTACATCGATATAGTGCACACATTCAGAAGAAACAATGTCCATTTTGTAAACCGAAAGTTGAGGATGAAAAGCATTTCCTTTATGAATGTTTTGTGTATAATAATTTAAGAGTTAAATTTTTAAGGGATTGTGTTGATACACCTTTACACGATCTACTTAAAGCAGAAAACAGTAACAAAAATCACTTCCTGTCTAGATTTATCTTCCATGCCATTAATATGAGCAAAAGCTTGTTGTATTAAGATATTTTCATCACAAACAAAGATAGGGTTATCGTTTTGTAATGATTTTGAGAAACTATATGTATATTGATTTTTTTTCCAGACATAAGGAGGGTTCACTAGATCAAGATAGTGAATTGTGTTTGATACATATGTATTTTTATGCATTTGTGCATTGTCTTCATTATTTCTTTCACTGAAATTGAGGTTGGTATTGTGTATTTTATTGGGTTTTTTGCCCACTTTGTGGCATTGTCAATTTCTCCAACGCCAACCATGTATTATGGTCTAAGGCCGAGATACATTAAATTTCTGAGCTCTCTCTCTCTCTCTCTCTCTCTCTCTCTCTCTCTCTCTCTCTCTCTCTCTCTCTCCTCTCTCTCTCTCTCTAACAAAATGGAAAAAAATCCATATTTACACCTGAGCTAACTGCTTTATTTGTACTATGTACTTGAGTTCCCTAAAGACATTTTTAACATACTTGAGTGCCTTAAAGTGAGAAAAGACCTTCTCATTGAAATCAGGCAGCTGGAGCATTGTGTGATATTAAGAGGAGTACTGTTTCTTTTTGTTAGGTTCCCTCACACAGTGGAATCGGTTTAATGAAAAAGTTGACATTCTTGCAAAATATGGGGCGAGGTATAGAAATAATTCTTGGGAAATAAATGTTTGCGTTATCTCTGCACGAGGGATACAGCTTGCTACAAAATGATTGGTGGAAGCATTTCACAAAGAAGATCAGCGATTCTAGCCATCGTCTTTATGATAGTTGTACAAGTAATACAATAAATTTTCAAAATACTTTAATTTCTGGCAAAGTCTATGGTTGGTACAATCGCAGAAATGTGTCATCCCTCATGTACAGATTTAAATGACATGCTTTTTAAGACAAAATACTCGAAAGATGTAAACTGTATTTGTGGGGATAAGATAAACAAATAGTTCTGTTCTTCATTTTGGACATTTGACCTGCTGTACCTAATCTATCATTGGATCAGATTTTGTCTGAACCATTGCAATTGTTGGACACTGTGTTATCGCTAATAAGTCCGATCATTCAGTATTTGTAGTTAAAGTTAGTTTTATATTTAAACTTTGTTATCTGACATTGTTTTCAGCTGTTGTACTATTTTTCGTGTTGGGAATTTTGGGGGGGGTTTAAAATCATTTAACGTGAATAGATGTTAAACTAAAGATATCGTACGCACGCACGCACGCACACACACGCACGCACGCACGCACGCACACACATACACACACACGCACGCACGCACCACACACACACACACACACACACACACACAGAGGAGTTTTTCGATTTACATCCTCCTTTGCAACTCCCTTCATATTTGTCTATCCCCTCTCCCTCTGCTTTCTTTCCTATGGAGAGTAATAGCCTTGAGTTATATAATTATAAAAGAATGTAGCACAACGTGAATTAGGAGTTTTTGAGCCCTTCAAACCTGTGCATGTCGAGTCTCTGTAACGCACAACACTTGTTTCTGTATTTCAGGTCTGTGCATGTCAAATCCCCGAAACATGCACAACACTTGTTTCTGTGATTTCAGGTCTGTGCATGTCAAATCCCCGAAACACGCACAACACTTGTTTCTGTATTTCAGGTCTGTGCATGTCAAATCCCCGAAACATGCACAACACTTGTTTCTGTATTTCAGGTCTGTGCATGTCCAATCCCCAAAACACGCACAACACTTGTTTCTGTATTTCAGGTCTGTGCATGTCCAATCCCCGAAACACGCACAACACTTGTTTCTGTATTTCAGGTCTGTGCATGTCCAATCCCCGAAACACGCACAACACTTGTTTCTGTATTTCAGGTCTGTGCATGTCCAATCCCCGAAACACGCACAACACTTGTTTCTGTATTTCAGGTCTGTGCATGTCCAATCCCCGAAACACGCACAACACTTGTTTCTGTATTTCAGGTCTGTGCATGTCAAATCCCCGAAACACGCACAACACTTGTTTCTGTATTTCAGGTCTGTCCATGTCAAATCCCCGAAACACACACAACACTTGTTTCTGTATTTCAGGTCTGTGCATGTCCAATCCCCGAAACACGCACAACACTTGTTTCTGTATTTCAGGTCTGTCCATGTCAAATCCCCGAAACACACACAACACTTGTTTCTGTATTTCAGGTCTGTGCATATCAAATCCACGAAACACGCACAACACTTGTTTCTGTATCAACACTTGTTTCTGTTCAACACTTGTTTCTGTATCAACACTTGTTTCTGTTCAACACTTGTTTCTGTATTTCAGGACTGTGCATGTCCAATCCCCGAAACACGCACAACACTTGTTTCTGTATCAACACTTGTTTCTGTATCAACACTTGTTTCTGTATCAACACTTGTTTCTGTATCAACACTTGTTTCTGTATTTCAGGACTGTGCGCACCTAAGAGGGGACGCCCCTTCCTTCCGCTGCAGTTGACATGTGGCCGAGTGGTGAACGCGGCGACACGAGCCCTGAAGCTGGAGACTGGAACATGGTTAGCATACACCTACTGTGCTGACTGGCTGGTTGCTGGGGGAGAGGTGTGTGGAGGCCTGGCATGGGCCGTCTATGGGAAGAGCCATTCAGGATATATCATTCTAGATGGTATCTCCAGCTGCTGAAAATTACGTTAGAAACTTCTCCTTTCTATCGGTTTGTTTTTCTCTTCCTTTTTTTTTTCCATTTAAAAAAATCTCTTATTCCCTTCATACTACGTCTCCCCCATCCCAATACTTGGCTTTGTTTTTTGGCAAGAGTTTAGATTGTGCTGTGTTATATCAACGCCTTTCCATGTGGTTATGAAGTGAGTGTCACCGCTAGAAGATGCTCGGGATGCACATTTTGCCAGTGTTGTTTGTATGGCTTTTTGTGCTTTAAAAAGACGAAAACATATACAGTATTTGCCTTGGTAACTGGCGAGGAAAGAAACAACAGTGATGACAATTGTACAAGAAAAGGGAGGGGGGGGGGGGTGAATTAGGGCAGATGGTTGGGTTTGGGACGTTGTTCTGGTGTATGGTACTGTTGGCGATGTTGGTTTTAGCTGATGCTTTTGTTGCTATCAGTGATGATGCTGATATCGTATATGGATGAACTGTGCTATGCTTATGAATGAGGCCTGGTTTGTTTATTTTTTACTAGGCCTAAAGTGTTGGTGGGACAAAGCAAAATGTTTTAACAACAGAGTCTAGAGTCTAAGGTGTGTGTGTGTGCGTTCGTGCGTGCGGTCGTATGTCTGCGTGCAGTCAATATTTTTCTTTTTCTGTTGATTAGTTTTGTTTCTCCTCTTTCTTGCCATGCTTCCTGCTTCTCCTTTCTTACTGTTTTTTTCTTGTTCTTTTGTTTTTTCAAACAGTATTTTGCAATAATGTATGATGATAAGTTTGGGGGAGTAGTGTGTGTGTGTGATGAATGAGGTTTGGTACTCCGGCCTGCTCCTACCCAGAGTGAGTGTGCTGGGGACTCAGTGGGAAGACTAGTACCACTCAGTCGAGCTTCATCCACTTTATGGATGCGAGTTTGAGCGTGTTGCTCAAATTACCTGACCAACACTGCAGGTGTCTGCATCTCTCGGGCCCCGTTGACGCCGGGATATATTAGTCATGTCAAAAACACTTCAATCATCCCAAGAATGATAGTATTATAATGATATAATAATAATGTATGGAATTTATATAGCGCTGAATCTTGTAAAGCAACAAATCAAAGCGCTCAGATTTTATTTCATACCACTTTAAGTCACGGCAGATTTCTCTCCGTGAAATTCGGGCTGCTCTCCCCGGGGAGAGCAGGAGAACGCGTCGCCACTTAGCGCTGCGCCACCCTTTCACCCTTTTTTTTTTTTTTTTTTTTTTTTGCTGCAGCTGTATTTGTTTCCTTATCAGAGTGGCTTTTTTCTAAGAATTTTGCCAGGGACAACTCTCTTGTTGCCGTGGGTTTTTTTACGTGCGCTAAATAATTACGTGTAACACACGGGACCTCGGTTTATCGTCTCATCCGAAAGACTAGCGCCAAGACCACCACTCATGGTCTAATGGATGGGGGAAAAATTTCCGGTCCAAACGGGGTACGAACCGCCGCACACTTCAGACCCGGACTTTTCGCTTTCTAGACAGGCGCGTTACCTCTAGACCACCGATCCACCAATGATATGATAGCAAGCGTAGTATACAACCCTGTCAAGAAGTCTCAAAGCATATGCACCTCCACAGCAGCACCATTACATCATCCTCCTGTCATTCATCATCATGCAATTAAAAACAAAAGTCTGATTCGGTGGCCCCAGTTTTGGTCTCATGGTGACCTCAGACTCGGTTTCCCCATACACTTCTGTGCATGTGGTGAGTGTGTATGAAAGCCCTTGGGGCTGGAAGTTCAGAGGTGGACGGTCGTTGGAGGGACGTTGTGATGGTTGCAATCTCGAATGGGCAACTCACTCAGTCTGGCTCCGCGACTGAGCTAGTACTGTCGTTAGTAGGGGGCTTAGTAGGTGGTGTCCTGCGTATGTTAGCTCAGAACAGGCACCACTGAACACCACCAAAGTGACCCAGCAGCAGTGCAGGGCCCCTCTGGCTGGTAGCCCCATGGCGGCCTGATATTGATAGGCTCCCTGTGGATGAGACACAACGAATCTGGGTATGGCTGTGGCGGGGAGATTGGATTGAGCGGCGTGGGAGCAGCAGGACGGGGACGTCACAGAAGATGAGGTAGAAAAAAGTAAACCTACGAACATGTGTGTGAGTGTGTCAGTGAAATATCTACGTGCACAGTCTAATCTTATACTGCTAAAAGAAGGTGGTGAGGGCAATGTGGAGAACAGCATAATGTAACTAATATCAATAATGTAACTAATATCAATAACAGATGAATTTAGTGTAATGGTATAAGAAGTGTAACAGCAAAAGCATATTGCAATCCAAACTAATAATAAAGTAAACTCTCTTCCATTACAACAGCTTCAATAGAACTCGGCAATACATCAGTCCCTCTATCCACTGCTGTGAAGTATCTAGGTGTCCTTATCGACAACACAATCTCTATGAAAAAATTCATCACCCAGACCTGTCAATCGTGCTACTATCAATTACGGCGTATTAGTGCTATTCGAAAGTACCTCTCCACCGATGCAACAGCCAAACTTGTCACTTCTCTCATTCTTTCACGTCTGGACTATTGCAATTCTCTTTTGTCTGGTCTTCCAGCATCATCTATCCACTCCCTTCAACGTATACAAACTCCGCAGCTCGACTAGTTCTCAGAAAGAAAAAAATCTGAGCACATTACCCCTCTCTCGCAATCTCTCCACTGGCTGCCTGTGCCACAGAGAGTAAATTATAAGATCAGTACCCTCTGTTACAAATGTCTCCACAAAACTGCACCCTCCTACCTCTGTGAATGTCTTAACCTGTACACTCCTTCACGTTCCCTCCGCTCTACTGCAGATACCTTGTGCCTACGAATACCTAGATTCAACCAATCCACTGTTGGCCGCCGTTCTTTCTCTATTTCGGGTCCATCGACCTGGAATAAGCTCCTTCTCTCTCTTCGCCAGAAACCTACTTATGACACTTTTAAATCCTCAAGACATTTATTTCAAACTTAGATCCTCCCCCCCTCCTGTCATATCAGAGCTATCCCACCTTCACTAACCCATGCCCTATCACCCTGCTAAAGTATACGACCTGTGTGTGTGTATGTGTGCTTTTGAAAAACATTTGACTATTTACATTTTATTTCATAGATTTTGTCTGCAGCGCACCATGTTTGTAAATATCTGTTTGTTTAAACTATTGATTATTTATCATTGATTGCATGACTGTGTAAGATTAGGTGGAATGCATGCGCTTTGATTTGTCTTTGCAAGATATAGCGCTATATAAGTTCCATTTATTATTAATATTATTATTATTATTATTTAACACGAAGATAAATTTCAACTAGCATAAATTACAGGATAGGGTGGGATTCCTTGCAAAAAGTGGGAGAAAAACTGCCCCCACTACAGGAAAGTAGCAATGGGACATCCCTTCAATGCAAAACCAATTTCATCTACAGTCGCTTGGTCAAAGAGTTGTTATGAGTGACAGGCAGATATTGTTTTAAAACCTGACACTCGACAGGAATATGAATGTTGGATATTGTTTCATCACATAAATTATACAGTATATGTTTCTCTCAAATTTTGTCCGGAATGCATTTTAAGTATATCAACGAGACAAATAATTGACTACACTTAGACTTGTCTGGTTTAAAATGAGAAGAATACGAGTAAGCTCAGACAAGGTAGAATAATTATTTGGACAATATCCAGCGTCTTCCTGGTTTTTTCCTTACGTATTTCCAGCATGCACTATCGATAGGTGTTTTAGAACTGCTGTATTTTGTTCCCATCGCTGCTTGATTAAAACTTTTATGAAGTTTAAACTTTTCCTTGCTTTATTCAAGTATTTAATATGTCGATTCCATGTTAGTTTTGATGTAAGATATATTCTTAACAGATTTACGAAAGATTTGTATTCAAGACATACATTATTAATTTTGAAAATAGGAAGAGCTTGTGGATCAACTCCGTCGTTAAAGAATACAATGTTAGTTTAAGTCGGTGACAACATTAATCCATTTTCTACCATATACGTGTTCAGCTTGTCAAGTTCACACTAAGTTCACACTGGTAGGTTTTTCTAACGTAATTAAGTTAGTCTTTTTGGTGTTATCTTCTTCATCGTTGTCTTCATTCACATGCAGAGATCATCTGCATACTGAACAAGAACAACGTTATTGGAAACTGATTTAGGAAGATGATACAGTAAAATATGAAAGAGGGTAAGGAGCAGTGATAGAGCCTTGAGGTTTACCCATTGTAGGAAATCTCCGGCTAGAATAAGTATTTCCGATTTTTACTTGAATACTTCTACTACTGAGAAAACTTGTAATGTACGAGTAAAAGTGACCAGATAAGCAAGTAGATTTAAGTTTATACAGCAATCTAGCATGTCAGACCTGATCGTACACTTTAGTTATCTAAAAAAAAAGTTGCGAAAACATTCTTCCTTCGCGCAAATTGATGTTTAATATGTGTAGTTAAACTAGATGGTCAAGTATAGATCTGCCTTTTCGAAAACCTGCCAGATTAACTGGTATTTTATTTTGATCGCAGTAATGTACACGTAAATTAAAATGGATCTTTTCCATATTTCCTTGTATGCGAAGTCAGTGCAATGGGTCTATAGCTTTTGATGTCTTCTTTGGGTTTTCCTTGTTTTAATGTAGGGACAATAATTGTGTCCAGATTAGAGGGAGCATGCCCTCAGCCCTGCACTTCTGAAATAATTCATACAACACGAAAACCAAGTTTTCCCTGGCATATACCTTAACATTTCATTTGACACAGCATCCATTCCGACATATGCCCTCTTATTGCCGAGAGACTGGACAGCATCTCTCAGTTCTGGTAATGGGATTGGTGCATTCATCTAATTTGTATTTGCGTAAATGTGTGCACACATGCCTATGTGCTTAAAAAAGTTTTTGTCTAAATTTATTTGTTATTAAAGAACACTCGACTCTTTAGTAACCTAGATTTTTAAAAAATGTATTGGTTATTAATCTTTAGCAATCTTTTTTTGTTTTCGGCTGGTATAGCTTTTAATACAGTACCTAAACACACATGGTAACTTAAAAGAAATATAAAACAAATGTCGCCTTCTCTTCAGGCAACACCACCATACTGTACATGATTTCGTGCAGCACCAGAAAAAGGGCATCGCCTCACAGGGGTTGCCTTTCTTGGGTCTCCGTTCACTGCAGACTGTACTGTCTGCACACTGCCAGGTCTCTGGCATAATGATACCAGTGTTCTCAGCAGGGTGTCCGAGAAGAATTTAGATGGGTTTGCACGATGGATTCAGACAGTTTTTTTGTTTCTCTGGCTTGCCTTGTGCTTCATATGGCTTGAAACAATACCTGCAATCATTTTATTCCATTCAAAATTCACTGAGCAACAGTTTAACAGTAAAAGATTAACATATTGAAATTCAATGTTTACGAACTGTATGCAGAACGCAGGCAATTTTGCAATACATTTATAACATGCTGCTTTTACTCATGGAGTAAACCTTTTCTTTAAGTATAAGACAACCGTTTGCATTCATCTGCAGCTGATTTAATTTATAGCGTTATGTGGTGGGTAGTTGTGTTTACAGTGTTATCAGAGCCTAAGCTGCCATCTGCAGGTATCAGAGAAGCTGCATTCAGTTCTGGATGACGGACGCCATAGCCGAGTGGTTAAGACTGTTAAGTTTGACTTCATTCCCAAGGGTCCATCAAGTCTTGGGTTCAACTCTCAGCGATGTCTGGTGAATTAAGGGTGGGGCATTTTACGACCTCCTAGGTCAACTTAAGTGCAAACCTGCCTGTGCCTTAATTACCTTCATGTGTATCTATATATCTATTGGGGACCGGGATAGCTCAGTGGTCGGAGCACTCGCTTTCCCCCAGCCAGGTTAAGCAGGGTCGAGCGTGGTTACCACTTGGATGGGTGACCGTTTGCGTGCCTTGGCTTCAGTACAGTTCCCCCAGCTGTAAATGGGTACCTGCCCTCTTTAGGGTCAGGGAAGGTAAAGCAGCGAGGGAGAGGAGATGGGCGCCGCCCTCAATATGCTGGCCCTAGAGAAGTGAGGTCTCTGACGCCTCGCTCCCCTACGACCTTATAGGTTATGGGACACCTTTACCTTTACCATTTTAGGTCAACTTAAGTGCAAACCTGCCTGTGCCTTAATTACCTTCATGTGTGTATATATATATATATATATATATATCTCTCTCTCTCTATATATATATATATATATATATATGTATGCAGAAGGTCAAACATTATGCACGTTAAAGACCCCATAATTCATGTTGGCATTTGATGGGTTACGAAAACACCCAGCACACATTCCCGAAGTTGAAATGCAGCTACCTTCATGCTGGGTAAAAACAGTCACATGGCAACATCTCACCATTGACAAACCTCGCAGCTCTAGCCGAGGAAGCAAAACTAAAGTCCTGGATGTCAGCTGCTTCCCTCACACCTCATCACAGATCTCTATTCAGAGGCTGGACTGAAAAGGTAGTGACAATGTCTCCTTCTTCAACACGTTTACATTTATTTTTACAGTCACACTGTTTCAATCTCATCTTGATAGCACATTGTCTCCTTCTTCAACATTTGCAGGTACGTTTTTTTGCGTTTTATTTTGAGTGTTTAAAAAAGTCTTTTTACAATCACACTGTTTCAATCTTACCTTGATAGTACATTAGATGTTTTATCACTGACTAGTTGCATTTAGGAAGATAGTTTCCTTCTTTCTTTTTTGTTTGGGTGGGGCGTGGTTGTTGGAGAACTTTTTTTATTTATCTAATTTTTTTTCTTTACTTTCATTGCTGTATCTACTGACCTACTCTACCGTTTCTGCTGTGTTAAAGACTGAAGCTGTTTACATGAGGTAGTGGAATTCTTGTTTCTGCAAACACTTATAAAAAGTTTTGTGAAATGAACAGGGTTCTAATGACTCCTTCACTTCATCTGTCAAGCTAATTTTGAACGCAGCACACTTGATTTTGCTAAACCCTTGAGCACGTAGAGCTGATCACTCGTGTATGTAATGGTCTTGTCACTACCGGTCTTTTTTGGTTTGTTTTTAAAGATCTGTACAGATTTCCAAAGGCAAAGAAGTAGATATTCTAAAAAGCCATTAAAGAGTTCGGGAGTTTGCCATCAGTTAACAGTAAAATAATGGTAAAAGGTCATAGTTGGACAGAAGGAAGTGCAAGGAAAGTAATAACAATTATTGAAAGTGTGTCTGTGTGAAAGAAATTGATTAATGATCTTTATCTTTTGGGCAACTGGTAATAATCTTGTTGAATTCTACAGAGCTTAAGTGCACAGAAGTGTATTACTTGTACAGAAGTGTCACAACACATGTGTGACAAACACACAACAACTGTCCTCTTGCACTTTTAATCTGGGCAGTCTGTAAAGCAGTGGTAGTGACTGCACAGGGGGCACATCCCATCACAGATAGCGCAAATTGTACATGTGTTGGGGGTATACCCAATGCTGTCACCTGTCCCACCTTAACACAGCGGCAACCTACTTTTTTTTTTCATTCTTGCTATTTTTATCAGCATATCTGTTTGTTTCTTTCAGGGCAATTTCAAAGAAAAAGTGTGGTGATAGCAGAAAATAGTCCAAGGCTTCTTGTTTTTAGGTGTCTATACAATGGACTAGCTGGAAGGTCAAATTTCTCCACAGTCTGTTTTTGTACTGAAGGCCATCACACTTGCAGGAATATGGCGAGAGGCATGTCATCTCCTGTGTCACTTTTCTTCCTAAATGCATCATTTTCTTCCTCCTCAACTCTTCAGTATGTGACTCACTTGACATTTCTCTTTGAAATTGTTGTGCTTCCAAAAGAATAGCATGCAATTCATCATGCAATTAAATAGTCTGCTGCAAAAGAAGATGCCATTTTTTTCCATCACGCTGCTACCTGTGAATAGTGTTGTTATCTCAGGCTGTGCTTTCCCCCTCCCTCCCTATTATGTGCTTGTTATTGGTCTGAAGTTATCAACGGCACCTTCTGGAACATTGCCTGAATACCCTCACCAGGTCTTGGACCAATTCTTTGAAAACCATGAGACGTGTGTGTGTGTGTGTGATGAAAAAGTGCTGCACACACCGTCAACATCAGTGTTGTAAAGTACTGGTGCCTTCCCTTGATGTTGACTGCTGTCGCATCAGGTACAATAAAGTTAAGAGAGGGAGAGACAGAAGACAGTGGGTTTAAAAATAAATAAATATATAAGGGTAACACATAAGCACTGATATGCTTTAAATATCCTGTGAAAGAGTGTTATACACCATAAAAGGGATATTTCCACACATGTGCATACACACACACAGACAGACGTCAATGAACACCACAGGGAAATATCTTAAAAAGCTTTTTTAATTTTCCAGATTGGAACAAGCAAGTTGACAATGGATGGTTCATAGAAATACCTGGTATACTTCTCACTATACAGACGCATGGCAGCGGGCATACTAACCAGCACACAATTATTGCATTGTCTGTCTGTCTGTCTGCTGTCCTAACTGCCCCTGCCTTTAAGGGCATACAGTTAGGGCAGTACTGCAGACCCTGTCTCTTCTTTCCCCCAGTATCAAAATAAATTATCCCAAAATACTCCCACACACATCACAATAATTCACATAGAAACTCCACCACACAAGGTGCTGCAGTGTTTTTGCCTCAATATAACAACTCTCAAATTCATTAGGTTTTGGGGGAGGGGGCATTCCTTAATGTGAAAAGAGTGATTTAAAAAAAACAAAAAAAGGGTTATTCAACAAACAGATGACCCATGGTAAACAGGTCTGTATGATTAAGAAAAATGGTTCCATGCACAGGTTAAAGTCATTCACACCAACTGTCCACTCTGTCACAGAGTTTTTTTCTAAGCTTTAAAACTAACCCATGTTTACAGTAAATTTTATTTCAGAATCACTTACTGACACTACCAAATAACAAGTTGGAGCACTCTTTAAACTGTGTACAGAATTTTACTGTGATTTTAATCTTTAAGCCTTGGGACCAATGAAACCTGCAATACTTGGGAGGTTTGTGACTCTTGTTGAAATCAAATAATACAGCATGGGAATCTGTTTTTGTGAAGTTAAAAGGACTTTATTGCCATTGTTAAATCTCCAAGAATCACCAATGGTGAGATTCTGCATAATTATGTGACTCCCCATTTTAGTAGTGGCACTCTGACTTCGGGAATGAACAAAAAAAAAGGTCACTCATTCCTACCGGCATGCAATGGCCTTCTCTTCCCAAAGGCAGAATGGGTTACTTTAACATGTACACAAGACACAAGATGCTCTGAATGAGTTCAGTACACAAGACCTTAGTTTATAGTCTCATCAGAAGGACTTTTGAGGAAGTGGAGTCAGAACTGATATTACCACCAGAGGAAAAATCCCCTCAAACAGGCATCTTGGCAGTGGCTGGAACCCATGGCATGAGATGGCGACTTAAAGCTATGACCGTTAGGCCGCATGTCCCACCCCTGAGGATTTAGGTCCTGGGAGGCTGGATAGCCTAGTGGTCAGAACATTGAGCTCACAATCTGACGGTGTGGGCTGCAGCCACCACCAAGATGCCCATTTGAGGGGACTTCCCCCCTGGTGTTAACCGAAGTACTTACTCCACTCCCTTCAAAGTCTTTTGGCCGAGACTATAAACTGAGTTCCCGTGTATGAAGGGACGAGAAACATTTTGCAAACATGTTGAAACCTGATTTGCCTTTTAGAAGAGAAGGCCACTGTATGCAGGCAGACAGGCATGACCAAGGTTAAAAAAGCATGCACACTGGTGTGGTGTGTAGACGTTGTCTCCAAAGTCAGAATGCAGCTACCTTGATGGTGGGTTTATGGTCACTTACTCCAAATCTCATGATTGGTATACATACCATGGAGCTCTAGCTGTGGAATGGGAAGAGAGAAAAATCCCAACATCTCGGGCTCCTGTTATTCTAGATGTGTTGGTAGGCAGAAAGAATGATTAGTAAATTTGTTTGTGCTTGTTTTTGGTGTTTTTTTTTCAATCTTTAAACCACATACTCTTATCGGTAGGTTTGGTGGCACCACTACTGAATCAAAACAGGGACTTGTGCAAAAGCATTCTACTAGGGACGACTTGCTACTTTGATACTACAAGGCTTTATACTGTCCACCCCACATCTCCCCCCCAAAAGAGAATAAAGCAACACATTCCTTACATATCAGCAACAACAACAACAAGAGGGGAGGATATGACCCTGTGTCTAACTTTACAAAATAACTTGAATCAAGTGATACAGAGCATTATCCAGATTACTGAAAACAAGCTTAAAAAGCATACACAGCAAATAGTTCTAATTAAACCAGCGAGAAGAAAGAGATGAGGCAGTAGTGTGTAAAGACTGTTCTGGCTGAACCCTAACCACGAATTAGCACATGTCTGAATGTGGAGGAAACGGGAATAGTGTCACCATTGACAGCAACTAACCACCACAGGTATCTCAGCTAGAAAGAAGATGACCATGTAAACAGAACCTAACTACCACAGGTATCTCAGCTAGAAAGAAGATGACGATGTAAACAGAACCTAACTACCACAGGTATCTCAGCTAGAAAGAAGATGACGATGTAAACAGAACCTAACCACCACAGGTATCTCAGCTAGAAAGAAGAGGACGATGTAATCAGAACCTAACCACCACAGGTATCTCAGCTAGAAAGAAGAGGACGATGTAAACAGAACCTAACTACCACAGGTATCTCAGCTAGAAAGAAGAGGACGATGTAAACAGAACCTAACCACCACAGGTATCTCAGCTAGAAAGAAGATGACGATGTAAACAGAACCTAACCACCACAGGTATCTCAGCTAGAAAGAAGATGACGATGTAAACAGAACCTAACTACCACAGGTATCTCAGCTAGAAAGAAGATGACGATGTAAACAGAACCTAACTACCACAGGTATCTAAGCTAGAAAGAAGATGACGATGTAAACAGAACCTAACCACCACAGGTATCTCAGCTAGAAAGAAGATGATGTATATATGTGAGGGGTGGGATGGGGGTGTGGCATGTTGCCAAGCAGGTTTGAGAGTCATTGTTACTGATAAGAAGTGTTAACCCAAGCAGGGAATAACAGATTAAAGAGGAATGAGATGACTATCAAAGCTAGTTATGTCAGACAGAAAATGATATACAATTATATAGATTTTCATTTTGGGATTTTTGACTATTTAATATATATGTTCTAACTTATCCGTTTTGGGGTGTGTTTTTCCCCCTTATCTCCACAAAACCAAATCTGTTATTATGCTATTACTGACAATATAATGTTTGCATAAAAACAACAAATGCACTATTTTTTCTTAGCTTTTGTTCCATTTTCTTGTGCAATACTGTCGTATCTAAAATAATGAGGCTTTGGAGTGAACAAAAATTTTAAACACTGGGGAAAAAAGTGTACACAGTGTATGTATGTACTTATTTCAGCAGCTGATTTATTATACTCTCAAATTTCCTTGTCTGGATAATTCTTTTCAGTAGTTTTTAAAGACAGGGTCTATAGTTTATATTTTTAATGTGACAATTTTGAAATTTTATGGATTAAAAATGTTTGTTTCATCATTTCTTAAGGCAACTGTGCATGAAGTCTAGCTTTGCATATTCTTTGAGCTCCGAGTGTGCTCAACGTATACCTATAAACATGACCACATTATTTGAACACACCCAACTCTTTCATCTTATGATCATGATTTTGCAGCCATAAACCTTGCTACTTTAAACTATAGAATTCAGTTTTATGAACAGTTACAGGCATACCACATTTTTACATAAATTTATCTACTGTCCTTCTGTCCCCCACCCAACCCCCCCCTAAAAAAAAAATAAAATAAAAAATAATGACCTATTTAAACTGCATCCTGCTGTACATCGCACATAACCAAAATGGTAACTTTGCCCTACAAAACTGATTTCTCTAGTAAAGACTAAAATAATAAAAAAGAAATAAAAAAGTTCCAGATTGAAGTAAAGCTGCTACAAGGATCAGCACCTGTAAAACAGACTTCCCTCCCCTTAACCCCTTTCCTTCCCAAGATCTTCCCTCTCATTCATTATCCATCCTTACTCTTCAGCGCCCACCCCCATCTCCATCACCGTGCATAGGCAGGCATGCTGGGCGTGTAATATTGTTGGTATCTTTTTATTTTATTCATTATTACATAAGTGAAAATGATTTGAATGTAAATGCTTTGATTTGTTCCTTTGCAAGATTCAGCGCTATACAAATTCCATACATTATTATGATTATTATAATTTTGATAATGAAGACAAAATAAAAGTGCTGGGTCACATTTTATACAAAAAAAGTTCTTCCTTTCAGTTATTTGATGATAGCTGACAATTACAGAAACGCTGCCGCTGTCGTCGTGAATAACTACAGAAGAGGGGATTTTAATGCTCCATGTCCTATACTTGCATACATATATTGCAATCAGAATGTTACACCTAAGTGCAATGATGAAAACTGGTTTTTAAAACATTAATCAAATTTGTTGGTATAAAATCAGAAACAGTATCATTTGTGATCAAAATTCTGGGCCGAGAATAGTCAGTCTCCCTTATTTCTACGGCAGGGGAAACTAGATCTGCAGTCCGATCCTGAAGACAGAGTTACTGCTTCAGTGTCATTGTTTCTATGGCAACTGTGCCTGAAGAGTCTAGTTTTGCATCCATGTGTGGGTTCTGGGTGTGCCCCACAATGTCTACCTGTAGAACTGACCACACAGGAACGTTTTGTGTGACGCGTTTATACGCAAGAGTCCTAATAGACATGTACCTTAACACTGCATATGGGCCCTACCAGCACACTGTACGTGCTAATAGTTTACCAGTCTTTTCTCTCTACTGCATTATGGTATGACTACCTACATTGGGGTGTGTGTGATTTTAGATTGGAAGTTGTCTTGTCTTGCAATGTTTAAACAAATATCAATCATAGCTTGCATTGTGTTTTTCGAGATAGTGATTCCTATCACTTATGTGACTGCCAGTGTTTTACTTGCCCTTCACTGGATGACTAAAGCATTTTAGACCTGACAGCAGACTAGTGGGGGCCACAGCTGTGTGTACTTGAACCGTTCACACATGGACTTGGCCACCCGCCAGTCTCAGTTTGGTGTTCTCTGCCTGCCTGCTTTTAAATCCACTGCTCCTGTTATGTAGTACTTAAGTACAGGTAACGTCCAATGATGACACCCCGCCCCCTTAAAAATAAAACGACCCCCCTCCCCCAAGACAAAAAAGTCACTAAAAATGTATTGGATTTCTTGACTGCACTTCTGTACAATGTTCTTATCCAGAGTCCTGCATACCATCTTAACTAGCACTTTCAGGACTTTGACCTAAACTCACACTAACAGAACTTTGACATCTTGCACTTATAGGACTTTGACCTAAACTCACACAAACAGAACTTTGACATCTTGCACTTATAGGACTTTGACCTAAACTCACACTAACAGAACTTTGACATCTTGCACTAACAGAACTTTGACCTAAACTCACACAAACAGAACTTTGACATCTTGCACTTATAGGACTTTGACCTAAACTCACACAAACAGAACTTTGACATCTTGCACTTATAGGACTTTGACCTAAACTCACACTAACAGAACTTTGACATCTCACCAGGTCTAACCACAGTTAATTAACTCCCATTACTGAACAGAGTGGCCACCTATCATATACGATAAGTCATGAATTACCAAACAACAGAGTGGCCACCTATCATATACGATAAGTCATGAATTACCAAACAACAGAGTGGCCACCTATCATATACGATAAGTCATGAATTACCAAACAACAGAGTGGCCACCTATCATATACGATAAGTCATGACTTACCAAACAATTTATGAACTACCAGTCATCCTTGTCCTTTACTTCTGTGTGTACACGGCTTTTCTATCTTCCCCCCCACCTTTTTTGTACAAGGCCCTTACAGAAAACCAGACAATATCGACTTCTTCACTGATTTAAGTCAACAATTTATTTACAGGAGTCGAGTGGTAAGGTGAGGTAGAGAAGATGTTAAAAAAAAGATGGGGGATAAAAGGAAACAGTATAGTGCTTGAGCTAAAAAAAACCCCAAAAAACGGGGACATAAAATGTGTGTGTGTGTGTGTGTAGGAGAGAACAGGTAGCACCATTTTGAAATGGGCACAGGCAGAATCCATCATTAAGACTATCAGACACACACTCACAAAAAACCCCAACTGCCTTAGCACTGAGATTTATCAGCGCAAGGTGCTAGATTTGAGGCATACCAAAAATAAGTGCAATTTTCACAATGCAACACATCAACCTCAAATGTCCAATGTGTGTGTGGACAAGTGAACGATCTTAAACCAAGTGGTAGTTTCCTGGATATTCAAGTTACTTAAAAAGCAGGCTTTTGTTATGTTGGGGCCTAGATGGTGCTAAATACTGTCACAGGACAATTGAAAAACGGTCCTGTCACCAATGACCAAAAAAACCCCAACCAAAACATGTAAGGATTTTTTTTTTTTTACAGCGGTAACCTCACAGATTCAAAGATGTGCTGACCTGACTTTGAAGCCTACTGAACTGGACACATTATAATAATAATCAACGATGATAATGATGTTGCCACAGTATTATAAAGAAGGGTTATTGATATGGACGATTCTACTTCCATGCCTGTGTATAGGGGTTAGTAAGTGATGTACAATGAAGGCTAGATCAGACAAGCAGCGCCACCACAATCATCTTCTGTGGCAGAACAGTCGTGCAGGACCTCTTTTGGGCCGGCAGCCTCTGGACCAGCCAACAGCATCTTGGGGAGTGTGGAGGTGTTTCAGAACAAAGTGGGACTGCCTGTATGTGACCACACTGACATGCATCATGTGGCAATAGTAGCAGTCACAATTACGGTAAAATCAAGACTGCAAAAGGCTACAAACATGAACACTGTTGCATACTTGACAGGGTGTAACCAAACTAGTGGCACAAAATGCATATCTTAACCCCTACCAGTGAATGGAAACTATCTTTCATAACATAAAAACATGTCCTTCACATACATTTTAAAAGGCCTGACTCTTACCTCAAGAATCTGATCCTTCTGCCACCAAGAATCCTGCAATACCATGTACAGGACGTCTGCGTTTTTCCTCTTTTCTAAATATTTTCAGTAAGAAAATAATTCTTCATGCAAAAAACAAACAGAAACTACATAGTTAACTTTTCAAGCATTCCCTCTCCATGCACTGTGTGTGTGTGTGTGCAAACATTGTGTTCATGAAATTCCCTCTCTATGCAACCGTGTGTGTGTGTGTGTGCATGTTTGTGAAAACATTGTGTTCATGACTATGCAACTGTGAATGTGTGCGTGTGCATGTGCAAACATTGGGTTCATGACATTCCCTCTCCATGCACCATGTGTGTGTGTGTGTGTGTAAATACTGTGTTCATGACATTCCCTCTCCATGCACCATGCATGTGTGTGTGTGTAAATACGGTGTTCATGACATTCCCTCTCCATGCACCATGCATGTGTGTGTGTGTAAATACTGTGTTCATGACATTCCCTCTCCATGCACCATGTGTGTGTGTGTGTGTAAATACTGTGTTCATGACATTCCCTCTCCATGCACCATGTGTGTGTGTGTGTGTAAATACTGTGTTCATGACATTCCCTCTCTATGCACCGTGTGTGTGTGTGTAAATACTGTGTTCATGACATTCCCTCTCTATGTACCATGTGTGTAAATACTGTGTTCATGACATTCCCTCTCTATGCACCGTGTGTGTGTGTGTAAATACTGTGTTCATGACATTCCCTCTCTATGCACCGTGTGTGTGTGCAAATACTGTGTTCATGACATTCCCTCTCTATGCACCATGTGTGTGTGTGTGTGTAAATACTGTGTTCATGACATTCCCTCTCCATGCACCATGTGTGTGTGTGTGTGTGTAAATACTGTGTTCATGACATTCCCTCTCTATGCACCGTGTGTGTGTGTGTAAATACTGTGTTCATGACATTCCCTCTCTATGCACCATGTGTGTGTGTAAAAACTGTGTTCATGACATTCCCTCTTTATGCACCATGTGTGTGTGTGTAAATACTGTGTTCATGACATTCCCTCTCCACGCACCATGTGTGTGTGTAAATACTGTGTTCATGACATTCCCTCTCCATGCACCATGTGTGTGTGTAAATACTGTGTTCATGACATTCCCTCTCCATGCACCATGTGTGCGTGTAAAAACTGTGTTCATGACATTCCCTCTCCATGAACCTTTGTGTGTGCAAATGTGTTGATGGCATTTCCTCTCATTGCACCTTTGTGTGTGTGTGTGTGCATACACTGTGTTTGTAACATTCACTATGCACCTTTGTGTGTGTGCAAACATTGTGTTATAACATTCCCTCTCTATGCACATTTGTGTATGCAAATATTGTGTTCATTAACACTCCCTCCCTACCCACGTTTGTGTGTGCAGGTATTGTGTTCATAACACTCCCTCCCTACCCACGTTTGTGTGTGCAGGTATTGCGTTCATTGACACTCCCTCTCTAAGCGTGTTTGTGTGTGCAGGTATTGTGTTCATAACACTCCCTCTCTAAGTGTGTTTGTGTGTGCAGGTATTGTGTTCATAACACTCCCTCTCTAAGCGTGTTTGTGTGTGCAGGTATTGTGTTCATTAACACTCCCTCTCTACCCACGTTTGTGTGTGCAGGTATTCTGCCCATCTACAGCACATCTTCTTCACATTTTAAGACTGCAGTCTTTCAAAAAGTACAATGTGGAAATGAAAAAGTAGCATTTGTGGCCAAAGTGAAGAACCTCTCAAGTTTAAAAAAGAAGGAAAAAAAAAGGGCAATAAAACAGGAGAGGGAGAGAGATTCTACATAAAATATATGTATACATGTATATCTAAGAATGGCACGACAGTCGACAAACAATTCTGTCCACAAAACCAGGTCACAACACTGCAGACAGACATCTCCCTTCAGATGTAATGCTGGTCTCCCTTGATGACTTCCCAACCGTAACTTCGTCACACACATGAGTTAACTTCTGCTCCTCTGTACAACTTCAAGCCTCTGTTTCCTTGGCTGAACTTCTACGTTCCTTCCATCTCCATTCATTAAACTATACTCTGATCTATAAAATGTGATGCTGGGGGAAAAAACAACAAAACCAAACCAAACCCACCAATTTGGGCTAATGAAGGTTCTATAAAATATGTCATTCTCTCTTCACCTGTAGGAATCTAAAAATAAAACTTAGGAATCTAAAAACAAACACACAGAGTATTTTTATGTACAATATCTTGCCTCTGTATAATGACCAAAAACCTGCACTGTGTGAGAAACAAAATGCCAATAAGATTTTTTTTAAAAGCAAAAAGAAAAAGCATCCCTACCCGAAAAACAAATGTCCAAGCTCACTGGGAAAGCTGATGATAATGATAAACACCACATGATATCAATGATCAAAGCAATTAGTGTTCTTCAACACACAGTTTTCAAAAAGTTCTTACCCATTAGTTCTCTTTTCAATGCATTGAAGAGATGAGCTAGACATGTCGGAAACAATCTGAACAAAACAGTTCCTCCCAAGTACATATTGGCAATACCACCAGACAAAAAAGAAGATAACCCAAATTAATAAACAAGATGAAAGAGGCTGGTACTGACGACCCTCCTAATGTAAACAAGGTCAGAGGTAAACACCACCATGGGGACAAAGACACGACAGAGGACACGTCAACAAGCTCGACGTAACGACGACGGATGACAACAATGAACAGGTCCAGGAAAACCTCGCTACATCTCACATCACAGTAATCGTCGTCGTCGCGCTGTGGCACAAGTCTTTCCAACTCGTGAACACTTTTCCTTTCAGCGACACATCTTGCTCTCGTTGACCATGGTGGCTTTGATTCTCACAAACACCTAACTTGCACAGCCATCTTCGCAATCACTCCCACAAACACGTTTCCAAGTGTTCTCTTCGATTCTGTTGTCGATGTTCCGAGTTGTGTTCAGGTCTGCTCTCCCCTTGCTCGACGCCCTAATCAACGGAATGGCACTGCAGGTTTGTATAATCACAGAGTGGACACAGTGTTGCACTCATGTCTGTCCTCTAACAGCAGTGCCATGCCAGAGGGAACATCCATTTGCTCTGACAGAAACTAGCCCCCCCCCCCCCCCCCTCTGCTGTTTTCTACGGCATTTGTACCAGAGCAGTGGATTTTCAATTTCTGATCATTTATGTGATTTGGTTGTTTACCTTGTAGGATACGGGTTTTCCCTTTTGAAAAAAAAATCGAAGTATATGTTGCGCACACACACACAAAATAAAATTTGATAAGTTTTATTGTACAGTAGTTTATATTATTCATTTATATACAAGTTATCTTATATTTTAATTGTATATGATAATGTTCCATATATACATCATCCAACAGATTTCATGACCAGTAACAGGAGAGATCCTGGAATTTGCACCAAAAGTCATCTACATTGGAAGCATCTCGTTTGCTGTGTGTGATGTGATACTTTCCTTTGTAATCATCATAGATTGTGTACAATTACTCCTGGATACATCAACACTGCAAAGTAGCGACTGCCTGCCTGTCTTGGCTCAGAACTGCCCAATATCTATACTGCTAATTCTTCAAACACCCTACCCCCCCCACCCCAAATAGACACCCCATAACAACTGCTGCCCTCTGCTTGTGCCTAACAGTAAAACGGACGTTCCCTCTGCCTGGCAAGCACTGCCGTGGACATAAAAAGTCAGGAAGGCCCATGGGGTAGATGGGGCTGTGGCAGAGGATACACACTCTTCCTGTCTACCTCTGTGGCTGCCGACGGTGTGGAAGGCATCGACACAGTCACTGCCGGTGTGGCCGCCGCTGCTGTGGAGGCCGCATGGTGCGCATCCAGCATTTCTGTCAGCAGGTCACAGAAGGTGACGCAGCCTTCCTGCTTCAGGGCCTGGAAGAAGGCGATGCCGCGCTCCCCGGCCTGCCGCACGTGGGTGAGGAGGAGCAGCAGGCTGGGCACACGCCGCAGGCTGTCTGGGTGTGTCCGCTGCACCACCTCCAGCAGCGCGTCCACAATCCGCTGGTGCATCTCCGTGATCTTGTGGAAGCTGGCCAGCCTCCGCACCTCTGAACACACACAGACACACACCACCAGTCACACACCATCCAACCTTTCCCTTTCACAGTTCTATTGTTACACCATCCAACCTTTCCCTTTCACAGTTCTATTGTTACACCATCCAACCTTTCCCTTTCACAGTTCTATTGTTACACCATCCAACCTTTCCCTTTCACAGTTCTATTGTTACACCATCCAACCTTTCCCTTTCACAGTTCTATTGTTACACCATCCAACCTTTCCCTTTCACAGTTCTATTGTTATACCATCCAACCTTTCCCTTTCACAGTTCTATTGTTATACCATCCAACCTTTCCTATTCACAGTTCTATTATTATACCATCCAACCTTTCCTATTCACAGTTCTATTATTATACCATCCAACCTTTCCCTTTCACAGTTCTATTATTATACCATCCAACCTTTCCCTTTCACAGTTCTATTATTATACCATCCAACCTTTCCCATTCACAGTTCTATTATTATACCATCCAACCTTTCCCTTTCACAGTTCTATTATTATACCATCCAACCTTTCCTATTCACAGTTCTATTATTATACCATCCAACCTTTCCCTTTCACAGTTCTATTATTATCACAATGGTCTGCCTGTATCAAAGCAGGTGCTGTATTTCATGTACTTTGCAGGTTTCTTCTTGAGCTCCCTCCTAATCTCAACCCCCCCAGGTAAAAATCTCTTTTAACACACACGTTTGCACTGTATACACCGCTTGCTTAAAAAAAAAGTGTCTCATCACTCTCTCCCACCACTGCATCTCTGGTGATAATCAAATTTACAACTCTGGTCTAACCTCACGTCTATCAGATACCATCTCATCGCATCTCTGATATTAAGTCATGGATGATAAGCAACAAGTTACAATTACTAAATGATGACAAGACAAATTATTTTTCTCTTTCCCTAACATCTTTGTGTGTGTGACTCTCCCACAAATCATCTAGTTGAATGAATGTAAGAATTTACAAAACCGCATACACATGGGGACTGGATGTAAAAAAGCACATAAGTGCTTATTTTGTTATCCTCGATATAAAAGACTTTTTTTCCCCAAAAAGGGACATTCCTGCTTCTCAAACTGTTTGTATGTAGTCTTGGTGTTTTCTTTTGGAAAACAAGTTTCTTCTATCTGTCAAACCTGCTACTGCAAACTTCAGCACAAAGTACCTCTCTTGAGCTACAAAGTCATGAACACCATGACTCCAGCCTATTCTGAGGAGCTCCTTCAATGCTGTTCTTCACCCGCTCAACAGCTCCGCTCTTCAACGGCCACCCAGTTATTGAAGATTCCATCTGACAGAACCAAATCATATGGCCAATCTACCTTCTCCTCACTTGGTCCGACTTGCCTGAAACACGCTGTGCACTGCCAGGCCCCAATGACTGTTCTTCCACAAGAAGTAACCCCCCCCAGAGCTGAAGTGTGACTGACTGACTGACTGTACCTGCATTGACGAGGACGGTGGCCTGCAGCAGGAGCAGCTCCTCCTTGGTCACCACAAACTGCACCATCTGCTCCGACACTGCTGACACCTGCTCCAGGATCTCCGTCATCTCCATCACTGTCCACAACGGTCTGTATAAACATATACACATCACCACATACACATCACCACATGGACACTCACATTTATCACCAGGTGAACAAACCAAAACAAAACAGTACACTCTATACCAACAAGTGGACTGAATCATCACAACACCATGTTAGTTCTACGGAAGTCAAACCCTGGCAGAGTTCACCTCTCTCCAATCAGGTTTTTATCCTTCTCTTGCCTTTTTCTGTGCTTTGTTTTGGATGAATTCACTCCCCACATGTGCGGGTGGTGATGCAAGGTTTTGTGGCTGCCAGTGACAGTGAAGACTCTTACCTGACTGTACACTTCCCGCCATGTCAAACCGCACTACACTATACAAACAAGTCTAGGCCGATTGTCTTGACAACCTAACTCTTGAGGTCGTTTCTTCAGCATCAACAAAACTACAGGTGTGACTGGGCACCTCCTATTTGGCACATCTTTGAATCTGCCTGCAAATGGAATTTTTGAATGACTTTTTATCTTTTCTTCTGACGAGTGTGATGCAGCCTCTATGGAATATTTCTGCTAAAAATGACATCTTCCAGGAACTGTCAAGTGCAGTACATAGAACAGCAGACGCCAGATAATTTATTTATGTAGGTTTTCCTCTTTAAAAAAACAACAAAACAAGCTCCCCCCCCTACCCCCAACAACACTGAAACCCAAACAGTCCAGATACAGGTTAGAAAACCACAATTTTGAGAGGCAGGGGTGAGAAAAGTACAGACAGTTTGAGAGGCAGGGGTGAGAAAAGTACAGACAGTTTGAGGGGCAGGGGTGAGAAAAGTACAGACAGTTTGAGGGGCAGGGGTGAGAAAAGTACAGTTTGAGGGGCAGGGGTGAGAAAAGTACAGACAGTTTGAGAGGCAGGGGTGAGAAAAGTACAGACAGTTTGAGAGGCAGGGGTGAGAAAAGTACAGTTTGAGGGGCAGGGATGAGAAAAGTACAGACAGTTTGAGAGGCAGGGGTGAGAAAAGTACAGACAGTTTGAGGGGCAGGAGTGAGAAAAGTACAGACAGTTTGAGAGGCAGGGGTGAGAAAAGTACAGACAGTTTGAGGGGCAGGGGTGAGAAAAGTACAGTTTGAGGGGCAGGGGTGAGAAAAGTACAGACAGTTTGAGAGGCAGGGGTGAGAAAAGTACAGACAGTTTGAGAGGCAGGGGTGAGAAAAGTACAGACAGTTTGAGAGGCAGGGGTGAGAAAAGTACAGACAGTTTGAGGGGCAGGGGTGAGAAAAGTACAGTTTGAGGGGCAGGGTGAGAAAAGTACAGTTTGAGAGGCAGGGGTGAGAAAAGTACAGACAGTTTGAGGGGCAGGATGAGAAAAGTACAGACAGTTTGAGAGGCAGGGGTGAGAAAAGTACAGACAGTTTGAGGGCAGGGGTGAGAAAAGTACAGTTTGAGGGCAGGGTGAGAAAAGTACAGACAGTTTGAGAGGCAGGGGTGAGAAAAGTACAGACAGTTTGAGAGGCAGGGGTGAGAAAAGTACAGTTTGAGGGGCAGGGTGAGAAAAGTACAGACAGTTTGAGGGGCAGGGGTGAGAAAAGTACAGTTTGAGGGGCAGGGGTGAGAAAAGTACAGACAGTTTGAGGGGCAGGGGTGAGAAAAGTACAGACAGTTTGAGGGGCAGGGGTGAGAAAAGTACAGTTTGAGAGGCAGGAGTGAGAAAAGTACAGACAGTTTGAGAGGCAGGGGTGAGAAAAGTACAGACAGTTTGAGGGCAGGGGTGAGAAAAGTACAGTTTGAGGGGCAAGGGTGAGAAAAGTACAGACAGTTTGAGGGCAGGGGTGAGAAAAGTACAGACAGTTTGAGGGGCAGGGGTGAGAAAAGTACAGACAGTTTGAGAGGCAGGGGGAGAAAAGTACAGTTTGAGGGGCAGGGGTGAGAAAAGTACAGACAGTTTGAGAGGCAGGGGTGAGAAAAGTACAGTTTGAGAGGCAGGGGTGAGAAAAGTACAGTTTGAGGGGCAGGGGTAAGAAAAGTACAGACAGTTTGAGGGGCAGGGGTGAGAAAAGTACAGTTTGAAGGGCAGGAGTGAGAAAAGAACAGACAGTTTGAGAGGCAGGGGTGAGAAAAGTACAGTTTGAGGGGCAGGGGTGAGAAAAGTACAGACAGTTTGAGGGGCAGGGGTGAGAAAAGTACAGTTTGAGAGGCAGGAGTGAGAAAAGTACAGACAGTTTGAGAGGCAGGGGTGAGAAAAGTACAGTTTGAGGGGCAGGGGTGAGAAAAGTACAGACAGTTTGAGAGGCAGGGGTGAGAAAAGTACAGACAGTTTGAGAGGCAGGGGTGAGAAAAGTACAGACAGTTTGAGAGGCAGGGGTGAGAAAAGTACAGACAGTTTGAGAGGCAGGAGTGAGAAAAGTACAGTTTGAGGGCATGGGTGAGAAAAGTACAGTTTGAGAGGCAGGGGTGAGAAAAGTACAGACAGTTTGAGAGGCAGGGGTGAGAAAAGTACAGACAGTTTGAGGGGCAGGGTGAGAAAAGTACAGTTTGAGGGCAGGGTGAGAAAAGTACAGTTTGAGGGCAGGGGTGAGAAAAGTACAGACAGTTTGAGAGGCAGGGGAGAAAAGTACAGTTTGAGGGGCAGGGTGAGAAAAGTACAGACAGTTTGAGAGGCAGGGTGAGAAAAGTACAGTTTGAGAGGCAGGGTGAGAAAAGTACAGTTTGAGGGGCAGGGGTAAGAAAAGTACAGACAGTTTGAGGGGCAGGGGTGAGAAAAGTACAGTTTGAAGGGCAGGAGTGAGAAAAGAACAGACAGTTTGAGAGGCAGGGGTGAGAAAAGTACAGTTTGAGAGGGCAGGGGTGAGAAAAGTACAGACAGTTTGAGAGGCAGGGTGAGAAAAGATACAGACAGTTTGAGGGCAGGGTGAGAAAAGTACAGACAGTTTGAGGGCAGGAGTGAGAAAAGTACAGACATTTTGAGAGGCAGGGGTGAGAAAAGTACAGTTTGAGGGCAGGGGTGAGAAAAGTACAGACAGTTTGAGAGGCAGGGGTGAGAAAAGTACAGTTTGAGGGCAGGGTGAGAAAAGTACAGACAGTTTGAGGGCAGGGGTGAGAAAAGTACAGACAGTTTGAGAGGCAGGGTGAGAAAAGTACAGTTTGAGGGCAGGGGTGAGAAAAGTACAGTTTGAGGGCAGGGGTGAGAAAAGTACAGACAGTTTGAGAGGCAGGGGTGAGAAAAGTACAGTTTGAGGGGCAGGGGTGAGAAAAGTACAGTTTGAGGGGCAGGGGTGAGAAAAGTACAGACAGTTTGAGGGGCAGGGGTGAGAAAAGTACAGTTTGAGAGGCAGGAGTGAGAAAAGTACAGACAGTTTGAGGGCAGGGGTGAGAAAAGTACAGACAGTTTGAGGGGCAGGGGTGAGAAAAGTACAGACAGTTTGAGGGCAGGGTGAGAAAAGTACAGACAGTTTGAGAGGCAGGGGTGAGAAAAGTACAGACAGTTTGAGGGGCAGGGGTGAGAAAAGTACAGACAGTTTGAGAGGCAGGGGTGAGAAAAGTACAGTTTGAGGGGCAGGGGTGAGAAAAGTACAGACAGTTTGAGAGGCAGGGGTGAGAAAAGACAGTTTGAGAGGCAGGGGTGAGAAAAGTACAGTTTGAAGGGCAGGGTAGAAAAGTACAGACAGTTTGAGGCAGGGTGAGAAAAGTACAGTTTGAGGCAGGAGTGAGAAAGAACAGACAGTTTGAGAGGCAGGGTGAGAAAAGTACAGTTTGAAGGGCAGGAGTGAAAAGAACAGACAGTTTGAGAGGCAGGGTGAGAAAAGTACAGTTTGAGAGGCAGGGGTGAGAAACGTACAGACAGTTTGAGAGGCAGGGGTGAGAAAAGTACAGTTTGAAGGCAGGGTGACAAAG
This sequence comes from Rapana venosa, assembly GCA_028751875.1. Classification (NCBI taxonomy): domain Eukaryota; kingdom Metazoa; phylum Mollusca; class Gastropoda; order Neogastropoda; family Muricidae; genus Rapana; species Rapana venosa. The sequence goes on from CM054137.1 coordinate 5,844,803, forward strand.
AACAGACAGTTTGAGAGGCAGGGGTGAGAAAAGTACAGTTTGAGAGGCAGGGTGAAAACGTACAGACAGTTTGAGAGGCAGGGTGAGAAAAGTACAGTTTGAGGGCAGGGTGAGAAAAGTACAGTTTGAGGGGCAGGGTGAGAAAAGTACAGACAGTTTGAGAGGCAGGGGTGAGAAAAGTACAGACAGTTTGAGGGCAGGGTGAGAAAAGTACAACAGTTTGAGAGGCAGGGGTGAGAAAAGTACAGTTTGAGGGCAGGGTGAGAAAAGTCGACAGTTTGAGAGGCAGGGGTGAGAAAAGTACGACAGTTTGAGAGGCAGGGGAGAAAAGACAGTTTGAGGGGCAGGGTGAGAAAAGTCAACAGTTTGAAGGCAGGGTGAGAAAAGATACAGTTTGAGAGGCAGGGTGAGAAAAGTACAGTTTGAAGGGCAGGGTAGAAAAGTACAGACAGTTTGAGGGCAGGGTGAGAAAAGTACAGTTTGAGGCAGGGTGAGAAAACAGACAGTTTGAGAGGCAGGGTGAGAAAAGTACAGTTTGAAGGGCAGAGTGAGAAAAGAACAGACAGTTTGAGAGGCAGGGGTGAGAAAAGTACAGTTTGAGAGGCAGGGGTGAGAAACGTACAGACAGTTTGAGAGGCAGGGGTGAGAAAAGTACAGTTTGAAGGGCAGGAGTGAGAAAAGAACAGACAGTTTGAGAGGCAGGGGTGAGAAAAGTACAGTTTGAGAGGCAGGGGTGAGAAACGTACAGACAGTTTGAGAGGCAGGGGTGAGAAAAGTACAGTTTGAGGGCAGGGGTGAGAAAAGTACAGTTTGAGGGGCAGGGTGAGAAAAGTACAGACAGTTTGAGAGGCAGGGTGAGAAAGTACAGACAGTTTGAGGGCAGGGTGAGAAAAGTACAGACAGTTTGAGAGGCAGGGTGAGAAAAGTACAGTTTGAGAGGCAGGGGTGAGAAAAACAGACAGTTTGAGGCAGGGGAAGAAAATCAGACATGACAGTGAGAAAAGTACAGACAGATTGAGGCATGTAAAAAAGTCAGACAGTTTAAAGGCCAGGGTGAGACAAAGTAACAGTTCTGAGAGGCAGGGTGAAAACAGACATGTTGAGAGGCCAGTCGAAGACAAATAACGAAAGATGCATCAGGAACGACAAGACAGAGAGATTACATAGAGACAGGAAACAATGTGTGGTCCAGAACCTTCTAGCAAAAACTGGGCGAAGACAGCTTTCCCTTCACTCATGAGGGAAGGCACAGTTCAGCAGCAGCAGCTCCATCCAGCAACACTCTATCAGGTGAACCTGGTCACTGAGCGACAGGTCTGTGTACCCTGCAACATCCAGCAACACTGGTGTACCCTGCAACATCCAGCAACACTGTGTGTACCCTGCAACATCCAGCAACACTCTATCAGGTGAACCTGGTCACTGAGTGACAGGTCTGTGTACCCTGCAACATCCAGCAACACTATGTGTACCCTGCAACACCCAGCAACACTGTGAGTACCCTGCAACATCCAGCAACACTATGTATCCTGCAACATCCAGCAACACTGTGTGTACCCTGCAATATCCAGCAACACTCTGTACCCTGCAACATCCAGCAACACTGTGTGCACCCTGCAACATCCAGCAACACTGTGTGTACCCTGCAACATCCAGCAACACTCTGTACCCTGCAACATCCAGCAACACTCTGTACCCTGCAACATCCAGCAACACTGTGTGCACCCTGCAACATCCAGCAACACTGTGTGCACCCTGCAACATCCAGCAACACTGTGTGTACCCTGCAACATCCAGCAACACTCTGTACCCTGCAACATCCAGCAACACTGTGTGTACCCTGCAACATCCAGCAACACTGTGTGCACCCTGCAACATCCAGCAACACTGTGTGTACCCTGCAACAACCAGCAACACTGTGCACCCTGCCAACATCCAGCAACATGTGTGTACCCTGCAACATCCAGCAACACTATGTGTACCCTGCAACATCCAGCAACACTGTGTGTACCCTGCAACACTCTGCCTACCCCGCAACATCCAGCAACACTCTATGTACCCTGCAACATACAATGTACTCTGCAACAACCAACAAAACTCTGTGTACCCTGCAACAACCAGCAACATACAATGTACCCTGCAACAACCAGCAGCATACAATGTACCCTGCAACAACCAGCAGCATACAATGTACCCTGCAATCAGCAGCATACAATGTACCCTGCAATCAGCAACATACAATGTACCCTGCAATCAGCAACATACAATGTACCCTGCAATCAGCAACATACAATGTACCCTGCAATCAGGAACATACAATGTACCCTGCAATCAGCAACATACAATGTACCCTGCAATCAGCAACATACAATGTACCCTGCAATCAGGAACATACAATGTACCCTGCAATCAGCAACATACAATGTACCCTGCAATCAGCATTACATGCCTGCATGTAACATTACCCTCCAAAAGACCCGTCATTTTGTGTGGAAATAACAAAACTTCACTATCTAAATGTGCATAGACTTTCACCTCAAGGACAAAATTACAGTTGCGAATATCTTCTTCTTGTTGCTATTGTTTGGCTTAGATACGCTTTCAATCATTCATCATTTTTTGCTCCTTGACTGTTACTATGATATAAAGCCACTAGGTTAAAAAAAAAAGTTTTAAAAGGTAAATAAATGATCATGAACTGATCCTGTAAAATTCTACAAGAGCAGCAGAACAAGACATCATCCTTTCTAACCTGACGCAAGACACATTCATACAGAAAATGCCTTGCTTGTTGCCTTGAGATTTCTTTCTAATCCAGTAAGAACTTTGTTAAGGTGAATTTAAACACTGGAGTCAACTGCGCTATTTCCCCAGCTATGCCCCCACTTTCCCCCAAATGTCACAGCAAGCAGAATATTTGATAATATGTGGTGCACAATCCTTGTTGTTATCTGGAGTGTTCAATACTGGCTTTTCTCAATGCCAGTGCAAGGTGTTCTTCGTGCATTCAGTCAGAGACACCGATACAAGAGCACACAGCCTGATTATGTTCTTGCCTACTTAAATAACATGAGGAAAAAATAAAAACTGTTCCATTTTCAAAACACTTTTTGGTTCAGGTTTTTTTTTAATAACTTTTGGGGGTATGTGTTTTACATCACTGAGATCTACTTTTTGCAACCTTGCCAAATTCAAATATCAAAGACACGACTCTGCTGCTGACAGAAATTTCAGACCACAAGACAGACAGACAGGCAAAGGAGGAAGACAGAAGACAGATAAAGAGGGAAGACAGGCAGGCAGGCAAAGGAGGAAGACAGAAGACAGGCAAAGGAGGAAGACAGAAGACAGGCAGACAGATAAAGAGGGAAGACAGGCAGGCAGGCAAAGGAGGAAGACAGAAGACAGACAGACAGATAAAGAGGGAAGACAGAAGACAGGCAGGCAGGCAAGGAGGAAGACAGAAGACAGACAGACAGATAAAGAGGGAAGACAGACAGGCAGGCAAGGAGGAAGACAGAAGACAGACAGGCAGGCAAAGGAGGAAGACAGAAGACAGATAAAGAGGGAAGACAGTAGACAGATAAAGGAGAAAGACAGAACACAGATACTGACGGTAGAAGACAGACAGCTAGCTAAAGGTGGAGGGAGAACAGGCAGACAGACAGACAGACAGAAGGCAGACCTGGCACATGCTTGGCCCAGTTGATGAGGTAGACCAGCTCGCGGTCGGCCAGCTTGATGAGGGTGTTGAGGAGGTGCACTCTGCTCAGGGGCTGGTCGTGGTCATGGCAGCTCTCCAGCACCGGCATGTCCGCCTTCTGCAGCGCCTCCAGGATGGACGCGCTGCGCAGTCGCCGCGCGCTCTGCACACAGCAGCCCTCGTCACCACCACCTCTTCACCTTATTTGCTGTCCAGCTAACCACAGGCGCCAAACAATATTTCCTTGACCATGAACACTGAGAACGTGGGACTACATTACTATTAAACCACAAGACTGATTCATGCCTTCAAGAAAAATGCAGGGGGTAAAAACCTCATGAAGAGCCAAATCTGCTTGTCCAATTTTTAAAGCTGATTGTCTCCCCTCCCTAACCAGCCTCTCCTTCCTTTCAACCAATTGATTTACTGCCTTCCCCACACACGCAGTTTCATTACAGACGGGTGTTCCCTTCTACTGAACACTAAAAATCCCTTTTCCAACCTGCACAGATACCAAACTTTGTGAACTCACAATTACACTGCCTACAGCTGAACTGCCTTTCGGATGAGTACTCAAGTCAGACACTTTAAATCATCCCATGAAGGGAAATTACAAGTAGGTCATTAATTTCATGCTGGTAGGAATGTTTGGCAACATTTTAAAAAACAAACTGCATGCACACAGATGTCCTGTCATGTTTAGACTCCATTCCTGAAATCGGAACGTGGCTATCTAAAATTAAGCGGGGGGGACGGACGGTCGCATACACAAAAATCTCACCATCAGTGAACCTCTGAGCTCTAGCCAAGGAATGAACCAAACAAACAAAAATCAATATGTATGTATGCATGTTTACACACACACACCATGTATTTCTCTTTGGGGCTAAAACCAGTAATGCAGACCTTGGAGGCTGAAGCACCGTTTGTAGAATTGACCACGCTGTCTGTGGAGTCGGCGCGGCATCGCTTGCCCTTAGGGCCACTGCTGCAGCCACTGCTCTTCCGTTCCTTCCTCTGACTGCCTGTTCAACACGCAACACACCCCCCCCCCATCAGTTGAAAGACACCACAGAAAAACAGTCACAACAAAACAACAGGAAATAAACACGTAAAACCTAACCTAATGGGCAAAACAAAATGATGACTGAATGAATCTATGATTTTATCAAGAGCATGTACACCTGGGGCGGGGTCCACAAGATAGCACAGTGCACTCATGACTTGACAACCTGGGATCAAGTCCAGGTTTGGCATACCTGTTGTTCAGTTATGCCACCTTTGTTTTGTTGGTTTTTTTTTTTTAACCCAAAGGGGCACACTGCACAAAATATTTTGCCACCACAAGATAAGATATGCAGAAATTGGGCAATGGTGTAGCCTAGAATCAACACTGCTGGACATATCCCCCTTTTAACAAGAGCAACAACAACAATGATACTGTTATCAAAAACAGGTCGCTGTACCTGAGTTCCTGTTTGGTACAAAACCATTACCACCATAGCAGCGAAAAAACCCAACAGAACATTCTACTGAAATACCATCGATGAAAAGACAACACACCCTCAACAGTTGATTGTATCAACTCTGCTTTCTTGGACACATTGATCACTGCAGCACAGAACCTGCTTCAAATACTGCCCTACACTGAGTAAATATCACATTTTGGTTTACATCAAACACCACAAATAACCACACTAAACACCAGATGGTGACAGCCATGTGCAGTTATCCACTTTTTCTGAGACACCAGTCTGCAAGCTGGAAGCTGCCCCCCCAAAAAGATCTCTGTCTGCTGCGTGATCAATCCAAGTAATAATAATAATATATGGAATTTATATAGCGCTGAATCTTGTAAAACAAACAAATCGAAGCGCTTAGTAGAGACACACCATTTTGGAGCGAGAAAAGCCGGGGGTAAAACCTACCTTTGTTCATGCCCACTTCGTAGCACTTTCGTAGCCGGCATGCCTGGCAGCTTTTGCGCCGATGTTTGTCTATGGTGCAGTTGTTGGTGGCTGGGCACATGTAGTCCACAGGACCTGACCACACGCCATCACACACAATCAGGCGTTTGTCGTCACCTGCCTGTCTCCCCTCCTCCTCACATACTGTTTTCTACCAGTATTAATTTTAGGATTTCAACAGTGGGCCCTTCAGTGCAACTCCATACAACAAAACCAACCTCAAACAACAAAAACCTACCCCCCCTCCCCCTCATAAAAAGAAAAAACAACACTACCCCCAAAACTCCCTAACTCTATACAAAAGCCTTAACGTTTATATATATATATATATATATATATATATATATATATATATATATATATACACACACACACACATACCTACACACTTTTTGTATATTGCCACAGTAAGTATACTATCATGGATTCCCCAATTATCGGTAACCCCTCCCCATTCATAAAAAGAACAGTTCTGTATGTTGACACTACAACCAGCCTTCAAAAGACTGGAAATAATCTATTCAGTACAGCACAACAATTTGGGGCATAGAAAAAGAAAACACTTTCCAAAAAATAATAATGGGTTGGGGATGGTTACAACTCCACTGCCTTATGTTTAGTATCAAAATTCATTTTATTTAAAAATGGTCCTAATAAAACTGTGGCATGGAAAAAGCCATTGTATTTAACAAGTCATTTTTAAAAAAAATCACCTAATTGTCATCATTTAGACAGACACAGATCTGACATTCTGAGGGTATGAACTCCACTAGGTGAAGGGAAAGAGCAAAGCCACAGCCCACCTCCCCCCACACCCACCTTGTATAGATCGTTTGAAGAAAGCCTTGCACCCTTCACACGACCACACCCCGTAATGGAAACCTGAGGCATTGTCGTTGCACACCTGACACAGTTTGGCTGGCGTACTGCTGCCTGCAAAACGTTCGTTTGTGGATTATATCACAGTTCCAGCGGAGTTATCCAATGTGGGGACTATAACAACCAACCAACCACCACTCCAAGCAGCTCTTTGAGTTAAGCTGCCTATAAAACATGTTGGCACAGACTGTGTAAAATACTTCATGGCCTGTTCAACACACAATGAACTCTGTAAATTTAACTATCAGCAACACATAATAGACATTTTGCGAGATAAGAACTATGTACGACAAAATGCAGTTGAGGTCTGAGTGAAATGTGCTACATGTTCCCACACTATCCTGTGTGGAATCCACAGCTACATAGGAAGGAAATGATGGAAACAAGCATTGGTCATGATTAACGCTATTCTTGTCTGTCGTCATCATCTCCTGGAGTGATGATCAATTCTTTAAAAGAATACCAGATCTAAATCCCCAACATATTATTACTTCTCCAACCCATCAGAAAAATCTAATGACACATCCAACTGTTAGCCATATGTAATTATCTATCCAACCCGTCACCACATTTAAAGACCCATCCAACCCAGTCCTTGATCCTTCCAACCTAAGTTAACAATCTATCCACCCCAAGTCAATGCCCTCTCTACTCCAAGTCAATGACCTCTCCAACCCAAGTCAATGACCTCTCTACTCCAAGTCAATGACCTCTCTACTCCAAATCAATGACCTCTCCAACCCAAGTCAATGACCTCTCTACTCCAAGTCAACAGTCTATCCAATCCGAGTTTGCCGTACAGACCTACAGATTTAGAACGTCTGCTTTTCTCTGTGGATGCCCTCTGCCAACACACACCCACACACCCATACACACATGTCAGAGAGAGGAGGAGAGAGGCCTGTGGCTCACCAGCAGAGACTTCCTGCTTGATGTGGATTTCCCCGGTGGTGGTGCCCAGAGGGGAGGGGTGGTGCTCCATGGGCAGGAAGCCGGGGTGCAGGGCGCCGCCGCCGCCGATGCCCTCCGGGGTGGTGGAGGTGGGGGCCTGCAGGTGGACGCCCCCGCCGCTCATCAGGGCGTGGCCAGGCATGCCGGGGGGGACAACGCCGCTGCCACAGCCCCCGCGGTCAGGGCCAGCTCCTCCTCCTCCACTGCTGCCCAGCCCGGCCCCTGATGGACCTCCCGCAGTGGCGCTGGTCGCCACACGTCCCTGACCTTGACCGCTGCTGTCCCCACTGCTGCCCTTGCTTTCTGATGGTTCTCTGCACACACACACGTAGAACACAGATGACCTATCTGGAGAAACTGCAGAAAGCGTTTCATGCACCTGCTACAAGCATGCATGCAGCTTGTCTGAACCAAGCAAGCAATAACTAACACTTCAGAGGATGTTTTCAGTCAGCTGGACAGTTAGTACATCTCACACCTACACCATCTGGAAAGAAAAATATGACTTTGACAAATGCAGGTATCCTCGCCCCCCCCTCCCCCCCCCCCCCCCCCCCACAACAAATCAATCTTTTTTAAATCTTTAAAAAAAATATTAAAGAAAAGATGGAGAACCAGGAGCTGAAATGCTTGTTTAGGAAAGAAATGAAAGCGGAAGGCCTGCCTTGTTCATGATTGTCTTTTCCCTTCCTTCTCCTGTCAAGCTGTTTCAGGGGACAGGTCACACTGGGCCAACACCAAGGTTAGGTTTTAGTTACAACACACGCCCTTCACTGCGCTCCCCTAGGATTTATCTGCAGGCCTTTTTCCTCATCATGTATGAGGAACTGCTTTACCGTGTCTATTTTCCTTCTTTTCTGTATGTTTATCTCCTATTTCTTCTGCTCATCAGCCAACAGTGGAAAGTCAAGGTCAAGATTAAGTCAATTCCAAGAAAAATGTGCTGGGAGACCAGAATGGAGAGGGGCTTTTAAAAAAAAAAATCTTTAAGGTCTCTCCTAAAGAGTACCACAATAAAGATGAGATATTTTTCTTCTGAGAAACAGTCTCTCTCTCTCACACACACAGACAAATCTCTAAAACTTTTTGAGGAATAAACTGTCTGGCTATATAGTATATACTGCCACATAAAATTATCCCCCCCAAAAAAAACCCACCAACAACAAACCAACCCAAAAAACAACAACAAACAAAACAAACCAACAACACCCCCAAAAAAACTTGTACACAGGTACACAAATCACAAGACCAAGTTAAAGGAGAGAGAGAGAGAGAGAGAGAGAGAGAGAGAGAGAGAGAGAGAGAAGAGAGAGAGAGAGAGAGAGAGAGAATCTCCAATACAGTGAACAATGAAACTGAACACCAACATCAAAGCAACACTTGGTTTACTCTGCAAACCAGATATAGTGAAGTAGCACCCACACATAAGACAGAACAAAAACAAAACACACATCTACTGATCCAGACACCAGAGAGAGAGTGAGAGAGAGAGAGAGAGAGAGGGGGTGGGGGGAGAGAAAGAGGGAGGGAGAGAGAGAGAGGAGGAGAGAGAGAGAGAGAGAGAGAGAGAGAGAGAGAGAGAGAGAGGAGAGAGAGAGGGAGAGAGAGAGAGAACAACAGGAGGAGGAGTGTGCAGTTCTAACTCGACCCTCTTCCCATCAGATCTGGAGCAATTGTACCCAGAATATTCCTCCCCAGCTTTTGTCTCTGAGTCAGTCAGTCAGTCAGTCAGTCACTGAGCTCTAGATCACTGAAAGGCAGCACGCAGAGCATCAACCTCTCTGTGCGCCCATGTCACCCTCAATCCACCTCACCCGGCACACAACATGGGATGGGAAACATAGCCGCCTGATCATATCACACAATACACCCTGAACTACGCCTGAACCCCTGTCCCAGGTCATGCATTTTCCCTTACCTTTCCCCCTAGTTTATTTCCGTCATGCCATTTCCAACATAATTGGCAAAAACAACCCCACCCCTGCCCGTTGAAGGGTTAGGTCAACATCATACTTCTTTCTCAAGAGTTTTTCTAGTTTATTTTTGTATACAACAGTCATAAACAACTATTTAAAATGAAAACAGGAAAAGAAATGATGGCAACACACTTTAAGAGTTTAACATACATTGGATTTCCTTCCCCTTAGACTTAAAAAACAACAACAAAAAGCACTATTCATTTTTACTATTCTGGTTTTAGGTTTTTTGGCTTTATTCATTGTCTCCCCCCCCCTTTTTTTTTAAAAATAAAAAATATATACAAATTTGACCTTTTCAACCTCTCCATTCAGCCTTGGACAAGAGAAGAAGAAAACCATGGCGCCACATTTTGAGGTGTGACACATGCATGTGCTTTTGCCATTCAAGTTCTTCTTGTTTCAAGGCATGGTTTTGACTGGTGGTTTAACTCAATGAGGTTGTGCTGAATCTTAAGCTTCGGCAGAATTACAAAATTAAAAAAAATACACTAAGCGATGTTCAACTCAAGGTAAAGTACTCTGGCTTGTATGGCAATCACTTTTCTAAACACAGTTGCTTACCTTGACCATAAGCTTGCCTAGTTTGTGTCCATTGGCTAATTTTGTTTGACATGTCAACAAGTGATATCTTTGGGATTTCAGGCTCTCCAGTGTTATGATTCTTAAACTAAAACAATCTCAAAAGTACAAATTAAGTTTTCAATGATGTATAATTTGTATGTCATTATTATGTTGGGTAAGTCTGCTGAAATTTTCAAATGTAGCTAAAATCACGCGTCACCACAAAACGGCAGGATCCATTTCACTGCGACTCCATTGAGTTAACCTGTTCAGTTTCTTCATTCAGACTTACTAGCGTGTACACTGCCTGTTGTCCTGTTGAGCCTATCTATCTGTATACACAGCCTGTTGTCCTGTTGAGCCTATCTATCTGTATACACTGCCTGTTGTCCTGTTGAGCCTATCTATCTGTGTCCTCTTCTCCAGGCCATCCATACCACTGGGAAAAGATGGCCTACACTTCTACTGGAGGAATAAAAGAAGAATGGCATTATCTGTAAGCAAAGTATCCTATCTTTGGGTCACTTTCACTTCTTACCAACTCCAATCACAATATTTTTAGATAATCCATTTTTGTGGAAGAGCAGGCCAAATATGACCAGTGGCATGCAGTCTGTGACTGTGACTTGGAGAAAGAATGACTCTGCCAGATTCAACTTGCCCATATACACTACTTGAAGTTAAGTGTGGTGCTCACATGATTCTTAAGTGAGAGAGAGAGAGAGAGAGAGAGAGAGAGAGAGAGAGAGAGAGAAGAGAAGAGAGAGAGAGAGAAGAAAGAAAGAGAGAGAGAGAGAGAGAGAGAAAGAAAGAGAGAGAGAAGAGAGAGAGAGAGAGAGAGAGAGAGAGAGAGAGAGAGAGAGAGAGAGAGAGAACAAATGAAAATTTATTTTCGGAGGGTAAAAGAAAGTATCTTTTTCACATCCAAACTGCAGATAAATTTGAAGTCACATGTGTTTAATTTTCCAGTCTTTTTAACAATGCTCAAAAAATCTTCAAACACTTTTCTAGAAAAACAAAACAAACCCTCCAAATCCCCTCCAGCATCTTTTCCACTGCTCCATGCTCAAAAGGGCTGAGTGACAGGATGAGAAACATGTGACAACAGTTTTGCCATGGGCATGTGTGGCATGGGGCTCTTCACAACATGAATTAATTCACCTCACCCCTTAGAGAGGGTTCATGTTGAGTGCAGCTGACACAGCAAGCCTGAAGGCACACCTGACTGTCACTGTGACAAGCCCACCCACTGTGAAACATCACTGTTGTGTCACTTTATCCCAGAACACCCTCCCTTCTTTCATGCAGCTTACCCTGAAGCGAGTCAAGCCTAGCGGAGCCCATCCCTCTGCAGGTAGCAGACTGTGGCATGCCACTGGCTATCAGGAAAAGTGGACAGGTTTTTGCCACGAGTCCAAGATGTATACAATACGTGTATTAACACTATAACAGCATATTGTGGGATCTAAGACTCTCTTAAAGAGTTCATCCTAAAAAGAAGCTGATGCTGCATTTTAACTGACATTATGTCATGGAGGTTGTGTTTAAATGAAAGTCAAATATGAAAACAAATCTTTTAATATGTATGATCTATAGATCAATCAAACTAAATGAAGTCAAATATGCAAATAAATCCCTACAATATGTATAGATTATTCAAACTAAAGTGACTGTTGTAGTAGTTTCATTCTCTAAAGTGGCTCAAAAGATCGGAAGATGGATTTTGCAGCTGTTAAAAATCCTCTGGGGTCAGAATAAACTGAAAACTGTGCTTTTTACTTGTTTATAAAACGGGTTTGGTGAGAGAGAGAGAGAGAGAGAGAGAGAGAGAGAGAGAGAGAGAGAGAGAGAGAGAGAGAGAGAGAGAGAGAGAGAGAGAGAGAGAGGAGCAAGAGCATAGTTTTAAATAGATCAGAGGCAAAGGCATTATAGCAACCGAGGACCATGGAAAGAATTGCAACCAAGAGAGGTCCTGAGGCAGGAAATGAGGAACAGACGGACAGAACAGACAGACAGGATGACAACTGACAGCTATCACTCAAGCTATAATGAAATGGGATCCACATAATAAATTTTAAAAAAAGAGGAGATCTCATAGTTGGCCAATGTTCATGGTTTCACTGTCACTGTCGAACAAGCAAATACCTGACACATGCTGCAAGAGACAATAGATCCATGACTTGAGAATAATATATATGCTTGTTCATTCTTATACCAGCTGGAATATTACTAGGGCAGTAATGTCAGACATGAGACTGAGTGTAACGATACAATAAAGCTAATAAGTACATAGATTTACAATGTATGAAACAACACTGGGCAGCGCTGAAGGATGACAAAAAGTGACATGTACAACAGCCACAAAGACTAGAAGGATGGATCCAGGCACCCCCCTCCCCTCTCTTTTTCTGTTCTTAAATTGTTTTTTTTAAAAACTGCAGTCTGACCTACCATATGCAAAACACCATCTCCTTAGCCCCCTTCCCTTTGTTTCAGAGCCAGACTAAGCAAGACATCCATAGAGGGACCATGTCAAACCATCTCTTCGATGACAGCCCCTCATGAATTTCCAGAATGAAAGATAGTATTAGTATTTGGCACAAACTCACCACAGGCAATTTAGTGCAGGAGAACATGGTCAATGAAAACATGTTTAATTTTATTTGCAAGGGTCCCAGAATATGCATGGAACAATTGTTCCCCCACCCAGCTGGTGCCCAACAGGGGGCACGTGGGTTATACATGTACATAAAACACCAACCAAAAATGAAGCCCCCATGAAACCAGGACCACACTATTAGCACCAGTTTTGTTTTTACCGCATGATGAGGATGACACTGACTGCAGGTCCACTTTATACGGCTAGATCCATCCTTAGTTCATGACACCTTCCATCACTTTTCTTGGCTCAACCAGGCCTGTGAGATACATACACCTGCTGTGCTGGTCAAGGGAGCAATTCTCAAAACTGCCTCCCTAAAGCAGATACATGCAATATATACTGCTTCACTAAATGGTCCAAATTTACCCACTGACACCACAGTACTCTAAGTACTATTAACTGTGGGTAGAGGCTGATTGGAGTACTGAACATCCTTGCCGAGACATCATCAAAGTTCATCTTTACTTCTAGCCAAAAAGTCAAATGTGCAAACTACTGCACCAAGTGAGCATGTAGAAAAACCCATGCTAGCATGTGTAAAAACTGCCAAGCCCTTGGTTCAAATATCATCTAGAGCCCCCCCCCCCCCCCCCCCCCCCCCACACAAAACAAAACACCCCAAAAAAAGGGGGGGGGGGGGGGGGGGGAAAGAAAAGATGGTGTCCCCCCCCTCTTGAACATCTCTTAGGGTGCTGGTCTTTTTCAAGAAATACTGATGTGATCAGTCAGCAGCATACATTTACTGATTTAGCCGTAAATAAGCTTAACGAAATGAACCAATCTGAACACACTACAGACTGATTATGAAGGACTAAGCACCTCATTATCTAAAAGAAACACCCCAAACAATCCTCCCTTACCCCCCCCAAAAAAAAACCATATGATTTTTGACTCACTTGTGTAAACACAAGTCTTATGCTGTCATCTTAATGTGTGTGTGTGTGCGTGAGTGTGTGCTCGCATAAGTTCACAGCAACTTTCAACTTCTCCGAAATTTCAACTTCTATGGTCACAAAGGACTACATTATAGTATAATACTTTCAGTTTTGCCTTTCAACATCTCACTATTATAACAATGACCTCTTTGCAAAAGTCAAGGGGTCAAAGGAGTAAATGCTTTAAATGACACTTTAGATGTTGCCATACCATAAAATAAATATTGAAACATGTATCATGGTGCAAAACTAGTGTAAATGTGCTGCGCTCTCTCTCTCTCTCGAAATATATATAGATATAGATCATCTCTTTGTGGAAATGTTTTCACCATGAAAAGCCCATTACCCCACATATGGGCTCTGTAGCTGACAAAGGGAAACTATCCTCTGGTGAAGCTCTCAATAAGAGCTAATTATTACCACAGAAAACAGCCTCCATGCCATAAAGGGAAGTAACCAGGTGAATCATGAATGTATGTATGTATGGTTCATCTATCAAGCACATGAAAACCTTCACACCTACAGGTAGGAGTGTAGCGCTGGGGAAGCAGGAAGATGGAAAAGTGTTGGAAATGAGCAGTAGGGAGGGGTGGACGGCTAGACACAACATGGGCTTCAGTCATAATCAGAAACACATTATATCAATTCCCAATCACGAACACACATATGGTATCATACATAACTACAACACACTTACAAAATACACACACTCACCACTCACACTCACACACACACACACACACACACACACACACACACAGAGGCTTTGTCTCTGTTTAAAACATGACAATTGACAGTCCTTCCACTTGACAGATGGGTTGATGTAGATGACGGCAAAATAGAATTAACAAGAAGAAAAATGAAAAGTTGCAAAATGTATGCTGTGAGAATCATGGTACTTTATCCACCATAACATTAATTTCAAGTAAAGCTGGGAATGGCAGAAGTAGTAGTTTTAACACTGAAAAAACAACCCACAGACAAAAATACAGCTCTGTAAGTCTAACAGAGTGTAACACTTTTATAAGGACTGATGAAACAACTGAGTGGGGTAGAGGTATGCAAGAAAGAAAGAAAGAAAGAAAGAAAGAAAGAAAGAAAGAAGAGAGAGAGAGAGAAAGAAAGAAAGAGAGAGAAAGAGAGAGAGAGAGAGTCCATATCATTCAACTTTCAATTTCATTCATAAAATAGTAGTGGAGGAAAAGAAATGCATATAACCACTTTCAGTTTTGATAAAATCTCTTTACACTGATTATACACAGGGAAAACATGTGGCAGGTGAGATGGAAGAGATTTCATTAAGTCTTGTGGACATTAATTAAAATGAGAAAGAAGAAATTTCATATAGTTGTGTGGCCAAGTATTAAAACATGTCACAAATGAGAAGGAAGTGGTTTCATAATTATGATACATTCTTGTGGTCAAGTATCAAAGTGAGAGGGTAGAGATTTCATTTAAGTCTAGTGGCCAAGTATTAAAGTGAGAAGGAATACATTTCATATAGTCTTGTGGCCAAATAGCAAATATTGATTAAAACATGTTGCAAGTAAGAGGGAAGACATTTCATAGATTTGTAGTCAAATATCAAAACACCTTGTTACCATGACTTTTCAAACTACATGATAAAATATTTGAATACAGCACTGCAAGTCTCTTCTTTTTTGCTGTTATTTTATCAATCCCCATATGAATTATTTAAAATTTTAAATTAAAAAAAAAATTCTACTTAATACCTACCACTAAGAAAGAGAGCTGAATAAAACTTGATAATGAGATAAGGCTTCTTTAAAAAAAGGAAAACAAGAAAAAAGTGTCATCTTTCCAGTTCTGTTTGGAAAATTTCTTCTTATTCTTTTACTTTGTTTTATTTATTGATGTACTGTGTGTGTGTGCATTACTAACAAAAGTAAGCTGCTGAAGAGCGCCTATTTCTTACCAAGGCCACATAATAAAATTGTCACAACATTTTTAAAAATATTTTTTATACAGTTATAAATCATTACTAGATATACTGCTAAGAAATCTGTGTAACTGATTATATGATCAATGTCTGAAAGTATGACTAGGATGAGAACTGTAAACTTGGAAATAATCTTTAGGAAACTAACCCAGGAGAAGTAGAGAACTGATACAGTATAATCTTTCAGAAACTGTTTTGTAATTTAACTGTTCTTGATGGGACATAAACATAGTTCCTGATTTCTTATCAATCCACACATCCCTATTTTACTTTTTAACTTCTATGATTGTAAATCTCGCTGCTTTTTTGGCAAGGTAACAGATAATCATAGGTGAACTAATCAATCCCTGAATCTAGATTAGTAGGCATGAACTTCACTGTCACTTTGTGTTCTTAACTTAGAATGGGAATGCTCACAGAAATTGAATCAATGAATGCCAGGATTTGCAGATGGGGAGTGGGGGGGGGGTTCAAGGGGAAAAAAGTTGGAAAGCTATACAAAAGCAACTTAACATGACTTAACACAGGCTCACTCACTCAGGTAACCTTGGTCACGAGATTAGACTTAAAACATGAACTGGGACTTTGGAATCACTGCTCATACGAAAATCAGGCCAATGCTTACAAAGTCTACACAAAGCCAAACCAGAATCGATGACCTGAGAGTGCGTGCCTCCATGACAAGAATACAGAAGCGAAGCTTATTTTAGTAACACGCCTTAGCGACGGATACGTGGTAACCGGTCTTAGAATAGAATATACTGAAATGACAGTTTTCGCTGCCTATATGGTGCACATCGCTTCCTTGCCCAACTGAAAAAAGCCACAACAAAGTTTAAAAAGAAAAGAAAAACCAAAACCACAATCCCAGCAATTAACATTCTTCTTCTCCATGTGTCCATATCATCTTTGAAATACACAGTACCAGTTAAAACGCCACCATGCTCAAAACTGAAATTTGCAACCTCAACCATGACAGGCAGTAACTAACTACAGCCTAAACTCCCCATACCTCTCAACCTGCTCACTCCTGTTAAAAGCATGCCCTGCCACCTGTACTTACTGCGCCTACCTTTCCTTTCTGCTTAGCTTGGCTTCAGTTTAAGGCATTTGCAAACGCTTCCCAACTTCCAACCTCTCTTCTGAACTTTTCCAACACTTTAGCCCTTTGAAAACAAACTGGGGCACATTCATCCAAAACAGAAAGAAAGTCTAAAGAAAGAAAGAATGAGAGAGAGAGAAAGAAAGAGAGAGAGAGAGAGAGAGAGAGAGAGAGAGAGAGAGAGAGAGAGAGAGAGACATACATCCATCGCAAAGGAAATAATTCAAAGGCTCTAGCAGCACTGTCTGCCCCACTTTCTTATTTTTAGCAGTTTGCCTCAACTCCCAAATCTTACCCCCTTCCCCGTGCACCCTTCTTATGTAGATATGCCAAGGATATTTACATGCACCTACACATAA
This sequence comes from Rapana venosa, assembly GCA_028751875.1. Lineage (NCBI taxonomy): Eukaryota > Metazoa > Mollusca > Gastropoda > Neogastropoda > Muricidae > Rapana > Rapana venosa. The sequence continues at coordinate 5,861,861 of CM054137.1, forward strand.
CAATGGTGGCAGGTTCAAACACTTACAGTAAGCAGTATGTACATGTCTGAAGACAGCATTTCCTGTGGCGTGATGTTTATGCGCTTGCGCACCAAGGGTGCATTGCACGGAAATACTGTCAGGTTTTCTTCTTTCTTTTTCTTAAACTGTTTTGCACATCTTGAAAAACATACACATCCTGGAAAAGTTTTAATTCCTTTATACTTATAGCCAAGTTTTAACTGGAAAAAAAAAATCCGTGATAAGGGATCAGTAAAATGGAGTCTTGCCTGTGACTGAGCATTTCAAATCACTACAATGTTTGTAGTCTGCCCTGATATTGTATTTTGAGCAACAGCAAGGCTGCTTCTCTTTCATGTTCAACTCCTGAACATGTGACATTTGCACACTCAGACACATCACTGAAGTAATAACTTATTGCTATTATAAACCTATTCACACACAGCTGATGACTTCCTGAATTAGCCTTGCCTTGAACAAATATAATGGAAGAGAAATGTGTGCCTTAAATCAATAAATGGGGAAACTATCTTTCAAATGCCCCCTTCAAACAATTAAAAAAACAACCCCAAAAAACAAACTATAGGCCACATACACGCCAGATCATCTTTGTCCAGAATTAGGGCTAGTTCAGAAGCCACAGTCTGACACAGTGGTGTACACAGACAGCCTCGTCACTGCTGTCTGGGCTATGTTATTTGCAGTCTGATAACACACACTGTCAACTGCACTGCACTGCACTGCGCATTCAGCGGGCCTGGGGGCCAAGAAAAGCCCACCACCACCAACTCTCACAGTTCGGCCACAGACAGATCTAAAAATACATCCTTCAATTAAACATTTCACTAAATCTTTTACCTGATTGCCTTAACTCTGGCCTGCCACACAAGACTACTTAGAGAAGGTCCGAAAACCTGAAAAGCCCAAAAGCAAAAGTACTGACCTAGATTCATGTCCTAGTGGCCTTTGCCTGACACCGTGAAGCATGTCGGCTGTTGGCAGGCCGCCATTCTAACGGGGCCACATTACGTAACGACTGCCAGTCGCCGCTCAAGCCGCCACCACCACTACACAGCCGACAAGGAGAGAGACCGGCGCACTTCTCCGCCGCCATGCACATCGAACGTCTGTGCAAGCCGTCTGCACAGTGGCGGGAAAGCAAACAAACTCCGGCTGGGGGAGACGGAGATACTTTTTCGAAGAATTTTCACTGGCATGGTGCAGACGAGTGCACACAGATCTATCTGTCCTACCTGTTGGCTCGGGACAAACCAGCCTGCTGGCCATTACGCCACGCTGCGCTTGACAAACGTCAAAACTGATTTTGGGCGAACAGCTGTGCACTTTGTGTTGTTGTGACACACGAGGGTGACACACTGCACACTGTGGCGGAGGCAGACATTGGCAAGAAGTAGGCCCAGTAAATTGGATGGGGTGGAGGGTAGGCGTCACCTAATTGAGTTGCTAATTTGGCACCCCTTCATAAAGGAAAATTTCTCATGAAAAAAGGGAGGGGGCAGAAATTTATAACACATGGTAATTTAATCTTTTTTTCCTTTTAACTAGTGTCAATCAATATGTTCACGAGATATAGGTTACTGTTTAACTGCATCTTAAAAATTAACCTTTTTAAAAAATAATTTTTTTTTTTTAGAGCTTGGAATGCCAAACTTCTGCAAAGAGACATCGTGCTGACGCCCAAAACTGATGCACTTTCAATCACTGAAGGCTTTATTGCTCTATGCTTGCCAAGTTACACAAACACTTTTGGATTCTAACACACACACACACACACACACACACACATCAAGCTACTTCTCAATACCGATACACTCAATAGTACTATAAAATAAAACTGTTGTGAATGATTGTATACACACAAACCACTGGAAATCAATCGCACTGTGGACGATCGGACGAATGATAAAATCTTTATAAAAATAAGCAAAAACGAACACAAATATTTTCCAACCCCCCTTTTCGCTTTTGCTTATGGGGTTTTGTGCTGTGTTAACTTTATTTTCTCATTTTGCTTTGTCACTGTTAAGGTTTGTGTGAGTTCGTGCGTGTCTAAATGACAGCGTTTGAGGACGTTAGACAAAAACAGATGTGAAGAATCACTGTCACTGATAGCAGGCAGACTGAACAATCAATCTATAAAAGAATTGTCACTCAGTGAATCCTGTTTTCACATGGTACAGTTTTGCCCAACATTGACATAACTAGAAACCCAAGTCAAGATTGGGTTTTTGTTGTTGTTGTTGTTGTTGTTTTTGCTTTGTTTTATTTATCTATTTTGTTGTTGTTGGGTTGGTTTTTTGTTGGTTGGTTGGTTGTTTTTTTTTGGGGGTGGTGGTGGTGGTGCTTGTTTTGTTTTGTTTTCTTTGGGTGTTATTTACATGTATTCTGTTGCAATCTCAGTATTTTCTTCTACACCTGTGACATCAATGTAACATGTATGCATGCACATGCGGGAAGACGTGCACTGTCTGTCTGTCGTTAGAGCCATATAATTATTTACTGAGAGTGTGTTGGACTTCAATACCGCACACAGGCCCAAGCCCCTACGCGCCCACGTGGTGTCTGGACCATGACGTCAGCATTACGAGGCAACAACTACGACACAGGTCAGGCCTTTAACTGTGACAGCCAGCTGGCAGTCCATGGACCGCCACACAGCAGCATCCTCACTGCCAGCACCAGTGATCATGACAGATCACTGTTTGCTGTTATAACTGTCATAAATGGACTTTACCGTTATAACAGAATCAGGACAGATCACTGTTTGCTGTTATAACTGCCACCATTGGACCTTTCCTTTACCACAAAATTATGACAGGCCTTTAACTGTTATATCTGTCATCATTTGACTTTTCCTTAACCTCTTGAGGAGTTGTTGGCCATGCAGCAGCAAAACCAGTATTGTCCATGCAGCAAAACTAGTTATTGGCCGTGCAGCAAAACCAGTATTGGCCACACAGCAGCAAAACCGTGCTGCAAAACCAGTACTGGCCATGCAGCAGCAAAACCAGTATTAGCCATGCAGCAGCGAAACCAGTATTGACCAAACAGCAGCAAAACCAGTATTGGCCGTGCAGCAGCAAAACCGTGCTGCAAAACCAGTACTGGCCATGCAGCAGCAAAACCAGTATTAGCCATGCAGCAGCGAAACCAGTATTGACCAAACAGCAGCAAAACCAGTATTGGCCGTGCAGCAGCAAAACCATGCTGCAAAACCAGTATTGACCAAACAGCAGCAAAACCAGTATTAGCCATGCAGCAGCAAAACCAGTATTGGCCATACGGAAGCAAAACCAGTATTGGCCATGCAGCAGCAAAACCAGTATTGACCAAACAGCAGCAAAACCAGTATTGGCCGTGCAGCAGCAAAACCAGTATTGGCCGTGCAGCAGCAAAACCAGTATTGGCCGTGCAGCAGCAAAACCAGTATTGGCCGTGCAGCAGCAAAACCAGTATTGGCCGTGCAGCAGCAAAACCAGTATTGGCCATGCAGCAGCAAAACCAGTATTGGCCATGCAGCAGCAAAACCAGTATTGGCCATGCAGCAGCAAAACCAGTACCGGCTGTGCAGCAAACCAGTTCCTGAAGCTAGGTTTAGGGGACCCCCCCCCCCCCCCTCCCCCCCCACACACACACCAACCAAAAAGCAAACGAAAAACAGATTTACACATAACTCTCTCCCCCCGTCTCTTTCACTGATATCAAAATGCTAGCATTAAAAACAAAGACAAAAAAAACAAACCCAACCAAGCAAATACCTATGATAACTCAATCAACTGTAATACACTGCAATGTAACATAAGAACAGCTGGTGAGATGTTTGGTGATTATCAAAACGGTAACAAATCAGCAATGAAATAACTGCTTCAGACTGAATCAGCTAGTTTTGGAAACCATTACCAAAAAACCCCAAAATATATATATATATATCTACACATACCAGCCTACTACCCTGTGCTATTTGGGTGGGATTTTGTGTGTGTGGTTGGTTGGTGGTGTGTGGTGTGTGTTTTATGTTTGTTTTCTACAGGGGGTGGTGAGGGGCTTTTCTTTTTAGTATTAAATAAAAATACTCTCTTCCACCACTCTCTTTGTTTCTGTAGGCACCGATCTCTTTCAGAATAAACAGAAAAGTTATTTGCCAACCCCCCCCCCCCCCCCCCCCCCAACCTTTTCTTTCACTCTGTGTACGGGAGGAATGGCTTAGTGCTAAGGCTCTCCTTCGGCAAAAAATAAAATTTATGTGCTAAAAATTTCCTCTCTTTCATCACCGTTTTCGTTTCTGCACGGGCGGAATGGGTCGGTATCAAGCCACAGTGGAGCTGGGCCTGCACAATCCATCCTTCAGAGTAACAATCTGGACAGCCAGGTAAGCCACAGTTCTGCCTTGATTAACTCTGTCCGCATCGTTTCTTTGTCAGAGACTGTAGGTAGATAGGTGAAGATACTTTGTCAGTGGGTATCCTATGCCAAGTTTACACCCGGCATAATAAACTCTCAACCAACCGCCATGGTGCAGTGGTTAGCGCCTTGGGTTACGGGCTGGAAGGTCGCAAGTTTGAATCCCAAAGTCACAGAGCTTTTTCTGGCCCCTACCCAGAGTGAGTTTGCTATGCCATGTATGGGCTCATTGAGAAGACTGGGACCACACAGTCGAGCTTCACTGCTCAAATTGCCTGACCAACATTGCAGGTGTCTGTATCTCTCAGGCCTGGTTGATGTCGGGATATTTTCTGATATGAAACAACAAAGAAATATACCCCCACCCCCGGTAAAAAAAACAACAAAAACTACAAAACAACCCAAATCTCTCTTGCCCCCTACCCACCTCTTTCTTCACCCATCCCCACCACCACCACCTCTCTTTCTCTCTCTCCTCCCTCCCCTCCTCACATGCCCTAATTGCGCAGGGCATTGCACTTGCCTGCACAGAACAGCACGTGCATTAGGTTGGGAGACCAGTGGTTTGTGTGTGTGTGTGTGTGTGTGTGACTATGTGTGTGTGTGTGTGACTATGTGTGTGAGTGACTATGAGTGTGTGTGTGTGTGTGTGTGTGTGTGTGTGTGTGAGTGAGTGAGTGAGAGAGAGAAACTGGGTGTTTGTGTGCGCGTGCGTGTGTGTGCGCGTGCGTGCGTACGTTGTGTGTGTGTGCGCACGGACGGAGTGTGGGACAGGCAGGCAGGCAGCAGTGCAGTGCAGTGGCAATCAATATTACCCCGCCCTCCTCCCTCTCTCCCTTCATCAATACACTGGGTGGAGTCACCAGACACTGTCACACTTGGCTGCTTGTCTTTGGGCTGACAGAGAGTGAGAGAGAAAGAGAGAGAGAGAGAGAGAAGAGAGAGAGAGAGAGAGAGAGAGAGAGAGAGAGAGAGAAGAGAGAGAGAGAGAGGGAGGGAGGGGGGAGAGAGAGAGAGAGAGAGAGAGAGAGAGAGAGAGAGAGAGAGAGAGAGAGAGAGAGAGAGGGGGGGGAGGGGGGAGAGAGAGAGAGAGAGGGGGGGGGAGGGGGGAGAGAGAGAGAGGGAAAGAGAGATAGAGAGGGGGGGGGGAGGGGAGAGAGGAGAGAGAGAGAGAGAGGAGAGAGGGGGGGGGGGGGGGGGAGGGAGGAGAACGCGCGCGCGCGCGTGTGTGTGTGTTTGTAAATGTGTGGGTGGGTGTACAAGCAAGCCTGGATACACACAGTGTCGTGAGTGTACAATTTAAAAGAAAAACAATTCACAGTTAAGAGAGAGTGGCATTTTCAATTCCTTTACGCCAACCATGTATTATGGCCTAAGGCTGAGATACATTAAATTTCTGAGAGAGAGAGAGAGAGAGAGAGAGAGAGAGAGAGAGAGAGAGAAGAGAGAGGAGAGAGAGAGAGAGAGAGAGGCAGAGAGAGAAGAAGAAGAAGTTTGCTAAATGTCTGGGTTAAACAGTTAAAACGTTTGCTAAGTGTATTTCTTGACAGAAGGAATGATGCACATCATTTACAGATGACTGACTGATGATCTCTGACACCACGCAATTGGCTGGGAAACGAACCCCGCCCCCAAAAAAACAACAACAACACAACAACAACAACCAACAAACCCAACAACAAACAAACAAAAAAACCCCACAAAAACAAACAACAAAAAACAAAAACAACCAACAACAACCCAAAACCAACAACAAAACAAAAAACAACAACAACAAAAACCACACAACACCCAAAAACCAAAAAAACCCAACAACACAAGAAAACAAAACAAAAAACTCAAAAACAAACAAGAAAACAAAAAACAACACAAAAACCAAACAACAAAAAAACAACCCAAGCAAATAAAAAAAAACCACAAAAAAAATAACCAACCAATCAAAAAAAATCCACCACCAATAACAGCTTCAGAACAAAACTAACATCCATGTGCTTTTCTAAGGCACCATTGAAGTACCAGCAATCTTACGGAAAAGATGTCTTACAGTGTTTTGCAAGGCCCCACTGACGTAACTTAGCGCGAACTCATGTCTCTTTGCGCCAATCACGCAGGCAGTTTCATTGCTCGCGGGCGATGACGTCACCCACATGAGGCCTTTTTTGGGTTTGAAAAACTGATAATAAAATGCGGTGTATTTTTAAAAAATTATTATTATTTTAATTTTTTTAAAAACATTTTATTATTATTACTTAAGATTTCACTTAAACTGAGTCAAACTTTAGTCACAACTAGAGGCAGAAGACAGCAAAATGGCTTGTATAAACTGTGGCTTTACTCAGCATGCAGAGCAGGACCTGCTAGAATACAGATAATGCACACACACAAGGAGGGGAGATACAGAGAGCATCGACGGCACGTAAAACACATAAATCAAAATGATAACAATATCAAGCAGCAGCATCTCCATCTTAACTCCAACTCTACGTTATCCAATAAATACGGTACACACAAGATATACTGCTACTTTATAATAATTCTCTAAACACAGATTTTCTCAAGGACTGCCACACAGTTTTACACACTCATGCAATATGTACAGACAGCAAATGTGCCTGCGCCCACACATGCATGCATGCATGCACTCAAGCATGCACGTGTGTGTGTGGTGTGTGTATATGCGTGTGCACATACACCCCCCCTCCCTATGTTCACATCCCCCCTTCCCCAAACTGATCTTAAAAAAAAAAAAAAGTAGCCCAAACTGATCACACTACACTACACTACAGACAGATAAACATTAAAACAGAGCCCTTGTTTGTTCGGCATACGTAGAGTCCGTTTTCCTTTTTTTCCTACATTAAAAAAAAAAAGTCAGCAGACAGGGGAGGAAGGGAGAGAGGGTGGGAAGAGTGTAGGGCAGGGAGGGGGAGGGGTATGGGAGACAGGCAAAAGGCGGGGGCGGGGGTGGGTGGGGGTGGAGTTAGAACAGCAAATAAAGTAATGATGTGGCCCTGACGGGGCGACGTCTGGAGCTGGCTGTTGAAAACCTTCCCACTCACTCAGTCACTCATGATTCGTCTGTCAGACTAAAACTTTAATGTTTGTTTGTCCATACATAGACAGACAGGGGGAGGTGCGGGGCAGGGGGAAGGGGGAGAACAGAGAGAGGGAGAGGGAGAGAGAGAGAGAGAGAGAGAGAGAGAGAGAACTCGGAGAATTCATTTACAAAAAAGCTATTGGCCCATACATGAAAGAGGTAGCCGACTATTTAGTGAATTAAAAAACAAAACAAAACCCCCCAACCAACCAACCAACCAAAAAAAGAAGAGCAGTAACAAAACACAAATAAAACCAAGAGCAACACTGCCAAGCAAAGTCGCTTTGGAACACGAATCGTCAGTTACCAGGATTTTCCATTCAGACAGCAAGATCATCTCTATTTCAAAAGCTTGACACAAATACAGAGCAAGACTGCGCACATCCTCAAGACAACTAGTTGCAGAAGATAAACAGATCCTAAATGAATTAGCCTATCTAGCATATTTTGGCCAAATTCCCTCTACTACTGAACAGCACAACAAAACTGTACCTCATCCGCCTGTGCTTGCTGACATAATGGGTACAGCAACCTGAGGCCATCTCCACTGTGCTTTTGTATCCAAGTTTATGGACATTTCTGTCTGATACACCAAGTCTAAATTTAGTTAGAATTCTTTTTTAAATGTAGGCCTAAGTCCATATCAAACTTCAAATAATTTCTGACACTATGCGAACTTGCAAACGGTCTGTACATTTGATATCTTTTCCCCGCTTTGTATATGATCACTCCATTGCTGCCATCGGCAGTCAATAAGTTTTTGTCTAAAAACATTTATAAACTCTTTATAACACAAAAAGTGTGTGTGTGTATGTGCTTAGACAGACAACCAAACAGACAGACATACACAACTTCCCGTGTGATGCCAACTTCAGTTTACACACACACACACACACACACACACACACCAGAAGAAGAAAAGACAGATTGATCAAGGGGAGACAACAGCTTTCTCCCAGCACCGCTTCCAAAACACAACTGGCTTCCAAAGCCAACTCCCCCCACTGAAAGAAGCCCCTCCCCGCCCAGACTGTTCCCCCCAGACACAATTATTTTATGATGCCATAAAGATATGTCGGGGCCTATCAACTATCAATTGGATTTCATTCTCATGGAGTTGAAACTCCTGGCGGGAGAAGAAGAGGCCGAGAGATTGAAAGTCTAGACAGTCAAGCCATGGAAGGGCTATTTTACTTCAGTTATAAATATATCACATTCTCTTTTCTATCACAAGCCCCCCCTCTCCTCCTTTCCTTTCTACTGTCTGGCGACCTTCACTTTCATTACGTTTAAACGTTTGAGTGGAGAGAGAGAGAGAGAGAGAGAGAGAGAGAGAGAGAGAGAGAGAGAGAGAGAGAGAGAGAGAGGAGAGAGAGAGAGAGAGAGAGAGAGAGAGAGAGAGAGAGAGACAAAGAGAGGTGTGTGGCACTAAAGTACTCTTGGAACGAGCCCTAACAGAAGCGGAACTGTGTGGAGGTGATAGTGTAGTCCTGTGGTCACTGGCCCAGGCACAGCCACAGTCCACCTCCACACTACGGCCTTGGGTCAACGACCCCAAGGACTCCTCCACTTCCCTGCTGTCCTTTCTCTCTCACGTGGTTCTGCTTCACTGAGGGTCAGCCCAGCCCAGCCCAGCCTGGTGGTTAGAACACTAAACGGTTGTTGTGGCTGCAGGTTTGAGCCTCCCTCGGCTGAGGTATCTGTTAAAAGAGATTTTGATTTGATACTGCCTCTAACTAACTCCATTCCCGAAAATCCTTTGGGTGAGACTATGAACCTGTGTCCCCGTGCAAACTCTGGCAGAACGTCTTGCGCACACACTGAAGCCACATCCCCCTTTCAGGAAGAGTAGGCCAGCTATGACCAGTGGTATGGATGACAGAAAGGGGAAGCACTGTGCAGCTTGCAGTGTGTGACATGGCCAGGTACAGGCTCTGGCAGGTTCATCTTGCCCAAGACACTCCGTGACAAAGTCAGGAACTCCTCAAGGAGTTAGGAGAGAAGTCAAATCAAACCACAGAGGTCATATCTCCAGACGTTGTTTCACCATGGACCATCCCCCACATGAGAACCGCTCCACAGAACTCATTCTAGCAGAAGGGAGAGTGGAGGGAGGAGAGAGAGGGAGGGAGGGTAGGTAGTGCAAGAATGGTTTGAGAGAGCTATGCCTAGGGAGACTGATTCCAGCAGGAGATGGGGAAGGAAGGCAGAATGTCTGACGGAACACAGAATTCACTGGGGCGGTGTCTGACAGAACAACGGGGATGGGGGATGGGGGGCACCACCTGCTGCTGCAGGGAGGGGAGGGGTCACTGGAGTGATTCCTCATAACACAACGACAACTCTTAGAGCGAGGCTCTACGGGACAAAGGATCACCAGGACAATGCATTGTGCTGTATTGTACTGTACTGTACTGTATTGTGCTGTATTGTATTGTACTGTATTGTACTGTACTGTATTGTATTGTACTTTTTCTGAATGCTTTGAATGCCACTACAAGTTACAACAGAGTTCTCTGTTTGAAATTCGGGCTGCTCTCCCCAGGGAGACTGCATCGCCACAAGAACAGCAACACCCATTTTTCCTCTGTCTGTTTGTACCTTTGTTTCCCTATCAGAATGGCTGTTTTCCCTACAGAATTTTGCCAGGGACAATTTTATTATTGCCGTGGGCTCACCAGGACATTGGTCACTGGGAAAATAGGTCACTGGGAAAATAGGTAACAAGGGACAATGGGCCACCGCTCTTGGCATCTCACAGAGGCAGACAGACTGTGCATTCTCATAAGCAAACAAGCACTGGCTGACACAATCAAATGTTCAATATTTCTGTCTTGTGATAACAGAAATCAACAGTCACAACACTCGTGCACCTCAAGTCCAATGTTAAATACTCTGGCCACTCATGCAAGCAACAATGAATTCTCGCTGAAGCTTTAACAAACAATTCTGGTACAAAAATAGTTAACAACACAGTGACTAAGTAATCCTATATCAATTGGGATTCTGGAAGTCAACTGTACACAAATTAGATTTTGCACATGGCGTGGTTTCTTCTTCTTCAAACAGCAACATTGACCAGACATTTTATGTGTGCTTCCATCAGCTGGATTGTTAGTTTAATTCATAATGGGAACTCTACCTAACTTTCCAAGCAGTGTGTCTTGGGCACATTAACTATGGCGAAGCCCATTCCTCTTTAAGCCACAGGCTGCATGCTGGGTATATTCATGTCATCCATACCACCAGCCATACCCAGCATAACCTTCCATGAACAGTGAACAGATTTTTTATTTTATTTTAGTAAATCATACATAATATGTAATATTATTAAGATATTCTGGATGCATCCGCGCAGCGTCAGGGCGGTGGGGACTACTGAACAAGTGGCAGAGGGCTGGAGCCAGAACCACTGCCAGGTCCATGCAGACCATCTTGTGCACAAAGTAAAACCCATTCCGTCTTTCGAAAGAGTAGGCCAATGCATACTGGTGCTAAGTAGACACCAAAATTAAACAAACAAAAACCAACCCTGCATGCAGGAGTCGTGTTTAGACATGGTCCCATCAGCTGGACTGCGGCCATCATGATGACAGTGGGTAAACAGTGGGTGTACACACAACATCTAAAAATACATGGGTGAACTTCACAGCTGTAGCCAAAAGACAAAAAAATACACCCCAACCAACAACAACAAAACAACAACAAAATACCAAGGAACACACACCAGCAACAACAATCTTTACGACTATGGTGCTGTCCCAAACTAAGTCATGGATGGCAAAGCATTCCTAGGTCTTGGGAGGGTTAAAGGCCTGAGGATGCGTAAGTTGAGCGGGGTGCAAGCAGCTGTCAGGTGGCGGGTGGGTTTCTGGGGGTGGGGTAGAGGCAGATAGGGCTGATGAGAGGGAGGGGGAGGGAGGGAAGAGACAGACGATAGCGCCTTATCAGTCAGCCAGCAGCTCTGAGAGCTTTGCCTTCGGGAAAGGTGGAGTTCAGCACTATCTTTTTGGCAGCCAAGGTGGACAAAAAGAAACACGCGCAATTACCTAAGAAATGGATCTCTCTGCGTATAAGTCTCTCTCTCTCTCTCTCTTCTCTCTCTCTCTCTCTCTCTCTCTCTCTCTCTCTCTCTCCTCTCGCCCCCCCCCCCCATCCCCTCGTGTGCGTGAGTGTATGTGTTATGTATTATATATATTAATGTATATGTATGTGTGTGTATGATTAGTGTGTGTGTGTGGTGTGTGTGTGTGTGGTGTGTGGTGTGTGTGCGCGCGCGCGCTATAAATTTTAAAATCTTATTTTGTCTTTTTAAATCATTATTGATTTTGTTTTTTTGGGTGCAAAGATATTAAAAAGAAAGTGAAAACATTTGAACAGTATACCCATCCACTCTTTTCCCCCTACCAAACTCCCCTGTTCCTCCTCCTCTCTCACCTCCCTCCCACCTTTAACACCCTTCCCCCTCCCCTTTTGCTTTTCCCTCCTTCCCTAACCAATCGCCTCTTTGCACAAACAGTTCAAACCAGCAAGGGAGCATTTCAGCATTGCAGGCAAGAACCTTTTCTTTCTTTTCCGATAGAAAACAGATGAGAGAGAAGGAGAGAGAGAGAGAGAGAGAGAGAGAGAGAGAGAGAGAGAGAGAGAGAGAGAGGGGAGAGAGAGAGAGAGAGAGGAAGAGGAAAGAGAGAGGAGAGAGAGAGAGAGGGAAGAGAAGGAGATCTTTAAAAAAAATTCTGACAGCAATGGTTACGACATAACTGATGCAACTCACACACACAGCTGCTCCACGAAATGCAACTTGCTACTAAGCACTTTTACACTTTAAGTCTACAAAGAAACATATAACTTATTTTTAATTTTGAAAAGAAAATCCCAAGCAATAATGAATACATAGAAATGAATGTTTTATATATAAAAGTTCTATTCAAACATTACTTTAGAAGTGATTACAAAATATATCTACTTCAATGCATTTGTGATTACCGTTTGTTTCCTTTCGGTGGTGGGTTGGGGAAGGGGGGTGGGGGTGGGGGTTTGGCTGGATGGTTTTATAAATATATCTATATAATAAAAATAATAATAATAAATGGAATTTACATAGCGCTGTATCTTGCAAAAAACAAATCAAAGCGCTTTCATTCATCCTACTTATTCATATGCAGCCAGTTACAATCAATAGGTTTTTGTTGTTTTATTTACAAATTCAAATGTATACGCACACCACGAAGACACACCCACACATAAAGGTTGTAATAATGATAATAAATGGAATTTATATAGCGCTATACTATATAAATTCCATATATATATACTATATACTATGACTATCCCCAAACAGATTAACGAACCATTTCTTCTTCATGAAGTCACTGCTAACAATCTGTCCGTTGCCAATGAATATTTTACCATATTTCCCCCACAAGTGCAGACTGATCACAGCTTAAAAGATTTCAAACTAATTCAGCACAGACAACCTCCATACTCCAGGTACTACTAACAATCTGTTACCGATGAATATCATATCAGATTCTTCTTCAAAATTGGGAGGTCTTTTCTTTTCTTTTTCGTTCCTTGGCAAATAACTGGAGATAGATTACAGCTTAACAGCTGAAAACTAATTGAACACAGACAACCTCCCACACACACATGGCGAAGAGAAAATTAAAATAATACACTGATACACACACACTGCCTATCTACGTAAAGCACATATTAAAAAAAAAAAAGCAGGAGAGAGGGAGAGGGAGAGAGAGCGAGAGAGAGGAGCAAAGAGAGAGAGAGTGAGAGGAGCGAGCGAGCGAGCGAGGAAGAGAGAGAGAGAGAGAGAGAGGAGAGAGAGAGAGAGGTGGAGAGAGAAAAGAGAGAGAGAGAGAGAGAGATGAAAACAAAAAACTGTATAACAATTCAAAACTCATTAAACATACGAGACAATTGAAAATGTTGCAATGACGAAAAGAAAAAAAAAAGAAAGAAAGCAGTCTTTCTTTCGAACTTTAAAAACTTTTTAACATATATACATCTTCCGATTGGATTCATTAAAAACAAACAAAAACATCCCAGACATGATAAACTTTTATGTTTGGACTCTCTCTCTCTCTTTCACGCGCGCGCGCGCACACACACACACACACGCACACGCGCGCGCGCGCACACCCAAACACGCGCGCGCGCGCGCACACACACACAAACACACTACTGTCTCCCCATCTTCAACACATATACTGAAGTATGAACGTTGGACAGAGAGCAGCAGCATCAGCATCATCAGGAATCCCATCATTCTGATGGACACCACCAGCCCATCCACACACTGCCAGTAGTAACAGGGGCCTCAATCAGGACTTCACACACAGGACTGTCAGGAGAAAACAACAGCAAGCCACGGGACGTCGTCATGTTGTTGTTGACACACGAGAGAGGGAGAGCGAGAGGGAGAGAGGGGGGAGAGAGAGAGAGAGAGAGAGAGAGAGAGAGAGAGGAGAGGGAGAGAGAGAGAGGTGAGAGAGAGAGAGAGAGGGGAGGGAGAGAGAGAGAGAGAGAGAGAGAGAGAGGAGATTGAGAGAGAGAGAGAGAGAGAGGAGGAGATGAGAGAGAGAGAGAGAGGAGAGAGAGGGAGAGGGAGAGAGATACAGACAGAGGGAAAGACATAGAGATTATATATATATATATATATATATATATATATATATATATTTATGTTTGGACTCCCCTCTCTCTCTCTCTCTCACGCGCGCGCACACACACACAACGCATATATATATTATATATATATATATTATATATATATATTTGAGAGAGAGAGAGAGATGGAGAGAGAGAGAGGAGGGGGGGGGGGGGAGATGGAGGGAGGGAGAGGGGAGAGAGAGAGGGGGAGGGGGAAGGGCAGCAGCCTAGTTTTGAAACAATGATGATGATGATGATGATGAAGATAGCGGTGGAGGAAATGATGGTGGTAATGGTAAAGATGGTGGTGGCAGAGATGGTGGCTGTAATGGTGGTGGTAGTGGTGATGATGTCGGTGGTGGTGGTGGTGGTGGTGAAGATGATGCGGGCTTACTTACCCCAGCGTCTGTGAAGTGGGTTAGATGACGTCTTAGCTTGTCTGACGACACAATTAACACACTGACGTCATGTCGTCTTACTACTTCTATCAAGTCTCTCCTTTTTTCCCCGTTCATCATAACTTGCCCCTTCCCCCGTTTTAATTGAATTTTAAAATTTTTTTAAAATCACTTTCTCCTTGTTTTCCTTTTTATCAAGAACCCTTCCCCCCCCCCCCCCCCCCCCCCCCCCCCCTCCCCCACTCATTCCGTCACAGGAGATGAATGCAATTGGTAGTGGCCATACAGGCTATTTTCAGGCATGGACATTTGGAAGGGTCCAGAGATGGCTAGTTTAATATTTCTTTTTTAAACAAATTTTAATATATTTTTTAGAGGTTCTTATGTGCCGTCCAAAACACTTACAGGGGAGAGAGAGATGAGAGGAGAAGAGAGAAGAGAGAGAGAGAGAGGAGAAGAGAGAGAGAGAGAGAGTGAGAGAGAGATGAGAGAGAGAGAGAGAGAGACTCACAGACAGACAGACAAAGAGATATGTGGAGTCAGTACTGTTTGTTTTTCTTGCTTGTTTTTTATTTTGTTTCTTTTTTGTTTTGTTTGCTTTTGATTATTTTGTGTTTGCTTGTTTTTGCTCTGTGTATTTTGTTTGCTTGTTTCTTAATTTTGTTTGTTAATTTTGTTTGCTTGTTTATTTTGTTTGTTAATTTTGTTTGCTTGTTTTTTGTTTTTTTTTTTGTTTTTATTTTGTTTATTTATTTTGGTTGCTTGTCTACTTTGTTTTATTATTTATTTTGGATGCTTGTTTACTTTGTTTATTTGTTTGCTTGTTTACTTTGTTTATTTGTTACTTTATGTGCTTGTTTATTTTGTGTTAATTTATGTGCTTGTTTATTTTGTTTGTTTATTTGTTTGCTTATTTTGTTTGTTTCTTTGTTACTTTTTTGCTTGTTTATTTTGTTTTGTGTATTTGTTTGCTTGTTTGAATGTTTATTTTGTTTGCTTGTTTGCCTACTTGATTTATTTGCTTGTTTCTCTGCTTGTCTTGTTCGCTTGCTTGTTTCTTTATTTCAGAAAGTAATGGGGTGTCTTTGTTCTTTCCTTTGTGTTGCCATTGCTTTTTCCTTTCCTTCTTTTCTGGATTTAAAAACGCACCCACACATACAAAAAGGGTGAAGTCTTTTCAACAGTTCATCTTGAAGTCATCGGGTTAGTGAAAACCTATGGAGGATGAATAGTTACTTTAAAATAGAGGAAAGGAAGAAGAGAGAAACAGAAAATTCAAAGGAAAGACAGAAAAAAGAAAGACAGAAGGAAAGAAAGAAAGAAGTATCTAAGCTTCGAATTGCTTTGTTTGTTTGTTTTGTGGGTTGTTCTTCTTTGTTGCTATTGTTTGGATTTCGGTTGGGTTATTTTTTTAAAAAAAAGGGTTGTTGTTGTTTCTTTTTGCATTTTCATACTAAACCTCTCAGACCACGAGTGTTGCTTGCTTGGTGTGGTTATTTTTATTTATTATATTTCATTCTTTTATTTCGAGGATAATGGAATAAGCACTCATGTGCCTTTTTTTACATCCAGTCCCTGTGTGTATGCAGTTTTGT
>CM054137.1:5883038-5910538 GCA_028751875.1 Rapana venosa
ATATTGCCTATTTATTTATTTCTCTATCACCTATTTATTTATCCATCCATCCATTCATTCATTCATTCATTCATTCATACACACACACACACACACATATATATATAATATATAATATTTATATATATATATATATATATATCTTCATCATAAGTCCATGTACTTAGTTATAAATCTATGATTAATATTATCTATTTATTTTGTCTATTTCCCTGAAGCTCCATCAGCCAGCCTGGTGTTTCTCTGTGAACACAGCCATATAATTATAGGTCCATTTCTCTGTAGAACTCGATCAACTATAAAGTGCACTAAATTAATATGACTTTATTAGAATCACATTTAACCCCCCCAAAAAAAACCCTCAACAACAACAACAAAAAACAACAACAAAAAAACACCTATCCTTTGAATATTCAATGTATACAGAAACAACTGAAAGTAATGTTAATCTTTGTACTTCTTTCCTATTCCTGAGAGAGAAATTTATTTATTCTTTTATATCAAGGATAATGGAGTAAGCACTTATGTGGCTTTTTACATCCAGTCCCCGTGTGTATGCGGTTTTGTCAATTTTGTCATCTGTTCCTACCGGCACACAATGGCCTACTCTTACGAAAAGCGGAACAGGATTTAACGTGTGCGCAAGATGTTCTGCGTGCGTTCGCACACGGGGCCTCGGTTTATAGTCTCATCCGAAAGACTTTTGGGGAGAGTGGAGTCTGCACTGATGTTAACTCCAGGGGAAAATATCCCCTTGAACGGGAATCGAACCCGGGTCGTCAGATTGCGAGCGCAATGTCCCAACCGCTAGGCTATCCCATCCCCAGAAAGAGAAGAGAGAGAGAGAGAGAGAGAAGAGAGAGAGAGAGAGAGAGAGAGAGAGAGAGAGAGAGAGAGAGAGTGTGTGCGTGCGTGCGTGCGCGCGTGTGTGTGTGTGTATGTGTGTGTGTGTGTGTGTGTGTGTGTGGTGTGAGGAGAGAGAGAGAGAGAAGAGAGAGAGAGAGAGAGAGAGAGAGAGAGAGAGAGACTGTACCATGAGTGATTGATTTATTTTCACTTTCAGAAAGTGAACTTTAAAAGTTCTATCCATTCTCACGATGTTTGAAAATAAGTTTTAAAAGTTTATTTATTTACTTATCTAGTATTTCTTCTTCGTCGTCTTCTTCTTCTTATCAAACTTCTTATTATTACTAGCATCAAATTATTATTATTATTTTTATTATTATATCATCATCATGGTCATTTACATTATCATCGTTTATCAACATAATCAACATCATCATTATTATTATTGATATTACTATCAGAACTATTACTATCATTATTGTCATCATTATCTCTGAATGTACATAACAAGGGGCCGGGGGCATGAGAATCCAGGCTGAAAAACAGACTGTGTACTCTATAATGTAATTCGAACCAACTCTATAGTATAATTCTACACAACTCTATAGTATAATTCGACACAACTCTATGGTATAATTCGACACAACTCTATGGTATAATTCTACACAAAGTCGAGTTCCTGGGTAGAACTACACACAGCCTTGTTTTCTGCGACACTGCTCTCATAAAGATCCATCTCCATTATTTCGCTTGATGACAGTCCATTTCAGGACCATTTTCCCGGCAATAAATTAGTGGACCCTATCTGTAGATAAACTGGTTTAATGGTCCTGTTTATGTAATGGTATTGGTGAGCTACGTATGACGTAACTTGGGGGCTACAGATTGTCAATAAACTGACTAAATCAGTAAATGTAGGTTTGGATGTAACAGTGCTGGTTAGGTAGGTATGTATGAGGTAACTATGGGGGTATACACTGTAGACAAACTGATTTAATGTACGTTTTGATGTAACAGCATTGGTGAGCTATGTATGATATGATTTCGGGGCGATATGATACAGTAATATAATAATAATAATGTATGGAATTTATTTTCACATATATAACCAAACCATGACACCACTTCATGTTTCCTTGGTCTTACCAAGGCTCGGTTGGCGGAACTGGGTTTAAAGCACCTAGCTGCACTAGTATATATCAAGGAAACATTGCTGGTTTTGCTTTGCAGTCCTCTGTCAAACATTCTCAAGATACATCTCTAAATAATATCATATGGCCAATATCGACCCCCCCCAAAAAAACAATAAAAACCCAACACCAAAAAACAACAAAAAACCCCAACAACAAACAAACAAAAAGACACAAACTAAAATCCCCCGCTCCCCCCCCCCCCCCCCCTCCCCCCCACCCCAAAAGAAAAAACCCAACAACAACAACAAAACCCAAACAACCCAACAACAACAAAACCGAAAAGAGAAAAACAGAAACGCAAGCAAAAAACAAACACCCCCCCCCCCCCCCCCCCCCCCACCCACCCCAACAACAACAACAAACCCCCCTTACAATGTTCCATGTTCATGACCCAAATTAACAAAACTGATAATAAAATAAATAATAATAAAAAAGTAATAAAAACAAAATAATAATAATTGATAAAACAATTAATGATAATAGTTACTGTGATCATGAATGATAAAAATGGATGATTGATGAATCTTCACATCATCCATCATATGTCTAATCAAAACACACACGATGACGGAGGGGAAAATAAATGTACACTCTCTAGACTCTTTCATCTTCATGTCATATCGATATTACAACAGTAGAAACAACGCGTACACGGTTTAACTGGGTGTCAAAAACAACCAAGACACAGACACGGCCTGTTGAACAAATTCACTTCTCATCAGATTGTTCTCTCTCGGTCAGTCAGTGATCACCAGAAGTAGACTGCACACATTCTATACAGAGCTTTTCTTCCGATCATGTAGTTTGTTTTGTTTTGTTGATTTTAAAAATAAATTAAAGTATGATCACACAGCCAGGGAGATAAAAATGGGGAATATGTTAATTACACTTCCTTGGCTCCCCCCCCTTTCCCTTACCAGAAAAGAAAATAATAAAGAAAGAAAGGGGGAAAAGAAATTAGCATAGGGCGGGTAGGTGTAAAAGGTTAAGTGGTTGTTACTGGGAGGGAAGAAGGAGAGGAGAGAAGGTGGGGATGAGGGGTGGGGTGGGGGTTTCGGGACTGAGTTGAAAAGTTTCAAATCATCATGTTTTCTGATAACACAAACCTCTCGTTATTTAAATGACGACTCTTTTTTTTTCTTGTTCGTTTTCCGGCTACAGTTCCGAGGTTCACCAATGGTGAGATTTGCGAACGCGCAGTTTTTCACGACCCCCCCCCCCCCCCCCCCCCCCCCCCCCTACCACCACATTACAGTACATTACGGTAGCCGCAGCCGACTTTGGGGACAGATTATGACTTAAAACAACGAACAAGTGGCTAACACATAAAACAACAACAACAACAACACACACACAACCCCAACAACAACAAAAAACAAAGAAAACCCAAACCCTGAAACACTTATAATGCGTGACGACTTGCTGTTTTTTTGAAAAAGTAACTTCCTGTCCCCAAACCACACACACACACACACACAATATACACACACAACACACACAACACACACAATATATAATACATATATATATGCCCCACCCCACCATTTCATTAAAAAAAGAAATCATTCAATAACAAGAAAAAAAATTCAATAAGATAAATGCTACAAGATTAACCCCCCCCCCCCAAAAAAAAAAAAAAAAAGAAAAGAAAAAAAAAAAACAGTTGTGGATAAGTCAATATCCTGATGTCCTCCACACATCTAAGATGGCAGACGCTCCGATAGAGCTGCTGTGCCTGCCTCCTGGTCCTGAGCTACAAGTGAAGTAAGCCAGACAGTCACAGGATGGTCTGCAGCCTCCTCCCTCCCCACTACAGTGCAGCTGACCTACCTGTGTGCTGAATGTGTCAAGGATGGTCTGCAGCCTCCTCCCCACTACAGTACAGCTGACCTACCTGTGTGCTGAATGTGTTGAACACACTTCTCTTGCCTGTCCTTCTTCCTTGACAGCTAGTTCTAGTGATTATGAGAATAATGCTATGGTAGGCTGGAACCCTGATTTATGAATGAATAATGCTTTCCATCCTTGTTCTGCCATCTAACAAACAGCTCAGCAGACTTTAGTTGAGTGTACAAAGACAGCTCTAGCTAAACACATTTCATTGTTGCTTTTTCAGCCCTGTTCTATGTTGTTAGAAAAAACCCCACGTGTTAATGCGCAAAGAAAGAGAAAAACATACACTTTACCTGTGTTCTGTGACAAAACAAAATTAAAAACATTTTTGTAAGTGTGCAAAAACAGAGAGAAAGTATATTTTATATATTTTAGTTGTGTTCCGCGTTATAACAAAAGGAAGGCACGTGTTACTGTTAGTGTGCCAAGGTTAGAACAGAACAGACGTTTTAACTTTATGATTAAATTTATTATAACAAAAAGAAAAAAACACCTCTCTTTAGTAAGCACAGATAGAACAAAGAATAATGTATTTTTGCTGTGTGCTGCAATATTGCAAAAAGAAAAAAACCAACCTCTTTTAGTGAGCAAAGACAGACCAAAACATACATTTTACTTTTTAGCTGTGTTTTGTAATAATTATTGCCAACAGAAAAACACTTAAAAAAGCAAATAGAGGGCGAAACACGTGTTCTGTAATATTACAAACGGAAAAACAAATTCAGTGTGCAAAGATCTCGAGTGAAGCATAGATTTTCGCTGGATTTTAAGATAAACTGGCAATCAGTTTTTATCCACATTTTCATTTTCCCCGTCAACAGACCCCCCCCCCCCCCCCCCCCCCCCCAACTTTCCACCATTTTGATAAAAAAAAGTTGATATAGTCCCAGGCCTACCTATACTTTTACCAAGGCGGGAAAAAACGTGGAACCATCTCTCTCTCTCTCTCTCTCTCTCATCTCTCTCTCTCTCTCTCTCTCTCTCACAACAAACTGTTTACTTCAAAGGCTCCAGTCCTCAGAGTTACATTACTACCGCCACGTCAAAACAAAACAAAACATCATTGCCTACAGGGAGAACTAGACCCACATACAAGCCAACGACAGACGCAGCAACTGACCAAGTGCCATGTTATGTGGCTTCTGGGTGACGGTCACTACATGACCACCGCAGTCACGCTGGTGATTGACCAGCGAGGCTCCTGATGACCACTGACCCTCCTTCAGTTTTAAAGAAACAAGCTTACAGTGTAGTGTCAACAGAAAGGTGTATGCAAGTTCACACTTTCACCTGGGCACAAACCTCATGAAAGCCGCGGGCAGCAGGTGTGGCCACTCCTCCAGTCTGGCAGATTTCAGTCTCCCTCCACTCTTTCAAACCTGGAACCAGGGAGGGGGTGCAACGATGGGCACCTCCACCACCACCACCACCACCACCACAACGACTACTCCACCGATCACAAACTTGCACCACCACCACCACCGCCAGCACCTCCGCGACACGAGGACAGTGTACTACAGTAGCGGCAGTAGGCCTGGGAGCAGCAGCAGCAGACAGACTAACAAGCCCACAAGTACACAGCGGCTGTCGTGGCTTTGTCGGGCAAGGTTCGATCATACTGATGTTGTCACCGTTCCCCACTGCTGGCCACAACTGATGGCAGGGTGTTCTCAGGAAGAGGGCCTGCCGTCGCCCTCAGCACGACAGCACAGGTCTCCCTCCCCTCAACATCGTCGTCGTCTTCGTCTGTGTCGTGGTTGTTTTTCTCTCCCTACTACTCCTTCCCTCCAGTCTCGCCTCTCTCTCTTCTCTCTCCCTGCTTTCGTGACCCAGTGTACAGCAGGCGCAGCCAGGGGGCAAGGTCGGGGCGGCGTAACCTGGGTCACTCTGACACCATCAGGCTTGGCGCACAAACCGCGCGCGAGCGGCGCAAGGGAGGTTATGTGCTTGCCATTTCCGATTACTCTTGCTTGATGAAGTTTTCGTCCTTCCCTCCCTACAAGGACTACTAGGCAACTACCGCGGGCTTTGAAAAGGTAACGAACGACTTGTGTATTCTCTCCTTTCACAGCACTCTCTTCATTTCACCGTGATTTTCCACTCTCTGCCCCCCCCCCCCCCCCCCTAAAAAAAACAAAGAAGAAAAAAGGGAGCCTACTTTGTCAGCGAGGATAATGGAATCACAATGAGTCTTCACCCTCTTCCTACATTTTAACGATCCGAATCATTGATCGCGCTTTTAGTTCAAAGAGTCGGCTCACTATGTTGCTAGCTCGTTATCCCCCCTGATTTCCTGAAGCTCACCATTGGGGAGTTAGGAGGACGTTTAGGAACACATCCTCCCCTACCACCCCATTACCAGCTTCTCTTTTTATCGCCTTCTCTACCCGGTTCAAACATAATCACCCCTAGTAGTGGCGACTTGGAAGCCTGATCTCTGACGCAAGTACGAAATGATGCAACATTGGTGGGGGGGAAGTTATCTAATTTCAGTTCACAATCAAGCCCAAAATAGGTCTGTTGCTGTTTCCTCTCCTCTCTCTCTCTCTCTCTCTCTCTCCTCTCTCTCTCTCTCTCTCTCTCTCTCTCTCTCTCTCTCTCTCTCACGCTGGTTGTGTTGGAATATATAATACCAAACTCGTTTTGATGTCAGCCATGTGGCATTAAAATGTGATTCAAAAATGAACACGTACCTTTATTTTCAAGAAAGGTAATTATGTATTGTTTTTCGTATAGGGAGATGGTTAAGTGTGAGATGATAAAGAGGAGGAGGCGATTGGGGGTGGGGTGGGGGGGGGGGGGGGGGGGGAGGACCCCCACCCTCACCTTTTAAGCGGAGGAATGTTCCCACGGAAACGGACCCCAAATCAGCCAAGTTTCGCCGTAGCAGCGGACTAACGCGTGTTAGTTGGTTCCTTTGTGACTGCTGACATTTTACACAATCTCAATTTTAAAAAAACCTCATGTTGGAATATTCAGTTGAAGATCGTTTACTGAATAAAGTGAGTGAGTGAGTGAGTGAGTGTGTGTGTGTGTGTGTGTGTGTGTGTGTGTGTGTGTGTGTGTGTGTGTGTGTGTGTGTGTGTGTGTGTGATGGAAGAAGCATTCATGTGTTTCATACGTCTAATCCCCGTGGGTATGCAGTTTTGTCAATGTTGTCATCCGGCACACAATGACCTACTCCTCCGAAGAGTGGAACGGGTTTTAACGTGTGCCCAAGATGTTCTGCGTGCGTTCGCACACGGGACCTCGGTTTATAGTCTCATCCGAAGACCTTTGGGGGGAGCGGAGTCGGCACTGACGTTAACTCCAGAGGAAAATCCTCTTAACGAGGTTCGAATTCGGGTCAGCAGATCACCAGCGCAATGCTATCCCGTCCCCTATGTGTGTGTGTGCGCGTGTTGTTGTTGTCTTCAATGTTACGTCTGTTCACTCTCAGTGTCAAGTCAAGTCAAAATTTTATTTCCAGATGGTACATTGAATAAGCAATGCATTTGCTTTTTTTCATCAAGCCATCTATCTAAGAACAGATTTCGTAATGATTATACTAAGACATTACGTTATTGCATCATTTACCGTTAACTTAAACCAGTAAAAAAAGAGGAAAAAATCGATAAGGAGATACATTGAAAGTACAAATTACCACATATACATATACATGCACACACATACTCATGCACGCCTGAGCGCATGCGCGCTCACGTCCACACACACATTTAAATAAAAATGTTTTAAGAATTAAAAAAAGAAAATCATAAAACGTCAGGACAAACAAATTACTTCACCTACTGTTACATCCATTCTTTCACGTTTATACTTTAGATAATAAAAAGGTACAAGAATAAAACGTTAGAAAATACTAGGCATTCGTCATTACTGACAATATTACCTTCAATGACCTCCCTCCTCTCCTCCTCCACCCAGCAAACGTGTGCTTTTTTTGCGTTCATACTTTTCAAATAGCGCTTTAAAAAAAAAAGACATATTCACACAATAGCTATCAAAGCAAGATAAGGCAAATAAGATTATAATAATGATTATCAGTGTGTATAAGTATGTGTGCGTGTGTGTGTGTGTGTGTGTGTGTGTGTGTGTGTGTGTATGTGTGTGTATGTGTGTGTGTATTGTGTGTGTGTGTGTGTGTGTGTGTGTGTGTGTGTGTGTGTGTGTGTGTGTGTGTGTGTGTTGTTGTCGTCTTCAATTTTACGTCTGTTCACTCTCAGTGTGTATAAGTGTGTGTGTGTGTATGTGTGTGTGTGTGTGTGCGCGCGCGCGCGCGCGCGTGCGCGTGTGTTCTTGTCGTATTCAATTTTACGTCTGTTAACTCTCAGTGTGTATAAGTGTGTGTGTGTGTGTGTGTGTGTGTGTGTGTGTGTGTGTGTGTGTGTGTGTGTGTGTGTGTGTGTTTGTTGTCTTCAATTTTACGTCTGTTCACTCTCAGTGTGTATAAGTGTGTGTGTGTGTGTGTGTGTGTGTGTGTGTGTGTGTGTGTTGTGTGTGTGTGTGTGGTGTGTGTATAAGTGTGTATGTATGTGTGTGTGTGTGTGTGTGTGTGTGTGTGTGTGTGTGTGTGTGTGTGTGTGTGTGTGTGTGTGTATGTGTGTTGTTGTCGTCTTAATTTTATGTCTGTTAACTCTCAGTGTGTATAGTGTTGTGTGTGTGTGTGTGTGTGTGTGTGTGTGTGCGTGTGTGTGTGGAAGGGCAGAGGGAGTGTCCCAGCCTTTTGCACAGAACTGTGTACAGATCTACAATCTAGCGAAAAAAACACACCACAACAAAGTCTAAACCACAACAACACTGATACACCGCGTTATGAAGGAATGGAGAGAGAGAGAGAGAGAGAGAGAGAGAGAGAGAGAGAGAGAGAGAGAGAGAGAGAGAGAGAGAGAGAGAGAGAGAGAGAGAGAGAGAGTGAGTACACAAAACCAGGACGCAGTTTATATTACAACGATTACACCCCCGTCTTCTTCATGTCTGAAGAGAAACCACACCTGCCAGGCGACTTAGAACCCCCAAATCAGCTTGCTGTTCTAAAGTCCGGTAGTATCTCCCTGCATGTTCCTAGGGCCTTGTACATGCTGTCTTGTTTTTCTACTTTGTAGGGGTTTCTGTCACCGTTGAGGTTTCGGTCTGATATTCGGGCTGCTCTTCCCAGGAAGCTCGTGTCGCCAAAAGAGCAACGCCACCCATGTTTCTTCTGTCTGTGCATTAACTGTTGATGTAACCTGTCAGGGTGGCTTGTTTCTTCTGTCTGTGCATTAACTGTTAATGTAACCTGTCAGGGTGGCTTGTTTCTTCTGTCTGTGCATTAACTGTTAATGTAACTTGTCAGGGTGGCTTGTTTCTACCCTATGTTTCTTCTGTCTGTGCATTAACTGTTGATGTAACCTGTCAGGGTGGCTTGTTTCTACCCCATTTTGCCAGGGACCACTCTTCTGTTCCGAGGGTTCTTTTCCCTACACTAAACACGTTTCCAACAGGACCTCTATCATCCCATTCGAAAGACTAGCACCCACACCACCCCTAGCTTAGTGGATCGGGGAAAACGGGTTTATACGGGGATTTAAAAAATCGTTTTGACACTGGTGGGTGGCCATAGCACCAAATAAAGGGAGTGGCAGACATGACACAGGTGGGCTACCGTAGTGCCAAATAAAGAGAGTGACAGACATGACACAGGTGGGCTGCCATAGCACCAAATAAAGAGAGTGACAGACATGACACAGGTGGGTGGCCATAGCACCAAATAAAGAGAGTGACAGACATGACACAGGTGGGTGGCCATAGTGCAGACAAAAGAGTGTGTCAGACAGTCAAACACCTTATGCAACAACTGTCAACACAGGCTGTCAGGGACCTCAACTGAAACTGTTGTATGTATAAGCTGGTGGACCCTGAAATGAAGTGTGGACAGACAAACAAGGTGGTGGTGGCCTGGCCTGGCTTGCGTCAGTGTCGGTCAGTGTCTGATATCAGCCACTTTCTTTCCGCGTTGTCTTCTGTAGTTTGGGAGGTGACAGGATGTGACCACGGGGAAAGTGTGCGTCACTGTGAGAGAGAGAGAGAGAGAGAGAGAGAGAGAGAGAGAGAGAGAGAAGAGAGAGAGAGACAGACAGACAGACAGACTGACAAAGAGTGACAGACAGACAGACAGACAGACAGAGAAGGCAAGAGAAGACTGTATACTACAGGACCAACCAACACAAGGCCGGCCTGTGATGTAGGTCACAGAAAGAGGTCATGTTCAGTCCCTACATATTATATAAACACCAACCTGCTCTTCCCTTCTCTCTGTAGCCTACCTTCCTCCAGACTACAGTGCACTGCGTTCAGCTGACCACACAGTACAGCATAGCCCCCTCCCTGCCATGCCACTCTGTGCCTTCGCTGCCATTAGGTGCCACTGTGCCATACCCCACTGTGCTAGCCCACTTCTTAGTGACTATGTGCCACTCTGTATCATAGCCCACTGCACTGTCCACCATCTCTATCACTCTGTGTCATAGTCCACTGCACTGTCCACCATCTCTATCACTCTGTGTCATAGTCCACTGCACTGTCCACCATCTCTATCACTCTGTGTCATAGTCCACTGCACTGTCCACCATCTCTATCACTCTGTACATAGCCCACTGCACTCTGCACAGCTGAGGGCCAAAACAGCAGAGTGGTTAAAGTGCTGTGCCTTTGATCTGACGGTACTTGAGGGCACGGGTTCGGTCTTAGCTGAGGGGTCTGTTTGAAAGAACACTGCTCCCCTGGAGTTCACATCAGCACTGACTCCACTCCCCTGCAAGTCTTTAGGATGAGAATGTTAACTGAGATCCCGTCTGTCAACCTGTGCATTAACATTTTTCACATATTTAATTACCTTGGCATTTCATACACGGACCACATTACCAACGAAGAAGTCCGACAAACCATCACCCAACAAGTAAAGCACTACGAAGACCTGCTGACCACAGTCAAGAAAAAGAAGCTCAGATGGTATGGGCATGTGACATGATCAAATGGGCTCTCCAAGACCATACTGCAAGGAACAGTGCAGGGGAAGAGAATGCAAGGCAGGCCGAAAAAGAAATGGGCAGACATCACTGAATGGACAGCTTCTCCACAACTCAGGCACTTGCCCACAACCACCGCAAATGGAGCCAGCTGGTGCAACGTTCGTCACTGCAGTACCCCTACGACCCCGGAGGGGGTTACGGGAGCAGATGAGATGCGATGAGTCTATCTTTCATTAAAGAGTAGGTCAGCTATGGCAGGTAGTATATGGCAACTGACCCAGCATGCATCCTAAGAATTGTAGCGGGATGGGCTCCACCAGGTTCGTGAAACCCATACCATTGGCCATAGCTGGCCTACTCTTTTGTGACAAATGGGTGGGATTTTAATCTGAGCGCAAGATAGTGTGAATGCGTTCGCACACAGGACGTCAATTTACAGTCTCATCCAAAGGACTTCTCTGTGATATTATATGACCCTCACAGAGGGCATTGCCGAGTGGTTAAGAGCACTGACTTCAACCCTACAGGGCCATGGATTTGCATCTCCGCAGCGGCATCTGGTACATCAAGGGTGGGGATTTTTACAGTCTCCCAGGTCAACTTCTTGTGCAGACCTCCTAGTGCTTTAATTTCATTCGCGTATATTACACACGCAGCAGATTGATAATAATAATAATAATACATGAAATTTATATAGTGCCATATCTCGAAAAAAAACCCCAAATCATAGCGCTTTCGTTCATCCCACTCATTCACATGCAGCCAGTTACAATCAATACTTTTTACAAATTCAAATGTATACATTCACACGCACACACATAAAGGTTATACACTTCGGCAGGGTGGTGGGGGGTTGTCTGTTGAGGGCAGGGACACAAATGAGATGGAGCAAGAGAGGAGAATCTTAGGTTTGAAATAAATGAGTCGTGAGGCCGGATTTAAAAGCTTCATAAGAAGGCTTTTGGCGGAGGGAGAGAGGGAGGTCATTCCAGATCGATGGACCAGAAACAGAGAAAGAGCGACGGCCAACGGTGGACTGGTTGAATCTAGGTGTTCTTAAGCACAAGGTATCTGCAGCAGAGCGGAGGGAACGAGAAGGGGTGTACAGATGAAGACATTCACAGAGGTAGGAGGGTGTTGTTTTGTGGAGGCATCATATATGCAGGAAGACCCTGTGTGTAATTCATATCAGCATGTGCTGGGTTAGGGAAACACGAACATACCCTCCCTGCATGGCCACTTAGTGGGGGAAAAAGGCTGAGGTGATGAATTTGTTCTTGTCGACGTTGTTGTTGTTGTTGTAGTTGCTGTATGTATGTATGTATATATGTAATGTATGCATGTATGTATGTATGTGATGTATGCATGTATGTGATGTATGTATGTATGTATGCATGTATGTATGTATGAATGTAATGTATGTATGTAATGTGTGTATGTAATGTGTATATGTATGTAATGTGTGTATGTATGTATGTACGTATGTAATGTGTGTATGTAATGTGTGTATGTAATGTGTGTATGTATGTAATATATTTTGTATGTATGTAATGTACATATGTATGTATGTGTGTGCGCGCGCGCGTATGCAAGCAATCTTTTTCTGTGAGCGCGCGCATGTTCACGTGCACACGTGTGTGTATGTGTGTGTGCTGGCTTTCCAAAGTACATGTCTGTATGAATGGAGAAAGTAGAGCTGAACGCAGTTAGGCCCTGGGCCAGAATGGCCACCACTAGGCTAGCCAACAGTACGACATGGTGTAGGCTAGAGTAGAGCAGGCTGTAGGGCCTCCTAGCCTGGCAGCCTAGCCTAGCCTAGTACAGCAATGCGTTAGGCCTATGCTGCTCTCAGGCGGGGAGAAAGGAAAAAAAAAAACTGGCGCCAAAAAGTTGCATAAGGCTTTCCAGCGCGCTTGGCTGACCTCGCCTAGTTCTGGTGGATGTAGGTGAAACAAATACGTCTCACGCCCTTTCCCTCTACCCCCATCCCCTCCCTCCCTCCCGAAAATTTTTTCCTAAGTAACCATTTCCCTCCCTTACTTCGCTTCCCCCCCTCCCAACACACACACACAGAACCTGAAAGATACTATTCAACTTAATAACACCCCTTCCTTCCTTCCTTCCTTCCTTCCCACTCCTCCCCCATCCAGTATTTTACCAGTTTGAACATGGGGACAGGAAGTCCCATCGATGGCGTAAGTTGAACCAAAAGTGAGGGATACGTAATCATAACTACATCAGGGATCACTCACTGGCTGTCCGACAGACAGACAGTCAGCCCCCCTCTCTCTCTGTCTGTCACCACAGGGCCACGTCAATGTCAACCAGTGCCTGTGAGATGGTGTCATCACTATGTGGAGTCATTACTTCTTCTCTGACGATGACATGTCACAACACAGGGAAGGGGGAGAGAAAGCCTTGGCTGAGGGGGGGGGAAAGTGGCTGTGCTGACGTTGTATTAAAGTCCCAGTGGAGGTTTCCGACTGCGGGACTGAAAGGGTGGATGACGGAAGTGTCCCGACAATCACTCACCGCAAATAAGAAATCCGCACACTCTTGGGAATATAAGTATCTTTTAAACTTAAAAAAAAAAAAGTCATACATGGTGCATTGTACTGTGTTGTATAGTATAGTACAGAACAGTATATTAGTATAGTGTAGTAATACAGTATAGTAGAGTATAGTAAGGTAAGGTACGGTAGAGTAGGGTTCAGTGCAGTACGGTACAGAACGGTGTGGATGGTATACAACTTTCAGTCAGGGCAGATTCTGTCTCCTCGAGAAGTTGGGGCTGCTCTCTCTCCAAAGGGAGCGCGTCGCCACAAGAGCAGTGCCACCATTCTACAACACAATGAAGATCCTGTCCGCGAGTACAGTTGTTTCCCTTGAAGACGGGCTAACTTTCGGCTGTGTTATTTTGCCACAGCTCTCTTGTTGCCGAGGGTTCTTTTACATGGGATAAACAGACGTTGCACATGGAACCTCAGTTTATTGTCTCATCAGAAAGACTATAACCCCTTTTTCCCAATAGAATCTTAAACGAGACAACTTGTTGCAATGAAACTAGGGGACGGGAAAGCCTGGTGGTTAGAGTGATGCATTCGTGATCTGCTGACCCGGTTCGATTCTCGTTCAAGAGGATTTTTCCTCTGGAGTTAACATCAGTGCAGACTCCACTCTCCCCAAAAGTCCTTCAGATGCGACTATAAACCGAGGCCCCGTAAGCGAACGCACGCAGAACATCTTACGGACACGTTAAAGCCCATTCCGCTTTTCAGAAGAGTAGGCCATTGTGTGCCGGTGGGAACGGATGACTTAATTTACCAAACTGCATACACAGGGGGACAGGATGAAAAAAAGCACAGGAGTGCTTATTCCACTATCCTCGAAATAAAAAAAAGAGACTTTTTACCCAGGTGTGTGTGGTAAATTTTACTGCTCTCTCTCTCTCTCTCTCTCTCTCTCTCTCTCTCTCTCTCTCTCTCTCTTTGCACATGACTTACGTCCTTGTTCCGTCAAATGGACAAAGACTGTCATCTAGTTCTCGGGGACTGAGCATGGTGGGTGTGAAGAGAGCTGGACACACCAGTGTTCGTTGTCCGTTGGTTTGTTTTTAACACGGGCTAAAGTTGAACATAACTATGACCTCAGTTTATGATAACTGAAAGACTAGCATCCAGACCACTACCAGCATGATACAAACACAAACGTGATTTTGAAAGATGGGGAAAATGAGTATGATGCAAAACAATACAATCTGCAACACGAAGTATAATACCACAAAACAATATAACACAAAACACTATGCTCCAATACAATAAATGCACCACAATAACACAACACAATGTAGAATACAACGAAACAACAATGTATAAAAAAGAAACAAAGTATCACAATAACACAAAACAACGCTAAATGATAATACAATATTACACCACAATGACACAACAATACATCACAATGACACAACCAACACATTACATCCCACCAAGAGCAGAGGGGACCTCTCCCCCAAGCCAACACGGCTTGGCCTTAACCCAATCCGGCCTTGGCCTTGATCCCCCAGGTAATGTTACATAACGTGATGACAGCATTCTCCCCTGCCTACTGGCCTGGAATGTTCTCCTAGGCCCAAATGTTACGTCATAGCGGGCAGAGCGTTAGGGGACTGGGACGTAACGGCAATGTGAAGGCGGTGGTTTGAAGTGGGAAGATGACGCAAGTTTGAGAGTAGCTCACACCTGCTCCCCCCCCCTACACACACACACACACACACAAGGTCTGTCCAGTCCACCTGCCGCTGACCACGTGATTACCACACGGTGACTGGTGATAACAAAAGGGTCCTGGGTAAGATTTGTCCAGGCTTAGAAGGTAGAGGGTGGGAGTCAATGTGTGTGTCTGTGTGTGTAGTGAATGGATCATCTGTTTCAAAGTGTGTAGTGAATGGATCATCTGTTTCAAAGCACACACATAAAGAGGAAAAAAGTGTATAATCTATGTGGATTCTGCTGTTTCGAAGCCCCCCCCCCTCCCCCCTCCCAAAAAAAGCCAATACCCCCCCCCCCCCCCCCAAAAAAAAAAAAGAAAAAAAGAAAAAGAAACCCACAACAAACCTAAAAACAACAAACCAAACAACAACAAAATATCCAAACAAAATTAGGACTATTTTTCAACTTTTCAAAGATGGTTTAATTGTTTATTTGCGGGCTTTGTCATCTTTTATATTTGTTTTTACTGTTCTTCTTCATTCATTATTTGCTGATACAACTTATTCAGTCTGTAGTATTTTTCAAACAATTTCAATACTGTTTCAATACTGTAATTCTCCCATGCCATAAAGGTCATAGGATTAATTAAATCTACTGAATTGAACTGGACTGAATGGAAGTGTGTGTGTGTGTGAGTGAATCTGTAGTCCACACATACGAAAACTCCCTTACAGTGTTCTGTAACTGTACCTAGGTTTTCTTTCTTCTCGTCATTTTTTAAAAGTTTTTTTTAGAGGGGGGGGGGGGGGGGATTTAAAAATTAAAAAAATAACTTTTCCTTAATTAAATTTTTTTTTATCAACATTTATCCTTACATTAGCTTTCGACAATTTTTGTTGTTGTAGAATTTCTTAGCCTGACATAGCACGAAGGTTTTACAAAGGTTTCAGTTGCCCTTCATGGGATGATTAATTAAAGGACCCTGAATAGAATACACTGAAAACAAAAAAGAAAAAAAGGGAGAGAGAAGAAAGGGGTGAAAAAGGAGGAGGAAGACGTCAAGGAAGGGAAAGAAAGAATGAACAAAAAAAAAAGCCACAGACGAAATGAATACAACGGGGAGGCAGTCTACACCACCACCCCCTGACTTTGGAAGCCAGATAGGCCTAGATAGGCCAGAGGCAGAGAAAAGCAGCTGGGCCTAGATAGGCCAGAGGCAGAGAAAAGCAGCTGGGCTAGGTTATAGGCTACAGCACAGACCACACAGGCAAAGGCCTAGTATAGCAAAGAACACAGCACTGGTGCTACACTGACTGATACAGCCCTACTACACGTGATCCCTGCCTGGCTGCTTGGCTGGGCAATACAATACAATACAATACAATACAATACAATACAATACAATACAATACCACTGATTGTGTGAGGGAGGGGGGGGGGGGGGGGGTTGGGTGACGCTGTTAGGTCATTACACACTGATGATTACCCAACTCTGGCCGGCCTGGTTAGGTCACTCCAGCCGCTCCATTAGTCAGACACACACACACACACACAGCCAGATAAGAATGCCGGAATAAACAGGCTGGGAGAGAAGGGGAGTAAGTGAGGGGCTGGCCTGTCCCATATTCTCAGGGTGAGTGAGCACCCCACCTTTGAGCGCTTCTGGCCAGTCCTCACTTCACTGACCACCCCTGTCCATTAATGGGGCCATTTCCTTAGCTGGGGGGGAAGAGAAGGACTCCATCCTCCTCCTCCCATGGTCTTTTCTTTCTTTTGGAAGTTTTGAATAGCCCCCACCCTCCCTACTGCAGCTGTGCTGATGTTGAGGGCTGGATGAAAAAAAAGTCTTGTTACTTAATCTATTACCCTCGTGACATAAAATTGCGTTTGCGTTTGTACGTTCCCCAGCTTAACACCCTCAGGGTCACCCAGAATATAATGATATAGGCTGGCTCTGCACTGTCTCACTCATCCCACCTGCCAGTCTTTGTGAGACCGAAAGTACACACTGGATGACACGTTTGCGTGTGTGACTGTTTTCAAATAATTAGTATGCAACTTCTGGTAACCTCCCCCTCCTCTGTCTGTCTGTCTGTCATGTGTATGCTTGCGAGTTTGTTCTTTTCCATGGAGGGCTCAATGAAAATAAGTTCTTTCCTATTACCCCCGGAAAATTCTCTCTCTGTGACCCCCCCCCCCCTCCCTTCGTATTCTATGATGATTTAACTTTTTCTTGCATATCTATGTGTGCGCGCTTCACATTAGAATACTAATCTGCACAATCTGCATTGCTAATGCTCTGCCCCGATAACATCTTCTGCCCGCCCGCTCTGAAGGCTGCTTGTACAGAAAGCATTTCTGCTGCCTATGTCATTAGCCGGCTCCCTCCCTCCCTACCTCCGCCCCACACTTTTCTCAGGGAGGGAACTGGCCGTAAAAAAGCAAACTAGTGTCTTCAAAGAATTTTCTTGTTGTACATTGCCTTCTCTCTCTCTCTCTCTCTCTCTCTCTCTCTCTCTCTCTCTCTCTCTCTCTCTCTCTCTCTCTCTCTGTCCCCCCCCCTATTCCCCCCCCCCACAGTTTCTCTCACCCTCTCTGTGTTCTGTAGGCCTACCTCCTCTCTCCTAAGTCCTCTCCCTCCCTCCCTCCCTCTCTATATCTCGGAGTACAAGCAGGTGCAGGTCTAGAAGTAGGCCTGACTGAAGTGAAGGCCAAGTCAGAAGGCTGCAAAAGTAACAACACCGTCAGCCCAGGTGAACGAACCTCTAGCATCTGAACACAGGCCTGGCCTAATGGGCCAGTGCTGAGCTGGAGCTGGTGATGATGATGATGGTGATGATGGTGATGATGATGGTGATGGTGATGATATATAATGATGATGACGGACGCCAGGCTACAGCTGAGTGGTGAAGACCTTTGCGTGTGACGTCCATCCCCTGGATCCATGAAGTCGGGGGTTAGTTTCGCCAGCGGTGTCTGGTGAATGAAGGGTGGGCATTTTACCATCTCCCAGGTCATCACATCAAGAGAAGACCTGTCACGCCTTGATCCCCTTCGTGAACAAAATACAGAGGATCAAATAATTATGCTCGTTAAAGATCCCGCGATTCATAACAGTGTTCGGTGTGTTACGAAAACACCACGCCACGTTCCAAGAAAACCATGAGCTACTCTAAAGTCGGAACGTATCAGCGGAGGCCAGCGGGAGACAGACAGACAGACAGACAGACAGACCGCCCTCCCTCCTTGCAGACACCAGCACAGGGGAAACCAGGCACCAGGCTTCACACAGTCAACCCGTAGGGAAGACAGAGGAGTTGGAGAGAACTGACAAAGTTTTATTTTCATTATTATCTTTTTAAAAAAATTTACCTATTCTTTTATTTCGAGGACAGTACATACAATTAGGGGCCGGGATAGCTCAGTGGTCGGAGCACTTGCTTTCCCCCAGCCAAGTTAAGCAGCGTCGAGCATGGTTGCCACTTGGATGGGTGACTGTTTGCCCGCCTTGGCTTCAGTACAGTTCCCCCAGTTCACCCAGCCGTAAATGGGTACCTGCTTCTTTAGGGTTAGGGAAGGTACAGCAGCGAGGGAGAGGAGATGGGCGCTGCCCTCAATGTGCTGGCCCCTAGAGAAGTGAGGTCTCTGACGCCTCGCTTCCCTACGACCTTATAGGTTATGGGACCCTTTACCTTTGACATACAATATGCACTACTGTGGGGTTTTTTTCCTATCCAGTTCCAGTATACATGCGGTTTTATAAATTTTCTCATCCATTCCCACAGGCACACAATGGCCTACACTTCCGAAAAGTGGAACAGGTTTTAATGTGTGCGCAAGATGTTCTGCATGCGTTCACACATGCGACCTCGGTTTATAGTCTCATCCAAAGGACTTCGGTATGAGTGGTGTCGGCAAAGAAAACACTCCCTGAACGTCTCTGGGTGGAGGCACGACCCTGGACCCAAACTCGGCCATCAGACGGCGAGTGCAACGCTCTAACCACCCGGCTACCTCGTGAGAAAGATGGCTGAACCCTTACCATCTGGGAGGTCTGTCTGGCCAAGCAAGAACACAGGACAGTTTCCACTGGAATATCAACAGCATGTGACAAGAATCAAGAGTCAGACTCAGTAATTATTTACTGCCAGAAAGGTCACCAAGACTTAACCTGACACAACGAAAATGTCAGTGTGCAACTTGTCAACAATGCTACGGCACACACCAAAATCGAAACCCCCATCAAACTAAAACGGCCAACAATGAAAGAACACAAGAAAAACAGAAACAAAGAAAAAAAGGAAAGAGAAATAAGCTATCCCCCCTCCCCTAAGAGAGAGAGAGAGAGAGAGAGAGAGAGAGAAGAAGAAACGACACCACAAAGCCAAAACACAACAACAACAACCCAAAACAAAACAAAACCCACAACAAAGACCCCCAAAAACAACCAAAACCCCACAACACCCCAAAAACAAACAAACAAAAAACCTCCGAACAAACAAAACAAAACCAAAACCAAAAGAAACCCAGCAAAAAAAAACAACAACAACCAAGAAACAAAACCCCCCAAAGATCCCCCAAACAAAAACCATCAACAATCAAACAAAACAAACCAGCAACAGCAAAACAGAAACAAAACAATGAATTCTTTTTTCTGTTTAGCCTAGCACTAAAAACAAACCAACCCCCCAAAAAGCAATGAAGCTGAACGCATCTGACAGCTGTGTGCCGCAGATTCCTACACATCAATGTATACTACACATCAATGTGTAATTACAGCCTGCAGCAGACAGCACACCCGGTCAGCAGGGCCATGAACGACCCCCACGTGACTACCAGTATCCTGGCCTCTACTACGCCCTCTTCCGCACAGCAGCCAAACTGTCCCTATCTTAGGAACAATCAGACTTGATCCGAATGACTCCCTTCTTTCTGCCAGTGAACCCCGCAATGGTGATCTGGGTCTATGTGTAAGATGTTTCTGATGAGACACACAGCCACAGGAGTGAGTGAGCAGACCTCTTCTGGTGCACAGAAAACAGGCTTAGCTACCACATGCTGCTTCCCCCTCTCTCCGCTCTCTCTCTCTCTCTCTCTCCGCTCTCTGTCTCCGCTCTCTGTCTCTCGTTTCACAGGCCTGCTTCATCCAATGAAAGGAGCCAAACGTTGTGACGTGATGTCAGCACTGAGGTCATAACCAAATTGCGGAAGGTTAGAAACAGTTGTCCATCAATCGGAAATCTCCGCAGGGACTTTAAATATAAAAACAAAAATAACCACTAGGTGACAATAAACGTAACATCGCACGGTGTATTAAAAATTAGTTCGGGTTTTTTGTTTGGCAATTTTTTGTATGTTTGTTTTGTTTTTGTGGTTGTCGCGAGTGGATAAAAAATGCCAATTAGCACAATTCCATAGTGACGTGTTTTTCAATGTAGAGAAGTCCGAATTTCATGCAGAGAAATATGTTGTTAACAGATTAAACAATAAGAGACAAAACAACACAAATCGAGGCAAGACAAGACAAATCAAGATAAGAAAACTATCAGCACACTTTGGCAATGATCACAAATGTGTACAATATCAAAACCACACTACAAATACAATATAACGAAGTACACACACACACACACACACACACACACACACACACACACACACACACACACACACACACACACACACCACACACACACACAATCAGCCAGGCAGGCAAGTGCCTGAGGTGTGGCTGGCTGACAGTTCAAGTCTCCCCTTAACTTGGCCCTGACTCCAAGTTCCCCACTACCAATACAAACCAGGTCGATTGTACGAAACAATCACTTAAAACTTCTTCTTCGTCGAACACTCAGACAGCACCCATTGCTGTCTGTCATATAAGGGAAAATGCATTGTGCTGCCGTTAAGCGCCTGACAAGTCAGGCCCAGTACATCCGACTTCGGAGTGGAAGAGAATTAAATTTTAAAGTCTCTCCTGGAAAAAAGGCAGGAGAATGGACCAAGAAGGCAGGAAAAAGACAAAAAGGAGGCGAGGGGAAGAAAAGGAACAAGGCAGAAACAAAGAGAGGGATAGAAAAGAGGGAATTCCTGGCACAGAATCTCCAAAAGGTGGGGTAAAATTTATACTGAGAGGCCCCCGGCATTCCCACAGGTAAACTTGATACAAACCTCACACATTTGCCAAAAAACCCCACCACCCCTCCCCCCAAACCAAGCCATGAACATACACACCCATACCCCTCAAAATACCCAAACAAAAAACAAACAAAAAAAAACCAACCCAAAACAAACCACATACACACCTTACAGGTTTGGCGAGCTATCAGTCAGAAGTGTCTCCCAAACTTGACTTCTGCTCCAAGTTTCCCCGATACCAATGCAACACACCACGTAACACCACAAAGCACTACACTACATAACACTACACAACAGCTAAAAAAAACCCTCCACCACACACACCAAACAAAACCAATCACCACACACAACACACACCACCACCACCACGCACCTGTAAGTTACAGCAAACTTTCAACAGGTCTTTTAACACTACACAACAACAGCTAAAAAAACAACCCACCACACACACAAAACAAAACCAATCCCCACACACAACACACACCACCACCACCACGCACCTGTAAGTTACAGCAAACTTTCAACAGGTCTGACGCGCTAGCAGAGAAGTACAGAAGACTCTGTCCCAAACTTTGAGGGGGTAACTCTGGCTTCAAAAAGTTTCCTCCTCACCCCAGCAAGGCCACCACCCCCCAACCCCTCTCGCTCAGCACCCCCACACCAGCTGACCCCAGGTCCTCTGTCGCCTTCTGCATCCAGCTGGACATCGTCAACATCGTCGTCATCGTCCTTAGCTTCGTCATCACTGATTCGGCATCATGAGCGTCATCACCATTGCAGTAGAATCGTCAACTTCATCATATTCACCACCATCATCAGCAGCAGCAGGAGTTGGTGCGGCAGGAGAGGGGAGACTGACAGACCTATCTATCCATCTATCTCTTAAAGCAGTGAGTGTGGCGGCGGACAGCGGCGACAAGGGACAGCCAGCAACACAGCCAACCTCTCCACACGAGGTCCAGACACCGACTGATTCAGATTCCAGAAGACGACGCTCTCTCTCTCTCTCTCTCCTCTCTCTCTCTCTCTCTCTCTCTCTCTCTCCCCTTCCTCGGTCGAGCAGGACAGTGGACACAAGTCTCCGACGCCCCCCCTCCCCCCCCCTCCCCCCCCACCAACCGCCCCCCCCCCCCCCCACCCTCCACACAAACACCATCACCAGACACAAAAAAAAAAGACCAACAAAAAAGAAAAAAAAAAGAAAAAAAGACGGGTAGAAGTGATGGAGAAGAAAGTGGAGGATGAAAAACGTCTGGAAGAACAACGGTGATGATAATGATGATGGTGGTGGGTGGTGGGGGATGATGATGATAATGATAATAAAGGTAGTGGTAGTAGTTGGTCCAGAATAGTACACAAGGAGAGAGAGAGAGAGAGAGAGAGAGGAGAGAGAGAGAGAGAGAGAGAGAGAGAGAGAGAGAGAGAGAGCGAGCGAGTGAGAGAGAGGTGGGGGGGGGGGGGGAGGGAGAGTAATACAGACAACCACAAGAAAAGTATCGCGGAAGGTGAGGAGGGAGACAGAGGAGGGGGGGGGGGGGGGAGAAAGGAAGCGAGGTGAAGTGTGTGTTTTACCGGCCAGTCTAGACATATTGATTTGGGAGGAGGAGAGGGGGGAGGGGGGTGATGGTTAGAGAGAGTGAAGATGGGGGTGGGGGGAAGGGGGAAGGGGGGGGGGGGGGGGGGTTGGAAGGGCATTGGTGGTCACAGTTTCAACACCCAACCAACTCTTCGTGACAAGGTCGCCTCTCCGTAAAGCTTCTCAAGTCCTCTCCTCAGACTGGGGGTGAGGAGTGGGGGTGAGGGGGGGTGAGGGGATACAGGGTGGGTGGATGAGGAGGTGGGGTGTTCTGGATGGGCGAGGTACCTATATAATGGTTCCAGAGACGAGGGGCGTGGAAGAAGAAGAAGACGGGCGCACGTCGTCTGCGAATTAGTGACTAGCCTACACTGACTTTGTTAGCGGGCAGACTCTCCCACTTTCCTGTTTTTTGCTTTCTTTCTTTCTTTCTTTCTTTCTTTCGGTCGGCTGTTTTTTTTCTTCCTCGTGGTGGTGGTGGTGGTGGCGGCCTGCCTTGAAAGGTAGAGGGGGTGGGTGGGGGTGGGGGTAATCTTCAGACTTAGGCTACTCAAGTAAGCCCCTCTGTAGTTGTTGTTTTTGTTGTCCTATGGTTGTTGTTTTTGTTGTCATATAGTTGTTTTTGTTGTTGTCCTATAGTTGTTTTTGTTGTCCTATAGTTGTTTATTTTTGTTGTCCTATAGTTGTTGTTTTTGTTGTCCTCTAGTTGTTGTTTTTGTTGTCCTATCGTTGTTGTTTTTGTTGTCCTATAGTTGTTTTTGTTGTTGTCCTATAGTTGTTGTTTTTGTTGTCCTATTGTTTGTTGTTTTTGTTGTCCTATAGTTGTTTTTGTTGTCCTATAGTTGTTGTTTTTGTTGTCCTATAGTTGTTTTTTGTTGTGTATAGTTGTTTTTGTTGTCCTATAGTTTTTTGTTGTCCTATAGTTGTTGTTTTTGTTGTCCTATAGTTGTTTTTTGTTGTCCTATAGTTGTTTTTGTTGTCCTATAGTTGTGTTGTTTTTTGTTTTGTCCTTTAGTTGTTTTTGTTGTCCTATAGTTGTTGTTTTTGTTGTCCTATAGTTGTTTTTGTTTGTCCTATAGTTGTTTTTGTTGTCCTATAGTTGTGTTTTTGTTGTCCTATAGTTGTTTTGTTTTTTGTTGTCCTATAGTTGTTTTTGTTGTCCTATAGTTGTTGTTTTTGTTGTCCTATAGTTGTTGTTTTTTGTTGTCCTATAGTTGTTTTTGTTGTCTATAGTTGTTTTTGTTGTCGTATAGTTGTTTTTGTTGTCCTATTAGTTGTTGTTTTTGTTGTCCTATAGTTGTTTTTGTTGTCCTATAGTTGTTGTTTTTGTTGTCGCTATAGTTGTTTTTGTTGTATAGTTGTTTTTGTTGTCCTATAGTTGTTTTTGTTGTCCTATAGTTGCTGTTTTGTTGTCCTATAGTTTTTGTTGTATTGTTGTTGTCTATAGTTGTTGTTTTTGTTGCCTATAGTCTGTTTTTGTTGTCCTATAGTTGTTTTTGTTGTCCTATAGTTGTTTTTGTTGTCCTATAGTTGTTTTTGTTGTCCTATAGTTGTTTGTTTTTGTTGTCCTAAAGTTTGTTGTTTTTGTTTGTCCTATTGTGTTTTTGTTGTCCTATAGTTGTTGTTTTTGTTGTCCTATTAGTTGTTTTTGTTGTCCTATAGTTGTTGTTTTTGTTGTCCTATAGTTGTTTTTGTTGTCCTAAGTGTTTTGTTTTTTGTTGTCCTATAGTTGTTTTGTTGTCCTATAGTTGTTGTTTTGTTGTCGTATAGTGTTTTTGTTGTCCTATAGTTGTTGTCCTATAGTTGTTGTTTGTTGTCCTACAGTTGTTTTTGTTGTCCTATAGTTGTTTTGTTGTCCTATAGTTGTTTTCTGTTGTCCTATGTTGTTTCTGTTGTCCTATAGTTGTTTTTGTTGTCCTATGTTTTTGTTGTCCTATTAGTTGTTTTTGTTGTCCTATATGTTGTTTTTGTTGTCCTATAGTTGTTTTTGTTGTCCTATAGTTGTTAGTTTTTGTTGTCCTATAGTTGTTTTTGCTGTCCTATAGTTGTTTTTGTTGTCCTCCCTCCTCCACTGTCTTCCAGCTTCTTTTTCTATGTCTGTCTCTCCCCCCTCTCGCCTATTTGTGTGTTTGCGGTTTGCTCTTACACGCGTGATGATGAAGACACAAATCTTGTACTTACACTTTCCCCCCAAGAAAACAGAATCTGTCTGTCTGTCTGTCTGCACAAACTGACAGACTGAGGTATTTTAGATTTCAGTACTTTGCGATAAATCCTTCTTTGCCAGGCCTTTTCTTTCTTTTTATTCTTTTATATCGAAGATAATGGAATAAGCACGTATGTGCTTTTTTACATCCAGTCCCTGTGTGTATGCGGTTTTGTAAATTCTGTCATTTGTTCCCACCGGCACACAATGGCCTACTCTTACGAAAAGCGAACAGGATATAACGTGTGCGCAAGATGTTCTGCGTGGGTTCGCACACGGGACCTCAGTTTAAAGTCTCATCCGAAGGACTTTTGGGGAGAGTGGAGTCGGCACTGATGTTAACTCCAGGGTAAAATATCCCCTTGAACGGGAATCGAACCCGGATCGTCAGATTGCGAGCGCAATGTTCTAACCACTAGGCTATCCCGTCCCCGTCCGCCTAATTCTGTCTGTCTGTATTGACCTGTCTGTCTTGATCTTTTGTCTGTCTGCCTGTCTATGTGTTGTCTTCATTCAGGTCCGATTCTGTCTGTATCACCCTGTCTGCCAATGTGTTCCCTTCTATTCATAACCAGCTCTGTGTGTATCAGCCTGTCTGCCAATGTGTTCACTTCTATTCATAACCAGCTCTGTGTGTATCAGTCTGTCTGTCTGCCAATGTGTTCAGTTCTATTCATAACCAGTTCTGTATGTACCAGTCTGTTTCTGTGGGTTTTTTTTTCTCCATTCAAGTTAAATCCTCAATGTTATCAGTGTGTCTGTTTTAACTGTGTGTTAGTTTTCATTCATACCCAGATCTGACTGTATCAGTCTGTGTTGTTCTGACATCTACTCTGTCTGTATTCTTGGCTCTCTGTGTTCTTATTCATGTTCAATTCCTTCCCCAAAGTCGGAATGCAGTTACCTTAAGGGTGGGCAAAAACGGTCCCTATTTGCAAACATGTCACTATCTGTGAACCTCGGAGCTCTAGCCGAGGGACACACAAATCCAAAAACGTCCAAATCTGAGTGTAAAGAAAAAGGTAAAGGAGTCCCATAACCTAAGTGGTCGTCAGGGAGCGAGGCGTCAGAGACCTCAGCTTCTCTAGGGGCCAGCATATTGAGGGCAGCGGCGCCCATCTCCTCTCCCTTACTGCTTTATCTTCCCTGACCCTAAAGAGGCAGGTACTCATTTACAGCTGGGTGAACTGGGGGACTGTACTGAAGCCAAACCACGCTCGATGCTGCTTAACCTTGGCTGGGGGAAAGCGAGTGCTCTGACCACTGAGCCACCCCGTCCTCCCAATTCTGAGTGTGTCAGTCTTATCTCTGTCTGTATCTTCATGCTACTCTGTGCTTTCCCCTGTGGGGATGCCGGCAGGGGAGGGGGGGGGGGGGGGAGGGGGAGGGGGGAGGAATGTCAGTATAAAGAGCATCCCCACCCTCTGGAAATTTTGTGCTAGGAATTCCCTCTTATTTATTTATTTATTTATTTATACCACTTTAAGTCACGAGATTTCTCTGCGTGAAATTCGGGCTGCTCTCCCCGGGGAGAGCACGTCGCCACAAAGCAGCGCCACCCCCCCCCTTTTTTTTTTTTTTTTTTTGGTCTGCAACTGTATTTCTTTCCCTATCAGAGTGGCTTTTTTCTAAGAATTTTGCCAGGGACAACTCTCTTGTTGCCGTGGGTTCTTTTTCGTGCGCTGCATAATTTTCTGTAACACACGGGACCTCGGTTTATCGTCTCATCCGAAAGACTAGCGCCCAGACCACCACTCATGGTCTAATGGATGGGGGAAAAGTTTCGGGCCCAGACGGGATACGAACCACGCACACTTCCGACCCGGACTTTTCGCTTTCTAGACAGGCGCGTTACCTCTAGACCACCGATCCATTCTTTTCTATCCCTCTCTTTGTTTCTGCCTTGTTCCTTTTCTTACAGTCACCTCCTCCTTGTCTGTGTTCTGCCCTCTTGGTCCACTCTCCTGCCTGTTATCCAGACAGACTTCGAAGACGACACTTCTCCAATGCCCATGACGGCAGCGCTGGGC
Source organism: Rapana venosa (assembly GCA_028751875.1). Lineage (NCBI taxonomy): Eukaryota > Metazoa > Mollusca > Gastropoda > Neogastropoda > Muricidae > Rapana > Rapana venosa. Next base: position 5,910,136 of record CM054137.1, read on the forward strand.
CTGACTTGTCAGCTCGCTCATGTGGCAGACAACAAACAACAGTTGCTGTTTGAGCGTTCCGCCAAGACGACGACGAGAAGATTTGTTCTTAATTTCAGAGTTAATGTTTATGTCTGGCTCTTAGAATTAACGATTAATTAATCGCACCAGTAAACTTGATCTCTCCCGTTGTGTCTATCTCTTGAAAAAGCAGTGCAAAACGAACTCACAAATAACAAAACAAGTCACACATACACCCGCGCGCAAACGGAAAAATAAACGAGCGAAAGAACAGCAAAAACATTCTAATTGCAGAGAGTAATAGAGTAAGCAAAGATTGCCTTCTTACATTCAGCCCTTTAACGGCAATTACCCCCCCCCCCCCTCTCCCCCCAAAAAAACCAACCAAAAACCAAAACAACCA
>CM054137.1:5918038-5958038 GCA_028751875.1 Rapana venosa
GAGTCTTCGGAGTACAGTCCCTTGATTTTGCTTCTTCCTACTGTGTGTGTGTGTGTGTGTGAAGTGTAGTGTTTGTTTTCAAATTTCCAGAACAGCAAACCCGAGACATTCAAGATGATAAAATCTGACTTATACCTATGTAACTGATAGGTATTATTTTCCTGACTGATGTCAAGTGCTCTTTTGACGTAGACAGTACTTTTGAATACAGTTTCTTGAGTTAAACGATCACAAAAGTTTAATTGTGATTGTGGACTAGATAAAATTCTGACTTCAGAAAAACGATACCCAATTGGTCCTTTGACGGCGAAAATGGTCCTTTTCATGAGGAGAATTAGAATTCAGACTTGTAGACACAATAATGGCCAGTCATTGAGAGAAGAATGTGGAGACAGTGAGAAGCGGAGAAGGGACAGGCTTTTGTGGATAGAACTACAAAGGTGATGGTGGTGGTGGAGGAGGGGAGATGGGAGTGGGAAGGTTGGGGGCAGGGGGGTAAGGGGGGATGGGAGGTTCGTTGGAGGAGGGGGAGGAGGTTATGTTGGAAGGGGGCAGAGGGTCAGACATAGTCATTGTCAAGGGATTATATCTGACTGCTATGTGACACTGTCTCCCGCCCTGCCTTGTGTATGTGTCTGTCTGTCAGTCTGTCTGTCAGTCTGCCTGCCTGTTGACTTCATGAATCAGAGAGAGAAAGACATTATTATTTCTTTTATTATTTATTCTTTTATTTCCACGATAATGGAATAAGCATTCATGAGCTTTTTTTAAAAAAAACATCCTTTCCCCGTGTGCATGCAGTTTTGTAAATGTTTGGCATCCGTTCTCATCGGCACACAATGGTCTACTCTTCCGAAATCAGGTTTTGACACCTCACTGGCTGGGGGCTGCCCAGTGAGATGGATGACCTCTCCCACCACTGGAAGCCTCCCCTGGCGTCTGACTCTACGTCAAGTGAGTGTACAGACGTACAGCAGGCAGACTGCTGCTTCCCGTGTGGTGTCCACGCTGCAAAGCCAGGCTGGAGTGTGCCCTCTCCAGAGCGCAAAGCCTGGGTAGGTAAGTATGGAGGGCAAGCCGTTACCCATGCAGCTGACGCCCCCCCCCCCCCCCCCACGTCGCTGGAATGGTCCACTAGAAAGGCAGTCGCCAGTACTCATGGGTCCAGTGCCGTTGCAGGAGTTGCCAGAACGATGCTGTATACAGCCTCGGACTAGAGACTCTGACTCTGGATTTTTTCTCAGGGTTAACTCCCGAGGCCTTTCCTATGAGTAGGTATGGCCGGCCGCAAGGCAGCGGAGGTTTGGAATAAGTTTCCCTCTCCTAGATGGACTGACTGTCTTCCCAGACTGATGAACTAGCTCCGTCTGCCCACATGACACAGGGAGTACTGGCTTACGTGGTGACCAGTAGCAGAGGAGACCTCTGACCCGACTCGCAAACCAAACCAAACCATCATTCTTTTAAATAACTTTCTCTCTCTCTCTCTCTCTCTCTCTCTCTCTCTCTCCCTCCTCTCTCTCTCTCTCTCTCTCTCTCTCTCTCTCTCTCTCCCTCTCTCTCTCTCTCCCTCCAGAATTAAGCTGATAACAAGGTGATGATAGAAAACAGTGTGTGGGCTCTCTCCCCGCCTCCTCCTCCTCCTCGTCTGGGTCTGCCTGACACCAAGAGGAAACAGCGTGACTGGCTGTGGTCAGTGAACACACCTCCAAGTTTCCAGCAACAACAACTGCCACCACAGACAAAAACAAAGTAAGACATCAAAAAGAAAGAAAATGACAACACAAAGGACGAAAACACACACACACACACACACACACACACACACACACACACACACACAATCAAAACCAAACCTAAAAAGAAAAACCAAACAAAACACACACAAAAACCAAACCCCCCCCCAAAAAAGAGGTACAAAAACTTCTTTTCTGGTGGTTGTGTTTTCAGGAGCAGAGCACTTGTTATACGCGACACACCGCCTTCCTGCAGGTAAGACAATCCACTCAGCAAGGCGCTGTGTCTGTAATACAGGGCGCTGGAGAGGCCTTGGGTGCTGGCGGCATTCTTAACGTGTCTGCCCGTCTGATTTTGTTGTGTTTCTGCCAGCCTGCTTTTTGTGTTTCTGCCTGTCTGATTTTTGTGTGTGTTTCTGCCTGTCTGATTTTGTGTGTGTTTTTGCGAGTCTGATTTTTGTGTGTTTCTGCCTGTCTGATTTTTGTGTTTCTGCCTGTCTAATTTTTGTGTTTCTGCGAGTCTGATTTTTGTGTGTGATTCTCCCTGTCTGATGTGTGTGTGTGTGTTTTTGCCTGTCTGATTTTGTGTGTGTGTTTCTGCCTATCTGATTTTATGTGTTTCTGCCAGTCTGATTTTTTGTGTTTCTGCCAGTCTGATTTTTGTGTTTCTGCCAGTCTGATTTGTGTGTTTCTGCCTGTCTGCAAAGCAGTGAATAAACTACAACAGATCTTAGACCAACATTCTTAGGGTTTTGTTTTATTGTACGCGTGTGTAAATTAATATTACGAAGATGTGTACAGTAAAAGGCGGGTTTCCACACAAACTGACCTTAAAGTTTGCCAAAAAATATATATATTATTCTCTAAATCAAAGGTAGAAATCTCATTTTCTTTCTTTTCTTTAAAAAAAATTAAATCCCCACTCTAAATCCAGCTTAGGATTATGTACAAATAAATGCCCACTCCATCCATAAATCCATTTGGGGCAGTAGAGATTTGAAATAGCAACCCTGGACTGGAAGACCAAATAAGGAGTGATAAAGGGAAACAACCAGGAGGAGGGGAACTTTTCAGCAAAGAAGCAAAGAAAACCGAACACACACACACACACATACGCGCGCGCGCACGCACGCACGCACGCACACACACACACACACACAACCAAGCCAGCCGACCACATAGACAAAACAAAGAGCCCATAAATAAACATATAAACAAAATCTGGGTGATAATAACTTGATTTACGTTGAGGTTTGCCTTAGTTGTGTCTGCTACTGCCAAGCCCTTCGCAGCGCTGCTGTGTTGTTGTTGGTCGCGCGCGCGTGCGCGGTGTGTGTGTGTGTGTGTGTGTGAATGTGTGTGTGTGTGTGTGGTGAGAGTGAGGAGAGAGAGAGAGAGAGAGAGAGAGAGAGAGAGAGAGAAGAGAGAAGAGAGAGAGAGAGAGAGAGAGAGAGAGAAGAGAAGAGAGATAATTTTTCAAAGATATTTGATTATTTTTGTTGCTTGGTTGGTTTTTGTTGTTGTGTTGTGTGTGTGTGTGGGAGGGGGGGGGGGGGTGGGAGCAGGGAGATCAGCTTCGCAACAAAGCTGAAGTTGTTCAGAGCTCTCGTCATGTCCACTCTGCTGTTCAGGTGTGAACGCTGGACCTTGACTGCAGAACTGGACATGAAAATCCACACCCATGAAATGAAATCATTGAGAAGGCTTCTACTACACATCTCCTGCAGGACCACAGAACCAAGCAGTCAGTGTGGCCAGAGGTGACAGTCATGACAGCTGGGCCACAGCAACAAGCAGTCAGTGTGGCCAGAGGTGACAGTCATGACAGCTGGGCCACAGGAACAAGCAGTCAGTGTGGCCAGAGGTGACAGTCATGACAGCTGGGCCACAAGGACTACACACCCCTTCTGGCTGTGGATGTCCAGAGGAGGAAGCTGGCGTGGTGTGGTCACGTGACGTGACATAACTCTCTTGCCAAGACAGGGGATAAACACTGGAGGGAGGGAGGAAGGAGGAGGCAGCAGGGGCAGCAGACAGACAGACAGACAGACAGACAGACAGAGGAAGACCTGGAGGATGCAGAACTCACAGCACAGACTGGACCTGGACATGGCTGTGCTGTTGCTGCCAAAGGCTGAAGACAACTGACCAGCCTGAGAACAGTGTCCACCAACGGTTTCCTTTGTTTCCCCCCCCCCCCCCCCCCTCTCTCTCTCTCCCTTTCTCTGATTGTATGTGGATTGTGTCAGTCCAAAAGTGGTTTTAAACATGTCTGCCACTAAAGCTGTCCTGGTTCTACCTTCCCTTTATTCCTTCTTTCTTTCTTTCTTTCCTTTCTTCCTTCTTATCTGACTGATTGCAGAGTGTGTCACGTCAGATGTGGCCTTCACTGTTTTTGCTTTAGACTTTTGTCTTCTCTTTTTTCGTTCTTCCTCCCTTCCTACCTCCAGACTTGTCCCCTTCTGTCTGTCTTTCCTTCTGATACAGTGTGCCACGCTAACACTGTTGGTTTGTTTTTTTCCTTCCTTCCTTCCTAACTTTGCTGCAGATACTTTGGGCCTGTGTCCAGTATGACGATGACGATGATGACAATGATGATGATATGATGATGATAAGCGTGATGATAAACGTGATGAGGATGATGGTGATTATGACGATAGTGGTGGTGATGATGATGACGATAGTGGTGATGATGATGGTAACGATGGTGATGATGATGATGATAGTGATTATGGTGATGTCTGAAGAGCGTGGTGTAGGAGACAGGGGGAAGGAACTCCGCCTCCATTAGTCAGAAGACTTCCACTGAGTTCCCCCTACACCCCTCCCTTTCTCCTCCCCCCCCCCCACCCCCAAGTCTCTGCTGATAAAATATTAACAGTTTTATCATGGGAGAGAGAAGGAGACTAGGGTGACTGGGAGACACAGACACTTGGGGAGTAGAAGTCTGTGCGGATAGGGGAGGGGGGGGGGGGGGAGGAGACAGCGATATTTTGTGTACTTTCTTATCGCAGTGGCCATTTAAAAAAAAAGATAAACAAAAACAACCACCACGAACAACAAAAAACCGACCACCACCGCCACCCCTAAAAAAGAGAGAAGTATTTCTGTGCAGCAGTTGACAGGCGCCATTATGAAAAGGAGCAGTATCAAGTCCTCATATATCCAATGTCTTGTTTCCAAATATGGGGGACTCGTTTTGAGGCGAGTTTCTTCCCCTTGTTCAAGTTTGTAGACACTTTGGAAACCAGAGAAAGCTTCACCCAGACATACTGACACAGTCACGCACTCTTAACTTGAAGAACACACAGACTGATGACGTCACAATCACAATGTCGTCTCTCTCCATCTGTCTCAGTCTGTAAGTCTCTCTGTCTGCCTCTCTGTCTCTCTCTCTGTGTCTCTGTCTGTCTCTCTGTCTGTCTCTTTCTCTCTCAATTGTTGCTTATTTCATTACCGTCTTTAAATTAAAAAAAATCTATTTGAATAAAATATCTCTCTCTCTCTCTCGCAATTGTTGCTTATTCTATTACTGTCTTTGAATAAAATCTCTCTCTCTCTCTCTCTCTCTCTCTCTCTCTCTCTCTCTCTCTCTCTCTCTCTCTCTTAGGAAAGCATAAAAAGCAACATCTGCCATACTTTACTGAACACAACTTTTTTCATCATAGTCAAAGTGGCTTTAGAGAAAATCATTCATGTCATACTGCACTCAACAATTTTACAGAGCAATAGCATTTAAATATCAACAACAATATCTTAACTGGAGCAATTTTTGAAGACTTTGCCAAGGCATTTGACTGTATTGATCACAAACTCCTAGTAAAGAAACTGGCTGTGTATGGTTTATGTGCAGACTCACTAAAACTAATTACCTCGTTTCTTGATAAAAGACGACAAGCTGTTTACCAAGATTCAATTATGTCGTCCCTTTTGCCTGTGAAGTATGGTTATCCTCAAGGTTCGGTGCTGGGGCCCGTCCTCTTTTCAATACATATCAACGACCTTCCTCTCCATGTTTCTTCCACTTGTGGACTCTTTGCTGACGACACTACCACACATACAGCTGGTCATGATGTGAAGCCTACCTACCTCTGTAGGTACAGTTTTGCAAAAAGGCTTAAACAATCTAGCAGTGTGGACAGAATGTAACCACATGGCTCTCCATCCACTGAAATCAAAATTCATGGTGGTTGCAACAAGATAAAAGAGCCCAAACTTCAAAACTAAACTAAATGAAACAAAGATTTACGATGAAGTACTAGAAGTCAGTTATATAAATTACTTGGTCTACATATTGATAATAACTTGTCATGGTCAAACCATATTTCAGTATTTCCAAAAAATAAGTTATCTAAGAAGCTATTCCAACTCAACAGAATAAAACATTTCTTTGATCATCTTACTCGAAAATTGTTCTTCTAATTATAATAATAATGTATGGAATTTATAAAGCGCTGAATCTTGCAAAGCAACAAATCAAAGCGTTCTACGCTTACATAGAACCAGAACTTGACCATGCATCTACAAGTTGGGATTCAGCAAGTAAAAACTGTATATGGCAACTTGACAGAGTATATAAACGGTCTTTCGAGTTAATTCTCCTTAGAACTACTTCCTTGGAAATAAATAACTACAAAGAGTTGACCATTCTTCGTTTGAGTTTATATTGTCTCTTTAATAGAGGCGTATTTATGTATAAGATGATGAATAAACTAGCTCCACTTTATCTCTGTCAGAGGTTCCCTGCTAAACCTGTTCGTAACAAAAGTAGCGTTGTTACTCCTCGTCCAAGAACTGATCTCTTTATGTCATCACTTGTTTATTCTGGTATCAAATTATGAAACGAAATCCCAGTCTTTATAAAAGAGAAAAGTAGCCTTATCACCTTTCAAAAAACAACAACAAAAACGTACCACACATACTTGTTCAATTTCTTGTAATAGATGTTCTGTGTGTGTGCTTGTTGAACTTGGTGTGTGTGTCTGTGTCTGTGTCAAGCCAAGTCAAATTTTTATTTCCAGATGGTTCATAAATGGAGATGGTGTGTGTGTGTGTGTGTGTGTGTGTGTGTGTGTGTGTGTGTGTGTGTGTGTGTGTGTGTGTGTGTATGTGTGAGAATGTTCTCAATGCCCCTTCTGTTGGGATACAGTCTCTTTCTTTCCCAGGTTCATGAAGTGGACAGACAGACGGGCAGACAGACACATTATACGAGACAAGGGGACAGACAGTGTCACATCCTAGTCAGATATAATCCCTTGACAATGACTATGTCTGACCTCCCCCCCCCCCCCCCCTTTCCAACTCTCCCCCCACCCCCTCTCAACTCTTCTTCAGAGTCCACCTCTCCATTGTAGTTTCCCCTCATGTCTGCCGTCCTCTCTCCATTCTCGCCACATTTCATCTCTCAATTATGGGTAATTATGGTGTCTACACGTCTGAATTCTCATTTTCCTCATGAAAAGAACCATTTTCATCATCAAAAGAGCACTTAGGTGTCTTTCCCTCCAGTCAGAAAGCTTTTAGTTTTTCGTAATTCTATGATCATTTGTGAGAAACAACGGTATCAAACACACTGTCAGCCAAAGAGTACCGTTTCTACCAGTGAAGTAACGTGTGTCCAAAGAAGAAGGAAAACCTGTGGAGAGAAAGAGTCCCCGGCAACGTTGGGGAGAGCGCAAGAGTGCTGAAAGCCATTCTTTTTTCTACCCAAAGCCTGATAATACAATTGAACAGAAAAGTAAAAAGTGTGTGTGCGTGCGTGCGTGCGTACGTGCGTGCGTGCGTGCGTGTGTGTGTGTGTGTGTGTGTGTGTGTGTGTGTGCGCGCGCGTGCGTGCATGCAAGTGGGTACATATACTGACAGACTGTTTCGCTAAAAAAGAGTTTCAATCAACACAGTCACAAAGCAGCCCGGGCCTGAAGACACAACCCAAGTGCTGGTTCTTCCCCGTCTTTCTCTTCAGCCAGGGGAGGGTAGTGCTGATGATGCAGCGTCCCCGCTGACCAGGAGCCTACAGGCAGGACTTACAGCCTAGCCGACCTGTCCACCTCCCTCCCTACTTACTGTCTGGCTGTCCACTCTCCCTTGCTCCCAGACTGACCACCAGATCTCTGTCTCTCTCTCTCTCTCTCTCTCTCTCTCTCTCTCTCCCCCCCTCTCACAAGTCCTAGGCTTTCTCTGGCTCTCTTTCTCTATCCGCCTCTCTGTCTTTCAACCAATCGATCTGTCTGTGATTGTCTTCCTTTCTTTTGCTCCCCCCCCCCCCCTCTCTCTCTCTCTCTCTCTCCCTACGCCATTTCGATCTCCGTCTGTGAGTCTCTCCACTCTCTTCCGTCTGTACCCCCCCCCCCCCCCCCCCCCCGCCCCCTTCTCTCTCTTGTGATCTTCTAATTTTTATGATATATTTTCTTATTGTATGTATTTGGTAACTTTCATGTATATTGTGGGGTATGTTTGGTTTATTTTTGTTTTGGCTCTCATTGTTTTGTTTTAATTGTTTGTTTGTTCGGGTTTTCTTTAGGGGGGAGGGGAGGGGGGGGGGGGGGGGCGAGGCTGCTCGTCTGAGGGCTGGATGTAAAGAAGCAACTGCTGCTTATTCTATTGCCCTCTTTTTATAAAAACAAATCACAATGTTCAAATTCCTCTCTCTCTCTCTCTGCCCCCCCCCCCCCCCCCCCCCCCCACCTCCTGATTTTTTCCTATCTGTTCTTCGCTCCCCGCCTCTCTCCCTCTCTCTCTCCCCCTCTCTTTCTTTCTGTATCTCTCTCTCTCTCTCTCTCTCTCTTTCTCTCTGTCTCCTGTTCTCCATCTATCCCTCCCTTCTCTCTCTCTGTCTCCTGTTCTCCATCTATCCCTCCCTTTCTCTCTCTCCTCCTGTTCTCCATCTATCCCTCCCTTTCTCTCTCTGCCTCCTGTTCTCCATCTATCCCTCCCTTTCTCTCTCTGTCTCCTGTTCTCCATCTATCCCTCCCTTTCTCTCTCTGCCTCCTGTTCTCCATCTATCCCTCCCTTTCTCTCTGTCTCTCCATCTATCCCTCCCTTTCTCTCTCTGCCTCCTGTTCTCCATCTATCCCTCTCTTTCTCTCTGTCTCTCCATCTATCCCTCCCTTTCTCTCTCTGCCTCCTGTTCTCCATCTATCCCTCCCTTTCTCTCTGTCTCTCCATCTATCCCTCCCTTTCTCTCTCTGCCTCCTGTTCTCCATCCTATCCCTCCCTTTCTCTCTCTGCTCTCCTGTTCTCCATCTATCCCTCCCTTTCTCTCTCTGTCTCTCCATCTATCCCTCCCTTCTCTCTCTGTCTCCTTTCTCCATCTATCCCTCCCTTTCTCTCTCTACCTCCTGTCCTCTCCATCCTTCCCTCCCTTTCTCTCTGTCTCTCCATCTATCCCTCCCTTTCTCTCTCTGCCTCCTTTCTCCATCTATCCCTCCCTTCCCTCTCTGCCTCCTGTTCTCCATCTATCCTCCTTTCTCTCTCTGCCTCCTGTCTCCATCTATCCCTCCCTTTCTCTCTCTGTCCCCTGTTCTCCACTATCCCTCCCTCTTCTCTCTCTGCTCCGTTCCCATCTATCCCTCCCTTTCTCTCTGCCTCCTGTTCCCATCTATCCCTACCCTTTCTCCTCTCTGTCTCCATCTATCCCTCCCTTTCTCTCTCGTGCTCCTGTTCTCCATCTACCCCCCCCCCCTTCTCTCTCCTGTCTCCTTTCTCCCACTACCCCTCCCTCTCTCTCTGTCTCTGTTCTCCATCTATCCCTCCCTTTCTCCTCTGTCTCCTGTTCTCCATCTATCCCATCCCTTCTCTCATCTGCTCTGTTCTCCATCTACCCTCCCTTTCTCTCTCTGCTCCTGTTCTCCATCTACCCTCCCTTTCTCTCTCTGTCTCCTGTCTCCATCTATCCCTCACCTTTCCTCCTTCTCTGTCTCCATCTATCCCTCCCTTTCTCTCTTCTGTCTCCATCTATCCCTCCCTTTCTCTCTCTGTGCCCGTATCTCCATCATCCCTCCCTTTCCTCTCTGTCTCCTTTCCCATCTACCCTCCCTTTCTCCTCTGCCTCCTGTCTCCAAATCACCCATCCTTTCTCTCTGTCTCTCCATCTATCCCATTACCCTTTTCTGCAGGCGAGGCGTGCCTTGTCCTCTTTCGGGACAACAGGTCAGCAGAGTACGACACATCCTAACCTGTCTCTCACTCTGTCTGTCTCTCATGGACTCCTCCCTAACTCCCCCCCCCCTCCTCCCTTGCCATACACTCATACACCTTGCCATTCCCCCCCCCCCCCCCCCCCCCCACCCCCACTCCTTCTTCTGAGGCACAGATTGCCCGTCATGCCATTTTGTCGTCGTTCAAGAGATTTGCGTGCACTGGAAACAATGTCATGTGTATGTGTGGTTTGCGTGTGTGTCTCACAACACAGCACGCACGCACGCGCGCGCGCGCGCGCACCACACACAACACACTCACACAAACCACCACACCACACACACCACACACACACACACACACCACACACAGAAACACTTGACAAACACGTCCGTGCTGCACACACAGCAGCCACACGTGCAAATATTGACGCGAAAACACAGACGGACTGAAAGTGAACTAACACGGCACAGCCACACACAATAAGACAGCTAGCTATTGAAAACTCGCGCGCGCCGCGCGCACAACCACACACACACACACACACACACACACCCCTTTCGCACGCACACCCCGCGCTCTCATACACGCATTATTCCTCGTGCGCGCGCGGGTGCGCAAGAACTATCTCCATCTCTCCTTAGCAAAGTCCTTCCTCCTTCCAAAAACACACACAAACGAAGAGAGAGAGAGAGAGAGACTGAGAGAGACAGAGACTGAGAGAGAGAGACAAAGGGAGAGAGATAGAGACAAAGAGACAGAGACAAAGGGAGAGAGATAGAGATAGAGACAAAGAGACAGAGACAAAGACAAAGACAGAGAGGGAAAGAGCGAGATTTTAATTATTTTTAAATATTGATCACTTATTTATTTATTTTTTATTTCGAGGATAATGGAATAAGGACTCATGCGCTTGTTTACATCCAGGCCCCGTGTGTATGCAGTTTTGTCAATTTTGTCATCCGTTGCCGAGAGAGAGAGAGAGAGAGAGAGAGAGAGAGAGAGAGAGAGAGAGAGAGAGAGAGAGAGAGAGAGAGGGAGAGAGAGAGAGAGAGAGAGAGAGAGAGAGAGGAGAGAGAGGAGAGAGAGAGAGAGAGAGAGAGAGAGAGGGGATTCGTAATGAAGGAAAACGGTACCAGCGCGGTCCTATGTCTGACAGTAGCCTGTCCTGTTCACCTGTGGTGGTTCTCTTGGCCAGCAAGGAGAGCAGACAAGTACATTAACAAAACAAACGGGGTCACTTCTCCCTCGTTGGGGCACTGCACTGAAGTTTTCAGGCCCCGTGTCTCTGGGGCAAGTTGAACCTGGCGGCGCCCATCCCTTTCTTCGCAGCAGGGTGCATGCTGGGTATGTTGGTGTCATCTATTCTTCAACCATGCACCACTGCCCCCACCCTTGTATAAAAAGTGGAAGTGGTTTTAATGTGTGTCTGATACATTCCGTATAGAGTCATACATACAGCACGTTGGTTTTGACGTGTGCCTCAGACGTTCTACATACAGCACGTTGGTTTTGACGTGTGCCTCAGACGTTCTGCATACAGCACGTTGGTTTTGACGTGTGCCTCAGACGTTCTACATACAGCACTTTGGTTTTGACGTGTGCCTCAGACATTTTGCATACAGCACGTTGGTTTTGACGTGTGCCTCAGACGTTCTGCATACAGCACTTTGGTTTTGACGTGTGCCTCAGACGTTCTGCATACAGCACTTTGGTTTTGACGTGTGCCTCAGACGTCCTGCATACAGCCACACATACAGCTCGTTGGCTTACAGTCCCCTCCGAAAGATGTGGGGGAAAGGGGTCAGCACCAATGTGAACTCCGGGGGACAAATCCCCTCTGACGGACACTTCAGTGGAGACTGGATCCCGCGTGTTCAGGTGTCATCACACCACCAGCACAACTCTGTTATCACTTGATCATTCCACTCGGCCCCTAACTGAACATAGACCTATCCAATCTTGTCGTCTGTAGTTCAGACGACCGCAGACTCACCTCGTAGCATTGTAAAATCTCAGAATAAAACGGTGCCACTATGTACAGATTAAAACAGGGTTTACAACCAACTCTACAGTCGTTCCTTGTACCAACGGCCTGGAATAAAAAAAATACCATGACATGAGGTAGACTTCTTTCTAACAAGTGGCACATAAAGTGGCCTTGGTTTTACGTATGAACATTGGAAATACATTGTTTTCAATCCAACTTTTATAAAGTCATTTCGCAACAGAGAATGGGCAGACAGAACAACAAAGCCACTTTTAGTTACTGAAATAGCAAAGTATACAAGACAAGTTGTGCTCTTTAACTAAAAATTTTTTTTTTAAAGCAACCCAAATACCCACAAAACTACGTCTGTGTTTTCTCCTTTATCATTTCATGCATTTTCTAAAATAGAAATATATATATAAATGTCCCCTTTCTTTACACACACACACACACACACACGCTAGCAGTGCAGGGCTTCTCCTTGCTGGTAGCCTTATAGAGGCCCTAGCACTGCCAGCTCTAAGGGTACAAGCTAAGCTTGGGTGTGTGTGTAGGGTGTGTGTGTGTGTGTGTGTGTGTGTGTGTGTGTGTGTGTGTGTGTGTGTGTGTGTGACCACCCCAGAATGAGGGGTACAGGTGATGAGAGATTAGACGGGAAAGAATCCACACAATGATGGAAAAACCAATGTAATGATAGTATAGTATTGGAAATGAGATATTTTCTCATGAAAAACATATCAAAGTGGTTCCATTCCTCTTCTTCATACACATGCAACCTATCACAAATAGTTGTAACAAATTTAGATTTAAACACACACACACACACACACACACACACGCACGCACATACGAAGGTAACATACTTTGGCTGGGGGTTGATGGGGATTTTGGTGGTTGAAGGTGATTCAATCAAAGATCAACACAGTTACCAGACACAAACATCAGTACCAATCCAAACTTTTTACTTCCCTTCCTCCCCCCCCCCCCCCCACCTCCCCCCTGTCTGGTATCGATATATTTCCATTATGAAAAATCATCAGACACAAACAAGCTGGGGAGCAGACGACTGTGACCTCGCTATACGCCCTATCAAACATTGGAGGGCACCCCATCATCCAAAAATCTGCCCCCTTCTCCCCTAAACTTTACCTCCCCCGCCCCTCCCTCACTCTTCTTTCCTTCTTCCATTGTCTGCCCCTTTTAGTACGAGGTCGTTTGGTGACAAATGCAAATATTGTCCAGACCAAGAGAGAGGAGAGAGAGAGAAAGTGAGAGAGAGAGAGAGAGAGAGAGAGAGAGAGAGAGAGAGAGAGAGAGAGAGAGAGAGAGAGAGAGAGGCCTTTTCCAGAGAGAGAGAGAGAGAGAGAGGGGGGGGGAGGAGGCTTTTCCCTACCACATCACCACATAGAGTCCTTCCCTTGTCCTGTCACATCACAGTACAGACCAAACAACAACTCTGCAACAAAGTGACGTTTACTGTCATCATCAGACGGCCAATAAGAGAGTGTCTGTAGAATATGGCCATTGGTGATTCCGTGGCATGCACTTCTGAACAGGGCAAAACAGACAGAAAGACACCTGGGTCCATCCAGGCATGGACCCTGTATGAGGGGTGACAAGAGTGTGAGGGAGGGGGGGAGAGAGAGAGCGACAGAGAGGGAGAGAGAGAAAGAGAGTAAGAGAGAGACAGAGACAGACAGAGAGACGGACAAGCAGACAGAAACAAATATATACATTGATTTGTAAATGGTATCAAGACAACAATTTACCGCCTTCCAAACTGAAATGTGGCTCCCTTAGTGGTGGGCAAACACAACACTAGTGCTCACCACTGGCGAACCTCACAGCTGCAGCCTTGGATCAAACAACATGGAAAAAACAACATGGGCTTATTCTTGGCTCTTATATAAAAGTGCACCTAGAAGATACATATCCTTCTCATCTTAAGATATACACTGACAGATCCCTTAAAAACAAGGAGGCAGGGGCAGCATTCATCATTCCAGCTTTAAAGGTTGAAAAGTCCTATCACATCGGCAAAAATCACTCTCTTTACTGCTGAACTTAATGCTATTTTGATGGCTTTGTACTTTCTGCTTGATTTCCACAATACTGTTTGCAGATTTTGTTCTGTTGATTCTAAATCTGCGTTACAGTCTCTCAGTAACTCGTCATCGACCATTAGGCAGAATCTTATTACTGAAAGTAATTTGTTGGTACATTTTCTAATTCTGAGGGGTTCGAATGTTACTTTCTGCTGGGTTCCATCTCACTGTGGTATTCATTTTAATGAAAAGGTTGACAAAGCTGCCAAAAAGGCAGCAAAACGTGATAGCTATTCAACTGTTTTAGATATTCCTCTTTCTCTTCATGAAGGTTATGCTTTGCTTCAAAATGTTTGCTGGAAACATGTAAAAAAGAAACAGGAAGAGGCTGGTTATCCCCAGCATACTTGTTCAGTTCTGGATATTGAGAACATTCTTTGTACTCAGTACGGCTTTCAAAAATCCTGTACTAGAAAAATTGCTTCTCTAATCTACAGATTGAAATTAAATGCCTTTCAAGCAAAGTTGCCAAAAATATAAAATGTATATGCGGTGAAAATTTTTTTCAAATGTTCATGTTCTGTATCAATGTCAAGGTTTAAAATGTTTTTACCATCATTTCAAGATAAGTGTCTGCAGGAAGTTTTAACCAATCCAGAGTTATTATGTGAGATAGCCTTGTTTCTGTTGCAATCCCCAGTATTCTCTTTTTTGTAAAATATGATCGTCGGAATCTACATTTTGCTTTGTTTCACAGCTGCCATTACAAGTAGTTCACAATTGTTTGTTTTCCAACTTTAGAGTATTTTTCAATTGTTCGGGGTTTTTGTTAATTTTTTTTATATTTCTTTGCCATGTTTTTTTGCAACATACTGTTTATATAGTTTGGAATAGTCTTTTAATGTGCATTCATACCAACACGTATCTCTTCAAAAAGCCCTTATCTCATTATGCTGGGCCCCCCCTTCTGCCTCCATCGTCTAATATCGCTTTGTGAACAGGTGTAAAATTGAAGACACACACACACATTGTAATTTGCTAGTCCTGTCTCTATTGTGTGTTGTATTTCCTGTCCATCTTGTCTGTCCCTGCCTGTTTCAGTGTCAGTGAGTCTCTGTCTCTCTATCAGTCTTTTTGTCTTTGTCTGTCTCTGTCAGTTCATGGAAGGTATTGCTGTACATGTGTGTGTGTGTGTGTGTGTGTGTGTGTGTGTGTGTGTGAGTGTGTGTGTGTGTATACCAGTTTTCCTCAGCTTCTTACTGCACCAGTCATTAGTTGAATGCAGTTAAAAATAAACAAGGAAAATAGGCAGATAAACATGATGATTTCAGGTTAAAAAAACAACAACAAAAAAACCCTTGCTCAATGATGAGCAAGTACATGATGTGTACAGGTACTCATACTTAAAAAATTTTGTTGTTGTCTAGGTCCTCAGAAAACATGTGCAGGCTCTGTCTAATAATAAATGAGCGCTTTGATTTGTTGCTTTACAAGATTCAGCGCTATATAAATTCCATACATTATTATTATTATTAAACACAAAACAAAAACAACCTTTTTAAAAAAAAATATGTGCATTACTTCCCTGCCCCCTCTCCATTCACACACTCTCACAAACTTCTCACTTCCCCCACCTCCTGTACCCTGTGCATACACACAGAGGACAGACTGACAAACACACATTCATGTGCACGGGCACGAACCTCACACCTACAAGTACTGACCTGAAAACACAATCTGACTGAGAGACTGAACAACGCTGGCACAGCAGCACACAGCATCACAGGCATCAGTAAACATGGAGGATGCACACACACACAGACACACACAAGCACGCCCACGTGTGCACACACAGGCATCCACACACGATAATTAACTGACATTTCCAAGTCTCTCCTTTCATCCAAGACAGAATCATTTACAATCAGTAACAAAACTCAGGTAACAATTACTCCTCTCTAATAGACACAGGCCTACAGTTTCAGACTGTAAATCTTTTGCTGCCCACGGGAAAGCAGCCTAGCAGATGAAAATGACACAGAAACAAATCAAAAACTTGTTTAAAAATGTTCCTCATCAGGTGGCTTACATTCCACACGTAAACCCTGAAAATGGTTGTAGGTTTCTTTTCTATCAACGTTTTATGGAAAAAGTTCTTTACAAGCAATGGAGACGCTGAACAAAAACAAAATCTACATTTCATTTTGTAGAACAGAAGAAAAGAAAAGGACACATTCTGTATACCGCTTGGACAAGGTAGCTCTAAAGGGGTGACAGGTGGAGCTTTCATATCCCTGCATGTGGCCAGACCAAGCTGACTGGTACTTCTGATGGCAGATGAGTCAGACAGAAAACCCACAAACAAGGGGAACCAATATGGGACAGATTCAATCAAAGATCAACACAATAACCAGACACAAACATCAGTACCAATCCAGATTTTAGCCTCCCTTCCCACCTCAACTCACACCCCCCCCCCCTCCCCTGTCTGGTATCGATATATTTCCATTATGAAAAATCATCAGACACAAACAAGCTGGGGAGCAGACGACTGTGACCTCGCTACACGCCCTATCAAACATTGGAGGGCGCCCCATCATCCAAAAATCTGTCCCCCTTCTCCCCTAAACTTTACCTCCCCCGCCCCTCCCTCACTCTTCTTTCCTTCTTCCATTGTCTGCCCCTTTTAGTACGAGGTCGTTTGGTGACAAATGCAAATATTGTCCAGACCAAGAGAGAAGAAGAGAAGAGAGAGAGAGAGAGAGAGAGAGAGAGAGAGAGAGAGAGAGAGAGAGAGAGAGAGAGAGAGAGAGAGAGAAGAGAGAAGAGAGAGAGAGAGAGAGAGAGAGAGAGAGAGAGAGAAGAGAGAGAGAGAGAGAGAGAGAGAGAGAGAGAGAGAGAGAGAGAGAGAGAGAGAAGAGAGAGAGAGAGAGAGACCTTCCTTAGTCCTATCACATCACCACACAGACAAAACAACAACTCTACCACAAAGTGAAATGGCCTGTGAGGAATGTAGTTGAGGAGAGGAGGGGTAAGGGGTGAAGTGGGGGAGGGGGGATAGAAGAATAGTGAGAGGGAAGGAGGGGAGTAAAGGGGCGTTCAGGTAGGGGCCTGAGAAAGCTGAAGACTCTCACACTGAATGGAAAACAATGTCACAGGGACAGGCATTCTTAGCACCAGTCTGTGCGCTGACAGCTGAAAACTGTCCACACCACCAGACAGAACCGAACCATTCCTGTTGGAATCACACCACCAGACAGAACAGTCACACCACCAGACAGAACAGTCACACCACCAGACAGAACAGTCACACCACCAGACAGAACAGTCACACCATCAGACAGAACAGTCACACCACCAGACAGAACAGTTACACCATCAGACAGAACAGTTACACCACCATACGGCCTCACAGAAACCACACAGAGTGGAATGGACTGTGAGTGATGGAAGGAGGGAGGGAGGGAGGGTGCAGAGAGAGGAAAGAGGGGTGGCTGGTTCTTGAAGAGAGGGGAGGTAACCTCGAAGGCTGTCAGACAGAACAGCAAACACCATCAGGGAAACGGCCCCATACCAATGTCGGTACTTGCCATTGTCACCCACCAAACTTCCCCTAACAAAGTGGCGGACATTTTTCACTAGTGACTAGGCGTGAACTTTCTGAGAGTTAGCTAAGAAAGAAGTGTATACACACATCTACACTAATCATCTCGTCTGTTCCAGCAAAGCTGTTCCAGAAGAGGGGGGTCAAGTTTGTGGCAGAGACCAGCCATGGGTGCACAACACAGCATGGCAACACAAAACTGCAGCCTAGAAAACTGTGTGTTTAATACCCATGGATACAAGAACTATCAACCAAGCCCGCAGTGTCCAGACAGAAAAAGAGGATGCTAAAATCGAACTTGTGCCAGAATGCGAACCAGGAACATTGTCTGACACTCAGACACTGCAGTGACAGAAAAAAAGACTGTCTGAAACATATAGCATGGTGGAATACTTTGACTGCCGTTAGTGATCTTCAGTGATGTGACTGAAGCAGACACATGGAGACAACATCATGTGACTCAAGACACTGTGAAGGGCTGGTGTGTATCCTGAGCAAAGGAAAAGTGTACAGACAGTGATGACCTTGCGCATGAAGTTGTGATCACAATGGTCCCATCATAGAACAGTCAGGAAACCAGGAATGTGGGATGACTGATTGTTTTTATTTTGTCAAAATGGACCTTTCATGACCTATTCACGCTGTCAGGATAGGTTCAATCGTCATTCCTTCATCATACTGGATCATTGATGATGAAACCATCCCCATCCTGCACATGATTCCTTGTTGTCAGACAGGGCCTCTGACGCTAGCATCAAGTGATCAGAGTGTTCCTGCATGGCAGTGTCACCTCCAGGTCAGGGCTATGACGATTATGCTAGTCGTTCTACTCCGCTGCTCCTTTGGTGACGTGACTAGTATGTTCTGCAAAACTGCACCTTCGCTGGTATCCCCATTGTAATAATAATAATATATGGAATTTATATAGCGCTGAATCTTGGAAAAAACAAACAAATCGAAGCGCTTGCACTCAATCATTTACAGGCATGCAACTCTCCTTAAACATAATGAACAACAGATTTCAAATCCATGCGCGCGCACGTACGCACGCACGCACACGCACACACACACACACACACACTGAACAACACTTAGAAGGTGAAAGATGCTGTTGAAAATTAGGGACAGATATGTGGGGGGAAAGTCTCAGGTAGGAAATAAGTGTGTTTTGAGGCTGGATTTGAAGGTATCAAGTGAAGGCTTTTGGCGAAGTGAAAGAGGGAGGTCATTCCAGGTGGATGGACCAGAAACAGAGAAGGAGCGACGATCAACAGTGGTTTGTTTGAATCTGGGTATTCAAAAGCACAAAGTATCTGCGGCTGAACGAAGGGAACGGGATGGAGTGTACAGGTGAAGACAGTTACAGAGATAAGAGGGTGCAGATCTGTGGAGACATTTGAAACAAAGGGTATTGATTTTATACTCCAGTCTTTGTGAGACAGGCAACCAGTGAAGAGATCGCAGAAGAGGAGTGATGTGTTCAGATTTTTTCTTTCTTAGGACCAGTCGAGCTGCAGAGTTTTGTATGCGTTGAAGAGAGTGGATAGATGATGCTGGTAGGCCAGCCAAAAGAGAATTACAGTAGTCTAGTGAAGTCAAGTCAAGTCAAGTCATGTCCAAAACACTTAAATCACTGTCAGGTTTGATCTGTGAAGATATGTTTCATCATACAGATTTTAAACATTTGATGATTAGTATGTGAATCAGATTGACTTTAAGCCTTTGATGATTAGTACGTTTCATCAGATTTATCTTTGATGATTAGTACGTTTCATCACATTTATCTTTGATGATTAGTATGTTTTCAGACAGGACCTTTGATGATTACCCCCTTCAACAGATTGTGACTTTGGTATGATCTCACTGTGTCTCTGGTGAGGACGTCAATATCTTTGGTGATGACGTCACTGTCTTTGGTGATGATGTCACTGTGTATTTGATGATGATGTCACCATCAGACCTGATCTGTAAAGTTTCTTTCTTTTTACCATTAGTTTGTTCTATCAGACCGAACCCTTGCTGATTGTTCTGTCAATCTGATATCCGGCGAGGATTAGTTCACTTACTGTGAAGGGGAGGAAGGAGTAGGTTGATTCATGGTCAGAAGGTCATCCTGACCCGCTGAAGGTGAGCTTCAGTGACCGAGCTGATTGAAGGGGAGTAACTGTGGACTGGACATAAGAAGCAGCCTTCATCAGGGAAGGAGAAAGGGGGAAGGAGGTTGAAGGAAGAAAAAGGGGTGGTGTGGATGCATCTCTGCCTGTCTGTGAATCGGCAATCTGTTCTTATAGCCCCCCCCCCCCCCCTCCCTCTTTTTCTTCCTTTCTCATCCTCCTCCTTTGCAAGTCTCATCTGATATCCTGTCCCTCTGACAACCCAAGTCCTACTTGTCAAAGAGTCGCGGGAACTAAAATATCACGTCTCCATTTTTATCAGACTTTCATCTTCATCCTCACATCCTCCCTCCCTTCTCTCTCTCTCTCTCTCTCTCTCTCTCTCTCTCTCTCTCTCTCTCTCTCTCTCTCTCTCTCTCTCTCTCTCTCTCTCTCTCCAGCCGCTCCGTCACTCGTCTTGAGGACTTTGTTAACACAGGTCTTGAAGTGCATTCAGTGTTGGCGAGGAATCAACAAAGTCTAGACAAGAACTGTAAGACTCGTGTGTGCTGCTTGTTTATCATCCAAACAGCCCTTCCCACGCTAGTCCCAATCCCCAATTTATCCAACATACAAGCCACCGATCTGATGTAGTTCAACATACAAGCCACCGATCTGATGTAGTTTAACATACAAGCCACCGATCTGATGTAGTTCAACATACAAGCCACCGATCTGATGTAGTTTAACATACAAGCCACCGATCTGATGTAGTTTAACATACAAGCCACCGATCTGATGTAGTTTAACATACAAGCTACCGATCTGATGTAGTTCAACATACAAGCCACCGATCTGATGTAGTTTAACATACAAGCCACCGATCTGATGTAGTTTAACATACAAGCCACCGATCTGATGTGGTTCAACATACAGGCACGTGATGTGATGTGGTTCAACGTACAGGCACGTGATCTGATGTGGTTCAACATACAGGCACGTGATGTGATGTGGTTCAACGTAAAGGCACGTGATGTGATGTGGTTCAACGTAAAGGCACGTGATCTGTTGTGGTCTGTGCTTGAAGAACGAACGGCTTCTATTCCCACTTGTTCTGCACCAGCTATCCGAGAAATGAAACAGTGACTGGTGTGTAGACTAGTGACCCTGATCACAGGCAGGCTGTAGACTTCGTAGTATCATAGTTAATAGTAGTAGTGGTGGCGGTAGCAGTAGTAGTAGTGGTGGTGTTCGTAGTAGTAGTAGTAGTAGTAGAAGTAGTAGTAGTAGTAGTAGTGGTAGTAGTGGTAGAAGTAGCAGTAGAAGTAGTAGTAATAGTAACAGCAGCGGCAACAGTAGCAACAGCAGCAGTAGCAGAAGTAGCAGCAGCAGCCGAAAAAATGGTAATATGAGAAGGAGCAGCTGTTGTTGCTGTGTTGTTCAATATTTGTCATATAGCAGATCCACACCATGTGTAGTTTTGCTTTTCTTTAGAAAAGGGAAAAACGGCAGAGAGTAACAGGGACAGGGAAAAATATGCAACAGATGCACAGTCTGAGATCAGCACAGGGAACAGTCTCCATGATCTATTACGTCATGGGACAAAGGACTGACGTCTTCTTCAGCAGCCCGCTTCGTCACCACCACGTTCTTGTGTCTTTCTTGTTCTTGCTCTTTTGCACTTTTCTTCTTCTTCTTTTTTCTTTAAAAGAACCAGCCGTGTTTTTCCTCCTAATAAGACTTTTAGACATATTTTCAGGTGTTTTATGCTACACACGGACTTTTTATTCCAGTCATTTCAGTCTCGCCACTATGCACCCCCCCCCCCCTTTTTTTTTATAAAAAAAACGAAACTAATTTAACAAATATACACATGTTTTGAAACACTCTTTTTCGTTCTGTCAACACAGCTGCACTGTCAGATCTCAAAACACTACTCTGGAAAGTGTTTATGTAGTGTGGATCGGTGGTCTGTGTGGATCGGTGGTCTGTGTGGATCGGTGGTCTAGAGGTAACGCGCCTGTCTAGAAAGCGAAAAGTCCGGGTCTGAAGTGTGCGGCGGTTCGTACCCCGTTTGGACCGGAAATTTTTCCCCCATCCATTAGACCATGAGTGGTGGTCTGGGCGCTAGTCTTTCGGATGAGACGATAAACCGAGGTCCCGTGTGTTACACGTAATTATTTAGCGCACGTAAAAAAACCCACGGCAACAAGAGAGTTGTCCCTGGCAAAATTCTTAGAAAAAAGCCACTCTGATAGGGAAACAAATACAGCTGCAGAAAAAAAAAAAAAAAAAAAAAAAAAAGGGTGAAAGGGTGGCGCAGCGCTAAGTAGCGACGCGTTCTCCCGCTCTCCCCGGGGAGAGCAGCCCGAATTTCACGGAGAGAAATCTGCCATGACTTAAAGTGGTATGAAATAAAATCTGAGCGCTTTGATTTGTTGCTTTACAAGATTCAGCGCTATATAAATTCCATACATTATTATTATTATTATTATTAAACCAAATTTTCTTACACGAAACCCAGACTACTAAAAAGCTTAGAAACACCCACCCACCAAAACCCCTCCCTCCCTTTCCATTCTCCAAGATCGCCTCTCTCTCTCTCTCTCTCTCTCTCTCTCTCTCTCTCCCCCTCCCCTCCCCATGTCTCAACTCATATCCTGACTCATTGACAACCTCAGTCCTACTTGTCAAAAATCCATGAAACAAAACTGCCACATCTCCATTTTCATCAGACTTTCATTTCTGTGTTCCACCCCCCCCCCCCCCACCCCCCAGCGTTTCCTCCCCCCTCTCTTTCCCCTCCCCGGGTCATTTGTCTTGAAGACGGGTGTTAACAGACGTCTTGTGGCGCATTCAGGGGTCGTCTGGAATCAACAACGTCTAGACGGCGAGTGTGCCACTTTTGTTTTTCTTCTCTGTGGAAATGTCTCTTTCCCCATCTTTTCTTTTCTGGGGGGTGGCTGACTTGGATGGAGCGGGACAGAAGAAGCAGACGTGTGTCTGCGGAGTGATCCATGCCTTACGAATGTGCTTTGATTTTCTCCACTCTCTTTTCAACATGTCAGGTCATGTGATGTGATGGCAGTTTCTGATTTTCCCAACTTCTCACTTTCTTTGCCTTTGTCTTCATGTGAATGGATTTGTCTAACGTCTGGTCACTGAGAAGTGATATCAGACTATGAATTAAAGGGAGCGGGGGGGAGGGGGGGGGGGGGGGGGGGGGGGGAGAATGGAATGAGGACAATAAACCGAATTGATTGTAGAGTTAAATTCTCTAAAAATACATTTTTTTTCTTAAAAAAAATTAAAATGCGAGTATGTTAACAGTAAACTGAAGAATTTTCTCTGGTTTGTGAATTCATCCAGTATTCGTAAACGTTTTTACAGCAGAATTTACCACTTTTTTTTCTCAAAGCCAGTCTTCCAATAATGATTTTTTCCCCAGTGGCATTTTCAACTAAATCATCAATTACCGCAATGTACCCGGCCGTTTATTTCAATTTCTTGCCAAAAATCGTCTGATACATAAGGCTTTCTTAATTATGCGTCTTCATAAATATATATAAATAAATAAATAAATATATATATATGAGACACACACACACACACATATATATATGTATATATGTGTATGTATATATATATATATATAATATATATATATATATATATATATATATATATATATGTGTTGTATGTTTATTATATATATACATACATATACACTTTAGAGTATGAAAGTGACCAAGAACCATATTTAAAAAAACGAATTCAATATAGTCCATTAAAAAACTATTTTCGGTGTGATTCTTGCAAAGCTTTTAGAAAGGTAGTCAGTCATAAACTGGTCAGTGGCAGGTCTGGTGTGTCTGGTCATCAAGACTCTGATCAATCAATGCTGCGTTACATACCGTCAACACAACAATCGTCACTAGGACCTTTCTAAGCACCAGTCTGTTCTGCAGTGCTAAGTATTCTCAAAGAAAGAAGTGGTTACGAACTTTAAAAAAAAATCTCAGTATGTTACAGAGTCGAAAAGCAATTAGTGTCAATAATGCATTCGTAACCAGCGGTGGACACACACAAGTAGTAAAACCAGCCTTTCATTGACCACTGGCTGTGGTGTGTTGACCATGTCACAGCACAGGACGTGCTGTTGATCCCTCTCCACTGTATAACCTTCCATGTAGGACTGACCGCAACTGCCTAGTAATCTGCTTGCCTGCCCCCCCCCCCCCCCCCCCCCCTCCTCCTCTCTGTGCTAGGGAGGGAGAAAGAGAGTGGGAGGGCGGTTCTCTCCATTCCCCACTCTTTCTTACCTCCCTTGCCAACATCTCTCCCAGAACGGCTGCCCCAACACGGGCAGCGGCCCAAAGCTAAACCTCCTGCGCTGTCTAAAGCTCCGCGTCCATTCCTTCGCTCCTTCTTCTCAGGATCTGACCGCAACACGAACGACAACCCTGCCCGCAAGTACATGGTCACCTGCAGTTCCCAGATGAACAATTTTACCGACATACAGGATCAACATGATATAATGTTACACTTTATTTTTCCAATTAAAAAAAAAAATTTGTTACCTGTGTTTGTTCTTTCAATCAAAAAGCATTTTTTTCCCTAGACGATTTTCAATATTGTATTTTATCCTACTTACATTTACAGCAGATAAAATTCGCACTGCTCTCCCTGAGAAGAATGATTCGCTAGAACTGAAGAACCACCGTGGTGTTTTTTTCTTTTCCTAAGTTTTCCTGTCTGCAGGTGTGTGTCTGTCTCCATATAACATCAGCATTTTTTCTCCACAATTTTGCCAGGGACACAACTCTCTTGCTACTGTGGCATCTTGTCTGTACACTGAGCGGTATGTTGTAGACAGGGCCTCCCTCTGGCATCTCATTTAACTCACAACATCCGATCCTTGGGACGGGTCAGGGAGGCCAGAGTAGGCGTGGCTTATCTCAGTGACAGACAGACAGACAGACGACAGAGAGACAGACAGACAGACAGACAGACGACAGATAGACAGACAAAGAGTGGATGCTTCCCCTAGCACTGCTTGTTAGTGATGTGACGTCAGCTGCGCCTCCCCTTGTTCAGTTCAAATGTTAAAGTTTTGGTTTGTAAGTATACACCGACATACATTCTGTAACGTAAAAGATGATAATACAGTGAAAGCACTGTCTGTGAGAAATCAGAGCCTTGTACTTTGCCGCCAGTGCAAGAAGCCTGGTGGTTGTGTTCGCAGCGTCACTTCCCTCCACCGCTGCAGTGGGAGAAGCAAGGAGCAGCAGCGCGTGCAGCAGAGCGCCGTTCGGCCTTCCTCTATCTATCTATCTATCTATCTATCTATCTATCTATCTATCTATCTATCTATCTATCTATCTATCTATCTATCTATCTATCTATCTATCTCTATCTCTATATCTATACCTCCCCCTGTTGTGCCTTCCATCAAAAGACTGCCACCCACACTATCACTCATGGTCCACCGGTTGGAACGAAGAGTCTAGCTTCTGGCGGGAATTGAACCTGCTACCTCTCGCTTTCCGCACTGATACCTTACCCAGTTGGCCACGAGTACTGATTGTACTGACCTGCCCCCCCCACCCCCCCCCCCCCCCCCCCCAACAAAAGAGTGAAGTGAATCAAAGAGCTATTTCTTCTCCTTCATACACTTCGCCAAAGAGTCCTGGCTGCCTCTCATTTCACTCAGACGTCCATGAACAGGGCTGTAAATCTAATTTTAAGGCAGAATATTCTTTGTATTTGACTACAGTGTCTAGACAAATTAGCTGAAATTTGACAGATCCCTGGAGGGGGCCATGTCCGACATAGCACCGGCATGAAATCCAGTTAGCTTTGGGAAGGAATACGTCGCCCTTTTAAAATCACCTCTCCTTCTTCTTCGGTACTATTTAAACATTGGAGGGGGGGGGGGGGGGGAGGGGAAAGGGGGAGGTACTTATTTTGTACAGCTATTCTCTATTTCTGGTTTAAAGTTTCTCGTTTTGGCATTTTGTATACGCCTGTTAAAAATTATTAGAAATGATACACCACGTCTTGAAAATAACAAGAACTACACACACGCAACACACACACACACACACACACACACACACACACACACACACACACACACACACACACCCCCTACCTGGTCGACTTTTCGGCAAACTTTATATTGCATGCAAACTAGAAACGAAAGCCTACTTGAGAGAGAGAGGGGCAGAGATAGAGAGAGAGAGAGAGAGAGAGAGAGAGAGAGAGAGAGAGAGAGAGAGAGAGGGAGAGGAGGGAGGGAGAGGGAGGGAGGGAGAGGGAGGGAGAGAGAGGGAGGGAGAGAGACAACAGAGGGAAAGAGAGAGAGAGAGAGAGAGAGAGAGAGAGAGAGAGAGAGAGAGAGAGAGAGAGAGAGAGAGAGAGAGAGAGAGAAGAGGAGAGCAAGAGAGAAGGAGAGAGAGAGAGAGGAAAGAACAGAGAGAGCACAGATGACGTACCAGGAAGAGAGAGAGAGGAGAGAGAGAAGAGAGAGAGAGAGAGAGAGAGACAGAGACAGAGATACAGAGCAAACAGCTTGCACACATCCAGACTTCAGAAAATCAACCCCACAACACAAAGTCTCTCTCTCTCTCTCTCTCTCTCTCTCTCTCTATATATATATATATATATATATATATACATATATATACACAGCCCCTATTCTCCTCAAACCCTAAGGTGTCAAACAACAGCCCAGAAACAAAGAAAGTATTCTCTTGGATTTGTTTCGGTTGTTTTGCGTTTGGGTTTTTACATTTTGTTCTGGTTATGGTCATTTTTGTAGTTATTACATTACTGAATAAAAAATAAGTTAAAAAAATTATATAGAAAATAAAAACTATACAGATATAAAAAAAAAAAAGCGATGAAGAAAACCAAAGAAAAAATCAATGAAATAATAATAACAACAACAATAACAATCATAATATAATATAAAGAAAGGACCCTCCTCCCCGATCCTCTTAAAAGAACCCAAAACAAAAATTAAAAAACCCAAAACAATCAAAATGACATCAGCACACACACACACACATCACACTCTCTCTCCTCTACTCTCTCTCTCTCTCTCTCTCTCTCCCCTACCCCCAACCCCTCATTGGGTATCCTGGCTGACCTAATGACTAGCCAAGTGCCACATGTCAGGAAGCTATGGCACTCCAATGCCACATCGCCGTCCTCAGCAGCAGCAGCAGCAGCAGCAGCAAGATTTTTTACTTTTGTCTCCCCCCCCCCCCCCCCCCTTCCTCCCCCCGTCCATCTGTGGTATTGCTCTAGGGGCCGGGGTTAGCAGACGTCTTGTGGAGCATTCTGAGTTGGCTGGGGCTCAACAATGTCTAGACGAAATTTGTGCCAGTGTCTTCTTCTTCTTCTGTCCAAGTCACCCTCACTTGTCCCTCCATCCCTCCCTCCCTACCAACACGACAGTAACAGATAGGAGGGGGAGGGGGATGGGGAGGTGGTGGTGGCTCCTAATGGTTGAAGCAGCTCTAAAATGGCCATCGAGGTCGGCTGAGCTATCAGTATGAATGAATGAATGAATGAATGAAAGGTCATTGAACGGCAACTGATTCACTTGTCTCTGAGGGTGTTCTGATTGTTGTTGTTGTGTTTGTTTTGGTGCTGGTGGCAGTGGTGGTGGCAATCGTTTGGGTAAAAGTTTTTGACTGTTTTCTTGTTTGTCCACTGATCTCTACCCCTCCCCCTCCCCCAGGACTTTATACAACTTTGCTCCAGCTTCTTCCCAAAACGAGTTTAAGAGAAACAATCTCTTTTACATTTCAATAAACCCGTCCCCCCAAATGTCAGTTTAACAATCAGGAAAACAAGTATATTGCATGCACGCACACACGTACACATGGATACATACACATTCATACACGTATGAGCACACACACACCCAGGCACACATGGTCGCATGTGCGTACACACACAGATAGACATGCATGCACGCTATACGCACTTGCGCGTGCAAGCATACACACAGACACACATGCATGCACACACATGTACACATACCTGTATGCGCGCGCGCGCACACACACACACACAAACACACTATGAACCAATACACTATGAACAAAACAGCCAACTAAAAACCAAAGCCAACTCACTGCTCACTGTTATATTATAGTTATAATTTGAAAACAAGGTCCCTATTCTGAATTTTCCAAACATGTTAAACCTGCAGCAGATTAGCGACAAACACGTCTATCTTTTTTCACTGGATCACTGCCCTCACTGACCTCGATTGGCTTTCTGCTAAGTGCTTCACTGGCTCCCTGTAAAAGATCAAATCCAGTGTAACTGAGATCGCCATTCTGGGTATGGCTATTT
Source organism: Rapana venosa (assembly GCA_028751875.1). Classification (NCBI taxonomy): domain Eukaryota; kingdom Metazoa; phylum Mollusca; class Gastropoda; order Neogastropoda; family Muricidae; genus Rapana; species Rapana venosa. The sequence continues at coordinate 5,946,016 of CM054137.1, forward strand.
TGATCAGTCATTTCCAGTCTATCTTTACGCTTCGCTCAGTAAATACTAATCCCCTCGCGCACTGCGATGCCTCGCTGTCAAAATTCCCTAATTTAATGTATGCTAAAAACTGCGGGAGAAAGAAGTTTCAGTTTCACTGCCCCAAAGCTCAGCAATTCCCTGCCAACTTGTGTGTGTGTGTGTGTGTGTGTGTGTGGTGTGTGTGTGTGTGTGTGTGTGTGTGAGTGTGTGTGCGTGAGGTGTGTGTGTGTGTGTGTTTCAGCCACTCTGTAAAAGTTGTAGATGCGGGTAGATGGCAAGAATGGTTTGACTACTTGGCTAGAGACAAAGTAAAAGGAGAATAAACAAAATACACAGGATTGTTCAGTGTGTCTTTATGTAATAATTGTATTGTTGTTGTTGTTGAAGATGACGACGACGACTATGCATGATGATGATGATTGCTGTTGTTAAACTGTTTGCCATCATCGTGGTCGTCATCACCATTAAAGTTTTTTTCCCCAAATTTGCACTGAAGAAACGCTATTCTTAAACTCTTCGATTAAAGCATATGTTAAACGACTTCTGTGAAATGGATACAAGCGGTTACATAAGTCGTCCAAATAAAAGGACAGAAAAATAAGAATATAACAGAACAAACACAGACAAAGGCAACATGATAAAAACAATAAGCAAACAAACGCTGAACTGTTTCTATTATAAGCATATTGATATTTGCAAAAAGTTCTGAGCTACTTCTCTGTCTGTCCTGGTTCTTCAGCTTGAGCTCTGAGGATCATCGACAGTCAGATGGTTGCCTAGGTGATCGTTTTTCCCTCCATTAAGGTAGCCGCATTCTGACTTGGGGGACAGAGCCACTTCTGAACACTTGTTCAGCTGAAGAAGAAAACACCACTATCAGAAAGTCGTCCATATAGAAACCAAACTGTAGTTATGAATCTAACTGTCGTTTTTCAAAATTTCATTTCAAAGCAGTTAAACAGATCCAAAACACTCTAAAAATACTTAGTTCCTGGTCTTATTTAACAGGGACGGGGTTATTCTAAAATATAATACGATATCCCCGACTTTTAACCGATTCTAACTTTTTGTGCTCAGGTTACAGGAGGCGTGAGGATATTTCGGCCACCAGGTCATCAGCAGACAGGTGGAGAGATCACAGACCAGCAGATATTCCTTCTCCTGTTACACGAAACTGGACATCACAAGAAACTGTAGCCCTTGTCTCCTCCACTGATTCTGACACCTGTCTGTCCACTGATCCTTGCAGCAACAGCGTTGTTCCTAAGTTGTCTGTCCACTGATGCAGCAACAGTATTGTTCCTAAGTTGTCTGTCCACTGATCCTTGCAGCAACAGTATTGTTCCTAAGTTGTCTGTCCACTGATGCAGCAACAGTAATGTTCCTAAGTTGTCTGTCCACTGATGCAGCAATAGTATTGTTCCTAAGTTGTCTGTCCACTGATCCTTGCAGCAACAGTATTGTTCCTAAGTTGTCTGTCCACTGATGCAGCAACAGTAATGTTCCTAAGTTGTCTGTCCACTGATCCTTGCAGCAACAGCGTTGTTCCTAAGTTGTCTGTCCACTGATCCTTGCAGCAACAGTAATGTTCCTAAGTTGTCTGTCTACTGATGCAGCAACAGTATTGTTCCTAAGTTGTCTGTCCACTGATCCTTGCAGCAACAGTATTGTTCCTAAGTTGTCTGTCCACTGATCCTTGCAGCAACAGTAATGTTCCTAAGTTGTCTGTCCACTGATGCAGCAACAGTAATGTTCCTAAGTTGTCTGTCCATGATGAAGAAAAGGATAAATGTTCTAAGTGTCTTTCTCCAACTGAATTGCAAGCAACAGATGTTCCAAAGTTGTCTGTCCACTGATGCAACAACAGTAAATGTTTCCTAAGTTGTCTGTCCACTGATGCGCAACAAATAATGTTCCAAAGTTGTCTGCCACGATGCTGCAACAGTAATGTCTAAGTTGTCTGTCACTGATGCAGCAACAGTATTGTTCCCAAGTGCTGGTTGAAGCTCCAGGGAGGAAGAAGAAAAGAGGGAAAAAGGAATTACTACAGCGCCATATCTTGCAAAAACAAACCAAAACGCTTGCATTCAATCTGTTCTTACAAAAAGGCAGACACAGAAAGACATTGCTGGGTATCATCACTGCATCAACTAAAAAAAGCGTTTTGCTGAGATTCAGGCACTGGCACACGATCGTCATCAATAGAAAAAGCTGGTGTTCTCTTCAGTGTAGCGGCCCAAAGACCAGTCTGGGTTCAGGGACTGTTGCAGCAATGTAGAGCTTTTTGTGCTGGCTGAAGCAAAGTACTGGTGTCTGGTCTTCAGGGCAGATTCCACAGACTGATTCACCTCACGCAGATTTACACCTGGTAAGGACAGATCCAACTTGAAGGACAAAACTGCATTTTGCAGTCTGAAGATCTATTTGTAGCTACACAAATGGAACAGTCACAAATCTTGTTACTTATCACTAAGCCTGCAGTGAAGTTTAAGTGACCTTTTTTCGTTTTGTTTTAAAGACTATCAGAGACAATCACCAGATTCAAGAATCACAGAAAGTTTATGCTGCTACTCCTGAGATATAAAGGGTGAAACAACCATACAGGGACATTCACTCACGACAAACACGTTCAAACAAAGGACAGAAAGCGAAACTAAAAGGAAATAAAAGGGGATTCAAGCACACAGCACAAGCACGCTTCAAGCAGCAGAAGAAGGAAAGGAGACTAATTTTGCCCAAATACTTTTTTTCAAGCCCCATAAACAGACTGACAAATCCTGTTTTATCGCTGTTCTACATTTCTTAACCCTCAGTGCTAGTTATACAGACTTTTCCACCCAATTCAGAAACAGAGGGGAAAAGAAGAAAATCAATCTGTCTTGCTCTTCACGGTCTTTTAGCTCGTTGACTTTAATTTCACTCAGACGTCTGCGAGAGAAGATGAAAAAAATCTAATTTTAAGGGAGAATACTGCCTGTATTGTATTACAGCGGCTGGAGGAATGAGGTCTGCTGCGGGTGAAGGGGGAAGAAAGACCATCTGGCAGCGTGGCAACAGGAGAGGCCTGGTAGCCCAGTGGTCAACACACACACACACATATAACACAAGAGAGAGAGAGAGAGAGAGAGAGAGAGAGAGAGAGAGAGAGAGAGAGAGAGAGAAAAGAGAGAAGAGAGAGACAATGACAGTGGTTTATTTTAGCAAGCTTACTAGCCCATTCACAAAGGGACAGTGGGAAGAGGACTGGGCACAAACACATATTAACTAATAAGTAAAAACAATACACAACTGCCCAAATAATCATCGTGACATGGATTCCATATCGTGGTTTAACAGCTGCAGCAAACACAGGTACATTGTAAACTATGATGATTATCATTTTTAGCAGGGCGAGAAACAAAGGACAAGCACTTCTTTCTGCTGAAGCTTTACCAGCCCTTCAGCAGGACCTCACCTAACTCACCGAGGAAAGCGTTTTGTTAAGAGAGAGAGAGAGAGAGAGAGAGAAGAGAGAGAGAGAGAGAGAGAGAGAGAGAGAGAGAGAAGAGAGAGAGAGAAGAGAGAGAGAGAGAGAGAGAAGAGAAGCGAGAGAGAGAGAGCGAGAGAGGGAAGAGTGTGCTCGAGTTGCTCAAGTCTTCTGCCCCCCCTTCCAACAAGAACTTGAATGGTGGCGTGGGAACTGGTCTTCCTTTGCTCTCTATCTCTCTCTCCCTGTGCGAGAGAGAGAGAGAGAGAGAGAGAGAGAGAGAGAGAGAGTGTGTGTGTGTGTGTGTGTGTGTATGAGGTGTAATATTTTAACACCAGTGCTCACTTTTCGCACACAAGCAGGAGAGGGGGTGGTATGGAAGACCAGCAACAGTACCAAGGCAGCCAACGGATTCTGAAAACTTCACAGTGAAAAACCACCGAGACTGGAAATACTGGAACTTACATCATCCTGTAATTTGCCTTTCCTAAAACATTTCTGCACAGCGCCATACCCAGAAAGAGAAAACGCATAAGGAGCGGGAGTACACCTCCTGCCGTGACCAGGCTTGAGGTCTGCCAAACCCCACAACACGGAACAGGACAGCCAGGGAGGCTGGACAGTGCACCTTTAGAAAAATGCAAACAGCTATCTCGCAATATCACATGTTTTTGTTAAGTTATGTTTCTCTTAAACCATATAAAGCGAGTCCGTAACACAAGTAACCATGGAATTGACAAACTGCCGTCATTTCCACACAGACAAGTCAGGTGGCTGGAGACAGGAATAACTGGTTCAGCTCCTAGTTCAGGATCCAGCATCCCAGGATGTCTGGACAAGGGGAAGCAACAGCGTACAGCCGAAGCCCTGGAACCATCAGACGTCAGAGGCACAAGTGACACTGATCCCAGACAGACAGCAACACAAACCACTCCTGGTCAAGATTGGACTTCCAGACATACCCCCCCCCCCTCCCCCCTTCTTTCTAGTAATACCACCATCATCACGGCTGATACCATTACTGGAATTGTCTGTGCCATCCCACCTCCCCCTCCCCCCTCCCCAAATCTAAACCCCTCTATCTCTTATACCATTAGCCTCCCATCTTACTTCACCCTAACTCACACAGTCACCTCCTCCCCTCACCAATCAGCCCCCTACCCCCCCCCCCCCCCCAATCCACCGTTAATCCTCCTCTGAGTGGCCACCACCCAGCCCTCTGCAGACGTTGTCCAGTCCGTCCATAAGTGACTGTGTACGGTGGACAGTCAGAAAAAAAGGGGGATGAGGGGGGGGGGGGGGGGGAATCAGAAGAGGATGAAGTGGCTGTCTAGACAGCAGACAGACTACATCAGGGCCGACAACCCCACCTCCAGTCCCTTTCCAATGCCAGGTTCACCTCTCACCCCTCCCCAAACTGTCTCCCTCTCCCTCAATCCAGGTTCCCTTCCTCACCTCAAGCTTTTTCCATAGGTCCGTCGTACATGAAAAAACCAGAGGTCATCAGAAAAAGAGGGTACGTTGATTGGTCAGTCTGAAACCTTCGTTTCTTCAACCTCATCCTCCTGTTTCTCTTCAACTCTGTCTTCTCTTCACTTTCGTCTCTCTGTCTCTGTCTGACTCACTCTCTACCCTCACAAAATGTCCTCCCCCTCTGTCTCACTTTTGTCTCCCTCCCTCTCCGGCCAGTTCAGTGTCCCATGCGCGTCCATCACCTGTGCCCCGCGCCACCACTCCCCACACTCGGGCTCGCTTCCCTCCCTTGCTGCCCCTTCTCCGTGTGTCACTGGCCAGTTTCCACACCTTTCTGTTCTGGAGGAGGACAGCAGTCATCGCTAACCAAGGAAAAGACTTAGGTGACGTCACGCCAACTTCCGTGGACATTCCAAGGCATGGAAGGGCACACAGAAAAGATTAATAAGGGCTCTGAGAGAGAGAGACAGATAGTGAGAGAGAGAGAGAGAGTTAGAGAGAGAGGAGAGAGAGACGATAGTGAGAGAGAGAGGAGAGGAGAGGGAGAAGAGAGGAGGAGAGGGAGAGAGAGAGAGAGAGAGCGCTCTGAAATCTGAAATGATTTAATGCACGTTGGTCCATAGCCACAATACATTTCAAGGGGCAAGAATAGAAAAACGAAGAAAAAGAAATGTACGTTCTCACAAGGTTTGATAAGACCTTGGCATACATACCACGGCATGCACCCCCAAAATGTACTCCTACTTATAAATATTTCAAAATCCCAACTAAAGTGCTGACTGCAAAAGCAAGAAAAAAAAAGGACATCTCAATTCGTTCATGAGAGAGAAAGACAGAGAAAGAGAGAGGAGTGCGACAGGCAGGAAGAGAACAGACACAAAGTGACAGAGGCGGCAGGAGAGTGAGAGCGAGATAGATATATGGCCTCCTTTCTAAACAAACCATAGTTTTTGTTTTTAAATCTGATGAACCAATGTTTCATGAACTTAATCTGTTTGTGCTCAGATTACACAAAGCGGCAAGATATCATCCACAGGCCATCTGCAGATTGAGACAGGGAGATCACATAGCAGCAAGCATTCCTTTACACACACACACACCACACACACACACACACACACACACACACACACACACACACACACACACACACACACACACACACACACACACACACACACAACACGATGAATTCAACATAGTAACTCTTACTTTATTTCATTCTCTGACATTTTCTTCAATCACATTCTAATGTTACAGCAATTCTGAAAAATAGTCTGACACTGATATCTTGTCTTCATCAGAGACAAATCTACACAAACAGAAATCCAATATCACAAAATTTATGTAAGGCATCAATGCAGTCGGGTACTGTATTTACTGCTAGCAGAAAATCATTTTCGATTTTATGACTAATACTTGTTGGCCATGTTTGTTTTTCCGTGTTTCTACTTTCTGAGAAAAGAGGGAAAGCTTTCCTCTTGCCCCTGCCACTGAAGTAAGGGAAACCCTTCTATACTGCTTGAGGCAGTGTGAAGAATAGAAACATACCAATAGACCAGTTACTCACAACGAACAATTGAACAACAAACAAGCAGAAAACAAAATATGAAGGCAGTGTTTATTAGTTTAAATATATACATTACATTAAGTACAAAATACTGCAAAATTTCAGACAAAAAATAACCAGACTAATTGTGTCAAAACACCTTTTTCATGACTTATAAACTAACTCGAAGCAAATAAGGTAAATTCTGTTTTATCACTGCTCTACATTTCTTAACCTTTGTTGCTTGATACAACAGACTTCCCCTTCCAATCCAGAAAGAGGCGAAAAGAAGAAAACCAAAGAAGAAAACCAATCTGTCTTGCTGTTTGTTCATGGTGTTTTAGCACTTTGACTTTAATTTCACTCAGACATCCGAGACAGAGGATGAGATAATCTAATTTTTATAGAGAAAATTCCCTGCATTCTATTACAGTGTCTGGATGGTTAGGTTCAGTGTGGCAGAAACGTGGAGACAGTATTTGCCAGGGTGTCAGAAGAAGAGGTTCAGTGACTAACAGGTTTACGCTTTCATCCGGAAAGTGAAAGCTCTATAGTTTCAGTGACTAACAGGATTACGTTTTCAGCTGGAAAGTAAAAGGTTAATAGTTTCAATCTGATTTGAAGCTGGATTTTCTCCCCTTCCAACAAGACCTTAAGTGGTGATTTGCATGCTACACTTGAAGATAAGACCGTAACATGATATCATCATATCAATGTTTCTGTTTAAAGTCACACCCCTCTACAATGTTGTATAACAGTAAGTCAGTATTACAGACAAGCATGGACTCCACAGACTGATGACTTCCACACCGATACACCATGTGACTGCCGACAAGAGTTTCTGTTTCAGCGTCTAGCCAGGATATCTGTACAAGGGAGACAAAAGTCTACGTCTGAAGCCCTCAACATATTACTACACATCAACGGCAGAACTGAAACTGATCCTAGACAGACAACAACACAATGGTCAGAAGTTGACTATCATCACCATAAGACTCCCAGACAGACCCCCATCCTCATCTTTCTAAAAATTATTATTATCACCATCTCCAACACTGATACCATTACTGAAATTGTCTGTGCCCCCCCCCCCCCCCCCCACTCTCCCCTTGCATAAATCTCCACCCTGTTAAGATCTATACCCCCTCTCTCTTGAACCAACACCCCCCCACCCTGCTTCATCTTAACGAACAAAGCCCCCCCCCCCCCCCCCCCCCCCCTCCTGTTCAGTCAGTCCATAAGTATGAGCGGCAGACAGGAAGAACAACAGAGAAAGGGGGTGGGGGTGGTGAGAAGGAAGAGGAGGAGGAAATGGCAATCTACACAGCAGACATACAACATAAGGGGCCACCACCCCCACCTCCCTTTCCAGTGCCAAGTTCACATCCAACTCGTCCTCCCAACTTTCTCTCCCCTCTCCTATTATCAGGTCCTGTCTGTCACCTCAGGCTCTGCAGATGGTCAGTCAGACAGACAGACAGACAGACAGACAGACACAGAGGCCATTAGGAAAAGAGGACACGTTGCTTGGTCAGTCTGAAATCTTCTCTTTGACCTCATCCTCCTGTGCCCTTTATATTCTGTCTTCCCTTCAGCTTCCTCTCTCTCCCACAAAGTATCCCCCACTTCCACTCTCTCATTCTGTCCACCCCCTGTCCAGCATCTTGCTTTCTGGCCAGTCCCGTGTGTCCATCAACTGTGCCCTTCCCCACCGCTCTCCACACTGCTTCTCATTTCACCCTCCCCCCCCCCTGCTCCCTCCTCCTCATCCGTGTCTCCCTGGTACCAATGCCTGCGTGTTCCTAGCCTGGAGATGAACACCCGTCATCTCTGATCAGAGACAGACTCCGCCTTACAGTCCTGTCACCTCTGGGGACATTGTAAGGTAAGGAATGGGAGGGATGTGACAGATTAGCATGCTGATGCAAAAAGAAAAGAAAAGGAGAATAACAGTGGCCCTAAAAGGGAGAGAGGGAGACACAGAGAGAGAAACTGAGACAGAAAGAGGAAGACAAATAAAGAGAGAGAGAGAGAGAGAGAGAGAGAGAGAGAGAGAGAGAGAGAGAGAGAGAGAGAGAGAGAGAGAGAGAGGAGAGAAGTGAAATAGATGTATGGTCTCCTTTCTGGATACCCAAAGCTGAAAAAAATCTTATGAACCCACATTACATGAACATCAGCTGCTTGTGCTCAAGAGTACATCAAGTGGCAAGACGTCATTCACATAACGTCTGCAGACCAAGAAAACCAGACAAAGTTAATTCCAAATGTCACTCTTTTATCTGATTGTCTCACATTTTCTCAAATTAAATAACAGTGTTATACCAATTCTGAAAAAAAGAGCACTGATACCTTGTCTTCAATAAAGACAAATTCACATGTTAAAAACTCTAATATCTACGGCAGTATCACTGTCGGACAGTGTACTTACAGCTACACAGAAGGAACTACCATCTCTACCAACTCCCGTTTGGGCCCGAAACTTTCTCCCCATCCATTAGACCATGAGTGGTGGTCTGGGCGCTAGTCATTCGGATGAGACGATAAACCAAGGTCCCGTGTGTTATACAATATTATTCAGCGCACGTAAAAGAACCCATGGCAACAAGAGAGTTGTCCCTGGCAAAATTCTTAGAAAAAAGCCACTCCAATAAGGAAATAAATACAGACCCCCCCCCCCCCCCCCAAAAAAAAAGGGGTGGCGCTGCTCTTGTGGCGACGCGCTCTCCCCGGGGAGAGCAGCCCGAATTTCACGCCGAGAAATCTCGTGACTTACAGTGGTATAAATAAACCCCCCCAAAAATTAAGAACAGTTTTGAAGTTTATCACTAAAGCAGGCTGGCCATTTTTGTCAACAGTGTTTGAGCTCATTGAGAAAAGAACAAAAAACTTTCCGTTTGATTGAGCCATCATGTATTCAAGGAACCGCAATCCTTTTACTACATACCTTTTCCAAGTCTTCTGAACTGACTCAAATCACATTGGGTAAATCCTGTTTTATCACTGCTCTACATTTCTTAACTAACCTTTGTTGCCTAATAGACTATCCCAGCTAATTCAGGAACAGAGGTGAAAAGAAAAAAATCAATCTGTCTTGTTCTTCATGGTCTTTTAACACTTTGACTTTAATTTCACTCAGACGTCTGAGACAGAGGATGAGATAATCTAATTTTAGTAGAGAAAATTCCCTGTATTCTATTACAGTGTCTGGATGGACTAGGTTCAGTGTGGCAGAAACGTGGAGACAGTATTTGCCAGGGTGCCAGAAGAGGAGGCTCAGCCACTAACAGGTTTCTGTATCTACCTACAAGTGACAGGTTCATGGCTTTAATCTGGCCTCAAGACGGATTTTTAGCCCCTTCCAACAAGAACTTAGGTGGGTAACCTGTGAGCTAGTCTTTAAGGTGCGACAAAAAACACCAATATTTTTGTTTAAATAAGGCATCCTCAAATTTGATCATGGAGCAAATCAGTAGCACAGGTAGACATGAAATCCGCAGATTTGGGTCATGTTCATATGATCATTTGCATCACGTGACTGGTGACAAGAGTTTGCTATTCCAGCACCTCAAGTCCAGGGAAGTCTGTACAAGGGGAGACAAAAGCCTACGTCTGAAGCCCCCGAAATATCAGACATCGATGGCACAAGTGACACGGAGCCCAGACAGACAGCAACACAAAAAACACTCCTGGTCAAGATTGGACTTCCAGACATACCCCCCATCCTCCTCCTCCTCCTTCTAATAATACCACCATCGTCACCGCTGATACCATTACTGGAATTGTCTGTGCCACCCTCCTCCCCATATTACATCCACCCCTTCCAGATCTACACCCCTCTCTTTCTAATACCACCAGCCTCCCATCCTACTTCACCCTAACTCACACAGCCACCTCCTCCCCTCACCATTCAGCTCCCTCCCCCCCCCCCCCCCCCCCCCCCAATCCACCGTTAATCCTCCTCTGAGTGGCCACCACCCAGCCCTCTGCAGACGTTGTCCAGTCCGTCCATAAGTGACTGTGTACAGTGGACAGTCAGAAAAAAAAGGGGGATGAGGGGGGGGGGGTGTGTGAAGAGTCAGAAGAGGATGAAGGGGCTGTCTACACAGCAGACAGACTCCACAAGGGTCAAGAACCCACCCCACCCCTACCTTTCACTGCCACGTTCTCTCCCCCTACTCCCCACCAAGAGATACCGAAGACATTGCCTCTCCAACTTGTTCTCCTGTCTGTTGTACCTCACGCTCTGCAGATGGTCAGACAGAAGAAAAAAAACTACAGAGGTCATCAGAAAAAAGAAGACACGCTGCTTGGTCAGTCTGAGACCTTCCTTTCCTCAACCTCATTCTCTTGTACCTTCTCCATTCTGTCTTCCCTTCACTGTCCTCTCTCTCCACAAACTCTCCTCCACCTCCTCCTCTCTCTTGTCCACTTCCCTGTCATCTGCCTCTCTGGCCAGTCTGAGTGTCTCATCTGCATCCATCACCTGTGCCAAGCTCCACACTTCACCACTTTCACCTGTCCCAGAGTCTAGCAGACGTTGGGGCACCACTGAAGATTTTGCAACCAGCTTCCTCCACACATCACGGTTCTGAGATTTCACAGAATATCATTCCACTCAAGGCTACCAGTCCACTCTCTGAGTTGTCTTCCCGTCGTTTTCTCTGTCTGCCTTTTTGTCTGCCTCCGTGTACTGATCCCTGCAGGACAGTGCTGGCCCCACTTCTGACCATTTGGCCAACTCTGCTCCTTCCTTCTTGTCTGTCCTCACAATCCCTGTTCGTTGTGCTCCTGATCTGGGGATGGACGTCAGCCCCGCCAACCTCCAGGGACACGTCATGGTGTGGAAGGAAAAGGGAGACGTGCAGGTTGTTGTGGAGAGTGGCTGAGAGGAATCCAGTGGGTGTGTAGTGGTGGATGTGGTGGTTCGTGGATAGGGGTCTTTCAGACTGGAACCGAATCTACAATCTCTTGCTTTCAAAAATGGTACATTGCCACCACCACCCTCTGTCTCTAGGGCAGTCGAAGAAAAAAGTAAGCAAACCCAGGACTATGCAGGCTACACGTTGTGTGGGCCACAAGCACCCCCTGTTCCCCTTCTATTACGTTCCCTGCCTCCTTCTTCCTGGTACCAGTCACCTCTCTCCCCAACTCACAAATCCTGTCCCTTTGCTCACAAATTCTCTCCCTTTGCTCACAAATCCTGTCCCAAACCGTGGCGCCTGTCTCATCAGTGATCTCCCCCTCTCTCTGTGCAGCAGACAGGCAGACAAGGTCCGGCAACTCCGAGTGACAGAGGGTAAAGTGGACAAGCTGAAGGGAGGCCATGAGGGCCGGAGAGGGAGGGGAGGGGAGGGGGCAGGGGACACAGAAGGTGAATTGGCTGTCTAGACAGCAGACATACTACATTAAGGGCCAAGCTTAGAAACACTCCCCGTCTATCTGTCTGTCTATTTGTCTGTCTGTCTCAATCTGTTTCCAGTGATCACTTTTAGTGCTGATGCTGCTGCTGTTTAG
>CM054137.1:5963038-5995710 GCA_028751875.1 Rapana venosa
CTATATACACATACACCACACACACACACATATATACATACATACACATATATATATATATATCTATATATCTATCATATATATATTATATATATATATATGGCTGTTTTTTGTTTGTTTGTTTTTTGTTTTTAACTGGTTCTTCTTGCTTTGTGAAGTTTCTTTTTTGCCTATGTAAACAGTAACAGTAAGGGTAACAGTAACACATTTCAGTAGGACATCTACCACCACCTCAACTTCCATGCATTTTTTCCACGTCTAATATCACTGAGAGTGAACAGACGTAAAATCGAAGACAACAACAACGCATACATACATATATATATATATATATATATATATATATATATATATATATATATATATATATATATATATATATATATATATGTATGTATAGATGTATAGATATATATAGATATAGATGTATGTATGTATGTATGTTTGTAGGTATAAGGCTAGCTCCCACCCCTTTCTTAAACTTCCGATTGGAATTTTTCTTTTTTTAAATCACAGCAAGGCCACCTGCTCACAGAATCTGATTAGGATTTTCAAGATTCATACAATGATACAGGCCAAGGTCCCCTCTGCTACATTGCAATTCCGATCCAGACTTTGTATTCATACACAGGTCTAAACCTCCCACACGTAGATTATGATTCAGACTTCTTCTTCTTCACAATAATACAGGCATAGACCCCCATTCATGGATTTCAATCTGGATCTGGACTGATTATTCATGATCAATTCAGTACTACCCAGTGTGAGCATAACACAACAATCAAAGCAAAGAGTGCATGCAAACACCAAGTAACGGGGCATAATCAGTGCCAAAATAAACACTGTTTTCCCTCATCTACAGCACTCGCTAAACGGGAATGAAATGTCTGAAAACAGAAATAGCGAATAACTTCACTGAATAATAATGTCATTAACTTCATCAATTCAAGAACCAAAAATGGTATACTATATATCTTTAGGCTGGACCATTTTTTCTCTCTCGAATGCACTCTAGGAAAGGACAGCCCAGAACGAAGTGTACCTTACTCCTAGTGACCAGTGCCCTGACTGACAACTGACGTCAGCACTGACAAAGGCTGTGCTGTCTGACATGACGAACTGCCAGTCCCCGGACACTGACAGACGACCATAGTGGTGGGGGTGGGGGAGGGGGGGGCCAGACGAGTGCCCTTCTCTAGGACAGTGCCCTGCTGACAACTACGCACTAAGCTGTGCTCTACTACCTGCCAGTCCAAACAGACCAATGTTTAAGTTCAGAACTCCTCCCTCCTCCCTCTACTGGCGAATGCAGTACGTGCCCCTGACCACACACCCGCCATAACTACTGCTGTGTCTACCAACCCTTTGTAACATGTGGCAAACAGACCAATTTAGAGACTGTTTTACTCTCTCTCTCTCTCTCTCTCTCTCTCTCTCTCTCTCTCTCTCTCTCTCTCTCTCTCTCTCTTGCCTGGTGTGGTGAGAAAAGCCTCAAGTTTGCCCAATTACTGTGAATAAAAAGTTCGAGGTCGAGTTCTGTGTCTTTGGTTTTATTTTCCTAGCCTCAAAAATGAAAGGGACAAAAAGATGAAAACAAACTAGACAAAAAGATATAAATAACAGCCAAGAAAAAGTTATCCGGGAAAAAATACACGAAAGGTTTTTTCCCCTCCTATTTTTTTTAAAAAAAGTCACAGATTGTAAACTTTGAGGGCTGAAGAGGAAGTTGCTTTGTTTTGTTTTGAGTATAAGACTTTAGTTTCTTCCCCTCTCTCTCTCTCTGCCCCCCCCCCCCCCCCCCTCCACCGACACTGAGATGTGCTGCTTTCAGAACGAGGCCAGCACTGAATGGAGTGACAGAGAACACAGCTTCTGTTTCACTGTCTACTCCTGGCAGCAGGACAAGAGAAACACCCCCCCCCTCTCCTCCTCTACACCTACCAACCCTTACCCCATCCCTCCCGTAATACACTTTCAGGAATGGAAACAAACAAGAAGGATCAGAACTCCCAAATCAGACAGAAACACAACTCCATTACTAGTATCTGAAGCCAGAGCACAACACGAGCGCCAGTTCCCATACTGGTCACTATGGCAGAGTCACACTGGCGCTCCATAGACTGTGGCCCTAGGACGATGTCCTGGACTCGGGTACTCGACCTTCTCCTGCAGGCTCTTCTGTCTGTGGCTGTCGTCAGGTCTACAAAGGGCGGCCCTGCCCACTACCTCTGTTGGTCGACTCCTTTGAAGGTGGACGTTTTTTGTTTAATATTAAAATATTGTTTATCTTTTTTTATTATTTTGAGGATAATGGAATAAGCACTCATGTGTTGTTGTTTTTACATCCAGTCCTCTTGTGTATGCAGTTTTGTCAATTTTGTCATCCGTTCCCACCGGCACACGATGGCTTACTCTTCCAAAAAGCGGAACGGGTTTTAATGTGCGCGTAAGATGTTCTGTGTGCGTTAGCACACGGGACCTCGGTTTATACTCTCATCCGAAGGACTTTTGGGGAGAGTGGAGTCGGCACTGATGTTAACTCCAGAGGAAAAACCTCTTGAACGAAAATCGAACCCGGGTCAGCAGATCACGGATACTTCACTCTAACCACCAGGCTACAGGTTTCTAACCTGTGCATATCTACATGCAAGTGGCACACGGGATTTCAGTCTACAGCCTCATCTGAGGAACGTGCAGGAGAATGGAGCTGGTACTCAGGCTAACTCCAGCAGAGAAATCCCCTAACGCCAAATCAGCACAGAGAAATCCCCTAACGTCATTTCAGCAGAGAAATCCCCTAGCGTCATTTCAGCAGAGAAATCCCCATACGTCATTTCAGCACAGAGAAATCCCCTAACGTCATTTCAGCACAGACAAATCCCCTAACGTCATTTCAGCACAGACAAATCCCCTAACGCCATTCCAGCACAGAGAAATCCCCTAACGCCATTTCAGCACAGAGAAATCCCCATACGCCATTTCAGCAGAGAAATCCCCTAACGTCATTTCAGCACAGACAAATCCCCTAACGCCATTCCAGCACAGAGAAATCCCCTAACGTCATTTCAGCAGAGAAATCCCCTAACGTCATTTCAGCAGAGAAATCCCCTAACGTCATTTCAGCACAGACAAATCCCCTAACGCCATTTCAGCAGAGAAATCCCCTAACGCCATTTCAGCAGACAAATCCCCTAACGCCATTTCAGCACAGACAAATCCCCTAACGCCATTCCAGCAGAGACTGGAACCTGGGCCCCTAGTCACCTTCTCGTGAGGAGGTGACCGCCCTGCTCTGACCACGGATCTGTGCCAACCGCTCTGAAGTGTCCACACAGGGGCCAGTCCCAAAGTGACTGTTCCTATGGTGGGCATGGAAGGGGGGGTGGGGTGGGAGGACAAAAGTAAGACTGACAGCAAGAAAGAAGAGGGGAGGGCGGTGCGTGTGTGTGAGTGTGTGTGTGTGTGTGTTTGTGTGTGTGTGTGTGTGTGTGTGTTGAGGTCAGCTAGAAAAGGCCGAAATGGCTGTCTAGACAGCAGACATACTACATTAGGGCTGAGACCCCCCCACCCCCACCCCCTCCCTCTTCCTCTCCTCTCTCGCTCTTCAGACCCCATCTGTCACTGGACTGATGGTCAGACAGACAGACAGACAGACAGAAAGACAGACAGGCAGACAGACAGACAGGCAGACAGGCAGGCAGTCAGACAGACAGACGGTGAGGTGATGAGAAAAGAGATGGGGATGTCCAGTCTGTGACCTTCACAACCTCACCCTTCAGTGTGTCTCGTCTGTCCTCTCTCCTTCTGTTCCTCTCTCCCTTCACCCCCAGCCTGGCTTTCTTTCTTTTTATTTTTTAAAAAAAATTCCCAAATTCCACGGTCTGTTCCCAAGTTTTCCACTCTCCATCCCCAGAATGCTTCCCCAGTTCTCCCCACCCCCCACCCCTCCTTCTCTCTCTTCTGTCAAGTGTGTTCCCCAGAATTCCCACTTTCCAGAGCGTTCCCCAGAATTCCCACTTTCCAGAGCGTCCCCCGGAATTCCCACTTTCCAGAGTGTTCCACAGGATTCCCACTTTACAGTGTGTTCCCCAGAATTCCCACTTTCTAATGTGTACCCCAGAATTCCCACTTTCCAGAGTGTTCCACAGGATTCTCACTTTACAGTGTGTTCCCCAGAATTCCCACTTTCCAGAGCGTTTCCACTTTCCAGAGTGTCCACAGGATTCCCACTTTACAGTGTTCCCCAGAATTCCCACTTTCTAATGTGTTCCCCAGAATTCCTACTTTCTAATGTGTTCCCCAGAATTCCCACTTTCTAATGTGTTCCCCAGAATTCCCACTTTCCAGAGTGTTCCACAGGATTCCCACTTTCTAATGTGTTCCCCAGAATTCCCACTTTCTAATGTGTTCCCCAGAATTCCCACTTTCTAATGTGTTCCCCAGAATTCCCACTTTCCAGAGTGTTTCCACTTTCCAGGACTTCCCCCCTCCCCCCTCTGACCCCCCCGACCCCCCCCCCCCCTCCCCCCCCCCCCCCCCCCCCCCCCCCCCCCCCCCCCCCCCCCCCCTCCCATGCCTACTCCTCAGTGAGAACTCCCACCTGAAACCACTCCCTCCTCAACAGCCTTCCTGCACCCCCTTCCTTCCTCCCTCAATTGTCCAGCCCTCGCCGACCTCAGGACCCATCAGTGTCAGGGCTCGTTAACAACTCACAGCTCCGACTTACAGTAGTGTGTAGCCATACCCAGATCAAAACACACGAGATTAAACCCAACTCTTCGGTTCTTTCTCGTGTCAATGTCCTGATCACTGTGTAACGGCCACACCAAGGGCCGCCACCAAGTATCCTCATATTTTTTGGGTTTTTACTATTCCAGCTCCACCCCCCCCCCACTACACACTGCTTATACTCCATCCTTTACAACCTCCTCCTCCCCCCCCCATCCCCCACCATCCCCCACCCTCTACCCCAGGTTCCCCCCCCCCCCCCCCCCCCCCCCCCCCCCCCCCCTGACTGCTGGCATCCCCGTGGCCCCAATCCCGGCAGTGTTGGAGGCAGAACGGAGCTGACCGCTGGTGGGGAGGGAGGGAGGGGGGTGGAGGGGGAGGGGGGGAGGGCAGAGTCCTGTGTTTGCAGACTGCTGTGGCCCTCTGGGGATGTCTAGAGGCCGAGTTAAGGCGGCAGAGAGGATGGACAGAGAGGCGAAGAGGCACGGAGAGGGAGGGAGAGAGGGGGAGGGGGGGAGAGAGAGGGAGGTAGAGAGGGAGGGGGGGAGAGAGAGGAGGGGGGGGAGAAGAGGGAGGGGGAGAGAGAGGGAGAGAGAGGGAGGGGGGAGGGGAGGGGGAGAGAGAGAAGGGGGAGAGAGGGAGAGATAGGGGGGAGAGGGAGAGATAGGGGGGAGAGGGGAGGGGGGAGAGGGAGGGGGGGAGAGAGGGAGAGAGAGAGGGGGGGAGAGAGAGGGAGAGAGAGGGAGGGGGAGGGGAGAGAGGGAGAGAGAGGGAGGGGGGGAGAGAGGGAGGGGGGAGAGAGGGAGAGGGAGGGGGGAGGGGAGAGAGAGAGAGAGGGAGGGAGGGAGAGAGAGGGGGGGGGAGAGGGAGAGAGAGGGGAGGGGGAGAGAGGAGAGAGAGAGGGAGAGGGAGGGGAGAGGGGGGGGGAGAGGGAGGGGGGAGAGGAAGAGAGAGAGATGGAGGGGGGAGAGAGGAGAGAGAGAGAGGGGGAGAGAGAGAGGAGAGAGGGGAGGGAGGGAGGAGAGAGAGAGAGGGAGGGAGGGAGGGAGAGAGAGAGAGGGGGGGGGGAGAGAGAGGGAGAGGGAGGGGGAGAGAGAGAGGGGGGGGGGGAGAGTGGGAGAGGGGGAGAGAGAGTGTGTGTGTTTCTTGAAATGTTACTTGTCTTTGACAAGTGTAGATTGTGTCTTTGAAGGAAATTTGTATATTGAAAAAAACCCAGTCTTGAGTCTTTAATACGGTGGCTTATCATTTTGCCATGTAGGCCTACTCTTGCTTTTCAATTTCTGTTAGTATTTATATTATTTTTGGGTATACTGCTGTTAGGTTTATTCTCCTGTTGAATTCGTTTGTAATCCTCCATACCCCAAAAGGGGTGAAAGGAATTAAATCTTGAATCTTGAATCTTGTGTGAGTGCACATGCGCACGCACACGTGCATGCCTGCCATGTGCATGAAGGCTTGCGTGCAGGTGCAAAATTTTCTGCACAAAACACAGAAATCGTCACAAAACTCGAGGGGAAAAATGTATCAACTTTAGCCTGAAATTGTAGAAGCCTGGAGTCAGACAGGTTGTATGTAAGTTGAGGGCAGAAGGGAGGATCCAAGGTATTCCAGAGGCTTTGAAAGCAGACGTGATTACAGCCACAACACAAACTAATCATCCCCGTTGTTAAACAACACAAACTGACTACAGAACCTCGGTCTTCACATCACTAACTTGACCCTTAAAAATTTTTTTTTTTTCCTTGTTTGGCTTTGAGGTTTTTTGTTTTAAATCTATTGACCCCCCAAAAAAGTGGGTCTTTTCTATTATTTTTTTTTTTTTGGGGGGGGGGGGGTAAATGTTTTTAAAAATTTATTTATTTGTGTGTTTTTAATGTCTTTTCTTTTAATTGTCAAAGAAAGGGGAGAAGGAAATAGAGAGAGAGAGAGAGAGAGAGAGAGAGAGAGAGAGAGAGAGAGAGAGAGAGAGAGGGGGGGGGGGGGCGATAGAGGGTTAAAAGCTGTAAGTAGATTATTTCAACTTTAGTTGAGTTCCAGCTTTTTAACAGTTAAAAAGAAAGGGGGGGGGGGGGGTGGATATAGGGAAAGTCAGCGCCCTACTAAGAATCTGCAACAAGATCTGGCAGACAGGAAAATGGCCAACACCATGGACACAGTCACTCATCATCACCCTCTCCAAGAAAGGAAATCTACAACAATGCCATAATTACCGCACAATCAGCCTCATATGCCACCCAAGCAAGGTCATGCTGCAGATAATATTGAATAGACTGAAGCCACAAGCAGAGACCATCATTGCTGAGGAACAAGCAGGTTTCAGAGCAGGGCGCAGCACAACAGAACAGATATTCAACCTCAGAATACTATGTGAGCGGTACCTTCAACATCAACAAGAACTTTACCACGTATTTATCGATTTTAAGAAGGCATTTGACAGGGTGTGGCATGCAGCTTTGTGGGCAACCATGAATTTGTACAGCATCAATGCAAACCTGATCAGAGTCATCAAACAGCTGTACAGCGAGGCCACCAGTGCAGTGTACTACAACAACAACATTGGAGAATGGTTTCGAACAACAGTTGGAGTAAGGCAGGGCTGTCTACTCTCACCCACTCTTTTCAACATCTTCCTTGAGAGAATCATGGCTGCTGCACTGGAACATCATGAAGGATCAGTCAGCATTGGTGGCAGAACGATCACAAACCTCCGCTTCGCAGATGACATTGATGGAATAGCAGGATCAGAAAAAGAGCTTGCCAGCCTAACAGAACACTTGAATAAGGCCTCCAAAACATACGGCATGGAAATCAGTGCAGAGAAGACCAAACTGATGACTAATAACACCAACGGCATTAGCACTGATATCAGGGTTAATGACCAGAAGCTGGAAACAGTTCAAAGCTTCAAGTACCTGGGAGCCATTGTATCAGACCAGGGATCCAAGCCAGAAGTAGTATGCAGGACTGCACAGACAATAACAGCTTTGTCAAAACTAAACACCATCTGGAGAGATAAAAATATCTCACTTATCTCCAAGATTAGACTAATGCGCTCCCTTGTCATATCCATATTTCTGTATGCCTGTGAATCATGGACCCTGACTGCAGATTTGGAGAGAAGAGTACAGGCGGTGGAGATGAGATGCTTTCGGAGACTCCTTGGCATCTCCTACAAAGACCACATAAGCAACGAAAGCGTGCATAACAGAATCCAGCAAACCATTGGACCCTATGAGAACCTTCTAACGATCGTGAAAAAGGGTAAACTTAAATGGTATGGGCATGTCACAAGATCCAAAGGACTTGCAAAGACAGTTTTACAAGGCACTGTCCAAGGAGGAAGAAGAAGAGGCAGACCAAGGAAGAGCTGGGAGGATAACATCAGCGAATGGACAGGCCTAGAACTCAACAAAACCCTGAGGAAGGCAGAACAGAGAGAGGAATGGAGGGAAATGGTTGTTGAGTCTTTGAGAATGCCCCCACGGTCGTCAGACTACGGGACAGATAGATAGATAGACATGTGGTGTATAATGTGCTAGATATCTATTTTAAAAAAAAAAGAAGAAAAATAAATGGTGAATTTATTAAACGAAAGTTTAGGAGGGGGGGGGGGGGGGGGGGGTTGTTTCCCATCATAAAGATGTAGCTGTCACAACACTGAGAGCACTCATCAGGGGAAGTCATTTGTATTTCCTGCGGTCATCTCCCATGTCCTACTTCTGGCCCTCTACAGCTCTCCACCAGTGATTTGTAGCTGTGCTGTAATAAACACGAATCATGCTGCAGCTCAACTCCCAAACGTTATAACATGCTAAAATCAATCAATTAGTTAATATATATATCTCCTCTCACGCACACAAACACACACACACACACACACACACACACACACACACACACACACACACACACGGGATAGCCTAGTGGTTAGAACACTGCGCTCGCAATATGACGACCCGGGTTCGATTCCCGTTCAAGGGGGATATTTTCCTCTGGAGTTAACATCAGTGCAGACACGACTCTCCCCCAAAGGCCTTCGGATGAGACTATAAACTGAGGCCCCGTGTGCGAACGCACGCAGAACATCTAGAACATCTTGCGCACACGTTAAATCCTGTTCCGCTTTTCGTAAGAGTAGGCCATTGTGTGCCGGTGGGAACAGATGACAGAATTTACAAACCCCATACACACAGGGACTGGATGTAAAAAAGCAAACAAGTGCTTATTTCCCTTATCCCCGATATAAAAGAATTAAATCGACGGGCAGCAGCGCCGGGACGACAGGGGGGGGGGCCCCCCCCCAGGGGGGATGAGAAAGGGAGGGGAGCCGGGACCTCCAACCCCGGTTTTTCGTCCTCTTCCTTCTGTTCTCTCTCCTTCACCCCAGCCTGCTTTTTCTTTTTTTAAAAAATTTCCTTCCACTTTCCCGTTTTCCACCCCTCCCGAGCTCCCGTTCTCCCCCCCCACCCCTTCTCTTCTTTGTAAGGTGTTCCCAATTCCCCTTTCCCGTTCCCAATTCCCTTCAAGGGCCCCGGATTCCCTTCCGATTGTTCACAGCCCCAGTGTCCCTTCCCACTTCATGGTCCCAGTCCACTTTCCAACACAGATCTCACCAGGTTGTTCCCCCACTTTCCAGAGCTTCCATTTCAGGTGTCCACGGCCCAACGGTTCCCCAATCCTTTCAAGCCCGATTCCCACCAATTTCCCCGTTCCATTTCCAAGGTTCCCACGACCCTTAAGTTCCCAATTCCCCTTCAATGTTTCCCCTTCCTTTCTAGGTTCCCCGATTCCCTTTCCATTTTCACACCCTTCTGCCTGTTTCCCCTTTCCCCCCCCCCCCCCCCCCCCACCCCCCCCCCCCCCCCCCCCCCCCCCCCCCCCCCCCCCCCCCCCCCCCTCCCATGCCTACTCCTCAGGAGAAGTCCACCTGAAACACTCCTCTCAAACAGCCTTCCTGCACCCCTTCCTCCTCCTCAATTGTCAGCCCTCGCCGACTTGGACCCATGAGTGTCAGGGTTTCGTTCACAACTGCACTCGATTTAAAGCAGTGTGTAGCCATCCCAGATCAAAACACCGAGATTAAACCAACTCTTCGGTTCTTTCTCGTGTCAATGTCTGATCACTGTGTAAGGGGCCACACCAGGGCCGTCACCAAGTATCCTAATTTTTTGGGTTTTTTACTTTCCAGCTCCAACCCCCCCCTACACACACACACCTCGCTTATACTCCATCCTTTAAAACCCTCCCCCCCTCCCCCCCCCCCCCCCCCCCCATCTTACAAAGGTTCCCCTCCCCCCCCCCCCCCCCCCCCCCCCCCCCTGGGCTGGCATCCCATGGCCCAATCCGGCATTTTGTTGGAGGCAGACGGTGACGCTGGTGGGGAGGAGGGGGGGAAGGGGGGGGGGGGAAGGGGGAGGGGGGGGGAGGGGGAAAAAAGGGGAGGGGGGGGGAGGGTGGGGGAGGGGCAGAGTCTGTGTTTGCAGATGCTGTGGCTTGGGGGATGTTAGAGGCGAGTTAAGGCGGCAGGAGGGGCAGAGAGGCGAGAGGCACGGGAGGGAGGGGGGGGAGAGGGGAGAGGGGGGGGGAGGGGGAGAGAGGGGGGGGGGAGAGAGGGGGGGGGGGAGAGAGAGAGAGTGGAGAGGGGGGAGAGAGAGGGGGAGAGAGGGGAGGGTGGAGAGAGAGGGGGGAGGGGGGAGGGGAGAGAGGGGAAGATAGGGGGAGAGGAGAGGGGAGGGTGAGAGAGAGAGGGGAGAGGGAGAGAGAGGGAGGGGGAGGAGGGGGGGGGAGCGAGGGGAGAGGAGGGAAAAAGGAGAAGAGGGGGGGGGGGGAGGGAGAGAGGAGAGAGAGGGGGGGAGAGAGGAGAGGGGGGGGGGAAAGAGAGAGTGGGAGAGGGGGAGGAGGTGTGTGTGTTTCTTGAAATTTACTTGTCTTTCACAAGTGTAGATTGTGTCTTTGAAGGAAATTTGTATATTGAAAAAAACCCAGTCTTGAGTCTTTAAAACGGTGGCTTACATTTGCGATGAGCCTACTCTTGCTTTCAATTTCTGTTAGTTTTATATTATTTTGGGTATACTGCGTTAGGTTTATTCTGTGAATTCTGTTTGTAACCCTTCCATACCAAAAGGGTGTGAAAGGAATTAATCTTGAATTTGAATCTTGTGTGAGTGCACAGCGCACGCACTCTGTTGCATGCGTGTGCAGGGAGGCTTGCGTGAGGTTAAGATTTGCTCAAAACACAGAATCGTCACAAAACTCGAGGAAAAATGTATCAATTTTAAACCCTGAAATTGTAGAAGCCTGGAGTCAGACAGGTTGTATGTAAGTTTAGGACAGAAGGGAGGACCCAAGGTATTCCAGAGGCTTTGAAAGCAAGTGATTACAGCACCACAAACAATCATCCCGTTGTTCAAAAACCCCAAATGCTACAGACCTCGGTCTCACACCACTAACTTGCCCTTAAAAATTTTTTTTTTTCCTTGTTTGGTTTTAGGTTTTTTTTTTTAAATCTATTGACCCCAAAAATATGGGTCTTCTTGTATTTTTTTTGGGGGGGGAGGGGGGTTTTAAATTGTTTTTTAAAATTTTTATTTGTGGTTTTAATGTCTTTTCTTTTAATTGTCAAAAGGGGGGGAGAAGGAATAGAGATAGAGAAAAGAGAGAGAAGATAAAGAGAAGGGGAGAGAGAGGGGGGAGGGGGGGGGGCGATAGGGGTTAAAATTTGTAAGTAGATTTTTTCCAACTTAATTT
Source organism: Rapana venosa (assembly GCA_028751875.1). Classification (NCBI taxonomy): domain Eukaryota; kingdom Metazoa; phylum Mollusca; class Gastropoda; order Neogastropoda; family Muricidae; genus Rapana; species Rapana venosa. Next base: position 5,974,517 of record CM054137.1, read on the forward strand.
GGAGTTCAGTTTTAACAGTAAAAGAAAGGGAAGGGGGGTTGGATATAGGAGTGGGGTATGTGGTGTATAATGTGTAGATATCTTACAAATAAAAAAGAGAAGAAAAATAAAAGGTGAATTTATTAAACGAAGTTTGGGGGGGGGGGGGGTGTTGTTTCCATTAAAGATGTAACTGTCAACATGAGAGCACTATCAGGGAAGTCATTGATTCCTGCGGTCATCTCCATGTCCTATTCTGGCCTCAACGCTCTCCACCAGTGATTTGTAGCTGTCTGTAATAAAACGAATATGCTGCAGCTCAACCCCCAAAACGTTATAACATGCTAAATTCAATAAATTAGTTATCTTCCTAAACGTTTATACTGCTAAAATCAATCAATTATTTTAATCTTCTCTCTCTTTTCTCTTTCTCTCTCTCTCACACAAAACCAACACGCGCGCGCGCGCGCCGCGCGCGCCAACACACCACACGGATAGCCTAGTGGTTAGAACATTGCGCTCGCAATATGCCCCCCGGGTTCGATTCCCGTTCAATGGGATATTTTCCTCTGGAGTAAACTCAGTGCAGACTCACTCTCCCCCAAAGGCCTTCGGATGAGACTATAAAGAGGCCCGTGTGCGAACGCACGCCAGAACATCTAGAACATCTTGCGCACGTTAATTCTGTTCGCTTTTCGTAAGAGTAGGCCCTTGTGTGCCGGTGGGAACAGATGACAGAATTTACAAAACCACATACACAAGGGAAATGGATGTAAAAAGCCCAAAAAGTGCTTATTCCATTATCCTCGGGTATAAAGAATTAAATAACACATTTACACACCACACACACACACCCCACACACACCACACCACACACCACACACACACACAGAGGAAATCATAGCTGACAGTATCGTCATGCTAACGGCAATGAATGCCTTGTTTTATACTGTTGGGGTTTTTTTTTTTATTGATTAATATATGAAAGTTCAAGGAATGTGTGAAAACGTAACCCGATATAACTTGGGTTTAAAAAAAAAAAATTGTTTTTCAATTTAGTGTGCGTGCTTGTGTGTGTGGTGTGTGTGTGTGTGTGTGTGTGTGTTTGTGTGTGTGATTGTGTGTGTGTGTGTGTTGTGTGTGTGTGTTGTGTGTGTAATTGTGTGTGTGTGTGATTTTTTTGTGTGTGTGTGTGTGTTGTGTGTGTGTGATTGTTTTGTGTGTGATTGTGTGTGTGTTTTGATTGTTTTTTGTTGTGATTGTTTGGGTGTGGTGTGTGATTGTGTGTGTGATTGTGTGTGTGTGTGTGTGTGTTGTGTGTGGTGTGGTTGTGTGTGTGATTGTGTACTTCAGGTTTAGGGCCACTGTAGCACTCACATGTATACTTCATTCAGTCCGCAGGGCCCCCTTCAGAGGACTGTCTCCCCCCCCCCCCCCCCCCCCCCCCCCCCCCCCCCCCCCCCTCCCCACCTTCCCCCCCCCGATGTGGTCTGGTCAGTCCAAGTGTGGCTAAGGAAGATGGGGGGGGGGGGGGGGGGGGGGGGGAGGTCTCGGGGGGGGGGGGGGGGGCGGAGAGGACGCAGGGGGGGGGGGGGAATGAAAGATGGTGGTGTGGGAGGGGTGGTGGGGGGAGAGGGGGGGGGGACAAATGGAAGAAGAAGAAGCTGAAGTGGCTGTCTAGACAGCAGACAGACCGTACATTTAAACTGATTTGTTTCTCTCTCTCTCTCTCTCTCTCTCTCTCTCTCTCTCTTCTCCTCTCTTCTCTTTTCTGGCTCACGGTGCGATGACAGACAGACAGACGGGCAGACAGACAGACAGACAAACAGGGTGATCAGAAAAGAAGATGGAGGAGAACAGGAGATGGCCAGTTTGCTTGCCTGCCACCCTCACTTCATCCCCCCTGTTGTGAGGAAGGAGTGAAGGGCTCGCGGTCAGTGGTTCAGCTCCTGACTGGCACTATCTGGGATCGGGTTTCAGTTCCACCTGGGCAATTTTCCCATTTAAATGGACACTAGTTCCCTTTCCACTGTCAGGGGCCTGTCAGTCTTGATACCATCCCCACCTAATGGAAATTCAGTGCTAGGAATTCCCTCTTTTCTATCCCTCTCTTTGCTTCTGCCTTGTTCCTTTTCTTCCCGTCACTTTCTTGTCTGTTTTCCGCTTTCTTGGTTCACTTTTCCTGCTTCCCCCAAGGGGAAAAACTTTGAAAGATGTCAAATTCTTCCCACGCCAAAGTCGGATGCGCTGGGGCCCAAGTTGGTCAGGCGCTTACGGCAGCGCAATGCATTTTGTCATATGACAGACAACAACAATAGCTGCTATCTGAGCGTTCGACGACGAAAAAAAAGAATTGAAAATGTTGAGAATCCTCAGAGAGCACGTGTTTATCATCATATCACCAGCTCTCACCGACCTGTCTGTGCCTGTCAAAAGCACCATGAAGGGGGACTCCCCTTACAAGTGGAAAAGATGGTCACGCCACACCCAGCAGGCCCCTCTCTTTCCCCGTTTCCGCAGAGCGCGGGAGGTCCCGTGCAGCAGTGTGCCGGAATTTATGTCCCCTTCTTCTTCTGCAGCTGCTCTTGTTTCTGAGTGAGGCTAATGATGCCATTGGTCATCCCTTCCCCCCGGCACACAATGGCCCATCCTACTTTGGGGTTCTTCAGGGTGGGAGATGGGGGTTTCCGCTTGATTTATGACAATGATGACGATGATGATGATGATGATGATGATGATGTGACGATGTGATGATATAAAGTGTGGAATTCATACAGGCCTAGCGCTGAATCTTGTGAGCAAAAAAATCAAAGGGTTAAAATTTACATCATTACAAGCATGCAACCGTCCACAAATAAGATTAACATATATCAAAATTTAAAGAGAGAGAGAGAGAGAGATGGATGAGGGGAGGGGGGAGGAGAGAGAGAAGAGGGGAGATTTTTGGGGAGGAGAGAGAGAGAGAGAGAAACATCTTTATTCAACTGCGATTCCCACAAAACAACAGAATCTTTGTGTTCTGACATAACGGGCGCCCGGTGCATACAAACAGTTGACCCCAAGAGGCCCGTCTACAAAATATGGCGCTATATATAAATTCCTTTTTTTTATTATTTTTTATATTATTATCAATAATTATTACAAGGAACCCGGGTTTCTTTGTTTGCAGCAATGTCTTTTTTTAAAAAAAGTTTTCGTTTGAAGTTGTTTTTTTCTTCAAATTCTCTGGCATTGTGAGTCGATTTGTCTTTCACAAAAAATGTTTGTTCTTATTATTGCTGCTGCATTGGTTTTAGACAAAAAACCTGGGGGTGGGGGGTTGTTTAGTTTTTAAATCTATTTACTTACTTACTAATATTATTCTTTAAAGCGTAATATAGTACATCGTCTCAATTGATAGTGCTCTTATTGTATGACATGTTAGAATCATTAATTTTGTGCTCTGGAGTGTGTTTAAGCGCGTGTGTGTGTTGTGTGGGTTGTGTGTGTGTGTGTGTGTGTGTGGGTTGCGGGGTGTGTGTGTGTGCGCGTGTGTGTGTGTGTGAGCGTGACTGCGCATGTGTGTTGTGTGTTTGTGCGTGCGTTTATCATTTTAATGTATACATGGCTTGTGAACACTGGAATTCCTCTTTTTATGGAGATGATCAAGTGTGGTATTGGTATTGGTATTATCTTGTGCTGTGTGCGAGGTGATTGATGGTCGTTTCACTGTGCTGTGTTATTCTTCTGTGATAGACGTTTCCCCTTTTCTTTTCATGTGTGGCTTGTAACCCATGTATGACTTTCTCTGTTTGTGAGATGATACAGTGGTTGGATTGGTCAGTGTTGCGCGGAAATTTAGAGAGTGACAGGAAAAAAATGCGAGTGACAGGAAGAAATGCAGAGTGACAGGAAGAAATGCAGAGTGACAGGGAAAAATGCAGTGACAGGAAGAAATGCAGAGTGACAGGAAAAATGCAGTGACAGGATAGAAAAGCAGAGTGACAGGAAGAAATGCAGGTGCTAGGAAGAGCAGAGTGCAGGGAAAAAATGCAGTGACAGGAAGGTGCAGGAAGAAATGCAGAGTGACATTTAGAATGCAGTGACAGGAAGAAATGAGTGGCAGGAAGAAATGCAGTACAGGAAGAAATGCAGAGCAGGAAGAAAGCGTGACAGGAAGAATTTAGAGTGACAGGAGAAATGCGAGTGACAGGAAGAATGCAGGTGCAGGAAAAAATGCAGAGTAAGGAAGAAATGCAGAGTGACAGGAAGAATGCAGTTGACAGGAAGAAATGCGAGTGACAGGAGAATGCAAGGACAGGAAGAAATGCAGTTGACAGGAAAAATGCAGTGACAGGAAGAAATGAGAGTGGACAGGAAGAAATGAGAGTGACAGGAAAGAAATGCAAGAGTGAAGGAGAAATGCAGGTGACAGGGGAAGAAATGCAGAGTGACAGGGAAAAAATGCAGAGACAGGAAGAAATGCAGTGACAGGAAGAAAATGCAGGAAGAAATGCAGTGACGGAAGAATGCAGTGACAGGAAGAAAAGCAGTGGCAGGAAAGAAAGCGAGTGACAGGAAGAGGGAGGGGAGGAGAGGGGAGAGAGGAGAGGAGGGAGACAAGAGAGAGAGAGGGGGGGGAGAGGGGAGAGAGAGAGAGGAGGGGGGGAGAGGAGAGGAGGGGGGGGGAAGAGAGAGTGGGAGAGGGGGAGAGAGAGTGTGTGTGTTTCTTGAAATGTTACTTGTCTTTCACAAGTGTAGATTGTGTCTTTGAAGGAAATTTGTATATTGAAAAAAACCCAGTCTTGAGTCTTTAATACGGTGGCTTATCATTTTGCGATGTAGGCCTACTCTTGCTTTTCAATTTCTGTTAGTATTTATATTATTTTTGGGTATACTGCTGTTAGGTTTATTCTCCTGTTGAATTCGTTTGTAATCCTCCATACCCCAAAAGGGGTGAAAGGAATTAAATCTTGAATCTTGAATCTTGTGTGAGTGCACATGCGCACGCACTCATGTATGCATGCCGTGTGCACGAAGGCTTGCGTGCAGGTGTAAGATTTTCTGCTCAAAACACAGAAATCGTCACAAAACTCGAGGGAAAAATGTATCAACTTTAGCCTGAAATTGTAGAAGCCTGGAGTCAGACAGGTTGTATGTAAGTTGAGGACAGAAGGGAGGATCCAAGGTATTCCAGAGGCTTTGAAAGCAGACGTGATTACAGCCACAACACAAACTAATCATCCCCGTTGTTCAACAACACAAACTGACTACAGAACCTCGGTCTTCACACCACTAACTTGACCCTTAAAAAATTTTTTTTTTCCTTGTTTGGTTTTGAGGTTTTTTGTTTTAAATCTATTGACCCCCCAAAAAATATGGGTCTTTTCTTGTATTTTTTTTTGGGGGGGGGAGGGGGGTTAAATGTTTTTTTAAATTTATTTATTTGTGTGTTTTTAATGTCTTTTCTTTTAATTGTCAAAGAAAGGGGGAGAAGGAAATAGAGATAGAGAGAGAGAGAGAGAGAGAGAGAGAGAGAGAGAGAGAGGGGGGAGGGGGGGGGGGCGATAGAGGGTTAAATTTGTAAGTAGATTTTTTCAACTTAAGTTGAGTTCCAGCTTTTAACAGTTAAAAAGAAAGGGAGGGGGGTTGGATATAGGAGTGGGGTATGTGGTGTATAATGTGCTAGATATCTATACAAATAAAAAAAGAAGAAGAAAAATAAAAGGTGAATTTATTAAACGAAAGTTTGGGGGGGGGGGGGGGGTGTTGTTTCCCATCATAAAGATGTAACTGTCAACACTGAGAGCACTCATCAGGGAAGTCATTTGTATTTCCTGCGGTCATCTCCCATGTCCTACTTCTGGCCCTCAACAGCTCTCCACCAGTGATTTGTAGCTGTACTGTAATAAACACGAATCATGCTGCAGCTCAACTCCCAAACGTTATAACATGCTAAAATCAATCAATTAGTTAATCTCCTAAAGTTTATAACATGCTAAAATCAATCAATTAGTTAATCTCTCTCTCTCTTTCTCTCTCTCTCTCTCTCTCACACACACACACACACGCGCGCGCGCGCGCGCGCGCGCGCGCATACACACACACACACGGGATAGCCTAGTGGTTAGAACATTGCGCTCGCAATATGACGACCCGGGTTCGATTCCCGTTCAATGGGATATTTTCCTCTGGAGTAAACATCAGTGCAGACTCCACTCTCCCCCAAAGGCCTTCGGATGAGACTATAAACTGAGGCCCCGTGTGCGAACGCACGCAGAACATCTAGAACATCTTGCGCACACGTTAAATTCTGTTCCGCTTTTCGTAAGAGTAGGCCATTGTGTGCCGGTGGGAACAGATGACAGAATTTACAAAACCACATACACACAGGGACTGGATGTAAAAAAGCAAACAAGTGCTTATTCCATTATCCTCGATATAAAAGAATTAAATAACACACACACACACACACACACACACACACACACACACACACACACACACACACACACACACAGAGGAACATCATAGCTGACAGTATCGTCATTGCTAACGGCAATGAATGCCTTGTATATACTGTTGGGTTTATTTTTTATTGATATAATATATGAAAGTTCAAGAATGTGTGAAAACGTAACTGATATAACTTGGGTTTAAAAAAAAAAAATTGTTTTTCAATTTAGTGTGCGTGCTTGTGTGTGTGGTGTGTGTGTGTGTGTGTGTGTGTGTTTGTGTGTGTGATTGTGTGTGTGTGTGTGTGTGTGTGTGTGATTGTGTGTGTAATTGTGTGTGTGTGATTGTGGTGTGTGTGTGTGATTGTGTGTGTGTGATTGTGTGTGTGTGATTGTGTGTGTGTGATTGTGTGTGTGATTGTGTGTGTGTGTGTGTGATTGTGTGTGTGATTGTGTGTTGTGTGTGTGGATTGTAGTGGGGTGTGGTTGTGTGTGTATTGTGTACTTACAGTCAGACCACTGTAGCCACTCACACTGTATACTTCATTCAGTCCGCAGCCTCCTTCAGCAGGACTGTCTCCCCCCCCCCCCCCCCCCCCCCCCCCCCCCCCCCCCCCCTTACCTCCCGATGTGGTCTGGTCAGTCAAGTGTGGCTAAGGAAAGACTGGGGGGGGGGGGGGGGGGGGAGGTCTCGGGGAGGGGGGGGGGGGCGGAGAGGACGCAGGGGGTGGGGGGGGAATGAAAAGATGGTGGTGTGGGAGGGGTATGGTGGAGGGGAGAGGGGGGGGGGAAAAACTGGAAGAAGAAGAAGCTGAAGTGGCTGTCTAGACAGCAGACAGACCGTACATTTAACTGATTGTCTTCTCTCTCTCTCTCTCTCTCTCTCTCTCTCTCTCTCTCTCTCCTCTCTCTCTCTCTGGCTCACGGTGCGATGACAGACAGACAGACAGACAGACAGACAGACAGACAAACAGGGGTGATCAGAAAAGAAGATGGAGGAGAACAGGAGATGGCCAGTCTGCTTGCCTGCCACCCTCACTTCATCCCCCCCTGTTGTGAGGAAGGAGTGAAGGGCTCAGCGGTCAGTGGTTCAGCTCCTGACCTGGCACTATCTGAGGACTCGGGTTTCAGTCTCCACCTGGGCAATTTTCCCATGAAATGGACACTAGTTCCCTTTCCACTGTCAGGGGCCTGTCAGTCTTGATACCATCCCCACCTAATGGAAATTCAGTGCTAGGAATTCCCTCTTTTCTATCCCTCTCTTTGCTTCTGCCTTGTTCCTTTTCTTCCCGTCACTTTCTTGTCTGTTTTCCGCTTTCTTGGGTTCACTCTCCTGCTTCCCCCCCAAGAAACACTTGAAAGATGTCAATTCTCTCCCACGCCAAAGTCGGATGCGCTGGGCCTAAGTTGTCAGGCGCTTAACGGCAGCGCGATGCATTTTCGCTCATATGACAGACAACAACAATAGCTGCTATCTGAGCGTTCGACGACGAAGAAAAGAATTGAAAACTGTTGAAGAACTCCTCAGAGAGCACGCTGTTTATCACTCATATCACCAGCTCTCACCGACCTGTCTGTGCCTGTCAAAAGCACCACTGAAGGGGGACTCCCGTTACAAGTGGAAACGATGGTCACGCCACACCCAGCAGGCCACTCTCTTTCCGCGTGCCGCAGAGCGCGGGGAGTGTCAGTGCAGCAGTGTGCCGGAATGATGTCCCCCTTCTTCTTCTGCAGCCTGCCTCTTGTTCTGAGTGAGGCTAATGATGCACATTGGTCATCCCTTCCCACCGGCACACAATGGCCTACTCCTACTTTGGGGTTCTTCAGGGTGGGGAGATGTGCGGGTTTCCGCTTGATTTATGACAATGATGACGATGATGATGATGATGATGATGATGATGATGACGATGATGATGATAATGTGTGGAATTCATACAGGCCTAGCGCTGAATCTTGTGAAGCAACAAATCAAAGGGCTTACATTTACATCATTTACAAGCATGCAACCGTCCACAAATAAGATTAACACTATATCAAATTTACACAGAGAGAGAGAGAGAGAGAGAGAGAGAGAGAGAGGGAGAGAGAGAGAGAGATTTGAGAGAGAGAGAGAGAGAGAGAGAAGAACATTCTAATATTCAACTGCGATTTCGACAAAACAACAGACATCTTTGTGTTCTGACACTAACGGGCGCCTGGTGCATACAAACAGTTGACCCGAAGAGGCCTGTCTACAAGATATGGCGCTATATATAAATTCCATTTTTTATTATTATTATTATTATTATTATTATCAATAATTATTACAAGGAACGGTTGCTTTGTTTGCAGCAATGTCTTTTTTTAAAAAAAAGTTTTCAGTTTGAAGTTTGTTTTTTTCTTCAAAATTCTCTGGCATTGTGAGTCGATTTGTCTTTCACAAAAAATGTTTGTTCTTATTATTGCTGCTGCATTGGTTTTAGACAAAAAACCTGGGGGTGGGGGGTTGTTTAGTTTTTAAATCTATTTACTTTTCTTACTAATATTAATTCTTTAAAGCGTAAATATAGTACATCGTCTCAATTGATAGTGCTCTATTGTATGACATGTTAGAATCATTAATTTGTGCTCTGGAGTGTGTCTAAGCGCGCTGTGTGTTTGTGTGGGGTTGTGTGTGTGTGTGTGTGTGTGTGGTGTGCGCGTGTGTGTGTGTGTGCGCGTGTGTGTGTGTGTGAGCGTGACTGCGCATGTGTGTTGTGTGTTTGTGCGTGCGTTTATCATTTTAATGTATACATGGCTTGTGAACACTGGAATTCCTCTTTTTATGGAGATGATCAAGTGCTGGTATTGGTATTGGTATTATCTTGTGCTGTGTGCGAGGTGATTGATGGTCGTGCACTGTGCTGTGTTATTCTTCTGTGATAGACGTTTTCCCTTTTCCTTTTCATGTGTGGCTTGTAACCCACATGTATGACTTTCTCTGTTTGTGAGATGATACAGTGGTTGGATTGGTCAGTGTTGCGCGGAATTTAGAGAGTGACAGGAGGAAATGCAGAGTGACAGGAAGAAATGCAGAGTGACAGGAAGAAATGCAGAGTGACAGGAAGAAATGCAGTGACAGGAAGAAATGCAGAGTGACAGGAAGAAATGCAGTGACAGGAAGAAATGCAGAGTGACAGGAAGAAATGCAGAGTGCTAGGAAGAAATGCAGAGTGACAGGAAGAAATGCAGTGACAGGAAGAGTGACAGGAAGAAATGCAGAGTGACATGAAGAAATGCAGTGACAGGAAGAAATGCAGTGACAGGAAGAAATGCAGTGACAGGAAGAAATGCAGAGACAGGAAGAAATGCAGTGACAGGAAGAAATGCAGAGTGACAGGAAGAAATGCAGAGTGACAGGAAGAAATGCAGAGTGACAGGAAGAAATGCAGAGTGACAGGAAGAAATGCAGAGTGACAGGAAGAAATGCAGTGACAGGAAGAAATGCAGAGTGACAGGAAGAAATGCAGTGACAGGAAGAAATGCAGTGACAGGAAGAAATGCAGTGACAGGAAGAAATGCAGAGTGACAGGAAGAAATGCAGAGTGACAGGAAGAAATGCAGAGTGACAGGAAGAAATGCAGAGTGACAGGAAGAAATGCAGAGTGACAGGAAGAAATGCAGAGACAGGAAGAAATGCAGTGACAGGAAGAAATGCAGGAAGAAATGCAGTGACAGGAAGAAATGCAGTGACAGGAAGAAATGCAGGTGACAGGAAGAAATGCAGAGTGACAGGAAGAAATGCAGGAAGAAATGCAGAGACAGGAAGAAATGCAGAGACAGGAAGAAATGCAGAGACAGGAAGAAATGCAGTGACATGAAGAAATGCAGTGACAGGAAGAAATGCAGTGACAGGAAGAAATGCAGAGTGACAGGAAGAAATGCAGTGACAGGAAGAAATGCAGGAAGAAATGCAGAGACAGGAGGACCCCAAAGCTGACTGTGCTGTGTGGCGGCCCTCATCCTCTGCCACCCTGCCTGCAGTAGGCTACAGCCAGCAGAGGGGTGAGGCCTCCCTGAATCCTCTTGCTGGCATCAGGCACTTCACCTTTCCTAAACTGTTGTGTGTGTGTGTGTGTGTGTGTGTGTGTGTGTGTGTGGTGTGAGAGAGAGAGAGAGAGAGAGAGAGAGGAGATGAGAGAGAGAGAGAGAGAGAGAGAGAGAGAGGGAGAGGGAGAGAGAGAGAGAGACAACGACAATGACAAATTCTTTTATTTCGAGGATAATGAATAAGCACCATGTGCTTTTTTACATCCAGTCCCCGCCCTTAAGGATATATATGATAATAAAATAAAATAAAGCCCATAGCAATACACTTACACAGCTTACGGAAAAAATAACTACACAAAATCCCCACAAAAATCACCGAAGAGAGAGAGAGAAAAAGAAAGAAAAAAAAAGTAGCAACAAGTAAGAAAGAAGCAGAACAGAAAACACAGAAACAACCGAAAAAATAGCAAGACTCAAGAGCAAAACAAAAACGGCAACAACAAGGGGAGAGGGAACAACCGAATAGTCCCCCTCAAAAAAGCATCAACAACCCCAAACCCAAACCAATACAGAACCAAACAAAGCAAAACCTCTATAAAATAAAGGAGAACAAACCACGTAAATAGTTTCATTTTGGCTAACAGAAAGAAACGTCAATTGTAGAAGCAATTTGCATCCCCATGCACACGTACACACACACACACACACACACACACACACCACACGCACGCACGCACGCACACACACACACACACACACATACATACCCACACACGCGCGCGCGCGCGTGCGCACTCACACCATGCATCAATGTCAACATAAAATCTTTATGAATATCATGCATAGTCATAGAGAAGGACATCTGCATTTTGGAATTAGCTATACATAATTGGTACGATCTAAACAAGATATCAAAATAAAACATTCACTGAATCTCAAATACAGTCAATTTAGGGAGTAGAACTGAAATATTAAATCTGAATAAAGCATTCAACGGGCTACTAATTGTAAGTAGGGACGATTAAATCTATCAGCAAATAGTAAAAGGAGAGGAGAGAGAGAGAGAGAGAGAGAGAGGAGAGAGAGAGAGAGAGAGGGGAGAAGAGAGAGGAGAGAGAGAGAGAGAGAGAGAGAGAGAGAGAGAGAGCACAGTGCATTTTAAATCCATATGATATTGAATATAGTTTTCAATTCATCAACACTATCACCATTAGAAATCACTGTGATTTAACATTGTACATGTTAAGATCGTCCTAGAGTCATTATAAAGAAGTAGGATAGTGGAAAAATCATTTTAGAAGTCATTTTTCAATAACACAATTGCATATACAAGTAAAACATTCACACTTAAACAAGAGAGAGAGAGGAGAGAGGGGGGGGGGGGGGAGGATAATTTGGTATAATGCAAGGGAGGATATATTTACTTTGTTTCCAACAGATCAATTGTGGATTTTTATTTTTGATGCATCAAGTGGATGAAAAAATGACTTTTGAAGATTGTTAATGGTTGGTGTTGTCTAAATGAGTCAAGAAGGGAGTTCCACAGCACAGGGCCCGAGTAAAGTAAGCTAGATTTGAACAAATCTATTCTTGGGATTGGGACACATGGCTTTTCAGTATTTCTGGAATGATTCATTGGGAACTTGTCTTTTAAGGATGAGGGAAAAGTTCCTGTCATTATCTTAAACATCATGATGCCTTTGTTAAATCTTAGTCTTTGGTGTAGGGGAAGAATATTTAACTGAGTATAATCCACTTCTAGTAAGGTAGTCTTCTTCAGAAGAACCAGTTTAAGAGCACGTTTATACAGACTTAATAATGGTTTCATAGTGTTTGCACTAGCAGAATCCCACAGGGTTGAAGCATAATCTATTGAGGATTGTATATAAGCTTGAAAGAATAGTTTTCTTGAATGAAAGTCAAGAAAATGTTTGATTTTAGTCAGTTGGTATACTCTTTGAGACATGTATTTGCACAGATGGGATATGTGATGGTACCAGCTGAGATTTTCATCAATTGTTACTCCTAGAACTTTGTGGTGAGAGGCTTGTTCTATTGTTTCCTTTTCAGAGAGAGAGAGGAGAGAGAGAGAGAGGAGAGAGAGAGAGAGAGAGAGAGAGAGAGAGAGAGAGAGAGAGAGAGAGAGAGACAGACAGACAGACAGAGAGTGAGTGTGTGTGTAGATACGTCTGTGTACACGTGTGCTAGTGTGCACGTATGGAAGCACACGTGCAAGGTGTACATACATGATCTGTCTGTCTCTGTCTCTGTGCGTGCGTAACACAGATGTGTGTATGTATGTGTCTATGCATACGCGAACCTATCTACGTGCGCGTATGTTTCCTTGCGCTGCCTGCCTGTCTGCCTGCCTGTCTGCCTGTCTGTTTGCCTGCCTGCAATACGTACACACATCAGCACCCGAACACATCAGCAAACGTGTGTGTGAGTGAGTGAGAGAGAGAGAGAGAGAGAGAGAGAGAGAGAGGAGAGAGAGAGAGAGAGAGAGAGAGAGAGAGAGAAAGAGAGGAGAGAGAGTGTGTGTGTGTGTGTGTATGGCTTGAGTGTTGGTGCGCGTGCATGCATGCAAGCCCCCTCCTGTCTGGAGTCGTTACATAATGATATAAGGACGGGGGAAATCTGACTTCCTCTTCAAATAGCAAACGGCCACACAAAGCCCAGCGCCCCCCTCTTCCTCCCTCAAACCCAATAGTGACTGACTAACTGGATGGTACCACCACACGCCACTAAACCATCAAAACTGCACCACGCTAAAAACTCCATTAAAGAGATACAGAGAGAGAGAGAGAGAGAGAGAGGGGGGGGGGGGGGGGGTAGAAGGAGGAGGAAAAGAGGGAGAGGGGAGGAGGAGGGAGAGGAGAGAGAGGGAGGAGGAGAGAGAGGGAGAGAGAGAGAGAGAGAGAGAGGAGAGAGAGAGGAGAGGGGGGGGGGGGTTGGGCAGAAGGAGGAGGGAAAAAAGGGAGAGGGGAGGAGGAGGGGGAGGAGAAGAGAGGAGACGAGAGGAGAGAGAGAGAGAGAGAGGGAAGGGGGGGGGGGGGGGGGGGGGGAGAAGAGTCAGACAGAACGAATACTTTACAAATAATAAAATTCAACGAAAGGCTTTCAACCATATTGAAGGTAGGTGTGTAGGCGTGTGTGTGTGTGTGGTGTGTGTGTGTGTGTGTGTGTGTGGCGCGCGCGCACATATTGGATTTGAATATAGTTTATCAAGTGTGGGAAGAGGAGAGATGTTTAAGATATTGATTGGTTCATAGAGACAGAGAGAGAGGAGAGAGAGGAGGAGAGAGAGAGGGGGGGGGGGGGGAGAGAGAGAGAGAGAGAGAGGAGAGAGAGAGAGAGAGAGAGAGAGAGAGAGAGAGAGAGAGAGGAGGGAGGGAGCGAGAGAGACAGCGAGCGAGAGCACACACACACATGAAGGAAGACAAAGGGGAAGTAACGGAGACACGGAAAACGATACCAAAAATGGGAGACAGAGACAGAGACAGATTAACACTTAAAATGCAAAATATAGCACCCCCAAAAACAACAACACTAAACAACAAACAAACAACTGTATTGCCAACAGAGGCAGATAACACACACACACACACACACACACACACTAATGGTCTTGACTAGCCCGAGGCATTGATGTCGTGTTCATTTCCTGTCAGAATTTATCCTTTATGACGTGGGGCGGCCATTTCTTGCATACGTCTAATATCCCCCCCCCCCCCCCCCCCCCCCCCCCCCCCCCCTCCTCTCTCTCTCTCTCTCTAATGGTGGCCTAGACATATTGCATCTGTCTAGAAAACGGATGTCACGGGTTCGATTCCCGTCTGAACCTGAACGTTTCCCCGTCCACTAGACCTTGCGTGGTGGTTTGGATGCTGCTAGTCTTTCGAATAAGACTATACATCCACGCCGAAGTCGGATGCGCTGGGCCTGACTTGCCAGGCAGTTGAAGGCAGCGCGAGGCATTTTCGCTCAATGGACAAGACAATAGTTGCAGTCTGAGCGTTGGATGACGAAGGAGAGCGTTGACCCAGGTCCCCTGTGCAGCTGACTGCTGTTGCACATGAAGGAAAAGCCAGAGGAGCAAGAGAGCTGCTGCCGACATCTTCTTCTGGGGTGGAAAGTCACTCTGCTCTGACTGGGGAACAAACAATGATGATAAGCAGGAAGGTCGGATTTTGTGTATATGATTTTAATGGATGGCGCTGCTCTTGTGGCGATGACATCCTGCCAGGGACAGCAGCCCGAGTTTTAAGAGGAAAAAAAGGCGAGCGAGAGCGGAGAGAGAAAAGAGAGAGAGGGGGGGGGGGAGGGAAAAGAAAAGAAAGAGAGAGAGAGAGAGGAGGGGAGAGAGAGAGGTGAGAGAGAGAGAGAGGGAGAGAGAGAGACAGAGAGAGAGGGGGGGGGGAGAGGGGGAAAGAAGAGAAAAGAGAGAGAGAGAGGGTGAGAGAGAGGGAGAGAGAGAGGGGAGAGAGAGAGAGAGACAGAGGGGAGAGAGAGGGTGGGAGAGAGAAAGAAAAGAGAGAGAGGGAGAGAGAAAAGGGGAGAAGAGAGGGGAAAAGGGAGAGAGAGGAGGAGAAGAGGGGGGGGGAGAGAGAAAGAAAGGAGAGAGAGGAGGGGAGAGAGAGAGAGAGAGAGGGAGAGAGAGAGGAGGGAGAGGAGAGAGAAGAGAGGGGGAGAGAGGGAGAGAGAGAAGGGAGAGAGAGAGAGAAAATAGAGAGGAGAGAGAGGAGTGGGGAGAAAAGGGGGAAGAAGAGGTGAGACGGGAGAGAGAAGGGAGAGGGGGAAAGGGGAAAAGGGGGAGAGGGGGGGAGAGAGAAAGGAAGAGAGAAAAGAGGGGTGAGGAAGAAAGAGAGCGAGGAGGAGAGAGAGAGAAGGGGGGGGGGGAAAAGGGAGGGGAAGAGAGGGGGAAGAGGGAGAAGAGAGGGGGGAGAGAGAGGGGGAGGGGAAAAGGGGAGGGAAGAGAGAGGGAGAGGGGAGGGGGGGAGAGAGGGGAGAAAGGGGGGGGGGGGGGAGAGAGAGAGGGAGGAAGGGAGGAGGGGAGAAAGAGGGGGAGGGAGAGAGAGGGGAGGGGGGGGGAAAAAAAAAAGGGGGAAAGGGGGAAAAAAAAAAAAAGGGAAGGGGGAAGAGAAAAAGGGGGGGAAAAAAAAAAAGAAAAAGGGGAAAAAAGGGAAAAAAAAAAAAAAAGGGGGGGGAAAAAAAAAAAAAAAAAAAAAAAAAAAAAAGGGGGAGGGGAGAGAGGAGGGAGGGGGGAGAGAGGGGGGGGGGGGGGGGGGGGGGGGGGGAGGGAGAGAGAGAGAGGGAGAGAGACAGAGAGAGACGAGAGAGGAGAGAGGGAGAGAGTGAGGGAGAGAGAGAGAGAGAGACAGACAGAGAGACAGAGAGAGAGAGAGAGGGACAGAGGACAGAGAGATTCAAATCTTTATTTCGAGGATAATGAGAGAGAGACAGAACTCGAAATATTTATTCACAAAAAGGCCATTGGCCCATACATGAAGGGGGGTTGCCGAACTGCTTAGTATTTTAGTGAGAAAAATAAGGAAGCACAAAGAAACCAAAATGTTATTGTCTACCCACAACTACCACAATAAAAATCAGTTACAAAAACAAATCACTTAAGAAACCAAGATATATCAATTCTAAATCTTTACACAAATATAAAGCAAGGCTGCGCACAATCTCAGGGTGACTAGATGCCATGGGTAGACAGAATCTAAATAAATTAGGCTGTCTACTATACTTTACTGGAATGTAATTCTAACATCTGAGAGAGAGAGAAAGAGAGAGAGAGAGAGAGAGGAGAGAGAGAGAGAGAGAGAGGATTAGGAGCGAGAGACAGAGACAAACATGACATAGACACAATAACAAAATGAGATACGGAACACACCCACACCAACAATAACAACACAACACACACACTACAACACACACACACTACAAACACACACTACAACACAACACAACACTATAACACACACACACACACACACTACAACACACACACACCACACACACACTCACACACACACACTACAAACACACACACTACAACACACACACACACAAAACACACTACAACACACACACACACACAAACACTACAACACACACACTACAACAACACACACACTACAAACACACAACACAACACACACACTACACACACACACACACACACACACAACACACACAACACACACACACACACACACAAACTACAACACACAACACAACACACACCAACACACTACACACACACACACACTACAACACACACACACACAACACAACCACACACACTACACAACACCACACACACTACAACACACACCACACACACTACAACACACACACTACAACACACACACCACACACACACCATACACCACACACACACACACACACACACCACACACACACACACACACACAAGTCACTGACCTGGTGCGAACTGAAGGCTGCGGGGGACAGCGGCGCCTGCACAGGAACTGGGGTCACCCTCCTCAACGGCCGGGGGAGGCGACACCCCCACCTTCCGGGGCTGGGGGTCACCCCTCCCGCCCCCCACCCTTCCCCCACCCCGCCCCCCGTGAGGTAGAAGGCTGACAGGCCTCCCCGGGGGGTCTCGTGGGCGACGCCCCGTCCCTGGCAGGCTGGAGGAAGGGGGAGTGGTGGGGAGGCCCGGGAGGTGCGCCCCTGGGGGAGGCGTGTTGGCCCTGGCCAGGTCTGGCCATTCCGGCCGCGAGCAGACGAGGCGGGGTCTCTCCGGTGCGGTCGTGCCCGGGGCCTCGCTGTCCTCGCTGCCGCCGCTGCTGCGATAGAGTTTCTTCCGCAGGTCAAAAGGTCCCCGGTCCTGAAGAGAAGGGGGAGGGGCACCCGGGGGAGGTAAGGCGGAGGCCGTGGCCGTGGGAGCAGCAACAGCAGCAGCAACAGCAGCAGCGGCGGCGGCAGAAGTGGCGGGAAACGAGGGCGAAAATGAGGTCAGAGAGGTTGTCTTGGGGCCGTCAACAAGAGGTAGAGAGGAGGAAGGGGGCATACAATAGCCAGGGGGCAGGGGGTGGGGGTGGGGGTGCGTGCCCTGAGCGGCCAGGTAAGCCAAGACGGAGGAGGAGGAGGAGGTAGTAGAGGTGACCCCCCCGGCCTGCTGAACAGCTGCTGAGGTACTGGCGTGGAGGCGAGGTAGCTGGAAGGCCGTGTGCTGCTGCTGCAGCAGGGCCGGGGCGCCGCCCATCAGGCTGTGCAGCAACAAGGTCCCTGAGGCCGCTGACGACGTCCCGGGGACCGCCAGGAGCGGAGGAAGAGGAGGAGGAGGGGGAGGAGGGGGAGGGGGTGCCACCACCACCTTCGCTCCCGAAGAGGCCGGGGCCGTGCCCTGAATCAAAGAAGTGAGGTAAGAACGCTCCGCCAAAACGTTTGGAGGACGACCGCAGACTGACATCTCCCTGAACAACGTCACTGCCGCCCCACCCCCACCCCCGCCCCCGCTGACCCCGCCCACCCCACCCCTGAAGAGGAGGAGGAGGAGGAGGAGGAGGGCGGGGGCCGCAGAGCGGGGAAGGCAGCCGAGGCATCTTCATGTGCAACCCCTGAGTTCTGTTGGCTGACGCCGCCACTACCACCACCACCGCCACTACCACAACTACTACTACTACTGTGACCACCACCACCACCACCACCACCACTTCTCTCAGCCTGCCGGTGGTGGGGGTGGTGGTGGTGGTGGTGGTGGAGGTGGTGTTCGCGAAGCGCGGCACTTTTCCCCCCGCTGAAAGCAGAGGGGGAGCAAGTCTTCTGGCCGTTGCTGCTGCTGCTGCTGGCGGCTCTGTCTCTACTCGTCCCCTGGTCAGCAGGGGGGGCGGGCCCCTGAGGCGGAAGGAGGAGAGGAGGGCCCCGCCGACCCTCCCCTGCTGAAGAAGCGGCCGTGACCTTGCTGGAGAACAGCTGGCGAAGGATGCCCCCACCACCACCACGAGTCTTGACGAAGCTCCCCGAGTCAGCAGCAGCAGACGACGCCTCTGTCTCTGGGCAAGCTGACGAGGTCGTCCTCCCTGAGGTGTCCCCGGCCGTCACTGCCCTGCATCCCTGACCTGAGGGGGAGGAGCAGGGAGAGGAGGAGGACCTGGCAGAGTTCTTTCCCGGACCTTGCGAAGACGTCTCCTCCTCCTCCTCCCTCCTACCCCGACCCCCTTCCTCACCCAGGCCCGGCTGTGGACTTGTGGAGGTGGAGGCCGCGGTGGTGGTGGTGGTGGTGGAGGAGGAGGTGGAGGAGGAGGTGTGGGGGAGGAGGAGGGCGGGGGAGGAGGGCGGGGTCTCCTGCATCCCTTGCAGCTCCTCACGGGACAGAAACTGCTCCACGTGGTGGGGCCATTCTTGGGTTTCTTGGGAGGAGGCATGCTGAGGGGTAAGGGGGGTAGAGAGGGATGGGGAGGGGGGGGGGGGGGGGAGGGGGGTCCTAGCGGCCGTTCAGGCGTGGGGGGGCACGGGGGCGGGGGGTGCCCGGGAGGGCAGGGTTGAGGGAGGGGGGTGGTGAGGGGGTGTCGCGGGGAGAGGAGGGAGGCGTCTGAGTGCTGGTGGAGCCTGCCATCCTGTCTTCATCTGCAACACACAGACACAGACACCACAGACACAGACACACGACACAGGACACACAGACACACACACAGACCACACAACGACACACACACACAGACACACACACACACACACACACACACACACACACACACACACACACACACACACACACACACACACACAGAGTCATGGCGTTAGTTTTCCAGGAATGATTTTGAAGAAAGTGCTGTTGATGATGGTGGTGGTGATGTCGAAGGAGATGATGATGATGGTGGTAGTGATGGTGATGGTGGTGATGATGGTGGTGATAAGAATGGTGATGATGATGGTGGTCATACTGATGATGGTGGTGTTAATGATGATGATGGTGATAGTGGTGATGATGACAGCGACGGCGCGAGAGAGGGATGGACTCTGACATGTTCTACTTGCCCAAGAGACACTGCCCCCAAAACATTCAGTGCAGTGCCCCAACAAGTCCTCAGGGAGTTAGCATACACAGGGAGAGAGGGGGGGGGGGGGGGGGAGGGGGGAAGAGAGAGAAGAGAGAGAGAGAGGGGTGGAGGGGGAGGGGGAAGAGAGAGAGAAGGATGAGAGAGAGGAGCGGACTGAGAGGAGGAGGGATAGACAGACATGACAGACGTGATGATGATGATGATAATAATGTTTTTGCACCTCCGTGTGTCAAAGTCAGTCAAGTCAAATTTTTATTTCGAGATGGTACATTGAATAAGCAATGCATTTGTGTGTGTGTGTGTGTGTGTGTGTGTGTGTGGTGTGTGTGTGTGTGTGTGTGTGTGTGTGTGTGTGTGGTTGAATTGAAACTTTCTTTTTGGTTTATTCATGTATGATCTTTATTACCTGTACCCACCACCCCTCATCCCGACGCCAGGCAGGGCTATTTCAACACAGACCATATCCTCAGCTTCTTGAAATTCTATCATCTCTAATATAATTGTGGAATCGGCTGCACACTGGTACACGCAACATTTCTCTCTCTCTCTCTCTCTCTCTCTCTCTCTCTCTCTCTCTCTCTCTCTCTCTCTCTCCTCCCTCTCTCTCTCTCTCTCTCTCTCTCTCTCTCTCTCCCTACCTCTCTCTCTACCCCCTCTCCCTCCCTTTAAAGTGATTATTAAGGATACTCAGGGCAAGGGTCGGATATTAAAAAAAAAGAAGTAAATACTTATACTCTTGGAAATGAAGATCATCAATCAGTCAGTCAGTTAATCAATCAATCAATCAATCAGTCAGTCAATCAATCAGTCAATTAATCAGCCAGTCAGTCATTCAATCAATCAGTTAGTCATTCAATCAATCAGTTAGTCAGTCAATCAATCAGTTAGTCAATCATTCAGTCAGTTAATCAATCCCCCTCAAGTATAGTCTCACTGTCCACAGCCCCATGTTCATGTTTGTTTTCTGTTTCGGCCACCACTGGGAAGCCCTGACTGTCCTTCTCGAAGAGCCGAGGTCCTACGTTCGTCAGAAAAGGTCCGGACTACATCGTTCTGCTGATTGACTGATTTACCAACCAGCGGCTATTCAGACAGATTTTAAGAACAAAACAAAACATGAAAAAAAACCACCCACCAATTCCCCGACCTAAAAACAAAACAAACGACAAAACCAATACACACATAGACACAAGAATTGGGGGCAGGTGGGGGCAACAGGATGGCCTGGTTGATTAGAGCGTTGTGCACTGCGCTCGTGATCTGCTGACCCGGGTTCGAATCCCGTTCAAGGGGATATTAATTTTCCTTTAACATCAGTGCCGACTCCACTCCCGCTCCCCTCGGAAAAACAGTCCTTCGGATGAGACTATAAACAGGTTTCGTAAGCGAACACAAGCAGAACATCTTACGCACACGTTAAAACCTGTTCCGCTTTTGGAAAGAGTAGGCCATTGTGTGCCGGTGGGAACAGATGACAACATTTTACAAAACTGCATACACACGGGGACAGGATGTAAAAAAGCACATGAAAGCTTATTCCATAATCCTAAAAATAAAAGAATTTGTAAAAAAAACAACAACGCAGATACACCACACACACACACACACCACACACACACACACACACACACACCACACACACACACACCACGTACGCCACATGCATGCATATGCATGGACATTTTTTTCTTTTTTGATTATCGTTTGATTTTAGCTATTATTACTTTTAAAG
>CM054137.1:5996210-6018710 GCA_028751875.1 Rapana venosa
TTGTTAGTTTTTGGGGCAGCTGATTCCAAAGGTTAAAATATGTTTTTTAAGTCTGTTTGGTATGTTTAAAACCCAGGGGGGATTTTTAATGTTTGTGTTGGGGTGTTGACAGGATAGGGGTGACTTCAGAGAGCAGCTGCAGGTGTGGTCCCCATGGGCTGGCATAGAAAAACTTTGTGCGAAGGAGACCCGGGGTCCACAGATCACCTCACGGGAAAACTGGTCGAGTATTAAGGTGAGAAAACTACCCCACTCAATTTTTTGGATTTAAAGCTTCAGTGTTGCACTGAAAAAAAATCTCCTTCTTCCCTTGAAAGGATTTTGGAGGGGAGTTTTCCCCCAGAATCTCTCTCCCCCTCCCCTCTCTCCCCTCTCTTCTCCTCTTCTCTCTTTCTCTCTCCCCCTCTCTTTTTTTCTTTCTCTTTTCTTTTTTTCTTCTTTCTTTCTTTTTTCTTATGCATTCACTCAGATAGAACGTTTTTGAATTGCTGAACACTGCATCCGGGACACATGGAAGAAACAAACTGTAAACTCTTTTTTGAACAGGGTTTTTAAACCCCAATTTTTACTTTTGAACATTTTTTGAAATTTTTAAAAGGAAAAATAGTTTCTTTTAAAACTCTGAGGGGGCCCAAAGTATCGGGGCTTTTACAAATCAACCCCGTTTTCAGAGTAAAAAAGTTTGTCCCTTATTTTTAAAGCAAAATGTTCAAAATTTCCCGTGGCGGTTTGTGTAAAATTTTCGGGGGGAAAAAAACCTGGTTTTTTGAGATAAAATTTTGAAGATACAGGTACTCCACTGTGCTGTTGTTGTGCCTGATACTTCATAAATCAGGGAGCTTCCTGTTTAATGTCTTTGTTACGGGCCCTTTACATCAAAATTCCCAGGGAGAAGAGCGCCTAAACCCCAAAAAAACCATGTTTGCAGGTGGGAAAAGTTGGGGGAAGTTTGTTTGTGTGGTGTGCTGTTGTTTTTTTGCCAAGTCAGGGTATTAACATTTCAAAAATGTAGACCAAAAAAAAGGATTTGGGGGGGGGGGGGGGGTTTTCTAGAGTAGGGAATATTTAGGTGTTTGGTTTTTGTTTGCTGTCATTGTCCCTAAAGAAAGAAAACCTTTTTTTATTTCCCCACCCTTTTAAGTTCATTGTCAGAAGTGGAAAAAGTTTTTGTTCTGTTGGATTGATATTTTTTGATAAACATTGTGGATTTATCATTTGTCATCTGTTTTTATTGCTTTTTGTTCGTTTGTTTTTGGGTTGTTTTGGGCTTAAAAAAGACTTTTTTTTTTATTTTGTAAAATTTTTAACAGGGTTAAAGGGGAGTAACTGCAGTATCCCTTTGTCAGAAAAAAAATTTTTGATAAAAAATTTCCTTTGGTTTCCCGGGATTGGGAAAGTTTTAAATTTTTACAGATCTTGAACCCCTTTTGTGGGGGGGAAACGGGGCATTCAGAATTTTCAACAAAATTTTCTTAAAAAGACAGAAGTGCAAACATTTTTTTTTTTTTTAACTGCAGATTTGGTATTTCCCTTTTTTTTTGTTGTATTTTGCAGGGAAGTATTTTTTGTTTTTTTAAAAGTTTTTGATTTGTTGCTTCAAAAGACCCGGGGTATTTTAAACCCTTACATTATTTTTTAATTATTTTTTTTTTTGGGGTTTAAAGTGACTCAGGGTCTCTTTTCTTTTTTTTTTAGTTTTGAGTTTTCTCTTGTACTTTTTAGTGTAGAGTAACCTTTTTCGGGGGTTGGGGGCGGGGGTTTGGTGGTGGGGGGTTGGTGGTGGTTATGTTGCTTGTGTTCAGCTGTGGGTTATGGAAAAGGAAAGGGGAAGATTTTGGCTTTTAACTGAAGCATTTGGGTGTGTTTTAAAAGGGGCAACAGCAGGGGCCAAAAATTTTTAGCGGCTTTTGGCCAGTGCCAAGAACCTGAAACCCCAAAAGGGACAGGGAAAGAGGTAGGAAGATTAAAATTTCCCCTTGATTGTTTTCCTGCTTTTTTGGAAAAGGAAAAAAAAGACTTTTTTTTTGTGTGTGCTACCCGGGGAAAAGAAGGATTTTTTGGGTTTTGGACTGTTAACGTTTTCAACGTTGCTGTTGCTGTTTAAGTTTCTTGGGATACATGTTTTAAAAACCCAAATAAAAACAGTTTTGTGATTGTTTTGGGCCCCTGTGTTTATGTTACTGTTGTATTTCCTACAGAATTTAAAACTCTCGGGTTTTATAAGAAGTTGTAAAACCCAAAAGCATTCTAGTAAAGACCCCCTGAGGAAGAGGTTGCTGCCTAAACAATGGGGGAAAAAGTTTTACCAAGTGTTTGCTTTTGGTTTTTTTGCCCCCCCCCCCCTCCCCTCTCTCTTCTTTTATCTCTATATATCACAAAACACACAAAACAACATATGCGGAGTAGTGCCATGGATGAATTTGATATTATTTTATTTAAAAACTAAAAAGAGAGTTTATTTTTTTTTTCACAATATAAATTTGATGTGTTTTTTACTTTATTTCCCTGTAGTGCTATCTTGAAATATTGTTCGGTGTCTAGGGGGTGTGACGGGTTTTCTGAAGGTCAGGTTTTTAACTGGGGCCCTGTAAACCCCAGGTGTGTGGGGGGAGAAAAGCCCGTACTTTCCCCCGGAAAAGTTGGAGCGGGAACACCAGGGGGTGTCAGCAGCGGTGTCTGGATCTCTTCCACTCCCCCCGGGAAAGGATGGGGGGGGACCAGGGGTTCAGCCAGGCCCTTTAAAGGATCAGCTGCAGGTGGGAGAGAAAAATACATATGGGGCCACAGTGGCCTCCTTGTTCAAAACCCACCCCCCCAAAAAAACTCCTTCAGAGAAAAATTTTTTTTTTAAAACCCGGGGGCCCCGTGGGCCAAATGCATGAAAGAACATCTTCGCACCCTTTAAAAAAAACCCCTTTTCCGTTTTTTCGGAAGATTTAGGTTTTGTGTCCCGGGGGGAAGGATGACAAAACTGCATACCCAGGACTGGATTTTTAAAAAAAAAATTACATGAGTGTTTTATTCCATTATCCCTCAAAATTAAAAAAAGTAAAAATTTAAAAAAAAACTACCTTTCGGGTTTTTTTGGTCCAGAGGGACATGTTTTGTTTTTGTTTTGTGGCCACAGTGGTTTTTTTCAAAAACTACCATCGGGGACATTCGGGATAAATGCTGTTCCATTTAAAGCGGAGAAAAAAAAAAGTTTTTATATATGCATGTAAAAAAAAGATAGTGTTGCATCTAACAGGGGGCCGTGGTCAAGTGCGGGGGGGTGAAAGCAGTTTTGTGTTCGAGACATTCACAAATGAGCGAAGAAAGGTGATTGCTTTTCTGCATGAAAAAGAACAGTGGTCTCTGAAAGTGAAGCCCCTGGTTTTGTATTAAAACTTTTCTTTTTTATCCTACTATTTTCTACATTTGGTTTTGCCAGTACGCGAAAAAAGATTCCTTTTAGTTTTGGTTTGGGTTTAATTTAAATTTTCATGCAAAGGGGCCCAGACACAAGAAAACATGTTTTTGTTTTGCCACTCACAGCCATGGCAGATTTTTTTAAATTTTGGGTTGCCCAGTCTGCATGTATTTTTGGTTTTCTTTTAAAAATCCCCTTTTTTAAACATTTTTAAAACCAAAAAGCAAGTTTTGGGGTTTGTTTTTTAAATAATAAACTTGGAATCTTGGGAGAAAAAATTAAAAGCATTTGAAAAGGGGGCTACTTTAAAACGATGTATCTCAGTTTTTCTTTTCCACCCAAAAAGAAAACCCCATTTTTTCCCTTTTTTTTTGGGGTTTCGGTCCTGTGCGGGGTAATTTGGGAAAGCAGGTCTGCCCACGGGGCCTTTAGCTGAACATTTCAACTTCTTTTAAAAAAAAAATTTGGGTGCAAATGAGGGGAAAGTTTTGTCAGTTTTGGGTTTGGGGAAAAAAAGGAAAGGAAAAAGGTTTTTGGGCAAGCAAAAAAAGGAGCAAGAGAGAAATTGGGTTTGTAGGGAAAAGGGGAGAGAGAAATTTGAAGTGGCAGAAAAAAGGGGAAAATTTTCAAGCAGGGGATTTTCCAAAAAGGTGTGGATGTTTTGGGTTTACAAAAAGAGTCCTGACTTTCCCCACGGGGAAACTCCTCCCCTATTTGTTGACAGGTGGTGTTTTAAGGGGAATGTAGCTTCGGGGGTACGGGAAAACCCAGGGGCCCCTTGGTTTTCTGACCCCTAGGTGCACAACTGTTACTCCCCAGGAATGGGCCATTTTTTGCCCTGCCTAAGCAGTCAGCTGTGCTCTGAAAAAACATTACAGTTAGGTGATAAAGGGCAGCGGGGCCGGGGGAAAACCCGGGAAAACCAAAGAGAAAAGGGAAACATTGTTGCTTTGTTTTCACGGAACTAAAGCAGTTAACGCTGCCCTGGAAATTCCCAAAGGTTATTGTGAGGTGGTATATTTCAGCAAAAACAGTCTTTCTTTAAAAAAAAGATAAAAAACCGGAAGTGTTACCCAGGGGGAAATTTCGCCCCCATGTATGAGAACTTCTGCAAGCAAAAAGGGAGAGCAAAAAACCGTTTTTTGGGGCCCCAAACCCCCACCCTTTGATTTTTCCCCTGTATGGTGGTGTTCTACAGGGGCAGGTCGGGGGCTGGGCCTGATGGGCCCGGAGTCTCTGGCCAACCGGGGCCAAAACCGGGGCCATTTTTATCTTCCTGATCCCCCCCGGGCCCCACCGGGCTCTACGCTCGCTAAGGGAAAGAGCGCGACAGCTGGCCATGCCATCGCCAGTTTGCCGAAAATTCTGGGGGGGAAAACGATGACTGTTCCCTTTTTGTCTTGTCTCTTTTTCCCCTCCCCCTCCTCTCTCCCTCTCTCCCCCTCTCTCTCTCTCCCCCTTTTCCCTCCTCTCTCTTTTCCCTCTCCCCCTCTCTTCTCTCTCTGCTTTTCTCTCTTTTTTTTTTTTTTTTTTTTTCTGTCTGTGGCCATCTTTTGGGTGCGCTTTTTTTTAAATTCCTGTTGTTTCAAAGGTGCAAAGCCTTTGTGAAATATGTAATGTTTGGAAGCACTTTGGGATGCATGTGCATTCATACAAAGCACCCCACACAATATGCACGCACACATTACACCACCCCGCACAGCCCCATACACATGAAACATATGTTTGCTTGTATACATTTAAAACTCCATTTGAAATCTCTTTTAAACCCCCACACAACAACACCCACAACACAAAAGGGGTTTGGGGGGGGATAGCCTAGGGGGTTAAAAAACATACATTGAAATTCTGACAACGGGGGTTTTGATTCCCGTTAAAAGGGGATATTTTTCCCCGGGAGTAAAACATCAGGGCGACCCCACTCCCCCCAAAAAGCCCTTGGGAAAGAGACAAAAACCAAGGGCCCCCGTGTGCGAATGCCGCAGGGGCATCTTGTGGCAACATTAAACCCTTAAGAGTAGGCCATTGTGTGCCTGTGGGAACAGATGCCCGGAATTTTAAAAAAACTGATACCCCCAGGGGGAAACCATTTGCTTTCTCATTGCCTCCTTTTATTTCCCCAGTCAAAGTTCATGCCCGGCAGCTGGCACCCGTGGGGGATATAAAAAAAAGGGGGAAAAAGGAAAGGGGGAAACTAGCAGCTTTTACCCGGGTTCAGCCTTTAAAATTCCCTTTTAAACTTTCCTTCATATGTTTTGATGCGAAAACAGTTAAAACTACTTGAAGATAAAAAGGGAGGTGAGGCGGGAAAAACAAAATTCAAAAAAAAACAGACTTTTCAACTCTCAAAAAAAAAACCAGAAAATTAAATTAAAAAAATTAATGAACATAAAGAAAACATTAAAACATGTTTCCCTGCAGACAAAAATTTGGGGGGGGGGCTGCGAAAATTGTCCTTTTTGGCAGACCCGGGGGGCCATGAAAAAACAACCCAGGGGGTTTCCCGCCCCAAAAGCAGCCGAGGGGCGGGGGTGATGGAGGAGCATGGGGGGGAGAGGCGGGGGCAGTCTTAGTGTCGGCTAGTTTTTATCGGGCTTCACTGTAAACAATACTGCATGGCCCAGGCGACACAGCACGAACCAGTCCCCCGGGTTTCATAGTTTTGGGCCGTTTTCCTTTACAAAAGGTTTTTTATGAACCAGTTCCAGTACACCCAATAGCTATGGGCCCGGGGAACACAGATAAAAAAACCCAAATGTCTTGTCGTTTTCCTACTTTTCATCAGGAAAAAAAAAGCTCGCAAATGTTTCCGATTATTATTTTCCCACGGTGTTTTGAAAATACAAAAAAATTGTGATAAAAAATGAAATCTATTTCCCGTTTTTTGAAGTTTTGTTCTCTAAAAGTAAAAACCCTGTACAAAAATGGGGGGAACCCAGCAGCGTAGGGAAAAAACCCTTTTAAAATAAAAATTCCCCCCGTGGCTAATAGACAGCAAAGAAGGAAGTTGCTGGCACCGCGAGGGGGTTTTTGGCCCCTTTAAAACCCGGGAAGGCTTTCCCAGCGAAAAAAAAAGGGGGAATTTAGTTTTGGTTTTGACCCCCCCCCCTTCCCCCCCCCCCCCCCCCCCCCCCCCCTTAGGGCCGTGGGATGGATGAAAAAAAAGCACTGAGTGCTTTATTCCATTATCCTCGATATAAAAGAAAAAATAAAAAAATTTAAATGGGGTTTTTGGGGGGTTTTTGGGGTTGTATTTGGGCCCGTAGTAAAGTAGTTTGTTTTTTTCGAGCCAGAAGGCCCATAGACCCGGAGCTTATCCCGGTTTCTTTTGGCTTAAGCGAATGAGGGGATTTTTTAACCCCCTGGGGACGGACGCAAAGTCTGTGCCAGTTTACTTCCCCAGCGAGTTTTTTTCCCCACTTGTACCCTGGGTGGAGTGGGGGGAAAATTTAGGAGAAAAGTGTTTTTCCCCAAAGGCACACCCCCAAAGCCAAACGGGGTCGAACCCGCGACCTTGGATCACGATTTGGGACCCCCCAAAACCACTCGACCACGGGGCCCCCCTTTAATGGACGGGGTTGTGTGAAAATGCTTTGCGAAAAAGGGGGGCATTAGGAGTGTGTGTTTGGGGTAGTTGTGTGTTTTGGGTTTTGGGGTTTGGGTTTGGGTCTTTATCTTAAAATTCAGGGGTTGTTCCGTCCTATAGGTTGTCAGGGTTTGTGTGACGGGGGGGGTTTGTTGTTGTGTGTGCAGTTTTCTGTGCCGGTGTTACCCCAAAGGGTTGGGGGGAAAGCAGGGGGGCGGGGGCCCTGCACAGCGCTCACGCCAAATTCAAAAGCTCTGGCCCCCAAAAAGGGGTTTAGTCTCCCCCACCTGCTTCATAACATAAAACCCAAAAAAACCCCTGGTCTTTGACTTTTTCCTACAGTAAAGGGGGTTTTTGGTTTTCGGGACCAATGACTATTCCACTGAACAGTTTGAGAGTTGAACCCTTCCCTTCCCACCGATTTTTTAAAAGATCTCCCCTTTCTTTTGTTTCAACTTTCAGATTTGAACTTTTTTTTGGGAAAAATGACTGGTTTTTTTTTTTCGCCCCATCTTTTGGTAGGGGGAGAAGCAAATCTTCTCTCGCCCAGTGGTGGTGGGTTGACACTGTGATTGGTTGTGAAACCCACCCCCTCGGGGCCGGGACTTTCCCTTTTCCCTTGCGTACCTGCGGGCAAGGGTAAAAGGGGCCAAAAAAGATGACGCCCAGCTTTTGTTTTTTGTGAAGTTTGGGGGTTGGAATTCAACCCTCAGTTTTATTCAGCTTTAGGGAAAACCAATTTGTGACAAACTACCCTGTGTGCCTCCCATATTTAACCAAAAACCTCATTGTTTTTTTTCCCATTTTCCCCCCTCGGTGTGTGATTTTTTGGGGTTGATCGACTAGTGGTTTTTAACATATGCTGCGGGCAGTTTGCATTTTGAGGGAAACTGGGTTAGTTCTACATTTTAAAATTTTGGGCTTCTTTTGTTTTGTTTGTTTGTTTTAAAAAAGAAGTAAAACAAAAAAAAGAGTGATAGAAAACCCTTTTAACAGAGAGGGGTTTACTGGCACTTTTTTTATGTGGTGTTGTGAGTGGGGCCCATGTTTACTTGTTTGACGGGGGGGGGGGGGGGGGGGGGGGATTTAAAATTTTGGAAGATTTGTTTGGTTAAATGGTTTTTTTTTTGGGGGGGGTGGGGGGGGGGTTTGGGGGTTTTTTTTTTTTTGAGGGGAAGGGGGGGGGGATTTTGGGAAAATTGTAGGGTTTTGCATTGAAAATAACATTCATAATTTTTTTCTTTTGGAGGGGATTTGATTATTTTTCATCTTGTGTTTTGTTTGAAGGGGGGGGGTTTACCAGTTAGCGGCTTAGTTTCATGATGTAAGGTAAGATGGGGGGAAGTCAAAAAACTATTTCTGCCCACTTTTTTGAGTAGTTTCTATACGTTGTGGTTTCTTTTGTAGCGTCACTGCTTTTTTTGTCCATGTAGGGTACTTCCCAAATGTTTGGGGCTAAAAGTTTTGGGTGCATGTTTTCCCTTACCCAAACCCCAAAGAAGGATACAGTATTTTCTAGCAGTCGTCCTAGCAAAAGTCAGATAGGGGGGGAGGAGGGGGGGGTGTTTTGTGAATTTTTATTTTTTTTTAAAACTCCATTTTTTTGGGTTGGTTTGGGTTTGGGGGGTTTTAGGAGGGGGGGGGGGGTTTTAAAAGGGAATTTTAAATCTTCATCGGGGTTTCTTTTTGAAGTTTTTTGGGCCGGGCGGGCAAAATAACAAAAAGGGTTTGATAAAAGAAGGTGGTGAAGCCAGTACAGGGTCCCCGGGTTGGGTGTCTGTTATTTGATTAAAAATCATTCAGTGTGTTAGTGTGTATGGTAGTCTTTTTTTTCCCAGGGTTTGATGTCAGAATTGTGGTTTTTTAAAAATTAACGTGGATTTTTGCCACCTTCTTCTCCCTTTAAAAAATGATTTAAAAACAAAAATGTCCAAGATGTATTTTAAATTTAATCAAATTGAGCTATGTGTTCATTAATATCGGGCGTATATTTTGGTTTTAAAATGATGTTTTTGATTTCAAAAAGTGGGGTGGGGGTTGTGATGTGGTGTGGGGGTTGGGGGCAATAAAGGCATAAAAAGGTTTTTGTTTGGGGGGAAAATTTTTTTCCTAAAGCGTTTTCCCCTTTTTTTCCCCCCCCCAAAAGTCTAGAAGAAATTCTGTGGTCCCTTTTGACAATATTTTTACACAGTATGTGTTAGTGCGGTCATACGGGATCACCTTTTGCATGGTAGAGCTGGCTTGCCAATACCCGAAGGAGGGGGGACTTTTTTATTGAATACGGGGGTTTGTTTTATCTGAAGAAAGGGAGGAAATGGTTTTGTTAAATCTGTTGATTGGTTTGTACAGTAAATTTGTCGCAAATGACGCATTTTGGCATTGGCCTGGGTTTGGGTGGGGAAGTTTTTAAAACTCTGTGTAGGGGTTGTGCTTCAAACCCTGTTGTTGGCTCCCCCTTTTTTGGGGGTTTATACAATCCCAATTGCTTTGTTTTTAAAAAAGAAGACTATGGGACTAACAGAAAAAAATGAAAGTGGTTTTGCGTGCACCAGGAATTAAATGGGGGCATATAGTTAAACAAAATTAGGGCCCAGTGGTAATAGATAAAGCATATTGGCTAAGTTTAGTTACTAAAAGGTTATGAAAGATAAAGTTTAAAAATAAAACCCCCGAAAATTTCCAAATTTTCAGGTTGTTCCCTTAAAATAAATTAAAGGGAAGAAATCAGCCCATGAAGGCAGGGGTGTCAAGAAATTTTGTGTGCACACACAAAAATAAAGAGGGACACTTGGTTAAAAGGTTAGTTGATTCATTTTAGGGTGAGGGATACTAAAATTTGGTTAGGTAGGGGAGGAGAAGGGTTTGTAAGACCTGAAAATTTTTTTCTTTTTGTTGTTGTTGTTGATGATGTTTTTTTTGGGTTTTTTTTTTAAAAACATTTTCCTCTGCTGGATTTACCACGGGGAAAATTGGAAGATTTCTCTGCTAGGATCCCTTTAAAACTTCCTTAGATTATTCAGCCTTTTTTTCAGTTCTAAAAAACGGGAGAAATTTGTTGCGGGTGGAAAAATTGTTTTTGGGGGCGAATAATTATTTTTTAATTCATTACATAGTGTGTAAAATTTTGAACGGGAAAGATAGTGAGAATTCGTTTTCCTTTTTTTTCTCTGTGTGATCCCTTTTCGGGCCCCCGGGACACTGACGTTTTTTACGAGTGGGTTTGGGGGCCCCCTTGCTGATGATATTGATGCCCTTTTTTTAATCTGTGGCCATAGAGATAATTTTTTCATGTTCAGGGGTTACTCTTTCTTTTATTTTTTGTACATACATTTCAATGTTTGACTTGTGTTTTTAATGATATATCGTTTAGTGTTGAAGCGGGGTCTTTTTTTCATTGGAGAGATTCCCGTGAAATGATATGTGTCGCTGTTTTTCCGGGGGTTTGTGAGTGTGGATTGAAAAATCGGGGATGAGGGGGGGGAAAAACGGGGGGGGGTAAAAAACTTTGAACAAATGGATGCTTTTGGTTAAATTTGCGTGTCCCTCATATTGAACGGGTGTTGTGATACGGAATTTGGGAGGGGGAAAAAAACGAAAAGGCACAGCTTTGTGAACCCCCGGGAGGAAGTTTTGGGTTTTGGGGGAAAAAAGATATAAGCATTTGGGTAGCTTACAGCCAATTTTTGGGTTTAAAATTGTCGGGGCAGACCTTTTGTGGGGGGTGGGTTTTTTTTCATTTTTGGGGTTTTTTTGATTTTTTTGTTCGTCCCCCTTGAGTTCAAGATTAAAGCCGTTTTTCCCCCTGCACCCCTTTAAAACCAGTTTTCTTTTGTTTGTCAAACATTCTGTTGGGGGTTGTAAGCTGACTGGCACGTTTGTTGGAAAAGAAACCCAGTAAAATTTTTAGAGTGCAGGTACGCAGCCCCTTTTCATTAAAATGGCTTTTAAAAAGGATTTATGTAGTAAAATGACATCCCTTTAAACCTGGAAAAAAGAATTTTACTTTTTGTTGTTGCAGTGCTCTCCCCGCAAATTGTAGTTTGGGAAATTTTTTGGGGGTTTAACAAAAAAAAGTTCAAAATATTGTTTTGTTTAGAGAAATGCCAAAATTTTTGAATTTTCCCATCAGAGGAAACTGTAAGTACTATTGTTGTTTTGAAAAGGGACAGGTCAGGTGCTTTCCCGAGCGTTTGAGAAGAAAAGATGACGATTTGGCATTGCTTTAGAAAACTTGGACCTCAGCAGTTTTACCCGTTGCAAAAATTCAGATGGGAAAAGCACAAAATATCTTATTGGATAAATGCAGACGGTTAAAAACAAAAATTTTTTAGACACAAGGAAAAGTACCTTAAAAAATTTTCGTATTTGGGGTTTTAAAGGGGCCAGTGTTTTTTTCTGTTTTGTTGAAAAAATTTTATGAGTCACCAAAAACCAGAATGACCCATTGTGTATTTGGGGTTTTGATTGGAAGTTTAAACCAAAATTTCAACATGTCTTGGTGTGGCTGCCCGTTTGAAAATTTTTGGGGGTTTTTTGTGTAAGGGGGTAAGTTTTTGTAAGGAAAAATGTATTGTTTTTTTATGAGGATTCCCTTTCTGCATGTTTTTCATTTAAAAATAAAAATGACATTGTTTTTTGTTGGCAAATTTAGATATAAGGGTGTGGGATTTTATTGCATTTTATATATATTTTTATATTTATATATATATTGCATGTGTATTTCACTGTTAAAAAAGTGTTGTTTAGGTGGTGGGGTGGTTTGTGAAGTATTCCCATGTTGGTTTAAATTTTTGGGGGTGGAGGAGTGATCCAAACGTTAACTTTTTTTTTCCGTTGCTTGTTGTTAAATCACCCGTTTTTGGTTTTTTGTGGGGGTTTTTTGTTGGGGGCCCCTTTAAAATTAAACAGGGGGATATGTTGGTGTAAAAACCCCTTAGTATTTTTGGGGGGTTCTTCAATTTAAAAAAGGGATGTAAAAGTTAAAAAAAAATGTTTAAGAGAATTTTTTTTTGAGTTCATTTGGGGTGGTAGCTTTTTTAAATGGCATGTTCCTTTCAACTTGGTGTAACAAAGCAGGGGGGGAGTGTGCACAGATGTTGCCCGGCCTGGCTGACACCCCGGCTTGGCCCGGGTTTAGGCAAAATTTTGAATTTATTTTCCCGGGAAACGAGTCAGCAGTTTTGTTTTTTAGGACAAAAATGTGAGGTAAAAGCCCTAGCTTGGACAGGCCAGTGAGGGTTTAGAAAGGGCAACAGCCCTAGTTGGACATGTTTTCCCGTGAGTTTAGGGAAAAGGGGAACAGCCCTTGCTTGGGGCATGTCCAGTGGGTTCAACAGCCTTAGCTTGGAAATGTCCAGTGAGGTTCAACAGCCAAGCTTGGGCAGTCCAGTGAGGTTAACAGCCTTAGCTTGGACCCTGTCCAGGGGAGGTTCAACAGCCTTGCTTGGACCCCGGGCCAGTGAGGTTCAAAAAGCCTTGCTTGGGGCATGTCCAGTGAGGGTTTAAAAGCCTTAGCTTTGGGAAAGGCCCCCCGTTTAGGGCAACAGCCTTGCTTGGACTGTCCGTGAGGTTCAACAGCATAGCTTGGACTGTCCGTGAGGTTTAAAAAGCCTTGGCTTGGGGCATGGCCCGTGAGGTTCAAAAAGCCTTGCTTGGAAGGGCCAGTGAAAGGGTTTAACAGGGCCCTTTGGGTTGGAAAAGTCCCGTGGGGGGTTCAACCCTTTGCTTGGACATGGCCAGGAGGTTCAAAAAGCCCAAACTTTGGGCCCTGGCCGTGAGGTTCAACAGGGCCTAGCTTTGGGCATGTCCAGTGAGGGGTTTAAAAGCCTTAGTTGGACATGGCCAGTGAGGTCAGAAAACAGAATGGGCCCGGGCATGTGTCCTTTTTTTTTTACCCAAAGGGAAGGCCAGAAGTGTTTGGGTTTTTGTTTTGGAGTTTTTTTACTAAGCTGACACCTTTAGAGTTAATCACTAAACCATTTCAGATGCTTTATGTGAACAAATAAAATGAAAAGGGAAAAAAGTAAACATTTTAAAAGATTTTGTGTAAAATTTTTGTGATGTTGAAATTTGGTTAGGGGTCACAGTTTGTGTGACAGAAAAAAAGGGGGCGAAAAAGAAAGGTGGTGAAATTTTATGTGGAAAAAAAAATGTCTATCCATACTTTTCCCCTTAAAATAGATCGGGGGGGGGGGTCTGCCTTTTACAAAGGGGTGAAAATTTTTAGAGTTTTTTCTTTCGGCAGTTTTTAGAAAAAAACCCCTCCTCTTAAACCTGTCAAGTGGGTTTAGGGCATTTTGGAGGAGGTTGCTTTTTTTGGGGGGGGTCTTTTTTTTTTATATAATTTGATTTTTTTAAATACTAATTTTATTTTGCAAAGTGTACTAGCGATCTTTAAAAAAAAGGGTTTAAAAAAATTTTTATTTTCCATATGTGTACAATGGGAAAGCTTTTTATTTAACAATTTAAAAAGGGGTTTTAAAATAACATTTTTTTTTGAGAAGTCAGGGGTTTTCGATCCCCGTGGTGTGGCAACCCTTTTCGTTTCTGTTTTTGCTGATGTGTTGGGGGGGTTTTTGCCAAAAATGCGGGCAGAAAAATGCAAACCCCTTTTTACAAAAGCTGGGAAAAGGAGACAGCTCGTTTTTGTTTTCATAGTGAGTCAGTGTCCCGTTCAATTTTTTTTTTTATGGATATGTCTGTAAACATTTTGTTTCCCCCCGCATTAGCGCTTTTCCTGTTTAACCCTTGTGTTTTTTTATTTTGAGGGTATTGGGTTTTTTTTTTTGTAATGAAATTTTATGTTTGATTAATGAATTGGTTCCCTTGTTTGGGGAGTGTGGTGGGGAGAGGGGGCCCCTTTTTCATGATATATCAAAATTTTGCTTTGAGTGTACAAATGGTGGTGGAGTATTTATTTCCCCCGACATCAGCAATAAAGTCTGTAAGAGGGCCTTTTTTTGTTTGGATGGAAGGTGGGTTTTTGTAAAGAAAGGACATGCTTTTGTCGTATTTGTGCTTTTGCAGTAGTGTGTGCTGGGATTTTTGTCAAACTTTTAGTTTCAGCAGAGTTGGTCCTGTTGGAAAATTCAATCAAACTCGAGGAGCAACATTTTTGTTTTTTAATTCTTCACAAAAGTTGAGAATGGATATCTTAATTCTTAACTGCTTTATTGATAAGAAAAAAAGAAAAAATTGTTGCGTGTTTCCTGTTCATGGTGTTCAGAATGTTTTAATTATGCAAATGTTGGTAACTTCGCTGTCTTTGAGATGGATTGACAGGGGGGCCAAATTTTTTAAAACTGTGCTTGCTGTAGGTAGCTTTGTTAAAGATAACGCTTGAATTTGGGTTTTAGCTCAAGTGGGTGTAGATGTGGTCTGAGGGGAAGGTTAAATGTGTGGGTGTGTTCAAATATTGTAACTATTTTGAGGTACTTTTTACCATTTCAGACTCCGTTCATTATCCAAGGGGTCCGGGTGTGGTTATTTTGTTTGGGAGATATGTCTTAACTTTTTTTACACTATGTGTTTAAATGTCACGGGGCAGTCTAAAAAATGGGCCCAGGTATCCAAAAAAAAAAAAAGATGACCCAGGTTTGTGCTAGGGAAAAAAGGTGGGGGGAGGGGGATGGGTCCTGGGGGTCCACTTAATCAATCAAAAAACTTTGTTCTGTTCCCCAGGGGTGGAAACAGACAGTGGCATGTGTAACACAAAAGATACAATTACTTTTGTTTAGAAAACATTTTTGTTTTTTGCTTTTTTTGTATATGGATTGTTTTATTTTTAAAAATTTTTTTTTTTTTAAAAAGTGATTTCCAAATTATTTTTGTAACCCCCCCCATTTTTGTAGAAGGGACGATTTCCAAATCCTTTTTTCAGTAAGTAGGGATTTCTTTTTTCTTCCTTTTCAGTATGTTTTCCCCGGGGGGGGGTTGGGCATTGATGGGGGCCTTCCCATCTTTCCAAGTAGGGATACCAAACTTTATCTCTCTTTTTTTTTTTGAAATGTTTTTACATTTGACTTTGTATCGCTATAAAATTTGGGTTTCCCCTCTTGTGGTTTCCCTCGTTTATCCCCCTCCCGCGGTTTCCATTGGCCCTGGAAGATAAGTTTTCATAAAATATACTGAATATGTATGTATAGCTATGTGTTTTGTCCATATCAGAAATGATGATGTATCACGGAAGTTCCAAAGAAAAAAGATATCCCCAAAAAATGACCTCAGGCATAAAAGGCATGAAGTATTAAAATTTCTCAGCTTCACAGCTTTTTTTGGGTTTCCCTGCTCTCCCCGGGGAGGTAGCCCGAATTTCACACCCCAACCCAAACTTACACACACACACACAACACACAGAGAGAAAAAAAGTTTTCCGTGGCGGAAAATGGCGTGCAACACAATTTGCCCGGGAGGGAGTCAACCCCCCCAACTCAAGTGTTTAGTGTGTTTTAAAAAGAAGAAAAAGGGGGCCCTTTTCCCGGGTTTTATTAAAATATAGAAAAAAATATTGTATTTTTTTAAAAAGTCTCATGAAAAGGTTACCCCATTGGGGGGGGGGGGGGGGGGCCGTTTCCCCAAGGGATCAATCAAAAACTTTATTAAAAAAAATAGGGTTTTTGTTGCTGCTTACCCGGAAAATGCCAGGAGGAAAAAATAGCAGTAAGGGAGGCATAGTGTGGCTACACAAAAGGCCTTTATGAAAGTGTGTGTGGGGGGAGGGTATTATTTTCAAAATTTTTTTTTGTTTTAAAAGTTTAGACCTGATGGTCATGGGGTTGGGGCCTGAAAGTTGGTATGGACGTCAAGTTTGAAAATACAGGAATACAAGATAAGGTCACAGGGTTTTCCCCTTTATTGGAACACAGCCCCGTTTTGTGCTTCCCCTTTAGTCTTTCTCTGCCCAAGCAAACAACATTTTTTTTCTTTTCTCCTTTTTTTTCCCTTTGGGTTTTTTGGTTATGGTTTTGTAAAGACCTTTTGTTCTCAGTGGGTGAAAAAAGCTTGGCTGATTAAAATCACTGGCTGGAAAGTGGTTTTCATGTTCGTGTTTCAAGCCTTTTCCCGGGGAGGAGTAACACCCGGCTCAGGGGAAAAATTTACAGTATACTGTCCAAATTTTGAAAAAGAGAAAGGGAAAATGAAATTTTGGTGAACAGAAAAGTTCAATACCCTAAGCCTTTAAAGGTTTTGAAAGTTTTGTAGGTGGGGGGAAAAAACAATGATCTTCCATTGGTGGTGGTTTATTGATTCTTTTATTTTATTTTTTATTTGTTTATATTTTGGTTTTTATTTTAAATTTTTGTAGTGAAAAAAAGTGTTTATTCAGAGAAAAAGGATAGTTGGGCAAAAGGCCCCAAAAGATTGAATTTAAAGAAAAAAAAGTAAGGAATTTAACAATAAATTTTTTCGAGGGAAAACAGTCCCAAAAAAATTTTTTAAAAAAACAAAAACTATAAAATTTTTTTTCTTTTCTTTTTTTTTTAACCAAGGGGGAAGAAGATAAAGATCCAAAGCTTGAAGAGTAGGGCCTTTCTGGGGGCGAGATCCCTGAAAATGAAAGGTGGCAGCCTTAAAAGGGGGGGTTGAGGGAAATTTTTGCAAAAACAAAATATCACAGAATGGGAAATCAGCATTTTGAGGGGTTGAATTGAAGATCCCCAAAAAAAATTTTTTAGCCAAAGGGCCCTTTAAAAACTTGGTTTGGGCTTTAACAGTAAATTTTTGGGTGTTCAATAAATGGTTTATTTTTTGTAGATTTTTTCTTTCCCTGGTACTATGAAACCGGGATGAATGCAAAAAGGTTTTTGGAGAGAGACAAAAAAAAGTGTAGTTTACTTGAAACTTCCCAAATTTTAAGCAAGACTTGTAAATTAGAATAGTGGGGTGTTTGTGAATGTTATGGTTTCCCCCAAAAAGGGCCGGAATAAAAAAAAATTTTTTAAAAATTTTTTAAGTACTCAAAGGGTCTGTAAACCTTTTTTTAAAATGGTGCTTTTTGGGCTGTACATGTCTTGCTTTTTCGTGTTGAATGAGGGGTTTCTTCTTCAAAAAAAAGGGGGGAAAAACCCGAATTTTTACTTGTTGCAAACAGATTAAAAAAAGGGAATTTAAACAGCCATCACCTATTACTAAAAAGTGGGGGTGTTATTTCAAATCAGAAAAGTGTGTTTTTGGTGTTTTTATGGGAAAAATTTTTTGTTGGGGCATTCGGCAAACCAAACATGTATCTTACTTGGAAGTATTTTTTTGTTTTATTTTAAAAATTTTTTGAATGAAAATTGGGTGTCTTTTTTTTTTCTTTTTTTTCTTTTCATTTTTGTTTTGTGTTTGTTTTGGTCCCCCCCCCTCTTCCCTTTCCCATTTTTCCCAGTGGGTTTTTACGTGTGGGAATATGTTCTTGTCTCCACCCGTTCTATTTCCTCTGAAAATAAAATTTTATATTTTTTTAAAATTTTTGTTTTCTCAAAGGGTGTTGAATGTTTTAACATGTTCAAATGTCTTTTTGCAAATCTCTTTTCTCACATACGGAAAACACACAACACATGGGAAAGGGTTGATGAAAAAATCCCCCTTTTCTTTAATTTTAATCTCCCAAAATTTTCACTTGCAATTTATCAAAACAAGATCATCGCGTGCACACACACACCCCAAAAATGTACGCACACCACACATACGTGTTCGCCCGCATGTTTCACAACAAACCCAAAACACAAACACTCACTCACTCACTAAGCATTTGCCATGTAGGATTTTACAGAAGGGGATCAGCCCCAAATGGAAAAACGGGGGATTGCAAAAAAGGGTTTTGGGGAGAAAAAAAAAAACCAATCATTTTACAATTTTGGTACAAAAAATTTATCCGTTGAAATGGTGGGTTTCCTTCTCTTTTTTCGATTATATTGTACTTAAAAATTTTAAAAAACTTATGTGCAGATATCGCATGACAAAAAAAAAACAGAAAAAAAAAGGACAATTCCCTTGTTTTAAAAGCATGTTAAAAACAGCGATGGGAAAAATAAACAGCACGAAAAAGTTAAAACACGGTTGGGAACACCCAAACAGCACAACCAGTATTATTTTCAAGCCTTTTTGTCAATATTTTCACAAAAAAATGAAATAAAAAAAATGTAAAAAAATCAACAGCACAACCCTTTTCCCTTCTGAAACTTAAAAGAGAACACCCCTTCCCATGTTGAAAAAATTTAAAATAATCCAAATTTATCATCCCAAAAAGTCCAAAAAGGGATTAAATAAATTATGTTTTAAAAAGGGAAGGGGGGCAATTGTCTGGGTATTAGTTAAAACCTGAGTCATTTTTAAAAAAATTATGTTTTAAAACAGAAGAGAGGAATTTTAAATGGGTATTAGTTTTAAAAAAAGGGTTGGTTTTAAAACACCGTCATTCAACAACACAAAAAAGTTGAAAATCTCATGCACATGGGAATTTCACCTTTCTCCAGTGTCTCTTTGCGCAAAAAGACAGAGAGAAAAAACAGGAGGAAAAAGTGTTGCACGTTACACAATTGCAGTACAAGGTTTAAATTGAAGAAAAAATTTGTGGAATTTCTCCCGGTTAAAAAACCCTCAGGAAAACGGGCTCTTTGTTCACGAAATTTAAAGGGCAAACCCCAAAACAACAGACAAAAGCTGTTTCCCCTTCCTTCCCCACAAAGATCATTCGCCCGCAACAGCCCCTTTTGTAGAGAAGTTTACTAAAAGATATTCCAGAAAACGTGGCATGCTTAGGTTTGTGACCTCCCCCTCCCCCCAACCCAAAAGACAAAAAGAAAAGCCCAAACAAAGAGGACAAGGAAAAAAAACGAAGCAGAAAAATGAAAAAAAAAGGGAAATTTTCCAAGGTGGGGAGAGTTTTCATGCCTTTTCATAGGGGGAAACCCTGTATGTCTGCAGATTTTAAAATTTTTTAAAACAAAAATATATGAAAAAAGGGGGGCGCTTTGGGCTTTTGGGGTGTGCCTTTTTTCCCCGATAGAAAAAGGGCCCCGAAAATTTCCCCATACATTTTTCGCTGTGATTCCCAAATCGTATATAAAACCAAAAAAAATGCAGTATGTACAATTTCTATGCAAAACAAATTTCAACACAATACTACCCCAAAAACAAACAAAAACATTTCAATACAACACAATTTCCCATTTCAAAAAACAATTTCTGTCCCGAAATTTAGCCCTGGGGATCCCCACAAAGGTACAAGGGAAAAAGAAGACAAAGTATTTTAAAAACCCCCAGCCATGTGACCTTTCCCTTCCCCTGACCTTTTTCCAAAAATCGTGATGCACTGCCCGCTACGTTGCCTTTCCCTCCCAAAGTTGTCCAAAAAACCTCAGAAGGGCCCCCGGGGGGGGAAACCCCCTGAAACCCTGTCACAGGCTTCAGGTGAAAAAGAAGTCAACATCTCCATCTTTTCCAACAGTTTGCTTGGGATTTCCCTGACCAAGACGATTGGCCCGTTTGGGGGGAATTCCCGTCACGGTCATTTGGGGGCCGTGGCGGTGGGTTTGGCCCTGTTGGCCGGGGGGCACATCCGGCAGGCCCGCACTGGTTTGGGGGTTTCCCGCATGCTGCGGACGCTGGCCCGGGGCCCCGCCTGGCGCTGGAGGTGTCCCGGGAGCAAAAGTTTTCCCGCCCCCCCTGTGTCCGCCCCCTGTGGCCCCAAGGGGCCCCGGGACTCCTTGGTTCCTTCCAGCAGGCCCCCCTGAGCAAGCAGGGGACAGGAATGTGGTTTTGGAGGGAAACCCCCTACGCAGAGCCCGCAAAGACCGTTGGGCCTTTTAACCCCGAAAACCTGGGTTTTAAATTTTAGCGGGCATTGGGGAATTAAGGGTGGGGTGTTTACCATTTGCCCCGGGGCAAAAAAATTTAAAGGGCCCGCCCTTTGGGCCCCACATCCCTTTTGTGTGCAATTTCCGTGTCAAAAAAAACAAAGAGGCCTGTTTATTTATATTGTAGTTCAGGTAGGATTCGGGGGGTTACAGAAACACCCAAACCCTTCCCCCCCCTGCATCCTGTAAGCCAAGGATCTCCCCATGGGAAACTTTGGGAAAAAGCTACTAGCTTTCCTGAGGCGGGAATTTTGGGGGCCCCGAGTGGGGGGCCAGGAGAAAGGCCCCCCTGCAGGTCACAAGCTGTGGAGGAAATCCAAGCACAGGCAGGACCCCCCCCCCCCCCCCCCCCCCCCCCCCCCCCCCCCCCCCCCCCCCCCCCAGTACTTATGGGAAAGGGAGAGAAAAGAGGAGTGTGGTGAAATGGGCAGTGAAAATTTCAGGTTTCCCGGGGTTTACAAAAATGTTTGGATGGGGGGGTTTCTAGGCAAATGTGCCCTTTTTCTGCCTTTTTGCGTCTAAACCCTACACCTAAAAAACGAAAAAAATAATAGAGCTTTCTTTTTTTTTAAAAATTTCATTTTTAGTGTCTCTGATTCTGTGTATTTTTTTGCTTTGAAATGGATTCAGAGCCTTTTCGATTTTCCACCACTTTTTTTGTTATTGTGTCCTTTCCAAAACAAAAAGCGAAAAAAAAAAGGGCGTGCAAAATTTTCCCCAATTTTTTTTGGGGGGGGGTGGGGGGGGTTTTGCTTTTTTTTTGGGTTGATTGTGTGTCGTACTTCGGGGCCCCAACCCCCCCCCCCCCCCCCCCCCCCCCCCCCCCCCCCCCCCCCCCCCCCCCCCCCCCCCCCCCCCCCCCCCCCCCCCCCCCCCCCACACACACACATTTAGTGGGATTCAATGGTACCACTCTTGTCCTTATCCCGTTTTTGCAACAGCTCGTCTATTGGTGTTCTGTAAAGGGGAATCCCCGGTTGCTGCAAGAGGAAAAAGAGAAAAAGTTACACCCTGCCCTGATGACACGAATTTTCACCGCAGGGGACTCTGTTGGCCTACCCCCTGCACATCCAAAGGGATTTCCCGGGGCCTTCCCGTAAAAATCCACTTTTTTTATCAATCAACTTTTTCTTTGTGCAAAAATTTCAACAACCCCCACGAAAAACCTTTCATGGGTTTTAAAAAGAAAAAAGGGAAAAAAAGTTATTCGTTCGTCGACAAGTGGGTGCACTTTATGTGCCCCCAATGTTCTGTTCTCTCTGTTTTGTTCTCTCTGTTCTGTTCTTTGTTCTGTTTTTCTTGTTCTTTTCTCTCTGTTTTTTTTCTCCTGTTCTTTTCCCCTCTGTTCTGTTTCTCTGTTTGTTCTCTCTGTTCTTTTTTTCTTTTTGTTTTTGTTTTTTTTCTGTTCTGTTCTTCGTTCTTTTTTTCTCGTTCTGTTCTCTCTTTTTTTGTTCTCTTTTGTTTTTTCTCTCTGTTTTTGTTCTCCCGGGCTGTTCTTTATCTGTTTTTTTCGTTCCTTAGGGTACAGCTTTTACGGTTCACCAAAGGGGGAGATTTTTCCCGAAGTGTTCCCCTTTATTAAAGGTAACCCCATTCCCACTTTGGAGGTCATATCTAAAAAATGACACCCGGTTTCACTGCGCTTTTTCTGGTAATAAATTTTTTTCATTCATTCCTACTGGAGGGCCCGGGCCCATTCTTTGAAAGGCGGAAAAAGGGGGTTTTTAAAGTGCAAGCCCAAAATGATCTGTGGTCTTCGTACCCCGGTTCACAGTCTCATCTGAAAGGGTTTCGAGGGTGGAGTCCGTACTGGTGTTTTAAAAAATCCCGGGGAAAAACTCCCTTTAAGGGCAGTTTTGGGTTTCCCAAACCCCGATCTTTTACACACGAGCTGTTCCCCCTAACCCCTAAGCTTTTCACGCCCCCCCCCCCCCCCCCCCCCCCAATCCCCCAATTGTCAAAACTATAGGCTAATAAAATCACTTAAAAGGAAAACAAAAGTCAAAACAAAACACCGATGTTGTTGGATGTGTTCACCAATTCACGCTGTTGGTGGTCCCCGGGGCTCCCTCCACTCCCTCCCTCCTTCCCTCCCCTCCCCTCCCTCCCTCCCTCCTGCACAACTCCTCACTGCAGGGCGGCACGTGAAGGGGGCAAAGGTTATACAGGGCTGGAGAGAGGAAGGAGGAGGTGGGGTAGGAGATAGGGTAGGGAAGGGAAGGAGATGTGATAGGGAAGGGAAGGAGATGGGGTAGGGAAGGGAAGGAGATGGGGCAGGGAAGGGAAGGAGATGGGGTAGGGAAGGGAAGGAGATGTGATAGGGAAGGGAAGGAGATGGGGTAGGGAAGGGTAGGAGATGGGGTAGGGAAGGAAGGAGATGTGATAGGGAAGGGAAGGAGATGGGGTAGGGAAGGGAAGGAGATGTGATAGGGAAGGGAAGGAGATGGGGTAGGGAAGGGAAGGAGATGGGGTAGGGAAGGGAAGGAGATGGGGTAGGGAGGGAAGGAGATGGGGTAGGGAAGGGAAGGAGATGTGATAGGGAAGGGAAGGAGATGGGGTAGGGAAGGGAAGGAGATGGGGTAGGGAAGGGAAGGAGATGTGATAGGGAAGGGAAGGGATGGGGTAGGGAAGGGAAGGAGATGTGATAGGGAAGGGAAGGAGAT
>CM054137.1:6031210-6061825 GCA_028751875.1 Rapana venosa
TGAGCTGAAACAACATTGGTCCACAGGCCAACTGGAGGATTAAGGCCTCTGGTGCAAGCCGTCTTTGATCAGCCCAAGTGCTGAGTGTTTGCCTTTCATTAACCATAAATCGTGGATCTGGGTTTGGATTTATTTGGATCAGAAACAAGTAGGTTGCAGAAACCATCCATGAAAATCTTGGTCGTGAATTTGGACTAGTGATTGGAACTAGGAGGTCTAAAAACATTTGTCGTGTAGGGCAGGGCAGGGCAGAGCAAAGGGGAGAGGGCATGGGTGGGGCGGGGAGGAGGGAAGAAGTGAAATCCTATTGTGTCGTCTGAAGCGTTAACGTGATAGTTGATACAAGGCTGAATTAAGCAAGCCAGGAGAGGGATGGGCTCTGCCAGGTCCAACATGCCCACAACACACTTTCCAGGGGATATTTTCCTCTGGAGTTAACATCGGTGCCGACTCCACTCCCCCAAAAGTACTTCAGATGAGACTATAAACCGAGGTCCCGTTTGCGAACGCACGCAGAACATCTTGCGCACGCGTTAAAACCTGTTCCGATATTTGGAAGAGTAGACCATTGTGTGCCGGTGGGAACGGATGATAAAATTGACAAAACTGCAAACACACGGGGACTGGATATAAAAAAGTACATGGATGCTTATTCTATTATCCTCGAAATAAAATAATAAATGAAAATTTTTTTTAAAAAGTAGTGCCTGCAGAATTCAGTGCTGTGCCCCATGACTCCTCAGAAAGGTCAGGGAGGGAGAGAAACAGAAACAGAAAAAGACAAAAAAAAAGAAAAGACTTTAACTCTGGAAGATGAAGACTGGATGTATGTAGGGTTTTGTTGTTGTTATTGTTCTTGTTGTTTTGTTTTGGTTGTTTAGGTTTGGTTTGGTGGGATTTTAAAAAAAAAAGAAAAGCAGAAATGACGTGACATGCTTCAAAACGCGTCTA
Organism: Rapana venosa; assembly: GCA_028751875.1. NCBI lineage: Eukaryota > Metazoa > Mollusca > Gastropoda > Neogastropoda > Muricidae > Rapana > Rapana venosa. The sequence goes on from CM054137.1 coordinate 6,032,162, forward strand.
ATAGTAACTTCCTGGGGATAAGAATAGTGTTCTTTGTAAAAGAACATGCAGGAAGACACCAAAAAATTAGAAAAAATAACACGAACACACACACGCGCGCACACACTCACACGAGGAGAGAGAGAGATGATGATGATGATGAGTGATGATGATGATGATGATGACTTCTTCCTCGAGATTAACAGATAGGCATATATATATATATATATATATAATATATATATATATATATATATAATATATATATATATTATATATATATATATATATATATAAAGAGACAGGCAGACAGAGACAAGGCAGATATACAACAGAGTAACACCCCTACCCACCCTTTCCACACAACATTCAGAGAACACACACACACAGACAAAACCGAAAGTAACAAACTCACGCTCCATGTCCATCTCCAGGTCAGTGTCATACTCGTCATCAGGGTCCATCTCCAGGTCGAAGGAGTCCTCTGCCAGGTCGTCCACGATGTCGGCCCCGCTGTCGTCGTCGTCACGGTGGGGGTGGAGGTTGCTGTGCTGGAGGTGGGGGTGCAGCATCTCCGCCATGTCCTTGCCGAGGTCCCGCCCCGTGGGTCTGGTGATGAGCACCTCCGACTGCTGGGTGCCCGCGCCTGACCGCTGCTGTCTGCGGGACAGTCTGCAGAACAGGGAGGGGGGGGGGGGGGGTCACGGGTTAGCTCCAGCAGTCTTGCCAGGAGCAAAGTCAGGGGAGGTCACGGGTTAGCTCCAGTCTTGCCAAGAGTAAAATTCAGGGGAGGTCACGGGTTAGCTCCAGCAGTCTTGCCAAGAGTAAAGTCAGGGGAGGTCACGGGTTAGCTCCAGCAGTCTTGCCAAGAGTAAAGTCAGGGGAGGTCACGGGTTAGCTCCAGCAGTCTTGCCAAGAGTAAAGTCAGGGGAGGTCAGGGGTTAGCTCCAGTCTTGCCAAGAGTAAAGTCAGGGGAGGTCAGGGGTTAGCTCCAGTCTTGCCAAGAGCAAAGTCAGGGGAGGTCACGGGTGGCTTCTAAAGTCAGGGTGTGATGGTTTGTTTTTGTATGCGATTATTTGAGACAGAAGTAAGTCAAATGAGAATAGTTTTCTTCTTTGCATAATGAGAAAGGTAAAAAAACCAAAAAACAAAGGAGAGAGAATGAGGGAGGATAGATGATTCTAATGACAAATTTTTTTTATGAGGATAAGGAATAAGTAACCATGTGAGTTTTTTTCTTTACATCCACCCCCGTCTTAGGGGTACATTATAATATAAAATGAAAATAAGGAGAGTGAGGGAAAAGAGGAGAGAGAGAGAGAGAGGAGAGAGATTGAAGAGGAGTAAGGATAAAGAATGGGAACCAGAGAGAGAGGAGAGACGAGAAGAGAGAGAGAAAGAGGAGAGAGAGAGAGAGAGAGGAAGAGGAGAGAGAGAGGAGAGAGAGAGAGAGAGTAGAGAGAGAGAGTGAGAGAGAGAGAAAGCAAGGACGAAAGAAAGAGATAAAGAAAGCAAGCAGAAAGAAAGCAAACCAAGCAAGCAAGAAAGGAAGGAAGAAAGAAAGGAAGGAGACCCCAAAAGCCATTTCACTGTAACCCCTTCTTCAGTTGGTATGGTCGTTGTTGTCTTTACTGACAAATTGCCCAAAAGATCAGATTTCTCAACAAAAACAACACAAACAATACTAGGCCATGCGGACACAGCCATTTCCTAGTTCAGCATCTCAGATAACAGAAATGGGTTTTAACGTTGTTTCGGGGTGGGGTGGGGGGGGGGGGGGGGGGAGAGAGAGAGAGATTGTTTTACCTGTTTGTAGCAGGAAATTTAAAGAAAACTGAAAACCAAACAAGTAGTTTACGTGTAAGATGAACATATAAAGATTCAGCTAATTTTACTAGTGGAAAAAAGTGAACATCATGGTCTGTATTGAATAACCTATCCGATCCTGTCAGAGTTTCTCCCCACCCCCACCCCCCCCCCCCCCCCCCCCCCCCCCACACTATTATCTGCTAGAAATTTCCTCTTTTCTATCACTCTCTTTGTTTCTGCCTTGTTCCCTTTCTTCCTGTCACCTCTTTCTTGTCTTTTCTGCTTTTTTTTTTGTCCATTCTCCTGCCTTTTCCCCCAGAAAGACTTTAAAAAATATTCTCTCTTATGCCCAAGTCGGATGCGCTGGGCCTGACTTGTCAGGCGCTTCACGGCAACGTGGCGCAGTTGTGTTCATGTAATGGACGATAATTGCTGTCTGAGCGTTCGACGACGACGACGACGACGACGACGAAAGTAGTGATACTCACTTAGCACTGCCCCTGCAAGAGGGGGCCTTCTTGTTGGTGTGCACCTCAGAGTCTGCCGAGGAGACGCGACATTCCGTCAATGACCAGTCTTCCCCGCTCCTGTCCGGCAGGCCAGCGTCTGTAGCCGTCTGCTGACCAGTGGCGGTGTTGGTGCTGACGGTGTTGGTGCTGACGGTGTTGGTGCTGACGGTGGTGGTGGTGGTGGGCTGGGGGGTGGGTTGGGTGGTGGTGGTGGTGGTGGTCTCCTCCTTGTGGGAGCTACCCGCTGATCGTGGGGTATCCATGATTGGTGAGGCGGTGGGATCTAGTGAGGACAGAGAGTTTAGAGAGATGGGTTATATATCAGAGGTGGGTTCTGGTGTTGGCTTTTCTTTTCTTTTCCTTTTTTTTCCATATGTGTCGATCAGTGTCGAGCAGTGTTGTGTTGTGACGTGTTGTGTGTCCATGTTGTGCAGTGTTGTCTCTGAGGTTGTTTTTCTTGTATCAAAATGTAACGCACAGGCAGTTGGACCAGTCCTGGATGACCAGCTGCAGGCCGCAATGCCTGTAGACACTTTTCACTAAAACCATGACGTTGTTTCTCCAGTCGTTTTAATAATAATGTATGGAATTTATATAGCGCTGAATCTTGTAAAGCAACAAATCAAAGCGCTCAGTTTTGTGTTGACTAGCCGGCTCTGGGTCTGGTGGTGAGTTCTACAGTCTCACACATTATATCAATGCAGACCTGCCAGTGCCAGCATCCATTCTGTTCACACACACATACGAACGCACGCACGCACGCACGCACGCACACACCATCATTATCAACATCATCATCACCATCAATATCACCATCATCATCATCATCATCATCATCATCATCATCATCACCTATCTCAAACCATGTTTGCATTCAGGCGCTGGGCTGTGAAGAGACAAAACTCCTTCATCGGGAGCCAAAAGAAAAACACCGGTCACATACGCAAAATCTCACCGTTGGTGAACCTCGGAGCTCTAGCCCAGGAACGAAGAAAGACAAGGTACCTGGCCAGACTTCATCAGCCTTGCCTTGCCACTTAGCTTCTGACACCAACAACCCGCCAAGCTTTTGGTCTGAGCCAAGCACACGTGTTGGATGTCTGCAGTAAACTGGGAATCAACGAATTTCTTAACAGATGTCGCAGTGCGTACGTGGAAAATCCTTCACATTACGACAAACTGTGGGGAAAACCGAGGTTTTCTTCTCCTGTTTATTAACCAAATAAGTTGTGTAAGGAAGACACAAAAGTGTGGAATGTGCCTCACAGCAAGACATGACACAACACAAAGCAACGTGGCACAGTAAGATCCGACATGACGCAATAGACGATAGGTTACACGAAGCGGAATGAGTGTGTCTAAAAGCATACTGCATTTTTGCAGCCATTGATTGGCAAAAATAGATTGAAAAGCAGTAACAATTACCAAGCTGACTTCCGGAAACACACAAAACTTAAAATCCTTTTGACAGAAACACTATGGATTATGTGAAATATAGGCCTGTAACGGCGAAGTACGGTGAAGGTTAAAGTAATCCACCAGATGCCACTGCCGAGATTCGAACCCAGCGACCTGTGAATGCCGGACCATCTGGTGATCACTTTGATGTGGTATGAGCTGTGGCACAAAGAGCACAAAAACAAAGAGCAGTGGCACGTTCTGTTTGATGTCAGCTAATTTGTTTCAGCATCATCTGGTCAGTACTGACCACACCCAAAATGACCATGCGGCTTGTTTCTAATCTACCTTTCATCTCCAAAGTCCTTGAAAAAGTCCTTCTTAAACAACTCAAAAATCCATCTTCATTCTAATAGTCTCCTCCCCTCATTTCACTCTGCCTATCGCGTCAACCACAGCACCGAAACCACCCTAGTCCATAGGTTAAAATCGCTTCTACATGCTTCTGACTCGGGCAAAATCGCTCTTCTCACTCTTCTTGACTTATCTACAGCATTTGACACTATAGATCACTCTATCTTTCTCCCCCGTCTCCCAAAAACGTTTGGTGTCAAAAGTGCAGCCCTCACCTGGTTTAGTTAGTTCATACTTCACTGACTGATTCCGTGAAGTTGCAGAAAACAAGATTCAATCAATACCAGCCAAACTGGAATGTGGAGTCCCGCAGGGATCAGTTCTGGGCCCTGTTCTTTTCACTCTCTACACTCTCCACTGTCATAAATAATAAACCATCACCAGATCAACAATCATATCTACGCTGATGACTCGGATTCAAAGCAGTGACACTCCTGAAAATCTGCCTTCGCTCTTGACAAATATGTCACACTGTCTTCAAGACATTGAAAATTGGATGATAAAAACAAATTACAGCTAAATGCAGATAAAACCGAAGCCATGATTGTAGGGACCAAACACAACTCTCTTCCATCACGACAGCTTCAATAGAATTTGGTAATAGGTCAGTTCCTTTATCCACTGCAGTCAGGTATCTAGGTGTTGTTATGGACAACAAACTCTCTATGCAAAAATTCATCACCCAGACCTGCCAGTCCTTCTACTATCAGTCACGGCGTATAAGTGCAATCCCAAAGTACCTGTCCACTGATGCAATATCCAAACTTGTCACATCTCTATTCTTTGACATCTGGACTATTGTAATTCTCTTCTGGCTGGTCTGTCAGCATCATCTATCCACTCCCTTCAACACGTACAAAACTCTGCAGCTCGATAAGTCCTCAAAAAGAAAAAAATCTGAGCATATTACTCCTCTCTTGCGATCTCTCCACTGGTTGTCTGTGCCACAGAGAGTAAAGTACAAGATCAGTACCCTCTGTTACAAATGTCTCCACCAAACAGCACTCTCCTACCTCTGTGAATGTCTTCTCCTGTACACTCCTTCTCGTTCCCTCCGCTCTGCTGTAGATACCTTGTGCTTACGAATACCTAGATTCAACCAGTCCACTGTTGGCCTTTGCTCTTTCTCAATTTCAGGTCTATCAATCTGGAATGACTTCCTTCTCTCCCTTCGTGGAGAATCTGCTTACGACACTTTTTAATCCAACCTCAAGAAAAACCTATTTCAAACCTAAGATTTTCCCTCCTGTTTCTTCATAATCTCTCCCTGCCTTCAACAGCCAAAACTTCCCATCACCTGGTGAGTGTATAGCTGTGTGTGTGTGTGTGTGTGTGTGTGTGTGTGTGTGTGTTGTGTGTGTGGTGTGTGTTGTGTGCACCTTTGAATTTGTTAAAAACTGTTAATCGTTGTTGGTTGCATGTGTAGGAGTGGGCTGATTGGAAGCACTTTGATTTGGTTTTTTGCAAGATATAGTGCTATATAAATTCCTTTCCTCATTATTTTTTATTATCATTATTATCAGAGATACATACAACGAGAGGGAGTAGGAGAGGATAACGGAGGCAGAGACAGGGGAAAAGGAAAAAGTCGTCGTCTTCTTTAACTCAGGAGGCACCGTGGTCGAGTGGTTTAGGCGGTCAACTCGTGATCCAGAGGTCGCGGGTTCGATCCCTGCTCGGCTCGGTGTTGTGTCCTTGGGAAAGACACTTTACTCCTATTTTCCTCACTCCACCCAGGTGTACAAGTGGGTACCAGCTCTGCTGGGGAAGTATCTGGCGACAGACTAGCGTCCTGTCACAGGGGTGGTGAAAAACCATCAGTTCGCTTAACGCTACAGAAACCGGGATAAGCTCCGGCTCTATGGGCCTTCTGGCTTGAAAGAACATACATACTTCTTTAACTTAACGTCTATTCACATTAAGTGGTGATATTAGACAGTGTCTGCATTGATTTGCACCCATGTGCATGTATGGGAACATAAATAATTATGGTGCGTGGTGCTTCCTTGCCAACATGCATGCCCGCACGCGCGCGCGCGTGTGTATGTGTGTGTGTGTGGTGTGTGTGTGTGTGTGTTGTGAGGTGTGTGTGTGTGTGTGTGTGTGGTGTGTGTGTGTGTGTGTGTGTGTTGTGTGTGTGTGTGTGTTGTGTGTGTGAGTGTTGTGTATGTGTGTGTGTGTGTGGGGTGTGTGTGTGTGTGGTGTGTGTGTGTGTGTGTGTGTGTGTGTGTGTGTGTGTGTGTGGTGTGAGTGTGTGTGTGTGTGTGTGGTGTGTGTGTGTGAGTGTGTGTGTGTGTGTTGTGTGTGTGTGTGTGGTGTGAGTGTGTGTTTTGTGTTTGTGTTGTGTTATGCGTGCGCGTGTGTGTGGATGGAGTGCCCTCGCTTGTGCGTCATCAGTGTGCACAGTTACGAACATGCTGATGTCGGCAATGGTTTTCCCTGAGAGTGTCATACAGCAGTGTCTCTTTCTGATGGCCACGGGCTTAGAGAACGTGGTGTATTTATGACCTTCTGTATCACTGTAGCTGGTCACACCCCCTTCACCGGGCACACACTACTTCAAATGAAAATGATGATGATGATGATGATGATGATGATGATGATGATGATGATGATATCAATGGTGATGTTGACGATAATAATAATAATAATAAGAAGAAGAAGAAGAAGAAGAAGAAGAAGAAGAATATATGGAATTTATATAGCGCTGAATCTTGTAAAAGAAACAAATCGAAGCACGATGATGATGATGATGATGATATCAATGGTGATGATAATAACGATGATAATGATGATGATGATGATGATGATAATGATAAAACATAATGATACTACTCCTAACAACAACAACAACAATGATACCAAACATAGGCATCTCTAATCGAAGCAGTCCAACAGACGATCCCCATTGAACCGCAGCAGATGACTGAAGAAGAGCCGTGATGCCGAAGTATGGAAGCACCCCAGGAAAAAGAAAATCAGAACAGAGGAAAAGGAAAAAACGAGACAAGGAAGGAAATACAAGCAACAGAGCGAGAAAGAGAGAGAGAAGAGAGAGAGAGAGAGAGTGAGAGGGGGGGGAAAAGAGAGAGACGGAGAGGGGAGAGAGAGCTGCGAGAGAGAGAGAGGTGAGAGAGGAAGAGAGAGAGAGAGAGATTAATGCATGCTCAATTATTCATGTCCATCACAATGCAGTAGGAAAACAAAAATTCCTTATTCAGTATCCCTGAGACTATGCATGTGATTATATCACTTCGTAGTTGCTGACAGGAATGGAAATCTGATCTCCAACAACAAAAAACACACAAAACACCCCCAATGATGATGATGATAGTAATAATAATAAGGACGATGACGACGACGACGACAATGATGATGGTGACGATAATAAGAATAATAGTATTAAGAATGGTAATGGTGACCATAATACCATTAAAACCGATAGTAATAATGATGATAGTGATGATAACATTATCAATAATAAAAATGATGATAATGATAATGAGAATAATGAAAGCGCTGGTTCAATCCCCGTTTGTGCCCGAACTTTGAACCATCCACTGGACCCTGAGAGGTGGTCTGGGTGCTAGTCTTTTGGATGAGACGATAAATGACACGACAGCTTTGGCGATGTGGGTGGAGTTGGACGTGCACAACTTTTTTCCCATTGTGAAAATCCTGTGTATGTGGTGTGGGCAGGCAGGCATGTCACTGGGCCATACAAAACTTTCTAAACATCCCTTATCTCTTCTCTCTCTCTCCACTCTCTCTCTCTCTCCTCTCTCTCTCTCTCTCTCTCTCTCTCTTTTTTGCCTTCAGTGTTAGATAAGTATGACAACACAAGAATATCGAGTGTTATCATAGTTGCTGTAAATCATGTCTCTAGTGGCCAGAAAACGACAAGTTTATGATAGCTGTAGTGTCTTTTACAGACAGAAGGTTATCCCCTGATATCGCAGGAAAAATTATTGGGAAGATGATTATGTGACTCTTGTGTTGTATTGTGTGGAAGTGTATCATGATGCTTTGTGTTGTGTTATGTTGCGCTGTATTGCATCGTTTTGTGTTGTATTGTATTGTAGTGTAGTGTATTGTATTGTAGTGTATTGTAGTGTAGTGTATTGTATTGTATTATAGTGATTGTAGTGTAGTGTATTGTAGTGTAGTGTATTGTAGTGTAGTGTTATTGTATTGTAGTGTAGTGTATTGTAGTGTATTGTATTGTATTGTATTGTAGTGTATGTATTGTAGTGTATTGTATTGTAGTGTATTGTATTGTAGTGTACTGTGTTGTAGTGTATTGTACGCCACTATCAGTCTCTGCACCTATCGTCTGTGTTGTTCTTTTCACTGAAGAGTGTGAGAGAGTGTTGTTGTTGTCTTCGATTTTACGTCTGTTCACTCTCAGTGATATTAGACGAGAAAAAAAAACAAAACCACATATATACAAGGGGTGTATGAGTATTGAGGTGGTGGTGGAGGCCCTACTGAAAAAAGCGAAGGGGGAAAAGTAGTCTAATCATGAAAAGAAACCGCACAAAGCAAAAGATACAATATACAAAAAAAAAATTAAAAACCGAAACAAAAACTAAAAAGTTATTAACGTTATGAAATTTATAACAAATGTCCTATAGGACTCTGCCAGAGACCTTTTGCAATTCAAATGCCAAATTCAAGTTATTGAATATGCTTCTAAGGGAGTTTTCAAAAAATTTGGGGGTAAAAAAGCTTTTGTATTCTTACTTTCCCAATATTATTTGAGTTTAAAAATTTATTCTCCCCCAAAAGGACATTTACTGTGTCTACTGAATTTGGTTACGATGCATTAAGTTTTATTCTATAAAAACAAACTATTCACTCTTGTGCTGTGGAGTTATTTGAGCAGCCTTTAGAAGGGACTCACGACTCTTGCTTTATCAGTTTTGATGAAGATTTTTTAAAAATCTCTCTTTTAGGTGATACGTTTCTGTGACCTTTTTCCATGATGTTTGTTCTAATAAGTGGTGCCCTCTTGTTTTGGATAAAGGCACGTGCAATGTTGCTGATTTCCCGTTCATGCTTTGCACCTCTTTTAGCAGCTCTATCAGCCCATCATTTGGAAAGAATCCACTGTGTGAAGGCACCCAACAGAAAGGGGACATTTGTGCCTTTTAGGTTAAAAGGGTATGACATGATTAATTCTTAATGCAATGTTTGAAGTTGTCTTGTACCACAAGGTTTTTAAAAGCATACAAAACCGACTTAGAATAAAACACAAATAAGGATTTGAAATTACACAATGGCAAATCAAGAACATAATTTGAGCCATTAAGACTGCTACTAATTTGCCTTTAAAAATCGAATGGTGTTTACCAACATAAAATTGATTTTTCTATTTTTAAAGATGGGTATAACAAAAGTGAACCTGTTTTTGATTATCCAGACGTGATCCTTTCTGTATAAATTTGTAAATGATGAAAATACTTTTGATGGATGTGGGATCGAACATCAGAAACCATAATGTTCAGATTCTCATTCTTTTTTACATTAGTTACCTCTATGTCGAAGTGTGCTTTTTCATCTCCCACGATGGGAAAGGGGTAATATTGCCTTCTTTTGTCCATTCTGTGTTGATTGACTTAGAATTTTCCCACTAGATCAGAACATATGTGTTAATGGGCATTAAGGAAGTTATATCTTTTGCTCTTTTAGGAAACTGTAGTTCGGATTTTACTTCTACTTCTTCAGAAATGAAATTTTCAGTCGTTCTGTTTCTAAGAACATATTTGCACATGCCAGTTGACGGTAATCATCCAAAGGCAATGTACCAACTTATTGTACTTTCCCAGAGCTGATGCATGATACGGAACTCCAAGTGCAAGCCTGAAAGCTTTGCATTTCTACATTTGTAGCTTTTTAAGTAAAGATTTTGGAGCGGGAAAAGATTTCTTGCCCGTATGAAAATTTCGAACGAACAAGAGTGTAGCTAAACATTTTAGATTGAATATGTCTTGTCCCCAAAAACTGTTTTTACTAATTATCTTCAGTAAGTTTATTGCCCCTTTCTTCCCTTTTGTTAATAAGTGTCAATATGTATATTCCAAGTTAGCTTTGAAGTTAGAATAACACCAAAGAACTTTATTGTTTTTTGTATTAAATTTTTTCAGTCCAATCTTAAATTTGGTAGCTCCTCCGGATTAACTGCCATTATTAAAAAGCACAACATGAGTTTTTTTGTTAGACAAAAGTAAATCCATTTTCAAGATATATTTTTGTCGATGTTATCAAGTGGCTTTGATATACCCTTTTTATGTAATTTAACGCTCTTTTTGGTGTATTACGTTTCATAGTAACGTTCATCCACTTCCCATATATCTTTCGCATATTGTACAAAGTTGATATCCTTTGATAAATTCATTGGGAGATCATGCAGCAGGATATTAAATAGGATAGGAGCTTCACAGAACCTTGGGGTAGTCCCATATGAAGCGATCTAACATTGATATGATTTAGCTACTCTTACTTGAATTTTTCTGTCTGTTAAAAAAACTTTGATATAAAAATACAAGTCCCCAGAAAAACCCCTTCTTAAGTTTACCTAATACTTAGCATGCCAAACTTGGTCATATGCCTTTTTTTATCAAAAAATGTTGCAAGAACATTCTTTCTTCTTGCAAACTGCATTTTTTTCGTGTTTAGTTTAACCAAATTATCTATGGAGATTTATTTTTTTGAAAACCTGCTTGATTGCAGGGATTTTTTTATTTTTATGGCAAAAAAACATCAGCCTTTTTTGAAAAATTTCTTTCCCATTAGCTTGCCAGTGGGGAGTGGTCCCAAGCAATTGGTCTGGTAGCTGGTTTTGTCAGATTTAGGCTTTCCCGTTTATGAATGGAATGACAATGGATCCTTCCACTTTACTGGCATACCCCCCTCAATCCAACATTTATTGAATAGTTTGTGGAGTAGATAAATGAAATTTTTTGGGTAAAGTTTAACATGTCATTTGAAACTGCATCTGACCCGACAGACGTTTTTTGTTAGAAAGAGATAGTAACCCCTCTCTTACTTCGTCCAGTGATATTGGAGCATTAATGCACAACCGTTGTCAGAGACTGGGTCAGTACGTTCACCTTTACTTTCTTCTTCTGTTCTGTAGTTCCTGCGTTTAAGTGACAAGCCTTCAAGAGCGCATTGATTCAGAAAAACTTGTCTGAAAAATGCCTCTGCTTTTTCATGTTTGATGGAAATTCTTTATTCTCCAATTGCAGGACAAGTTGGTAAACTAACACCTTTTTTCATTTCATGATATTTACCCAACCTTTTTAAGATTTTATGATTTGAAATTTCAGGGGTACAAAAGAAGTCCAAATTCTCTTTGGCCTGGGCTACACAAGGTTACAGTAATTTTTTGTTTGTTTTTGTTTTACATTATTTTTGATTTTTTTATTTTTAAATAAATTTTATACATTAAGCGTTTGTTTTTTACTGCTTCCTACATGTGGTGTCCACCAGATATTTCCCAGATGTTTATTTGTTTTAGGGTATTTATTTTGGGGGTAGACAAAGTGGCAGCATGAATAATTGTCTCAGTTAAAATGGAATATAAATGGTCTATGTTTCAGTCTCAAAGTTGTCTGTATTGTAAGTTTCAAGGATGCTTTCCAAACTTTTCCAGTCTGCTTTTTTGTAATTAAATTTTGGAATTTTGTCTTCCTGGGTGTCACGGAAGCTGTTTTGTCCACTAAGCGTTTTTAATGACAGGCAGGTGATCGCTGCCAAGGGTGTCATTGTGCGGTGACCCCCTCACATTCTGGGCTAATGCAGGAGATATAAGCGATAGATCTAAGGCTGATGCTCTGTGATAGCAATGTCGGGAATTCTAGTAACTCTGCCATCATTTTAGTAAGTACAGGCAGGGAATCAAAATATGTTTTCTACAAGCGATTATGGGATATTTTTTCACCAGTCTTTATCCCAAAAAGGAGCATGTGCTTAAAATCTCTGCTATAAACCACTTTTCATTATCTTTAAGGTTGTGTATCCATTCAGTATTCTATCATTAGGTCCCTAGGTAGGTATACAGATCAGTGTTTATTTTTTAAATTGTCCCAAATTTTACACGTGGCTGCACATGAGTGTATATCTAGGACCTGGTTAGGGACTGGTGAGGGGCCATGTGCAGTAATTTCCCCCCCTTCTTCGATGTATATAGCTGCACTGATTTTGGTTGCAGCATCCCTGTTGATGGACAGGTGGATAATAGTAACCAGGCAGCTTAGGTAGTTTGTTCCTGGTTACATTCAGGGATTGTAACACAAGGACTTGGTATTTATTGTTGGAAAGATGTTGGATTAGATAATGTAGATTAGTGGAAATAGATCTAGCGTTCCACTGCATTAGTTTCAATACGTTGGACTTTTTAGATCTAGATCGGGTAGGCATTTTAAATACGGAATCAATTTGTTTTAAATATTATTTTTTTAAAAAAAGACACAAAAAAAGTCAACAATCAACTCTAAACTTCAAAAATGCAAAATATTAAACAAATTAAAATTAACAATTATGTGACCCAAAATGTTGGCTCTTTATGCGAAAGATAAACACTGCACACTGAGTCAAGTAAAACAGCTAGATCTACTGTGGATATGAGCAAAAACTAAACAAACACCACAGTAGGCTAGTGCACTACAAGTTGATATACAAATACCAGTCACAGTCTCCAGCACATCAAAGTAATTGTTCCCGTCTCTGTCGTCTCCACCATGGGAACTGGTACTCTTGGTAAAGAAAACGGCACTGGTTGTAGGCTGGCTGTAGCTGGTAATCTTTTAGGAGACGAGGGTAGATCTAGGTGGATGGTACACATTTTTTGGTAAAATCGAGTCTTGTTTTTTCTTGGGCTTTTCCAGACTAAAGCATGCATGCCCGCCGATGTTTTTGGCAAGGAATGCTGGACCCTTGGGTATTTGGATGTATTGAGTCTTTGAAGTGATTGAAGTGAGACTTTATGTTGACATTGTGAAAAGAAGGAGACATTTTTCAAACCAAACATGTCAGAACAAGGGCACGCATTGAAACATCTGCTTTCATCTGAAGATAGCATCCCTGACAGGTGCAATCTTGCTGATGACAATTTTGGTGTCAGGGATGAGGTCATCACATTTTTTACATTTTGTATCATTTTCTGACTGGCTTCCTGTGGATCCGTCTTTTTTCAGATTCTTTGATTACCACAGTGGTAACAATACACTGTGGTTTGCCTTGGCATCAGACTTTGTTTCCAATAACTGGGAGATGTGGCCAAAAGTCAGGTGTTTTAAATTTTTTAACATTGAATCCATAGGACAGGCCTAGCCGACTGCTATTGACTCCTTGTAGGATAGAGTCCTGAGCTAGAATACAGTCGGAAAATCCTCCTCCATCTTGGAACTTGATTTTACGTCATGCCAATTCTTTTTCATCATGCTGGTCTTTTGACGTAACTGGTCGGCTTCTGGATAGATTTCTTCTCTGTCCCTTTCTTTACTGACCTTTTTTGAGGCCCATGTGTGGGGGTGTTGATGGCAGTCTCTCACCTTCAGCGTATGTGTGACAGGAGAGGAGGGGGGGGAAGCTGGTGAGTCTGTCCCGCGGTTCTCGGCTACCATGCTGGGCGTTCTCCAGGCCCTCTAGGGTTGTGGTCAGCACAGCAGGTTTTAAGAAGGCGCCCTGGTCAGACACAGTCTTCTCTAAGCAGGTGATTTTCTCAGAGAGGGACATAATCACCTGCTTGAGTTCTGCCATGGAGCTGTCAGGTTGGTAGTCAGGAACGTTAGTTTTGTCGTCATTGGTTACGGATCCTGACTGAAGGATTTTTGTTTTGCCGTCGTTGGTTTTGGCTGTAGGGACGACTTTGCTGTCTTGATCAGTAGGCTCCTTGATTTTTTCTTTTGGATGGGTCTCAAAGCAGCCCGATGCTGATCGTAGACGTCGCGTTTTAGTCATGTTTGTGCGTCTAACTCGTGTTAGCACACAGCGAAATTTCAGCAGCTGCTTACTGTCGCCATGTTGTGACGTGTTTCGTGAGAGAGAGTGTGTTTTGTGTGTGTGTGTGTGTGTGTGTGTGTGTGTGTGTGGTGTGTGTGGTGTGCGTGTGTGTGTGAGGCCCCATAGAGAGAGAGAGACAGACAGACAAACAGTGGTGGAGACATGGGTGGATGGTACAACAAAGTGGTGGGGATTGGAGAGTAGAAAGAGTGAAAGGGGGGAGAGAGGGCGGAGAGAGGGGAGGTGTGGGGAGACGGGCGGGGGTTGAGGGGGGAACGGGGGTGAGGGGGTGGGGGGTGGGGGGGGGGGGGGGGACAAGAGTCTAGGCCCTACTGTAAGTTATGCTGACAGCAGACGGACAAATGTAAGGCTGGCAAAAAAAAAACACTCCCAGGTAGGCCTAGGCCAAAGCTGCCCACATGCTCCTGTTGCCTACAGTACCAGGTAACTCAGAAGTGATTACTCTGACAGTAATCAACAGTACACACATGGTTGTGGGGGGGGGAGGGCAGGCTATTTTACTTTCTGGTTTTTTGTGTGTTGTGTGTGTGTGTGTGTGTGTGTGTGTGTGTGTGTGTGTGTGTGTTGTGTGTGTGTGTGTTTGTTGTGTGTGTGTGTGGTGTGTGTGTGTGTGTGTGTGTGTGTGTGTGGTGTGTGTTGTTGTGTGTGTGTGTGTTGTGTGTGTTTGTGTGTAAGTGGTGTGTGTGTGTGTGTGTGTGCGCGCACGCGCGCGTATTTTTTTAATGTATTATTTTCTTTCAAGGATAATGCAATAAGCAAACATGTGGGTTTTTACACCCAGTGTGGGTGAGGAGGGGAGGATATTTTACTGTTGGTGTGTGTGTGTGTGTGTGTGTGTGTTGTGTGTGTTTTGTGTGTTTTTGTGTGTGTGTGTGTTGTGTGTGTTTTTGTGTGTTGTGGTGTGTTGTGTGTGGTGTTTGGTTGGTGTGTGTGTGTGTTGTGTGTGTTGTGTGTGTGTGTGTATGTGTGTGTGTGTGTGTGCGATTGCGCGCGAGCGCGTATTTTATATTTTATTATTTCCTTTCGAGGATAATGCAATAAGCAATCATATGCTTTTTCTTTTACATCCAGTCCTCATGGATGCGATTTTTAAAATTTTGTCATCTGTTCCCACCAGTACACAATGGCCTACTCTTCCAAAAAGCGAGTTAGGTTTTAACATATATGCAATATGTATAATTATATACATAATTATATGTATGTATAAATGTATGTATATGCAGTGACTGTCTGATATCTATTACCAACTAGTGACTAGACATTAAACGAAACAAAAAGAAAAATCACAGACAGGCCCTGCACAAACGGAGAACTAAAGTGGTGTGAGTTAAACATTGGCCTCACTGTTTATGCCTCCAGCAAACACAGCTGCAATCTAACAGTGTGACAGACAGTCCATACTTCATACGCCTGCCTACCACTCTGTCCTCTGCTTTGACCAGCAGACCTGCAGGAAGGCGGCCAATGTTCCACTCCACTGGGCGGCCCAGGATCAACCTAGGCCTAGTTAATCACTGAACGACTTCTTTGATTAACTCATTGTGACCCGCCCATATTTCGCCGCAGCAGAACGTAATGGAGATTTGACAACAGCGCCTTATGTGTAAAACAGGGCACGCCTTCAGACCTGAAGACCATGCCTTCTCTGAGGGCAGAGGCCGATGAATTGTCCTGCACTGGATCTGGTTAAGGAAGAACAACAACTCCCCCCCCCTCCTTCCCACAAAACAACAACATAAAAACACAGAACAAACTTCATTTAAAGGCTTAACTGTGACACCCACCACTACATAAAGGGGACAAATAACATTTCTTTTTCCCCCTAAACTACAAATGAAAAAGTGTTCATTTTTTTGAAAACGAAAATCGGACAATCATATCAAAATCTATTATACACTGAAATGGTAGACTCCAGGAAGTGAACAAGATGGAGAGAGAGGGTGAGAGAGAGAGGGGAGAGAGAGAGAGAGGAGAGATGAGAGAGGACAGAGAGAGAGGGGAGGGAGAGAGGAGAGAGAGAGAGAGAGAGAGAGATAGTGAGAGAGAGAGAGAGAGAGGAGAGAAATTTTTACAGGGTAATTCGTGGTCAGGATAAGGGTTGGGGGTGTTTTACAACGCGTTTTTAAAGCAAAAGGACACCAAATGTCGCCTTGGTACTTCAGTTTCAATGCAGAATAGCTTATGGTTTACAGCTATCCAAACCTCAAACCGACAATCAGACCTGTCTACAATCACTCCTAGCAGGAAAGGGTGGTCCACGTGCAGTGCCCCCCATTTCGTGGCGGAGCGTCATGAACATTCTTCCCCCCAAAAGAGGACAGGCCCCTTAGGTCAGCTGGGAACCCTCACTTGGCTTCTCCCTAACAACTTCCTGCAGAGCTGATGACGCCCCTGCGCTCCCTTCTTCACACAGTGTGTCGAGGGCAAGTTGAACCAGGTTCCAGGGAGTAGGATGCATGCTGGGTTTTGTTCGTGTCCCGCTCCCTTTTCCCTGGCTGTTTTCTGGTCTTTAGAAAGGGTATGGGGTTGTAACGAGTGTGTAAGATGGCTGCAGCGTTCACACCTATCCACCCGTTTATTATTATTTTTTTTTTTAATCTCGGTTTATCTGAGGGAAAAGGCGATTGGCTTTGAAGGTAACATTAATACTGCCCCCCCCCACCCCCTCCCCCCAAATTTTTTCGATCAATTAAAAAATGTAAAAGAGCCCCATCAGCCAACAAAAAAAGGTTTTGAGAAGGAAGAGGACAAAACAACAACGCAAAAGGTTGTAGTTGGGAGAGAAAACAAAAAACTCTTATTTTGTCTCACGCACCTACTATCATTTATTGTGGTATCATATTTAAAGACTCATTAAAAGAAAAAAACAATTTTACGTAAGCCTTAAAAAACAAAAGCAAAAAACAAACAAAAGCAAATGATCTTGCCAATAACTCGTTTTTTACAATCACACAACCCGTTTTGGGCCCGATTGGTTAATAGTTTTTTTTGTTTTTTGGTTTTATTTTGTTTGATATCTTCTTTTCCCAAGGTCCCAAAAAAAGATTGACATGAAATTTTTAAAACCGGCTTGGCCCCTGTTGATAATAATGATAAGAGCAACTTATACTTAAAGAAAATTTGAGAGGGAGAGAGAGGAGGAGGAGGGAGGAGGAGTGAGGGAAGAGAGAGGAAGGGGAGAGAGAGAGGGAGAGAGAGAGAGAGAGATGTGGCGATTCTACGTCGTTTCTTTCATAAAAAAAAAACATCGCCTTGTTTTGTTTTGTTTGTAAAAGGCTTTTTGGCGATCAGTATATACACGAGGGAGAGGAGAGGGAGAGAGGGGGGGGGGGGGGGGGGGGGAGAACAACCGACAGCAAACGCGGACACGGAGGAACGGAGGACTACTGGTTAATCAATTTTACGGTGATAGGCATGGACTACATTACAATTAACCCTTTATGGCCACTTGGGATTAAAGCGGCTTAGATGAAAGGCAGGGAATGGGTCAGTAAGCCTGTACTAAGACTATGCATGCGTGAGCTATGGTGTGTGTGTGTGTGTGTGTGTGTGTGTGTGTGTGTGGGGTGTGTGTGTGTGTGTGTGTGTGTTGGGGGGTCGGGGTGTATTTTGTAAATAGAAGAGAGAGGTGGACGGGACAGTCAGACAGACAGAGGATCAGTCAGACAGACAAAAAACAGTCCGACAAATACACAGAGTTTATATATGCAAGAGAAGAAAGAAAAAAACCACCAACAAGAGACAGCCAGACACTGAACAGACCAACAAACGGGAACCATCAGACAGGGACGAGAAGATCCGGAACATTTGATAAACCACAAATAGCCCACATCGAAATGTTTGGCCTGATGTCGCCATGGCGCGTCTTTACCGGATAAGATCATGGCCAGGCAAAAGACAACTAGCAATTTGTGGCCATGAATCGCCCCGATAAGCTCTCACGGACAGACAGCTTCTGCAAACGCCCTACCATTTCGCCATGTAACAACAACAAACACGAAAGGAAAACAAGATTGAGGTAAATAACAGAAACATCCGACACACCACCAGAATAACTACAAAGAAGATGAAGGAGGGGGAGGGGAGGGGGGAGAAAGAAGAGGAAGAAAAGAAGAAAAATAGAAACAAGAACGACAACGAAACGACAATGGTGAAAAACAAAAAACAAAGCAACAAAAGAAAACAAAAATTAAAGAAAATTGAAAAGGAAAGATAGAAAAGAAAAAGAGGAGGTTGAAGAAGAAAAAGAGGAAGAGGGGGAACAAGAGGAGAAGGAGGAGGGGGGGAGGAGAAGAAGAGAAGAAGAAGAAGAAGGAAAAAAGAAGAAGAAGAAGAGAGAAGGAAGAAGAAGAAAGACAATAGCTCTGTTGAATAAGACCAAAGGGGAAACAGAGAAGAAATACCATGGTGATGATGCTGGTGTAATGACCACGACAGCCAATGGTGATGATGCTGGTGATAATGACCACGACAGTCCAATGGTGTGATGCTGGTGCT
This sequence comes from Rapana venosa, assembly GCA_028751875.1. Lineage (NCBI taxonomy): Eukaryota > Metazoa > Mollusca > Gastropoda > Neogastropoda > Muricidae > Rapana > Rapana venosa. The sequence continues at coordinate 6,050,797 of CM054137.1, forward strand.
AATGACCACGACAGCCAATGGTGATGATGCTGGTGATAATGACCACGACAGTCAATGGTGATGTGCTGGTGATAATGACCACGCAGTCAATGGTGATGATGCTGGTGATAATGACCACGGCAGTCAATGGTGATGTTGTTGGTGATAATGACCACGGCAGTCAATGGTGATGATGTGGTGATAATGACCACGACAGTCAATGGTGATGATGCTGGTGATAATGACCACGACAGTCAATGGTGATGATGCTGGTGATAATGACCACGGCAGTCAATGGTGATGATGCTGGTGATAATGACCACGGCAGTCAATGGTGATGATGCTGGTGATAATGACCACGACAGTCAATGGTGATGATGATGGTGATAATGACCACGACAGCCAATGGTGATGATGCTGGTGATAATGACCACGACAGTCAATGGTGATGATGCTGGTGATAATGACCACGGCAGTCAATGGTGATGATGCTGGTGATAATGACCACGGCAGTCAATGGTGATGATGCTGGTGATAATGACCACGGCAGTCAATGGTGATGATGCTGGTGATAATGACCACGACAGTCAATGGTGATGATGCTGGTGATAATGACCACGACAGTAAATGGTGATGTAGAAAACAACAACAAAGGTAAACAAAACAAGAACAACACTGTCTGTAATAGCAACATCAGCACAAATGAGGAGGAGGAAGAGCAGAAGAAGAAGAAGAAGACAGAAGAAGAAGAAGAAGAAGAAGAAGAAAGAGCATAGAACGACAGAAACAATGAAAATATACAGAACAGCTCGACATCGACCAAAAAAAAAAACATAACAATAGCACATCGAAATAATAAATAAACAACGACTACGACCACAAAGATGACAACAAGAACAACAACAAGAACATCACGGCAAGAAAAACGTGGAGGAAAACAGGAGAAGAAGATAAGGAAGGTGGAGAAGGAGGAGGAGCAGCAGCAGCTACAACAACAACAACAACAACAAACCATAAAAAGCAACAACAACACGAGAACAGCAAAACAAACAAACAGAAAGAAAGAAAACAGAACAAAGGGGACTGAGGAGAAGGAGGAGAAAGAAAACTGATCCCCAACGACAAGGGCGACAGACCAACAATCCTAACAATGACAGAGAAGAGGGGGGGGGGGGGGAGGTTTGTGGCAGCAGAGAGGGGGGAGGGGAGTATCAAACACATTCTGAAAATAATGGACCTTTGAAACTAGTATATTAATTGACAAATACTGTTTACAGTTAAAAAGAAGAAAACAACAGGTTTGAAGATGTCATTTCCTTTGATCTTATCACAAAAGCGGTTTTTTTTAAACATCATCTTCCACACCAACATTACAAAACAAGTTTACAAACAATCCTCCCGTTATTAATTGTGTGATGTAACACATTAAAAATCATTCTCATCATGTTGAAGAGAACTGGAGGAAAATGAAAGAAAGATATAATATAAAACATGTTGTACTATTTAAGAATATAATCATTTTCATGGTATTATAAAGTGAGATTGGTCGGAACCATAATTATATGTATTTTGTTTTAGAAATTGTAGCACTTGTTTTGAATAAATGTCACAGTGTTCCATGGCACTTTCAAGGGGTTTTTTTCTGTACTTTGTTGATATTAATCTACATCTAGATCAACACAAGTGTTTTTAAACCTTGAGATGTCGACATGCACCTTTTCTCTCTCTGAAATAAAGTTTGAACTTTCTACGACAAACATTTTTTACTCACAGTCTGTCTGTCAGGTCTGTCTGCTTCTTTGCTCTGATTTACGGCAGCTTTTTATATTGTGCAAATGCGCTTGAGACACGAATATATCCACTCAGTGACAAAATGCCAGACACTCTTGTTTAGTTCATCAAAAAGTATTTTCTTATAAAAATTATATTCTGTGTTTGTTGAAACCAGTATTACTCATTGTTGTTGACGTGGTGGTAATGTTGTTTTGTTGGGTTTGTTTTGATGTCTTTATTTCTAAACTACCGTTTGTACACAAAACTCACTAGGCCACTCAGAGGGTGTGTGTGTGTGTGTTGTGTGTGTGTGTGTGTGTGTGTGTGTGTGGTGTGTGTTGTGTGTGTGTGTGTGTGTGTTTTCCAAGGGTTACAATAATTATTGGCCATACTTGTTTTTTTCAACAGTCTTTGCATGAGTATGGGACAATCATTAATAATCACAACTATAATTTCAAGTAAGTGTTGAGAGGAGAGAGAGAGAGGATGATGCGAGAAGAGAGAGAGAGATTGATGAGAGGAAGAGAGAGAGTAGAAGAGAGAGAGATGAGAGAAAGAGAGAGAGAACTGAATTGAATTGAATACTAGGTTATAAAAAGAGGGTTATGGCATAAGCAACATGTTTTTTTACAACAGCCTCGGGCAAAAACAACAACAAAAAAACTCTGTCAAAGAACATAAGAACACAGTTTTGTTCAATAAAAAGGGAAAAAAATCAAATAATCCAAAATGTAAAATACATAATTATTGTAAACATTAACTTTTTAAAAAACTGATGGGAGTGAGAGAGGAGAGAGAGAGGAGAAGGAGAGATGAGAGAGATAGATTGATAGAGATGGAGAGAGAGAGAGAGGGGGGGGGGGGATTGGGAGGGAGGAGGGAGAGGGATTTTGCAACATTAAAAAAAAATTTATAAAAAATTTTTTTTAAAGCATCCATCCTCCTACTCACGTAAATGGTTATAAAGATAAGAAGAAGAAGGAGAAATAGCGAGAGAGCGTTTTCTATTTTCCAAAAAGGGACAGATCTAATCAAGCAACAGAGGAATGGTGATTTAAGTACTTATCATCACCACCACTCCCCAGCCTTACCTTTCCAACAGGAGAAAGACAGACGTGCAGACAAAGAAGTTCCTTCAAACTCCTGTACAATTCATGTTGCTATCACAGACTGCAGATCCCTTCAAAGAGTTCCACTTCCAGGCCGACTTTGCAGCTATAAAAAACTGCATTCACTTTTAAAACAGCAACCATCCAGACAAAACTGAAAGTATAAAGAAAATAAAATGATAAAACTGGGAGAAATAAATTCTAAAATGAAATCATTCAGGGTAAAAGCAGGAATAAAAGTCAGCTCCCCCTGCTTCTCTACAGGTCCAGGCCAAGCCCGCTGTTAGATCTAATCCAGGTTTTGGGAGGGAAAAGCCACTTTCGCTGTGAAACAATGGCGTCACAGTTCAAACATTTAACAATTATCCTTGCTGTTCATGTGCACACTACACAGCGCTGGCCACTTAACTGCAAGATTATAAACTGCTATGCCTCAGCACAAGCTGTTCATTTCGTCATATACCAGAGTGGACTCTGCACAGCAGAGTCTATGGCCTTTTACATGTGTCAATTGTCTGTTTTCTCATTATTAATATTGATTTAAACGTGCACTTTCAGTCTGCAGCCAAAAGGTTAATTAATTTGTTTAAAGTTTATATTTTCAGGGATCATTTTGTTTTTGATTATAACATCAAATATATTGTCCCTCTTTAGGTTAGTGTGTCAAAACATGGCGATACGTCTTCTTTTCTGAAAAGATGTGTGTGTGTGTTTTCAAATTAAAGTTTCATTTTCAGGACTTAAAGAACCGACATGGATCAAAATTATAGGTCTTTTCTTAGGACTCAGAACTCGATTTATTATCTATAACTATACAGTTTGACTCAATATAGTGATGGATTAAATGTGTCAAAAGCCAGGTTTTGATCAGGGCATATTTCATTAAATTGAAACAAGTCACATGGAAATTTAGGCATCCATTCAGCACACATAAATCGAAAATAGTTTTTGACTCGAGAAAAGAACAAAATAAAATGGTACTCAGTTCATGAATCTGTTCAAACTAGAACTTTAGACCCAAATGTTTTTTTACCATAATGACAGGTGAGAGACGGGTTACACTGTCGCCCTACAGCACTTTTCCACATGAGTGCTAAATGGTCGTGTGCAGGGGTGCCTGCTTTCACGGCACATGGCTTTATCTTTTTTGTTCTTTTTTCTTTTTCTTGTTTCTGTTGCGTGGTGCATGTAGCAGGTTTGATCGCACTGCACGGGCTCGTTCACTGCCTGTGGGGTGGTTCTGAGGTGAAAGAAAGGTTTCTGTGGGCTGAGATTACAAACAAGCTAGCTAGTGTCTTTGCTGTGCGCCACTGCAGTGAACAAGCTGGCGTGTTTTCTGGGTTAGTTGTTGCCATGGTATTGTATATATGTGACACACACAAATTAGAGCACCCACACAACTATTATGCACAGAAAACTAGAGCATCAACTGATTATGCCTATTATATGATAACTAGAGAGCATAGATAGACAGACGATTGATAGATGGATAGATAGACAGAATAGACAGACAGACAGATAGATGATAGAAAGACAGACAGACAGGACAGGACAGATAGATAGATAGATAGATAGACAGACAGACAGACAGTAGATAGATAGATAGACAGACAGCAGACAGATAGATAGATGGCTCCTGACTCTGGGACAAGCTGCACCTTCCTTCAATCATTTTCAGTCTTGTTTGGAAGCCACCAGGGAATCAGAGTCCAATCCATGCAAGGCAGTCTTCTCCACATTTGTTGGTCACAAAGTTTAAGGGCGGATTCTGGTTTTCTGTCTCTGCTTTAGTATCTGCCACTGATACCATGTAACTTAGCTATGCTGAAAAAACTGAAGACTATACTAATTATTATGAGGGGAAGAAAAGTGTGGTAATTGGATGGGTGGTCTAGAGGTTACCACCTGCCTAGAAAACCAAAAGTCCTGGTTCGAAGTGTGTGGTGGTTCGATCCCCCGTTTGAGCCAGAACCCTTTCCCCATCCACTAGATCGTGAGTGGTGGTCTGGGTGCTAGTCTTTCGGATGAGACGATAGACCGAGGCCCGTGTGTTACACATTACTATTTAGCACAAGTACTCCCACGGCAACAAGCAGTTGTCCCTGCAAAATTCTTAGAAAAAGTCGCCTGTAGGGAAACAAATACATTTGCAGAAAGGATTTTTTTTAATGGGTGGCGATGCTATCTTGTGGCGAACGCCTTTTTTCTCGGGAGAGCATCCGAATTTCATTGCAGATAAATCTGCTTGACTCGAAGTGGTATACAATACAATCAAAACTTCTGAATATTGTCTGTCCATGAAAAGTTGTGGTTCTCTTCCTCTTCTTTCCAGAGCATAGACAGCAAAAATAATAAATAATAAATAATATATAATAATAATGGAAGTTATATAGCCCTATTATCTTGCATAAACTAATCAAAGATGCTTGTAACAACACACCCTTCACATCCAACCATACCAATTAAAGAGTTGACAAATTCACATGTACACACACGCGGACATTACATACATACACACACACACACACACACACACACACACCCACAACACACACAACCACACAGGTTATACCCTTTGGCAGGTGGTGGGGATTTTCAAGCTGTTGAAGCAGGGACAAATTTGAGATGAAACAGGAGGGGAGAATCTTAGGTTTGGAATAATGAAGTCTTGAGGCTGGATTTAAAGGTTGTCATATGTAGGCTTTTGGCTAAGGAGATGAGGGAGGTCATTCCAGATCTCGGACCAGAAACAGCGAAGAGCGATGGCCAACAGTGGATTTGGTTGAATCTTGTATTTCGTAAGCACAGGAATCTGCAGCAGAGCGATGGGAATGTGAAGGAGTGAATCAGTGAGGACAGTCACAGAGGGTAGGAGGGAGCTGTTTTGTGGAGGCCACTTCTAACAAAGGGTATTTGATCCATTCAGTTACTCTCTGTGGCACAGGAAGCCAGTGGAGAGATTACAAGAGAGGAGTTATATGCTCAGATTTTTTTCCTTTCTTGGGACTAGTCGAGCTGCAGCGTTTTGTATACGTTGAAGGGAGTGGATTGATGATGCTGGAAGGTCAGCCAGAAGAGAATTGCAATAGTCCAGATGTGAAAGAATGAGAGACTAGTTTGGATGTTGCATCAGTGGACAGGTATTTTCGAATTCCACTAATACGCCGTGGAGAGATTGCAAGAGAGGAGTTATATGCTCAGATTTTTTTTTCTTTCTGGGGACTAGTCGAGCTGCAGCGTTTTGTATACGTTGAAGGGAGTGGATTGATGATGCTGGAAGGCCAGCCAGAAGAGAATTGCAATAGTCCAGATGTGAAAGAATGAGAGACTAGTTTGGATGTTGCATCAGTGGACAGGTATTTTCGAATTGCACTAATACGCCGTAGTTGATACTAGCAGACTGGCCGGTCTGGGGTGATGAATTTTTGTGCAGAGCGTGTATTGTTGATAGTCCCCTATATAATTTCACAGCAGTGGATAGAGAAATTGACATATTGCGAATTTATTGAGCTGTTGATGATGGAGAGAGTTTTTGTTTGGTCCCTAGACATGGCTTCGTTTTATCTGCATTTAGCTGTATTGTTCTGTAATCAATCAGTTTGGGATGTTCTTGATAGGCAGTAGTCCATAGTTGTCAAGTGAGAGGCAGATTTTCAGGTGTTATCACTGTAAGAATCTGACAGTCATGGAATAGAAATGATGGTTGATCGATGATGGTTTTATTGATTGTGAAAGAGGAGCAGTGTGGAGAGTGAAAAGAACAGGGCCCAGTGAAACTGATCCCAGTGGACACCATTATTCCAGTTTTGCATGGTAATTGATTGAATCATGTTTACTGTAACTGTGTAGAATTGACCTGTAAGGTATGAAGTAAATCAGGTGAGGGATGTGCCTCTAATACCAAATATGTTTTGGAGACGGGACAAAAGAATTGAATGGTCTGTAGTGTCAAAGGCTGCAGATAAGTTGAGAAGAGAGAGAGAGTGGAGATTTTCCACGAGTCAGAAGCATGTAGAAGCATGTTCACACAACTAGGGTGGTCTCAGTGCTGTGGTTGGCTCGATAGGCAGACTGGAAAGGTGAAAGAAGACTATTGGAATGAGGTGGCTGTTGAGTTGTTTCGAACAATTTTCAAGGACTTCAGAGTTAAAAGGTAGGTTAGAAACCGGTCTGTTAATTCTTCAGAATGTTAGCGTGGAGGTCGTGCTTTTTTCTATTTTTAGTTGAGTCGTACTATTGTAGTTTTTTAAGATGTAATGGAAAAATTCCTGAAAGAAGATATGAGTTTTTGTGATAGTGGGTACAAGTTGTGGAATGCACTGAGTGAAAAGAGAAGCAGGTACAGGATCGAGATCGCAACTATTATTGTTTGTCATATGAGCGAAAATGTATTGTGCTGCCGTTAAGCGCCTGACAAGTCAGGCCCAACGCATCCGACTTCCGCCTGGGAGAGAATTGTTATAATAATAATAATAATAATAATGTGTGGAATTTATATAGCACTGAATCTTGTAAAGCAACAAATCAAAGCGCTCTTAAGTCTCTCTTAAGTCTTTCTGGGGGGAAAAACAAAGGCAGGAGAATGGACCAAGGAGGCAGAAAATAGACAAAGATGAGGAGGCCACAGAAAAAAAGGAACAAGGAGGAAACAAAGAGAGGGATAGAAAAGAGGGAATGGCTCGGACAGAATTTGCAGAAGGTGGGATCGTATATTTACTGCCAGGCCCCGGCATCCCCACTGGGGCAAGGTCGCAGGTTCAGTTCTGCATGAGGCTCCTTCGACCCACCCCCCCCCCCCCCCCCCCCCCACCGCCCCGCCCCTCCCCTCCCCAACTGGAGTCAACATCTGTTTTTCGAGTCCATTCACCTGATAATCCTTCGGATAAAAATATGAATTGAGATCCTGTGTGTGAAAAATTGATGAACACACGTAAAAGAGCTTGTGCCTATTCTAAAAACCTATCTATTGTTCACAGACTTCAAGTTTTTCCCGCCCCACACCCTCCCCCTTGTTTTTATTGTTGTTGTTGTCATTGCTGTTGTTATGTATGTGTGTGTGCATGTTTACGTGTGCACATGGGCGTGAGTGCGTTCACGCATGCGCGTGCACGTGTGCGCGAGCACGAGCGTGTGTCTGCGTGTGTATGTGTGTGTGCATGTTTACGTGTGCACATGGGCGTGAGTGCGTTCACGCATGCGCGTGCACGCGTGCGCGAGCACGAGCGTGTGTCTGCGTGTGTATGTGTGTTTTGGGGGGCATTGAGAAAGTCCACATACTCATGAACATCAATATGTCGTGAGCACAGACATGAGAAATGTGACCTATGGACAAGACATTACATATCCAAGGCTTGACATCAAATACTGGACAACCCTAAGATCATGTATGAGGGTTATGGTCATTTTTTGTCTCTCCCCCAAAAAACAAAATGAAAGGTTCTATTTTTCTAATGTATATAATTGTGTGTGTCAAGTTCTGCAAGAAACTGTTCATATCAAACCATGTGTTGTTGTTGTTGTTATTGTTGTTGTTGTTCCTCGGCTAGAAGTCCAAGATTCACCTGTGGTCAGATTATGCCTATGCCACAGTTTTGTCTGTCCTTCAGGTAAGATACATACTTTATCAACAGGCCCCGTATGAAAGGGGGGATTTTATTCATGTACTTATTTTTTTTAAATATAATTATATAATTTTTTTCAAGACTGATGCACAAAGCAACATACCTCCCAGAGGTTTGCATAGTAAGTGGTTTACTTCAACTGGAGTACACAATAAAATGCTTACGAACAACAGCTGACATGGCACAGTGATAAGCACTTTGGGTTACTGTCTGGAAGGTCGTGGGTTCGAATCCCTTAAGAATCATAGGGATTTTTGTTGACTCCAGACGGCTCATACCCAGAGTGTGAGTTTGCTCTGGGTTTATTGGGAAGACTGGGACCACACAGTCGAACTTCTTCAACTTCAGGGATTATAGTTTGAGAGTGGTGGTCAAGTTACCTGATCAACACTGCCTATCTTCGGCCTGGTTGACGCTGGGATATGCTCTGATAAAGAGCATAGGGTACAGCCCTGTCAAATTAATAGCCTCAAAGCAGGTGCACTTTGTAGCAGCATCAGTACATCATCGTTATCATCATTGGTCATCTTGCAATGGAAAAAAGTTATCTCTTATTCGGTGGCCGATGTTGCTCTGGTCTTATGGTGACCTCAGTTTCGGTTTTCCAGACACTGGTGTGCCTGTGGTGAGTCTGTGTCAAAGCCTGGAGGTTGGAGGTTCACAGGAGAAGGTGAGGGAGCGTCTGTGTCCCCCCACAATGTCGCCACCCCGGGTGGCTGTCTCACGTAGTCTGGCTCTGCAACTAAGCGATTATTGTCGTGGCTTGGTTGGTGGTAGGCCCCCTATGCTGCCTATTTTACAGGCGCTACTGAACACCACCAAAGTGATCCAGTTGCAGTACGGGGCCTCTCTAGCTGGTGGCCCCGTGGTGGCCTAACACTGATAGGGTCCCTGTGGACTTGTGACCCTGAGAAGGTGACATAACGAGCCTGGTTATAGCTGGAGGGGGGGGGGGAGAGGAGGGGGATTGAAATGGGTGATGTGGGAACAGTAGGACAGGAGCATTACAGAAGATAAGGCTGCACACAAAGAAAGCAAAACAAACACCCCCACCAAAAACAAAAACAAAAGAAAGAAAAAGTTTACTATCAGATTTACAAGCAAAACAGGTGTAGATGAATAAGTCATGTACATAGGAGTAAGAGAGACCAGGCCCTGAGTGGCGGGGTCACTGTGACTGGAAATGAAGGCATGAATTGTGCAGTAGCTGGCTCTTCCTGCAGTGCCCGCCACAGTGCTTGGAGCCAAGTTGACGTCAGGTAGTGTGTCTAGGGACAACTTACACTGAGCTGGCGGAGCCCTTTCTTCTGAAATCGAAACTTGCATGCTGGGTGTGTTCGTATCATCCATGTAGCAGGGCCATAATATGTGAATCACTGGATCATCCAAGAAAGATGGGTGGCATTTTAACGTGTATGCAAAACCTTATGCAGGCGTTCACCCATGGGGTTTCAGGTTATTGTCTTACACAAGGTAGCCTACAGGCACGAAAACGGAATAGGATAGGCATACTTGTTATACCCTTGAGATGAAATCCTATAAACGCACACAATAGAAATTTGAATCACACACACACACACACACACACACAAGAGCACTGTCCTAGGAGTAAGACGTGCCAGGGGAGGCTCTCCAGAGAAGGTGTGTTTTTAAAAGTTGATCAAATGTGATTTATTTGAAAGTTATACACAACGATTCAGTCTTCATCAGTGAACAAAATGTTACATTTCTGCTTATAAAATTCAGTGCAAATGTGAGATATTGATGAATTCATTACAAATATTTGGTCTCCAACAAAGAGCTGTGATGTGGTGAAGTGGTGGACCTTTGTGCTGTAACACCCCTGGGTGTGTGTGTGTGTGTGTGTGTGTGTGTACCGGGACCCTCCTTCCTTGTATCCTGCATCATTGCTGTTGGACTGTTAAGCTGGCCTGCTTAACAATCTCAAGTGTGTTATATCATTAGCCTATTGGCCTAGGCCTAGACTACACAGCTAACCTAAGGTATTGTGTGTCCTTTCTTACCAGGCCTACCAAGGCTCAACATCACAGAGTGTACTGTAGTGTCACTGTACATACCCTATAGTTTATGGTAAACTGACACATGAACAATGCTGTGCTTTGTGCTAAACTGTATATTCAATTGAAATGAAGTAAATGGCAGAAGGCACCATTCTTCTTCCTTTTAAAAAAAAAAATAATAAATAGGTTCTTTTCCTCTTTCTTCTCTCTTTTAGTACTCCAGTTATTTTAAAAAAAATAGTTTTATGATGTTGCTTGTGACACAACAGTTTAGTTTACCAGCTCCTAAAGATGGGTCCCACTACACGATCCATGAGTGCTAAGTCCTTAAGCACTGAGACTATACAGCCCACTCAAGACCCATATCAAGTGACGTTTGATACCCCCCACTCGAAATTACCTCTATGGAGATTCGTGCTTTTCGAGATATTGTGGTCAATATCAGCCATCAGGTATCTCCTCCACCTTTACAGAATCTGATAAAAATAACAACATCAACTAACTGTGCCGACGAAACCTAAACCCG
>CM054137.1:6062325-6189825 GCA_028751875.1 Rapana venosa
AATTATATACATAATTATATAAATGTATGTGTATGCAGTGACTGTCTGATATCTATCACCAACTAAGTGACTCGACATTAAACAAAACCAAAAGAAAAATCACAGACAGGCCCTGCACAAACGAGAACTAAAGTGGTGTGAGTTAAACATTGGCCTCACTGTTTATGCCTCCAGCAAACACAGCTGCAATCTAACAGTGTGACAGACAGTCCATACTTCATATGCCTGACTACCACTCTGTCCTCTGCTTTGACCAGCAGACCTGCAGGAAGGCGGCCAATGTTCCACTCCACTGGGCGGCCCAGGATCAACCTAGGCCTAGTTAATCACTGAACGACTTCTTTGATTAACTCATTGTGACCCGCCCATATTTCGCCGCCAGCAGAACTGTAATGGAGATTTGACACACAGCGCCTTATGTGTACACAGGGCACAGCTTCAGACCTGAAGACCACTGCCTTCTCTGAGGGCAGAGGCCGATGAATTGTCCTGCACTGGATCTGGTTAAGGAAGAACAACAACTCCCCCCCCCCCTCCTTCCCACAAAACAACAACAATAAAACACAGAAACAAACTTCATAAGGCTTAACTGTGACACCCCACCACTACATAAGGAGACAAATAACATTTCTTTTTTCCCCCTAATCTACAATGAAAAAGCTGTTCATTTTTTTGAAAACGAAAATCGGACAATCATATCAAAAATCTATTATACACTGAAATGGTAGACTCCAGGAAGTGAACAAGAGAGAGAGAGAGAGAGAGAGAGAGAGAGAGAGAGAGAGAGACAGAGAGAGAGACAGAGAGAGAGACAGAGAGAGAGAGAGAGAGAGAGAGAGAGAGAGGAGAGAGAGAGAGAGAGAGAGAAGTTTTTACAGGGTAATTCGTGGTCAGGATAAGGGTTGGGGTGTTTTACAACGCGTTTTTAAAGCAAAAGGACACCAAATGTCGCCTTGGTACTTCAGTACAATGCAGAATAAAGCTTATGGTTTTACAGCTTATCCAAACCTCAAACCCGACAATCAGACCTGTCTACAATCACTCCTAGCAGGAAAGGGTGGTCACGTGCAGTGCCCCTCATTTCGTGGCGGAGCGTCATGAACATTCTTCCTCCAACAGAGAGACAGGCCTCTTAGGTCAGCTGGGAACCCTCACTTGGCTTCTCCCTAACAACTTCCTGCAGAGCTGATGACGCTGTGCGCACCATTCTTCACACAGTGTGTCGAGGGCAAGTTGAACCAGGGCTCCAGGGAGTAGGATGCATGCTGGGTATGTTCGTGTCATCCAGCTCCCTTGCCCTGGCTGTCTACTGGTCTTCTAGAACAGGGTATGGGGTTGTGACGAGTGTGTAAGATGGTCTGCATGCGTTCACACACTATCCACCAGTTGTAGTCTCACCTGAGGGCTTTTGGGGGAGTGGAGTCAGTATCAATGCTACTTCCGTGGTGGGGGGGGGGTGGGGGGGGGTGTCTTCGAACAGACACCTGCATAGAGACTGGAACCTGCGCCCTGGGCTAGCGTCAGATGAGGGCAAGGTGCGACACTCTCCCCTCTATAGAAGGTGGCAGGAAGGTGGCAGGATGGTTAAGACGTTTGCTTGCCAACAAGTAAACCGTGAGGTTCCGGGTTCGATTCCCAGCTTCGCCCTTTCTTCCCAGTTTGACAAACAATCGAACTGAGTGTCAAAGTCCTTCGGATGAGACTGTAAACCGAGGCCCCGTGTGCGAACGCATGCAGAACATCTTGCGCACACGATAAATCCTGTTCCGCTTTTCGAAAGAGTAGGCCATCGTGTGCCGGTGGGAACAGATGACAAAATTTACAAAACTGCATATACACGGGGACTGGATGTAGAGAAGAAAAAGGCACATGAGTGGTTGTTCCATTGTCCTCGATATGAAAATTTTTTTTTAAAAATTAAAAATGTCATCTGAGCGCTTTGATTTGTTGCTTTACAAGATTCAACGCTATATAAATTCCATACATTATTACTATTATTATTATTATATCATCAGGTATCTGACTGGAAAGGCGACTTGGCATTGAAGGTAACATTAATACTGACCCCCCCACCCCCTCCCTCCCAATTTTTCAGATCAGATTAAGAACTGATGAAAGAGCCCCACTCAAGCCAACAATCAAGGTTTTCTGAAGTAAGGAACACAGACAACAACAACATCAACAACAACAAAAGGTTGTAGTCTAGAGGAGAAGAAAACAATAAACTCTCTCATTTGTCTCACGCACCTACATATCATTTGAGTTGTGGTATCATATTTAAACGACTCATTAAAAGAATAAAAACAACTTACTGTAAGCCTTAACAAACAAAAGCAAAAAACAGAAGCAAACTGATCATTGACCAATAACATCTGATTATTTCTACAACTCACACAATCCGTTATGTGGACCGATTGGTTAATAGTCTTTTTGTTTGTTGAGTCTTTATTTTGATTGATAATCTTCATTTCCAAGGTCACAAAATAAGTATTGACATACATTTTTAAAAATCCGGCTCTTGGCCTGATTGGTAATAACTGATAAGAGCAACTTATACTTCCAAGCAAATTGAGAGAGAGAGAGAGAGAGAGAGAGAGAGAAGAGAGAGAGAGAGAGAGAGAGAGAGAGAGAAGAGAGAGAGAGAGAGAGAGAGAGAGAGAGAGATGTGGACGACTTCTACGTCGTTTCTTTCATAAGAAGAAACTGAAACAAACATCGCCTCTGTTTTGTTTTGTTTGATCAAAGGCTTTCTCTGAGTCGATCAGTATATCACACGGAGAGAGAGAGAGAGAGAGAGAGAGAGAGAGAGAGAGAGAGAGAGAGAGAGAGAGAGAGAGAGAGAGGTGGGGGGGAGGGGGGGGGGGAGAACAACGACAGCAAACGCGGACATGGAAGAACGGAGGACTACTGGTTAATCAATTTTACGGTGATAGGCATGGACTACATTACAATTAACCCTTTATGGGCCACTTGGGATTAAAGCGGCTTAGATGAAAGGCAGGGAATGGGTTCAGTAAGCCTGTACTAAGACTATGCATGCGTGAGCTATGGTGTGTGTGTGTGTGTGTGTGTGTGGTGTGTGTGTGTGTGTGTGTGTGTGTGTGTGTGTGTGTTGGGCGGTCGGGGTGTATGTGTAAAATAGAAGAGAGAGGTGGACAGACAGTCAGACAGACAGAGGATCAGTCAGACAGACAGAAACAGTCCGACAAATACACAGAGATTTATATATGCAAGAGAAGAAAGAAAAAAACCACCCAACAAGAGACAGCCAGACACTGAACAGACCAACAAACAGGAACCATCAGACAGGGACGGGAAGATCCGGAACACTTGATAAAACCACAAATAGCCCACATCTGAAATGCTGGCCTGATGTCGCCATGGCGCCGTCTTTACCAGATAAGATCATGGCCCAGGCAAAAGACAACTAGCAATTTGCTGGCCATGAATCGCTCCGATAAGCTCTCACGGACAGACAGCGTCTGCAAACGCCCTACCATTATCGCCAGTAACAACGACAAACACGAAAAGAAAACAAGAAGTGAGGTAAATAACAGAACATCCCGACACAGCCACCAGAATAACTACAAAAGAAGATGAAGGAGGGGAGGAGGAGGAGGAGGAGAAAGAAGAGAAAGAAAAGAAGAAACAATAGCAACAAGAACGACAACGACAATGACAATGGTGACAACAGCAACAAAAGAAAAAGGAATTAAAGTAAATTGAAAAGGAAGATAGAAAAGAGAAAGAGGAGGTTGAAGAAGAAAAAGAGGAAGAGGGGGAACAAGAGGAGGAGAAGGAGGAGGAGGAGGAGGAGGAGGAGGAAAAGAAGAAGAAGAAGAAGAAGAAGAAGAAGAAGAAGAAGAAGAAGAAGAAGAAGAAGAAAGACAATAGCTCTGTTGAATAACGACCAACAGGGGAAACAGAGAAGAAATACCAGATGGTGATGATGCTGGTGATAATGACGACAGTCAATGGTGATGATGCTGGTGATAATGACCACGACAGCCAATGGTGTGATGCTGGTGATAATGACCACGACAGCCAATGGTGTGATGCTGGTGATAATGACCACGACAGTCAATGGTGATGATGCTGGTGATAATGACGACAGCCAATGGTGTGATGCTGGTGATAATGACGACAGTCATTGGTGATGATGCTTGTGATAATGACGACAGTCAATGGTGATGATGCTGGTGATAATGACCACGACAGCCAATGGTGATGATGCTGGTGATAATGACCACGACAGTCAATGGTGATGATGCTGGTGATAATGACCACGACAGTCAATGGTGATGATGCTGGTGATAATGACCACGACAGTCAATGGTGATGATGCTGGTGATAATGACCACGACAGCCAATGGTGATGATGCTGGTGATAATGACGACAGTCAATGGTGATGATGCTGGTGATAATGACCACGACAGTCATTGGTGATGATGCTGGTGATAATGACCACGACAGTCAATGGTGATGATGCTGGTGATAATGACCACGACAGCCAATGGTGATGATGCTGGTGATAATGACGACAGTCAATGGTGATGATGCTGGTGATAATGACCACGACAGTCATTGGTGATGATGCTGGTGATAATGACCACGACAGTCAATGGTGATGATGCTGGTGATAATGACCACGACAGTCAATGGTGATGATGCTGGTGATAATGACCACGACAGTCATTGGTGATGCTGCTGGTGATAATGACCACGACAGTCAATGGTGATGATGCTGGTGATAATGACCACGACAGTCAATGGTGATGATGCTGGTGATAATGACCACGACAGTCAATGGTGATGATGCTGGTGATAATGACGACAGTCAATGGTGATGCTGCTGGTGATAATGACCACGACAGTCAATGGTGATGATGCTGGTGATAATGACCACGACAGTCAATGGTGATGATGCTGGTGATAATGACCACGACAGTCAATGGTGATGATGCTGGTGATAATGACGACAGTCAATGGTGATGATGCTGGTGATAATGACCACGACAGCCAATGGTGATGATGCTGGTGATAATGACCACGACAGCCAATGGTGATGATGCTGGTGATAATGACCACGACAGTCAATGGTGATGATGCTGGTGATAATGACCACGACAGTCAATGGTGATGATGCTGGTGATAATGACCACGACAGCCAATGGTGATGATGCTGGTGATAATGACGACAGCCAATGGTGATGATGCTGGTGATAATGACCACGACAGTCAATGGTGATGATGCTGGTGATAATGACCACGACAGCCAATGGTGATGATGCTGGTGATAATGACCACGACAGTCAATGGTGATGATGCTGGTGATAATGACCACGACAGTCAATGGTGATGATGCTGGTGATAATGACCACGACAGTCAATGGTGATGATGCTGGTGATAATGACCACGACAGTCAATGGTGATGATGCTGGTGATAATGACCACGACAGTCAATGGTGATGATGCTGGTGATAATGACCACGACAGCCAATGGTGATGATGCTGGTGATAATGACCACGACAGCCAATGGTGATGATGCTGGTGATAATGACCACGACAGTCATTGGTGATGATGCTGGTGATAATGACCACGACAGTCATTGGTGATGTGATGCTGGTGATAATGACCACGACAGCAATGGTGATGATGCTGGTGATAATGACCACGACAGTCAATGGTGATGATGCTGGTGATAATGACCACGACAGTCAATGGTGATGATGCTGGTGATAATGACCACGACAGCCAATGGTGATGATGCTGGTGATAATGACCACGACAGTCAATGGTGATGATGCTGGTGATAATGACCACGACAGTCAATGGTGATGATGCTGGTGATAATGACCACGACAGTCAATGGTGATGATGCTGGTGATAATGACCACGACAGCCAATGGTGATGATGCTGGTGATAATGACCACGACAGCCAATGGTGATGATGCTGGTGATAATGACCACGACAGTCAATGGTGATGTAGAAAACAACAACAAAGGTAAACAAAACAAGAACAACACTGTCTGTAATAGCAACATCAGCACAAAAGAGGAGGAGGAAGAGCAGAAGAAGAAGAAGAAGAAGAAGAAGAAGAAGAAGAAGAAGAAGAAGAGCATAGAACGACAGAAACAATGAAAACATACAGAAAAAGCTCGACATCGACAAAAAAACCCATAAACAATAGCCACATCGAAATAATAAATAAACAACGACTACGACCACAAAATGACAACAAGAACAACAACAAGAACATCACGGCATGAAAAACGTGGAAGGAAAACAGGAGAAGAAGATAAGGAAGGTGGAGAAGGAGGAGGAGCAGCAACAGCTACAACAACAACAACAAACCATAAAATAGCAACAACAACACGTGAACAGCAAAACAAACAAACAGAAAAGAAAGAAAGAAAACCGAACAAAGGGACTGAGGAGAAGGAGGAGAAAGAAAACTGATCCCCAACGACAAGGGCGACAGACCAACAATCATAACAATGACAGAGAAGGGGGGGGGGGGGGAGGTGTGGCAGCAGAGAGGGGGGAGGGGAGTATCAAACACATTCTGAAAATAATGGACCCTTTGAAACTAGTATATTAAATTGACAAATACTGTTTACAGTTAAAAAGAAGAAAACAACAGGTTTGAAGATGTCATTTCCTTTGATCTTATCACAAAAGCGGTTTTTTTTAAACATCATCTTCCACACCAACATTACAAAACAAGTTTACAAACAACCCCCCCCCCGTTATTAATTGTGTGATGTAACACATTAAAAATCATTCTCATCATGTTGAAGAGAACTAGAGGAAAATGAAAGAAAGATATAATATAAAACATGTTGTATGTTTGTACTATTCAAGAATGTAATCATTTTCATGGTATTATAAAGTGAGATTGGTCGGAACCATAATTATATGTATTTTGTTTTAGAAATTGTAGCACTTGTTTTGAATAAATGTCACAGTGTTCCATGGCACTTTCAAGGGTTTTTTCTGTACTTTGTTGATATTAATCTACATCTAGATCAACACAAGCGTTTTTAAACCTTGAGATTTCGACATGCACCTTTTCTCTCTCTGAAATAAAGTTTGAACTTTCTACGACAAACATTTTTTACTCAGTCTGTCTGTCAGGTGTAAGTCTGCTTCTTTGCTCTGATTTACGGCAGCTTTTTATATTGTGCAAATGCGCTTGAGACACGAATATATCCACTCAGTGACAAAATGCCAGACACTCTTGTATTAGTTCATCAAGAAGTATTTTCTTATATATTCTGTGTTTGTTGAAACCAGTATTACTCATTGTTGTTGACGTGGTGGTAATGTTGTTTTGTTGGGTTTGTTTTGATGTCTTTATTTCTAAACTACCGTTTGTACACAAAACTCCACATAGGCCACTCAGAGGGTGTGTGTGTGTGTGTGTGTGTGTGTGTGTGTGTGTGTGTGTGTGTGTGGTGTGTGTGTGTGTGTGTGTGTGTGTGTGTGTGTGTGTGTGTGTGTGTGTGTGTGTGTTCTCCCAAGGGTTACAAATAATTATTGGCATACTTGTTTTTTTCAACCAGTCTTTGCCATGAGTAGGGACAATCATTAATAATCACAACTAATAACTTCAAGTAAGTGTTGAGAGAGAGAGAGAGAGAGAGAGAGAGGAGAGAGAGAGAGAGAGAGAGAGAGAGAGAGAGAGAGAGAGAGAGAGAGAGAGAGAGACAACTGAATTGAATTGAATACCTTTTATAAAAAGAGGGTTATGGCATAAGCAAACATGTTTTTTTACAACCAGCCCTCGGGGCAAAAACAACAAAAAACTCTTTCAAAGAACAAACACAGTTTTGTTCAATAAAAAGGGAAAAAAATCAAATCATCCAAAATGTAAAATACATAATTATTGTAA
Source organism: Rapana venosa (assembly GCA_028751875.1). NCBI lineage: Eukaryota > Metazoa > Mollusca > Gastropoda > Neogastropoda > Muricidae > Rapana > Rapana venosa. The sequence goes on from CM054137.1 coordinate 6,070,226, forward strand.
ACATATAACTTTTTTTTTTAAAACCTGACTGGAGAGTGAGAGAGAGAGAGAGAGAGAGAGAGAGAGAGAGAGAGAGAGGGGGGGGGCGGGAAGGAGAGAGGGAGAGAGAATTTTGCAAACATTAAAAAATTTTCTATAATTTTTTTTTTTTTTAAAGCATCCATCCTCCTACTGGGGTCGGCCCGCTATTGCACGGGCCCGATATTACGGGGCCCGCTATTGCGCGACAGTGTAGACACAGCCTGGGGAATACTGTACTGACAATAATAGGCGATGCAGCCTAAGGTATAGGGCCGCCTAAGGTGTAGTAAACGTTGCAGCCTACGTACGATGCAGTAAGGCTGCAACGTATATTATACCTTAGGCGACACTGTCGTTTTATACTTTAGGCTGCTAATCTTCATGGCAAAGACAATGCATATTTTTAAACAATAAAGGAAAATAAAGAGGTGTCACAGTTTTTTTATTCCACAAAATCACTTTTGCAATCCCAGCATTCAAAGCATCGAGCTCAAAACCACTACCTTATAAACAAATCTCAGGTGGTCATAATATGATACCAACAAATAAACTGGCAAAGAAAATGTTGATATTGCACTCATTCGAATCTTGAAAATAAATTCAAAACATAACACGGCATCCTGAAATCATCTTTCGTCTTCTCAACTTCTCAATAAAAAAACCAACTAAAGTAACTTGGAAGAACAAAATTAATACATGAGGAAATGCCAGTTATTTTTCGCATTTTCCGAAAACCTGGACAAAATGAACTTTTCCGCTTCTTCGTTCGCGCAATAGCGGGCCCCCGCAATAGCGGGCCCGCCCCCTCCTACTCACGTAAATGGTTATAAAGATAAGAAGAAGGAGAAATAGCGAGAGAGCTTTTTCTAGTTTCCAAAAAGGGATAGATCTAATCAAGCAACAGAGGAATGGCGATTTAAGTACTTATCATCACCACCACTCCCCAGCCTTACCTTTCCAACAGGAGAAAGACAGACGTGCAGACAAACAAGTTCCTTCAAACTCCTGTACAATTCATGTTGCTATCACAGACTGCAGATCCCTTCAAAGAGTTCCACTTCCAGGCCGACTTTGCAGCTATGGAAAACTGCATTCACTTTTAAAACAGCAACCATCCAGACAAAACTGAAAGTATAAAGAAAATAAAAAATAAAATGATAAACCTGGGAGAAATAAATTCTAAAATGAAAGCATTCAGGGTAAAAGCAGGAATAAAAGTCAGCTCCCCCTGCTTCTCTACAGGTCCAGGCCAAGCCCGCTGTTAGATCTAATCCAGGTTTTGGGAGGAAAAAGCCACTTTCGCTGTGAAACAATGGCGTCACAGTTCAAACATTTTACAATTATCCTTGCTGTTCATGTGCACACTACACAGCGCTGGCCACTTAACTGCAAGATTATAAACTGCTATGCCTCTGCACAAGCTGTTCATTTCGTCATATACCAGAGTGGACTCTGCACAGCAGAGTCTATGGCCTTTTACATGTGTCAATTGTCTGTTTTCTCATTATTAATATTGATTAAACGTGCACTTTCAGTCTGCAGCCAAAAGGTTATTAATTTGTCTTAAAGATATATATTTTCAGGGTTCATTTTGTTTTGATTAATAACTCAAATACTATTGTCCCTCTTTAGTTTAGTGTGTCAAAAATGGCGATAACGTCTTCTTCTCGAAAAGGATGTGTGTGTGTTTTTCAAATTAAAAGTTTCATTTTCAGGACCTTAAAGAACCGACCATGGATCAAAATTATAGGTATTTTCTTAGACTCAGAACTCCGATTTATAATCTATAAATATACAGTTTGACTCAATATAGTGATGGATTAAATGTGTCAAAAGCCAGGTTTTGATCAGGAAAATTATCATCAAACTTGAAACAAGTCACATGAAAACTAGGCATCAAATTCAGCACACACTAAATCAGAACATAGTTTTTGATTCGAGAAAAAGAAACAAATAAAATGGTACACAGTTCATGTTCTGTTCAAACTCAGAACTTTAGACCCAAATGTTTTACCATAAGACAGGTGAGAGACTGGGTTACACTGTCGCCTACAGCACTTTCCACATGAGTGCTAAATGGTCGTGGGCAGGGGTGCCTGCTTTCACCGGCAACATGGCTTTAATCTTTTTGTTCTTTTTTCTTTTCTTGTTTCTGTTGCCGTTGTGCATTTAGCAGGTTTGATCGCACTGCACGGCGGCTCGCTTCACTGCCCTGTGGTGTGGTTCTGAGGTGAAAGAAAGGTTTCTGTGGGCTGAGATACAAACAAGCTAGCTAGTGTCTTTGCTGTGCGCCACTGCAGTGAACAAGCTGGCGTGTTTTCTGGGTTAGTGTTGCCCATGGGTATTGTATATATGTGACACACAAATTAGAGCACACAACAACTCTATGACACACGAAAGCTAGAGCATCAACTGTATATGCCTAGTTATATGAAACTAGAGAGCATAGATAGATAGACAGACAGACAGATAGACAGACAGACAGACAGACAGACAGATAGATACATGGCTCCTGCCTCTGGAGACAATGGCTGCACCTTCTTCAATCATTTCAGTCTTGTTGGAAGCACCAGGGCTCAGCAGTCCAATCCATGCATGGCAGTCTCTCCACATTTGTTGCTCACAAAGTTTAAGGGCGGATTCTGGTTTTCTGTCTCTGCTTTAGTATCGGCCACTGGTACCATGTAACTTAGCTACGCTGACAAAACTGAAGACTATAACATGAGGGGAGAAAAGTGTGGTGGTCTCAGGTAACGCACCTGCCTAGAAAACCAAAAGTCCTGGTTCGAAGTGTGTGGTGGTTCGATCCCCCGTTTGAGCCAGAACCCTTTCCCCATCCACTAGATCGTGAGTGGTGGTCTGGGTGCTAGTCTTTCGGATGAGACGATAGACCGAGGCCCGTGTGTTACACATTACTATTTAGCACAAGTACACCCACGGCAACAAGCGAGTTGTCCCTGGCAAAATTCTGTATAAAAAGTCGCCCTGATAGGGAAACAAATACATTTGCAGAAAGGATTTTTTTTATGGGTGGCGCTGCTCTTGTGGCGACACGCTTTCTCCTCGGGGAAAGCAACCCGAATTTCATGCAGTGAAATCTGCCTTGACTCGAAGTGGTATACAATACAATCAAACTTCTGAATAATTGTCTGTCACTGAAAGTGTGGTTCTTCTTCCTCTTCTTCCAGAGCTCAGACAGCAAAACTAATAATAATAATAAATAGTAATAATAATAATAATAATAATAATGGAATTTATATAGCCCTATTTCTTGCAAAAACAAATCAAAGTGCTTGTATACAACACACCCATTCACATACAACCAATACCAATTAACAGAGTTGACAAATTCAAATGTACACACACGCGCACATACATACATACAGACACAGACACACACAAGACACACACACACACACACACACACACACACACACACACACACACACACACACACACACACACACAGGTTATACACTTTGGCAGGGTGGTGGGGATTTCGGCTGTTGAAGGCAGGGACAAATTTGAGATGAAACAGGAGGGGAAAATCTTAGGTTTGGAATAGATATGTCTTGAGGCTGGATTTAAAGGTGTCATAAGTAGGCTTTTGGCTAAGGGAGAGAGGGAGGTCATTCCAGATCATCGGACCAGAAACAGAGAAAGAGCGATGGCCAACAATGGATTGGTTGAATCTCGGTATTCGTAAGCACAGGGTATCTGCAACAGAGCGGAGGGAATGTGAAGGGGTGAATAAGTGAAGACAGTCACAGAGGTAGGAGGGAGCTGTTTTGTGGAGGCACTTCTAACAAAGGGTAGTGATCCATTCAGCTTACTCTCTGTGGCACAGGAAGCCAGTGGAGAGATTGCAAGAGAGGAGTTATATGCTCAGATTTTTTTTCTTTCTGAGGACTAGTCGAGCTGCAGCGTTTTGTATACGTTGAAGGGAGTGGATTGATGATGCTGAAAGGCCAGCCAGAAGAGAATTGCAATAGTCCAGATGTGAAAGAATGAGAGACTAGTTTGGATGTTGCATCAGTGGACAGGTATTTTCGAATTGCACCAATACGCCGTAGTTGATACTAGCATGACTGGCCGGTCTGGGTGATAAATTTTTGTATAGAGAGTGTGTTGTTGATAAGACCCCTAGATATTTCACAGCAGTGGATAGAGGAATATTGACATATTGCCGAATTCTATTGAAGCTGTTGTGATGGGAGAGAGTTTTTGTTTGGTCCCTAGAGCATGGCTTCGTTTTATCTGCATTTAGCTGTCACTTGTTCTGTATCATCCAGTTTGGGATGTCTTGAAGGCAGTAGTCCATATTTGTCAAGAGAGAAGGCAGATTTTCAGGTGTATCACTGCTAAGAATCTGACAGTCATTGGCATAGAAATGATGGTTGATCTGATGATGGTTTATTATATGTGAAAGAGGAGCAGTGTGGAGAGTGAAAAGAACAGGGCCCAGAACTGATCCCAGTGGGACTCCACATTCCAGTTTTGCAGGTAATGATTGAATCTTGTTTACTGTAACTGTGTAGAATTGACCTGTAGGGTATGAAGTAAACCAGGTGAGGGCTGTGCCTGTAATACCAAATATGTTTTGGAGACGGGACAAAAAAATTGAATGGTCTGTAGTGTCAAAGGCTGCAGATAAGTTGAGAAGAGTGAGAATGGAGATTTTCTACGAGTCAGAAGCATGTAGAAGCATGTTTAGCGTGTGAACTAGGGTGGTCTCAGTACTGTGGTTGGCTCGATAGGCAGACTGGAAAGGTGAAAGAAGACTATTGGAATGAGGTGGCTTTTGAGTTGTTTCAGAACAACTTTTTCAAGGACTTCAGAGAAAAAAGGTAGGTTAGAAACAGGTCTGTAATTCTTCAGAATGTTAGTGTGGAGGTCATGCTTTTTTCTTTATTTTTATAGTAGAGGTGTAACTATTGCAGTTTTAAGATGTAATGGAAAAATTCCTGAAAGAAGATATGAGTTTACTATTTTTGTGATAGTGGGTACGTGGATCGGTGGTCTAGAGGTAACGCGCCTGTCTAGAAAGCGAAAAGTCCGGGTCTGAAGTGTGCGGCGGTTCGTACCCCGTTTGGACCGGAAATTTTTCCCCCATCCATTAGACCATGAGTGGTGGTCTGGGCGCTAGTCTTTCGGATGAGACGATAAACCGAGGTCCCGTGTGTTACACGTAATTATTTAGCGCACGTAAAAAAACCCACGGCAACAAGAGAGTTGTCCCTGGCAAAATTCTTAGAAAAAAGCCACTCTGATAGGGAAACAAATACAGCTGCAGAAAGAAAAAAAAGGGTGAAAGGGTGGCGCAGCGCTAAGTGGCGACGCGTTCTCCCGCTCTCCCCGGGGAGAGCAGCCCGAATTTCACGGAGAGAAATCTGCCGTGACTTAAAGTGGTATGAAATGAAATCTGAGCGCTTTGATTTGTTGCTTTACAAGATTCAGCGCTATATAAATTCCATACATTATTATTATTACAAGTTGTGGAATGCACTGAGTGAAAAGAGAAGCAAGTACAGGATCGAGATCGCATATATTATTGTTTGTCAAATGAGCGAAAATGTATTGTGCTGCCGTTAAGCGCCTGACAAGTCAGGCCCAACGCATCCGCCTGGGAGAGAATTGTTATCTCTTAAGTCTTTCTGGGGGGAAAAATCAAAGGCAGGAGAATGGACCAAGGAGGCAGAAAATAGACAAAGATGAGGAGGCCACAGAAAAAAAGGAACAAGGAAGAAACAAAGAGAGGGATAGAAAAGAGGGAATGGCTCGGATAGAATTTGCAGAAGGTGGGATCGTACATTTACTGCCAGGCCCCGGCATCCCCATTGGGGCAAGGTCGCAGGTTCAGTTCTGCATGAGGCTCCTTCGCACCCCCCCCCCCCCCCCCCCCCCACCCGCCCCTCCCCATCCCCAACTGGAGTCAACATCTGTTTTTCGAGTCCATTCACCTGATAATCCTTCGGATAAGAATATGAATTGAGATCCTGTGTGTGAAAAATTGATGAACACACGTAAAAGAGCTTGTGCCTATTCTAAAAACCTATCTATTGTTCACAGACTTCAAGTTTTTCCCGCCCCACACCCTCCCCCTTGTTTTTATTGTTGGTGTTGTCATTGCTGTTGTTGTTATGTATGTGTGTGTGCATGTTTACGTGTGCACATGGGCGTGAGTGCGTTCACGCATGCGCGTGCACGCGTGCGCGAGCACGAGCGTGTGTCTGCGTGTGTATGTGTGTTTTGGGGGGCATTGAGAAAGTCCACATACTCATGAACATCAATATGTCGTGAGCACAGACATGAGAAATGTGACCTATGGACAAGACATTACTTATCCAAGGCTTGACATCAAATACTGGACAACCCTAAGATCATGTGTGAGGGTTATGGTCAATTTTTGTCTCTCCCCCCCCCCCCAAAAAAAAGAAAGGTTCTATTTTTCTAATGTATATAATTGTGTGTGTCAGTTCTGCAAGAAACTGTTCATATCAAACCATGTATTGTTGTTGTTGTTGTTTGTTGTTGTTGCTGTTGCTCCTCGGCTAGAAGTCCAAGGTTCACCTGTGGTCAGATTATGCCTATGCCACAGTTTTGTCTGTCCTTCAGGTAAGATACACACTTTATCAACAGGCCCCGTATGAAAGGGGGGATTTTATTCATGTACTTATTTTTAAAAAATATAATGATATAATTTTTTTCAAGACTGATGCACAAAGCAACATACCTCCCAGAGGTTTGCATAGTAAGTGGTTTACTTCAACTGGAGTACACAATAAAATGCTTACGAACAATAGCTGACATGGCACAGTGATAAGCACTTTGGGTTACTGTCTGGAAGGTCGTGGGTTCGAATCCCTTAAGAATCATAGGGATTTTTGTTGACTCCAGACGGCTCATACCCAGAGTGTGAGTTTGCTCTGGGTTTATTGGGAAGACTGGGACCATACAGTCGAACTTCTTCAACTTCAGGGATTATAGTTTGAGAGTGGTGGTCAAGTTACCTGATCAACACTGCCTATCTTCGGCCTGGTTGACGCTGGGATATGCTCTGATAAAGAGCATAGGGTACAGCCCTGTCAAATTAACAGTCTAAAAGCAGGTGCACTTTGTAGCAGCATCAGTACATCATCGTTATCATCATTGGTCATCATGCAATGGAAAACAGTTATCTCTTATTCGGTGGCCGATGTTGCTCTGGTCTTATGGTGACCTCAGTTTCGGTTTTCCATACACTGGTGTGCCTGTGGTGAGTCTGTGTCAAAGCCTGGAGGTTGGAGGTTCACAGGAGAAGGTGAGGGAGCGTCTGTGTCCCCCCACAATGTCGCCACCCCGGGTGGGTGTCTCACGTAGTCTGGCTCTGCAACTAAGCTATTATTGTCGTGGCTTGGTTGGCGGTAGGCTCCCTATGCTGCCTATTTTACAGGCGCTACTGAACACCACCAAAGTGATCCAGTTGCAGTACAGGGCCTCTCTAGCTGGTGGCCCCGTGGTGGCCTAACACTGATAGGCTCCCTGTGGACTTGTGACCCTGAGAAGGTGACATAACGAGCCTGGTTATAGCTGGTGGGGGGGGGGGGGGGGGGGGGGGGGAGAGGAGGGGGATTGAAACGGGCGACGTGGGAACAGTAGGACAGGAGCATTACAGAAGATAAGGCTGCACACAAAGAAAGCAAAACAAACACCCCCACCAAAAACAAAAACAAAAGAAAGAAAAAGTTTACTATCAGATTTACAAGCAAAACAGGTGTAGATGAATAAGTCATGTACATAGGAGTAAGAGAGACCAGGCCCTGAGTGGCGGGGTCACTGTGACTGGAAATGAAGGCATGAATTGTGCAGTAGCTGGCTCTTCCTGCAGTGCCCGCCACAGTGCTTGGAGCCAAGTTGACGTCAGGTAGTGTGTCTAGGGACAACTTACACTGAGCTGGCGGAGCCCTTTCTTCTGACATCGAAAGTTGCATGCTAGGTGTGTTCGTATCATCCATGTAGCAGGGCCATAATATGTGAATCACTGGATCATCCAAGAAAGATGGGTGGCATTTTAACGTGTATGCAAAACCTTATGCAGGCGTTCACCCATGGGGTTTCAGGTTATTGTCTTACACAAGGTAGCCTACAGGCACGAAAACGGAATAGGATAGGCCTACTTGTTATACCCTTGAGATGAAATCCTATAAACGCACACAACAATAGAAATTTGAATAAACACACACACACACACACACACACACACACACACACACACACACACACACCATCTGTTTTTCGAGTCCATTCACCTGATAATCCTTCGGATAAGAATATGAATTGAGAGTACTTGTGCCTATTCTAAAAACCTATCTATTGTTCACAGACTTCAAGTTTTTCCCGCCCCACACCCTCCCCCTTGTTTTTATTGTTGGTGTTGTCATTGCTGTTGTTGTTATGTATGTGTGTGTGCATGTTTACGTGTGCACATGGGCGTGAGTGCGTTCACGCATGCGCGTGCACGCGTGCGCGAGCACGAGCGTGTGTCTGCGTGTGTATGTGTGTTTTGGGGGGCATTGAGAAAGTCCACATACTCATGAACATCAATATGTCGTGAGCACAGACATGAGAAATGTGACCTATGGACAAGACATTACTTATCCAAGGCTTGACATCAAATACTGGACAACCCTAAGATCATGTATGAGGGTTATGGTCAATTTTTGTCTCTCCCCCCCAAAAAAAAAGAAAGGTTCTATTTTTCTAATGTATATAATTGTGTGTGTCAGTTCTGCAAGAAACTGTTCATATCAAACCATGTATTGTTGTTGTTGTTGTTTGTTGTTGTTGCTGTTGCTCCTCGGCTAGAAGTCCAAGGTTCACCTGTGGTCAGATTATGCCTATGCCACAGTTTTGTCTGTCCTTCAGGTAAGATACACACTTTATCAACAGGCCCCGTATGAAAGAGGGAATTTTATTCATGTACTTATTTTTAAAAAGTCCACTCACACACACACACACACACACACACACACACACACACACACACACACACTCACTCAGAGGGTTCATTGACAGCTGCAGCCTTGACACTCGCCAAGTGCAGACTTGAGGAGAGCTTCTGTGTCATGGGGACTTGTGCTGAGTGGTATCAGATGTTGTTCCCTTAACCACCGACACACACACACACACACACACACCTGCTGGCTAGGTAGCCTGTCTCCACTGGTTGTTGTTCTACCCCCTTCTCCTGCTTGCAGAGCTTGTCACGTCACAATTTTGTCATTCATAATCATAATAATAATAATAATGATAATAATAAATGGAACTTATATAGCGCTATATCTTGAAAAGACAAATCAAAGCGCATAAGAGCTCAAAAAGACAGAGCAAGGCCAAAACTGTGCATTGAATCCTGTGTAATAGATGAAAGCAGAGCTTGGAGGCTATACTAACAAAGTAGAAACAAACAAAACAAGTGTTTTTCACCTTTCTATGATTAAACACATTGGTCTGCAAAACAAACAAACAAAAAAAGGGGGGGAGTGGGGGACAGGAGTTCAAAGCTGAAGCAAACTTCCAAGAGCAGATTTGAACACTTTGTTTGAACTCAGGCTGCCACAAAACAGATACAAGGTAATGAACTTCCACACAAGTGGTGCCTGATTTTCAAGCCAAAATGAAATGAGGTAGGGGAGGTAGTGAAGGTGGTAATGTACACTGGAGATAACTTGAGAACAAACATGGTGGAAATGGATGCCTGACAAAAGTGTGTGTGTGTGTGTTTGTGTGTGTGTGGTGGTGTGTGTGTGTGTGTGTGTGTGTGTGTGTGTGTGTGTGTGTGTGTGTGCGTGTGTGTGTGTGGTGTGTGTGTGTTGTTGTTGTTGTTGTTGTTGTTGTTACATTTCAAGGATAGTGGATAAGCACTCATAAGCTTTTTTACATTGAGTCCCCATGTGCATGTTGTTTGTAAAATTTTGTCGTCTGTTCCGACTAGCACACAATAGCCTGCTCTTTCAAAAGGCAGAATATGTTTTAATGTGTGAGCATGTATGTGTATATACAAATAATTTGGAGGGGGGGAGGGGGTGGAGATAGGGAAATCATAGTTAATTTTGTAGAAGAGTAACTAAAGTGAAACTGATAATTGGGAGAGGGGGTAGTTAATGTGTGGTTAGGTGGTGATTGGAAACAGAATTAAAAGGCTAGCAAATAAAAGAATGGGTTTTTTTCCATAAAAATTATGGGTTAATTTCTAGTTTATCTACAAAGTTTTTTTGTCAAATGGGAGGAAGGGGTAGGGTATGTATGGCTCAGAGGTAAGTGGGAATAGAAAAAAGGCTAGCACACAAAAGAGCAGGTTTTCTCATGTGGTTTTATTTGGAGCTTATAGCTACCTTCCTTGATCAATTCAACTTGGGTTCTTTTTGAAACAGACCCAATTTATTTTTAAAAAATACAGCAGGCCGGAAATCGTTGATTTCAGAGCTGGAAAAATTGTTATAAACAATGCAAGGAATAAGCAAGAAATAATGGTACCTTTGGGCTTGTTCCTTCATTAATCTACTTAATTTTGATTCTTTTGAAAACACCCACAGCCTATCCGAAAACAAAGGTAGGTTGCCGGAAATCACTGAGCTGATTCCAGAACTGGAAAATTGGCATAACAAATCCATTCAGTGAAGCAACAGTAGCAACCATAGATTGTTGATAGGACGGGTGATTTATGAATTAAAGAAAATTTCCAAACCATTGTGTCAAAAGCTTGGTACCATTGTGTCTATGTGCCATTGTGTCCACATGCATGCATGAAAACAGGCTGACAAGCCAGCTGACCGACAGCCCTTTCCCAGTTTCTAATGTTAACGGCTAACACTAACCTTTACACTAGCCTTTATTTCTTAACCTGGCCCCACATGTGGACACAAGAGGCAGGTGGAAATCATGATACAAGACGTGACACAAAAACGAACCTTTTTTTTCTTGCGTTTTTAGATGTGGAGAAGTATTGGGTGTATTTTAGGTAAAAGGGATGTTGGACAGAAGGGGCGGGATGGATAGCTGCTGACTGCTGACAAGCCGACTGTGAGAGTGAGAGCAAGAATAGGGAATGGGCAAACATGTTTGGTTTTTGGTGTTTGGTTTTTTTTGTAAGAGAAGAGGGGGAATGTTTTGTTTATATATAAAAAGATGGGGCTAAGTGGAAAGTGCAGTTACCTAGAAAATTGTGTGTGTGTGTGTGTGTGTGTGTGTGTGTGTGTGTGTGTGTGTGTGTGTGTGTGTGTGTGTGTGTGTATGTGTGTGTGTGTGTGTGTGTGTGTTTTGTGTGTGCGTGCTTGAGAGAGAGTTAGTATGCATACTTACATACATGCATGGATGCATAATGGACACCATCATCATGCATAGGCGCTGGGGATGGATAGGGCATATCTGCCGTCGGGAACAGGGAAACATCCCCCGAACAGCCCTCCACTGGACACCAGAGGGAAAACGCAAACGAGGACGACCCAAGAACACTTGGCGTCGGACTGTCGAAACAGAGCTGAATAGCTTCCAACATACCTGGGGAACCATTCAGAAGCTGGCCCAGGACAGACAGGAGTGGAGAACATTTGTTGCTGCCCTACGTGCCAATAAGGCACAAAGGCATTGATGATGATGGATGCATAAGAGGACAGAAGAGCATGTTTACGTATTTCTTTATTCTTAATGTTTGCATTCTGCTAAGATCAGATGAATTGTTGGTTGAAAAAAAAAAGAGAATTACTAGTTTAAGAAAGTACCAAAAAATTCAAGAGAAGCCAAAAACCAGAAGTAATTGAAAAAGCCAAAAAGGAAACCCAAAAAAGAAAGGGGGGAATAAAAACAAAGGAGAAAAATGGATGGAAAAAGAAGAAAATTAAAGAAGACCGAAAAAGTTTAAATTTATAACAAGAACGAAAGTAGAAGGAACACAGAACAACCCAAAAAGCAAAAAAAAGGGGAAAGGGCAAAAGAAAAAATTGTGGCGAAACCAAAAATGGCAGCGCAACAACAAAGAAATCAGACTTAAAGAGAAAAGAACAAATTAAAGGGAAAAGCAGAACGGGCAAAAACAAAAAAAGAATAATAAAAGTACAGAAAAAATGGTGAATCATGGGTGATGTTCCCTTTTGTTCAATGGATTCTAAAAAATCTTTTTTTTAAAAAGATTTAAAAACTTGAATCCTTTGAAAATACCTAATGACAAACCCAAAAACCTTTAAAAACAAAGGGTTGTCTATACAAAAATTTCATTAAAACAAAAAACTGGGGTACGTTTTTAGCGAAAAAGTAAATGTTTAAAAAAATTCAGACCCGAATGGTGGGTGAAACAGACATGGGGAAAAAACGTGACAAAGTGTCCAAGGGGGGTAATTATTTAAATTTTGGGGCCCTGGGGATATCTTTAAATCTTTTTAACATTCTTGGCTTTGTGTATTTTCATCACATTTTGGGCTTTAGTGGGACTTTTTCACATTGTGGCTTTAGTGTGACTTTTTTCACATTGTTGGCTTAGTGGTGACTGTTGGCTTTAGTGGTACTTTTCACATGTTGGCTTAGTGGGGACTTTAACACATTGTTGGCTTTATGTGCCCTTTTCAATTTTTGGCTTTGGGGGGGACTTTTTCACATTGTTGGCTTAGTGGGACTTTTCATCCATTTTTTGGGTTTAGGGTGATTTTTTTCACACATGTTGCTTTAGTGGTTACTTTATCACATTGTTGGGTTTAGTGGGGACTTTTTTCACATTGTTGGCTTAGTGGTGACTTTATCACATTGTTGGGTTTAGGGGACTTTCACATTTGGCTTCAGTGGTGACTTTTCACATTGTTGGCTTTAGTGGGGACTTTTCCATTTTTGGCTTTGTGGTGACTTTTTCATCAAGTTGGCTTTATGGTGACTTTTTCACATTTGCTTAGTGGTGACTTTCTTCATCACATTGTTGGTTTAGGGGTGACTTTTTTCACATTGTTTTGGGTTTAGTGGTGACTTTCTTCATCAAAGTTGGGGTTTGGGTGACTTTATCACATTTTTTGGCTTGGGGGGCTTTATCACATTGTTGGGCTTAGGGTGACTTTACACTTTGTTGGTTTTATGGTGATTTATCACTTTGTTGGTTTTAGTGGTGACTTTATCACATGGGGCTTAGGGGGATTTTATCACATTTTTGGGTTTTTAGGGGTGACTTACACATTGTGGCTTGTGGTGACTTTATCATTTTGTTGGCTTCAGTGGTGACTTTATCCATTTGGCTTAGTGGTTTTTTAATCACTTGTTGGCCTCGTGGTGACTTTACCTTTGTTGGCTTTTTGTGGTCTTTTATCACATTGTTGGTTTAGTTGCTTTTCCTTTTTTTTTTTTATTTTTTTTTTTTTTATTTTTTTTTGTTTTTTTTTTTTTTTTTTTTTTTTTATTTTTTTTTTTTATTTTAAATTTTTTTTTTTTTTTTTTTTTTTTTTTTTTTTTTTTTTCTGTTGCCATACATCCCACATAGTGTAGTGTAGTTAGTGAGTGTATGTAGTGTAGTAAAATGAGTAGTGTATGTAGTTTTAGTGTAGGTATTGCATCTGCTTCTCTCTTGTTCTGTGGCATACATACCCGTAGTGAGTGTAGATGCTGCTTCTCTCTGTGTTCTTTTGGGCCATACTTTCCCACTAAGGGGTTTGTAGCTGCTCTTCTCGGGGGTTTAAACTGGGCCCCTATTTTGTAGTGTAGCTTGGAAATAAGGATCACAGGGAGGGGGGGTGGGAGGGGGAATGGAGTTTAGGGAGGTTTTCCCCTCTCTATTTCTCCGATTGTACTTTGAACAATTTAAAACCCCTTTTTTTAAAATTTTAGCTGTTTAAATTTTTTCAAGAGGCGCTACAATTTTTATATCCGGGGGGGATAGCCCGGTGGGTTTTGGGGTTTTAGCCTGTGATCGAAGCCCGGGTTCAAGCCCACCAGTCCCTTCAAGGGGATTTTTCCCCCGGGGTTAACACATACCAACCCACTCCCCTGAAAATCCTAGATGAACTTAAACGAGGCCGTGGCAAACACATGAGCAACCTTTGGCACAAAAAAAACCGTTCCACTTCTTAGAAGAGTAAGTTGTTCCTGCCAGAAGGAACAGACGATGAAATTTTAATACACTTACGCTCTGGTGTCATGTTTGGACACCTCTGAAGTCTGAATATTCAAGACTCAAGAATACTTTAATATCTCAATTGAGAATTAGAACAGTTACCTGGGTGGGTAAACAGTTACCTGGGTGGGTAAACAGTTACCTGGGTGGGTAAACAGTTGCATACGCAAAAATCTCACCATTGGCTCTAGCCAAAGTACCAACAACGACAACAACAAATTCATGCATGCTATACCACAGGAGTCAACAAGTCAACAGAAGTTTGTATAGTGGTATATGGTTTCATCCAAGCAAAACACAACAAAAAGAAAGAAAGTTTGTTTTGCATGGAAAGATTGATGCACTAAAGAGCTGTAAACATCAGAAAGGGTAGTCTTATGGCGAAGCAGTAAGGACGAGGGAGAGGGAGTTGAGGGGAAGAGGTTGGGAGGGGGTGGATTAGAGGAGGGTAGGATGAAGCACATCTGTTGGAGAGGGGGAGGTGGTAGGCAAGGAAGTAGCTGTTGTATTGCCAAAATGACTGTCAACTCATGTCAATATATGTTCCATTTGCTGTATTCCAGTGTGAGGTGTGGAGATTGTCGAGCACTTGGGATGGTGGTAGTTGGGACTCTGGCATAATGTGTAAGTAATCTGAGGTTGGTTGGCAGAATTCGGCCGTCAGTACTTATGTTTCTGCTTTTTAAAAACTGTTCTGCCATTTTTTTACTTTTACCACTGTCAAGCCATCAGAAAAAATTCACTCAAGCAGCATTCAAAATGATGAGAGAAATATCATCCCCTTTGAATGTTGAGAACTTTTACCTGTATTCTGACACCACTTTCAGAACATAAGACACTTTCTGAATGCAAAAATGAAGAAGATTGAGAAACTAGTCACCATATTACCACTTTAAACTATCAGAAATCACTTCATGGTAAATGGATAGAAAAATTGTGTTGCCATTCAAGTGTCACATTTGTTCTGATATTTCTCTAATGGTGTTATGCATTTTGAATGGTGCCTGTCAAAAATGATTACTTGCATTTTTGTGACTGCTGCAAGTGTCAGGTTTTCTTTTTTCCGTTTTTTTTTAAATTTTAAATCCTCTCTTTTTTTTTTTTTTGGATGAATCCCACACCTGGTGTGTGTGTATGTGTGTGTTGTGTTATGTTTGTATAAGTCATAACGTTTAATTAGTGTACACCATAGCTGCCAACCATTTCTTTTTTCCCCCAGAATTTTTCAGGCTTTCCATTTGTGAAATTCTCAACCAAAAAAGGATAAAACAAGTATGACGTCAATGCACACGCTGGTTCCAAGATGTCATAGAAAAGCGTAAAGTATGACAGCTGTGCCTATCAGAATTTGTTCTCAAATACAGGGAGGATTTTCCATACATTGATCTGTCTCCACAAGAAAAGTTATGCTGTTCAATTTAGTTTTGTCACTTACAACTCTCTTGTTGCTACAGATTCTTTTACATGTAATAAATGTGTGTTGCTCACAGGGTCTCACTTTATCATCTCATCAACAAAATAAACCACCACCAAAAAACTTAGCACCCAGACCATCACGTGGGTGAAGTGGATTGGGAACAGTTTGGGTTCACATAGGGATTGAACCCCTGACTTCTCCCTTTTCTAGATGGATGTGTTACCCAAGACAACTGATCCCATGGTGTGAGAGAGAGTGTGCATGTGCGTCTGTGCATACTTGTGTGTGTTTGTGTATGTGTGTGTTGGGGGAGGGAGAGTTGCACATATCATTGAAAGACAATGGGTTAATATTAGTGGTGTGTGTTTCGAGGATTGGTGTAGCAGGACAGAAAAGACCAGAGCCAATAAGAAGGGCCATGTTCAACCCCCTGTAGGTGTAGGTGTTTGTTTGTTTGTTTGTTTGTTTGTTGTGTGTGTGTGTGTGTGTGTGTGTGTGTGTGTGTGTGTGTGTTGTGTGTGTGTGTGTGTGTTGTGTGTGTGTATGACAGGCTATATTATTTCACACATTTGCCTTGACTGAAAGAAAACTACCTCATACTAACGAGGAGTTGGGATAGCCTGGTGCTTGAAGCATTGTTCGCTTGGATTTGATATCCCAAGTTCAAGCCACTCCCAAGTTGCCAGTTCAAGGGATTTTCCCCTGGAGTGAACATTAGTGCTGACTCCACTCCGGTGCAAGTCCTTTGGATGGGACTGTAAGCCGAGGTCCAGTGTGCACACACATGTAGAACATCTTGCGCACACGTTAAACTCTGTTGCATCTTTCGGAAGAGTAGGCCATTTGTGCCAGTGGGAACAGATGAAACATTTACCTCCACGTGAGATAAAGCCATCTAAAAGGCAACCATCCTAATAATCCCACCTCCGCATGTAAAAAAGACATCGTAGCTATCTAAAATACAACGTTTTTAATAAACCACCCCCAAGTGTAAAATAAAGCTGAATGAAAACGTAATTGCCAAACAAATCAACTGCACATGTTACAAAACCAAACAATCATGCCATCTTAAACATAACTTGTGATAAACCATTGTTACATCCATCTAAAACGGTGATCATAATAAACCACCTGCACATGTAAAATGCCATCTAAAACAGCTGTCGCCATGAACCCATCTTCACATGTCCAAGCCATATAAAATGTAACTAGTAAGCCACTATGTGTCGCGCTGCCATAACAACTGGTAATCAACCACCTCCACATGGCAAATAAACAACAATGAACCAGGTTGTGACGAACTATTAAACCACCTCCACATGGCAAATAAACAACAATGAACCAGGTTGTGACGAACTATTAAACCACCTCCACATGGCAAATAAACAACAATGAACCAGGTTGTGACGAACTATTAAACCACCTCCACATGGTGAAGTACAAAACTGACTTGAACCACAGTGTGGAGCCCACTGAAACAGTCGTAATAAGCGGCCTTTGCAAGGCAAATAGAGCCAAATAAAATGTAAATTGTGATAAACCACAATGTGTCCAGCCACTTGTAATCCCTAATAAACCACCTTTAGGGCAAGTAGTAATAATAATGAATGGAACTTGTATAGCCCTATACTTTGCAAAGACCAATACAAAATAAACCCATCTATCTCTGCCTTCCTTTACTGGGGAGGGTTCATAGTGCCTGGTTTTCTGCTGTGCCTGTCTTTGCCGTTGTGTCTGCCTGTTAGGCTCTGGCAACACATCTGACTGAGAGTCGACTAGTTCATTGCATGCAGGGTATTTTTGTGTCTGCAACTCGCTTAATGCTGACATGAATTACAGGATCTTTAACATGTTTAATTCATCTTCTGCATGTGTGCACACACACCAATTAAGACACTGGCAGGTCTGCACTTGAAGTTGACCTGGGAGAGGGTTAAGAAACCCATCCTTGTGCACCAGATACGGCTGCTGAAGATTTAAATCAACTGCAAGGACCTGTGGTGTTGATCCTGACCACTTCCAATACAACCAGCTTAATAAACCACCTCCATACCTTACACAGCCATGTAACATATAACCCACCTGCACATGTGAATTTAAGGCCACAAAAAAAGAAGAAGAAAAGACCCCCATCATAATGAGCTGCCTGCACATGTGGAATAAACCCACCTAAAACATTGCCATGATAGTAAAACTACTTGTTATAACAAGTCGCCTGAACATGTCGAAGCCATCTAAAAACGTAACTTCTATTAAATCCCCAGTACATGTCAAAAACGTCTGGAAACAGCCCTGGTAATAAATTGCTGGTACATGTTGAAACCATCTAAAAAATAAAAAAAAGACCGTAATAAATTACTGGTACATGTTGAAGCCATCTGAAAAAAAAGTGGTTTCAGTAATAAATCACATGTTCATGCTGAAGTACAGTAAACCACCTCCACACGTAAATCTCTGTAAAACAGCACAGTAAACGACCTCCACATGTAAATATCTGTAAAACGGTACAGTAAACCACCTCCACATGTAAATCCCTGTAAAACATGGCACAGTAAACCACCCCCACATGTAAATCCCTATAAAACAGTACAGTAAACCACCTCCACATGTAAATCCCTGTAAAACATGGCACAGTAAACCGCCTCCACATGTAAATCCCTGTAAAACAGCACAGTAAACCACCTCCACATGTAAATCCCTGTAAAACATGGCACAGTAAACCGCCTCCACATGTAAATCCCTGTAAAACATGGCACAGTAAACCTCCTCCACATGTAAATCTCGGTAAAACAGCACAGTAAACCACCTCCACATGAAAATCCCTGTAAAACAGCACAGTAAACCACCTCCACATGAAAATCTCTGTAAAACAGCACAGTAAACCACCTCCACATGTAAATCCCTGTAAAACAGCACAGTAAACCACCTCGACATGTAAATCCCTGTAAAACATGGCACAGTAAACCACCTCCACATGTAAATCTCTGTAAAACAGCACAGTAAACCACCTCCACATGTAAATCCCTGTAAAACATGGCACAGTAAACCGCCTCCACATGTAAATCCCTGTAAAACATGGCACAGTAAACCACCACATGTAAATCCCTGTAAAACATGGCACAGTAAACCGCCTCCACATGTAAATCCCTGTAAAACATGGCACAGTAAACCACCTCCACATGTAAATCCCTGTAAAACATGGCACAGTAAACCACCTCCACATGTAAATCCCTGTAAAACATGGCACAGTAAACCGCCTCCACATGTAAATCCCTGTAAAACATGGCACAGTAAACCACCTCCACATGTAAATCCCTGTAAAACATGGCACAGTAAACCACCTCCACATGTAAATCCCTGTAAAACATGGCACAGCAAACCGCCTCCACATGTTAAATAAATCCATCTAAAACATAACCCTTTTAATAAACTATCTCCGCGTGTAACTACCTAAAATATAACTCGTAATAAACCATCTCCACAGGGCAAATAAACTATCTACAATATAACCGTCATAAACTACCTTCACATGGTAAATAAAACTGCCTTAAATACAACTCATGATAAACTACCTTCACATGTTGAATAAAATTACCTAAAATATAATTCGTAGTAATCCATCACCACATGGCAAATAAACTAAAATATAACCGTCATAGGTAAACTAACTTCACGTGTTGAATAAAGCTACCTTGATTATAACTCGTAATAAAGTACCTTCACATGTTAAATAAAACTACTTAAAATATAACTTGTAATAAACCCATCTCCACATGGCAAATAAAACTACCTGAAGTATGACCACCATAATGAACCACCTCTACATGCAAAAGCCATCTAAAATATTGTGATAATAAACCACTTCCACATGACATATACAGCCATCCAAGATGCAACCATCATACAGCATTGGTCCATGCCAAAGCCATCTAAATCAACTATCATAATAAACTACCTCCACATATTAAATAAAGCTGCTTAAAATATAACTGGTATAATAAACTACCTCAACATATTGAATAAAGCCATCTAAAATACAACCATCATAATAAAGCCATCTAAAACAAAACCATAAAAAACATTGTTTAAAAAGCCATCTAAAAAATAACTATCGTGATAAAAATGTCCCCAGTGTTTAAAAAACCCTCTAAAACGTGACAATGAAAAATCGCCTTCACATACTAAATAAATCCACCTGCTTTCACGTACTGAAATCCACCTGAAATCTAGGCTAACCATCCACGTGTCAAAACCACCTTAAAGCCATCCAAAACACAATTGCCACAGTTAATCCACCTCCACCTGTGAAATAAAGTCATCCAAAACACAACTGCCACAGTTAATCCACTTCCACCTGTGAAATAAAACCATCCAAAACACAACTGCCACAATTAATCCACCTCCACCTGTGAAGCAAATCCAACTAACCTATATGAAATAAAACCTTTTCCCTATGGAATGATAAACCCACCTCCACAAATAAAACAAAGCCGTCCAAAACTACAAGTATCAAATCTACCGCAAATGAAATAAAGCCACCCAATATACAACTGTCATAATATATCCATCACCACAAATAAGATGAAGCCATCTAAACTACAACTCGTAATATACCCACCTCTAAATGTGAAACAGCGCCATCCTAGATACAAGTAGTATAATAAATCCATCACCCCGTGAAATAACAACATCTAAAATACAAATCCTAACACACCCATCTCTACCTGTGAAATAAGGCCATCTGAAATACAATAAATTCATAATATACGTAGCTCCATGGGTGAAATAAAGCCATTCATTGTCATGAGAAACCCGCCTCCACATGTAAAATAAAGCCATATGAAATGCAAGTCGTACTAAACCTACTTTAACATGTAGGGGAAAAAAGCATCTAAACTGCAACCCTTTTAATAAACCCTTTTACGCATGTTAATAAAGTCCCCCCCCCCCCCCCCCTCCCCAAATGAAACAAAGCCATTCCATAGACAACAATCACAATGAACTCCACAATGAAGTGTTCCTTATTAGGGAGACTCAAAGAATTACTCTGCACTACACTCCTCCCCCCCCCCCCCCCCCCCCCCCTGTTGCTGGAAAAAAGCCTCTCAAAAGATTTACACTTGTTTACTCGCCCCTTCTCCCTATTGTGGTGAAATAAAGCCATTCAAAAGATCACACTGCCTTACCCCCACCCCCAGTGAAATTCCTCCTCCTCACTCCCAGTACTGAAGTAAAGCACCCAAAGTATTTCACTTCACAACAACCCCCCCCCCCCCCCCCCTCACTGCCGAAATAAAGCCACCCGAAGTATTACACTTCAGCAACCCCCCCCCCCCCCCCTTAACTCACCCCCCATCCCCTGTCAGTACCGAAATAATGCCATCTGAAGAATTACACTTCACCACATAACCCCCCCCCCCCCCCCCCCCCCCCCTCAGTGTTGAAATAAAGCCACCCATAGTATTATTACTCTTCATCAGAAACCATCACACCATCAGGGGATGGACTACTGGTGGTGGACAGGTAACAGATGGGAAGACAAAATCTGGGTGTGGACTGGCCTTGAGTGGAATGACATACTACGGAAAGCTGAGAACCCTGAGTAGTAGAGAAAGCTGGTTACATCTTCAGTGATGCCCAATGGGCTACTAGACTATGCATAGGTGAAAGTGATGGGTGATGTCAGCTATCTAGGTTTGTCTCACAAGAGACAGAAAAAAAATATTATGTATTAAATTTTTAAAAAACTTCTAACTTGATCCATAATTTTTATTATTATTTAATCTGCACTGACATTAATAATCTAACAATAGATCCACCAAGTTGACCTTTGCAAACAGAAATTCGTTAATTGAGTATCATCAAAACAGACCGTCACTCGGTGGGCCAGGCCTACTGATCAGTCATTGCTCTCTGAGCAGACAGGAACCACTGTGGAGTTACATAGATCAGAGATGCAGACACAACACAGCTTTCTGGCAGAAGTTTAGTCTGAATTTATCACAGCTATCATCCTCTCCATGTCCCTTTCCACTTTATCAAAACCATTAACTCCCCCACTCACACACCATCCCCCCCCCCCCTTCCACACACACACACACACTCGTTCCCTTTGATTTTTTTTTTTTTTTTGAATGCACAGAGAGATTTTTTTTTTTTTTGAATGTACAGAGAGGACACTCTGGCTTCAACGGTTCGAAGTGTAGCGTATGGCTGCCGATGGTCAAAGGGAAAATACCCATACTCATTAAAAAGTAATAAAAGTGGTAGTTGTTTCCCTTATATTGCAAACGTTACACAGTGTGAATTGATTTGTGGTTATGTTGCATTGAAAAAAAATTCTGGTGGCATCCGTCAACCCCCCACCCGCCCGCCCCACCCCCAACAAAAACCCCAACAAAGCAAAACCACAAAATAAAACAAAACAAGAAACAGAACAAATGAATAAGATAAAATATAAACATAAAAATCAAGAATAGCTCGTCCAGAAAGATCCTTTTTACTGTGACAGTAATACTGAAATGTGGGTGTTAATTAAGGACTCGTGTATGTATGTGTATAATGTATATATATGTATCAGCCTAGGTCAGTTCTTTTAAATCCTTAAAGGACTAGAAATATGTGTACATATATCACTCTGGGTTGATACATCATCATTATGCTTTGACAAGGTGGGGACTGGTGTGCCCCACAGGATCCTTCACCCCAGTCCATGACCACACTTGGTAAAGGTAAAGGGGGGGGGGGGGGGAGGGGGGGGGGGGGTCACACCCTACCAGGCCTTTCACCTGAGTAAATATAAACACATGACTTAGTGAGTGTCTTTTCTTCTTCGTTGTCGTAGGCTCAGTAACTATTGTTGTCTGTCCTATGAGCAAAAATGCGTTCCGCTGCTGACGAGTCATACCCAGTGCATCTGACTTCAACGTGGAAGAGAATTATCATCTTCTAAGTCTTTTTGAAGAAAAAGGCAGGAGACGGAACCAAGAAGGCAGAAAAAAACACAGAAGGGGGTGACAGGAAGAAAAAGAACAAGGCAGAAACAAAGAGATGGATAGAAACTTTACAGATGCTATTTTGATAGTGTTGTTAAAATTACCTGACCAACACTGCAGGTGTCTGTATCAGTTGATGCCGGGATAAATTATGATAGGAAATGTAGAGTACAGTCCTGTCATGTAGTCTCACAACAATAATTTATGCACTTCCACGGCAGCATGTTCCTATCCTCCTCATCATCAGTGATCATCTTGCAATAAAAGAACATTGTGTCTGGTTCTGTGGTTCACGCAAGATCGGCATAAAAAGGGATAGAAAAGAGGGAATTCCTTGCACAGAACTTTCAGAAGGTGGGGATTCTGACAGCTCCTCCCCGTCCCCTCTCCTATCGCCCCCCCCCCCCCCCCCACACACACACACCCACCCACACACCCACACCCCACATGGAAAGTTGGTGTATGTGCAGTATGTTCGAATGAAAATGGACAGGTTGTATTCAGCCATGTCACACAGTACAGCTCTACACACACCAGCCATGTCACACAGTACAGCCCTACACACACCAGCCATGTCACACAGTACAGCTCCACACATAACAGCCATGTCACACAGTACAGCTCCACACATAACAGCCATGTCACACAGCACAGCCCTACACATAACAGCCATGTCACACAGCACAGCCCTACACATAACAGCCATGTCACACAGCTCTACACATAACAGCCATGTCACACAGCTCCACACATAACAGCCATGTCACACAGTACAGCTCCACACATAACAGCCATGTCACACAGCTCTACACATGACTGACAGGAAAACTATCAATACTATGTTCAGTCACCATGCCATGCCATCAGCATGACTGACAGGGAAACTATCAATACTATGTTCAGTTACCATGCCATGCCATCACCACTGACAGGGAAACTATCAATACTATGTTCAGTTACCATGCCATGCCATCACCACGACTGACAGGAAAACTATCAATACTCCACACATAAAATAGTAGAACATGAACTATTGAACATTCATTCTTTCACAATGTGAAACATACGATGTGCTTGAACCCACACACTCAACTTCTCTCTCTGTGTGTCTCTGTCTGTCTGTCTGTCTGTCTGTCTGTCTGTCTGTCTGTCTGTCTGTCTGTCTGTCTGTCTCTCTCTCTCTCTCTCTCTCTCTCTCTCTCTCTCTCTCTCTCTCTCTCTCTCTCTCTCTCTCTCTCTCTCTCTCTTTGATGCACAAATACAACGCACTGTGTTATATGGTGTGGAAATTTGGGGACTGGATGCAGCTGTAACACATTGTGAATTAGTACACCTCTTTGCTTTAAAGCAGTTTTTAGGCTTAGATAGACGTACACCTAATGATCTTGTTCATAGTGAAACTAATAGATATCCTATCTCTGTTAATGCCGCTGTAAGATGCATTAGATATTGGATTAAGATTCTGCATATGGATGAGTGCAGGTTACCTTTTAAGTCTTACAAGATGCTTTATGATCTAGATGTCAAGGGGAAAACACCTGGGCTTCACAAATACGTTACTGTTTATGTGAACTTGGTTTTGGGTTTGTTTGGCTCAATCAAGGTGTCGAACTTGTAGAGAGTTTATCAACGTTTTCAGGCAAAGACTGATTGACTGCCGTTGGCAGCAGTGGAGTGATCATATACAAAACAGTGAAAGATTTCAAATGTACAGACAGTTTATAGGCTCACACGATGTAAAACCTTATCTAAAGCTTGACATGGACATACATTTGAAAAGAATTATGTATAAGTTTAGACTTGGTGTATCAGACTGAAATGTTCATAAATTTATATATATATAGAACATGATGTTGATGACATCGGGTTGCTATGCCCCCTCTATGTAAGCAAACAGTGGAAGATGAAGTCCATTTTGTGTTGCGCTGCCAGTATTAGAAGATGTAAGACAGAATTACATTCCCGTAAAATATAGTAGACAGCCTAATGTATTCAGATTCTGTTTACTTATGGCATCTAGTCACCCTGAGATTGTGCGCATCCTTGCTTTATACTTGTGTAAAACCTTTAGAATAAGAGATATCTTGGTTTGTTGTCATATTTTTTGTAACTGATTTTTGTTGTGGTGGTTGTGGTTATATAGTAACATTTTGTTTTTTGTGATTTTCCTTATTTTTCTCACTAAAATACAAGCAGTTCGGCAACCCCCTTCATGTATGGGCCAATGGCCTTTTTGTGACTAAACCTTTGAGTTCGTGTTCGAGTTCGAGTTCGAGTTCTCTCTCTCTCTCCTCTCTCTCTCTCTCTCTCTCTCTCTCTCTCTCTCTCTCTCTCTCTCTCTCTCTCTCTCTCTCTCCTCTCTCTCTCTCTCTCTCTCCTCTCGTATGATGTGTAAGATCGTTTAAGAGTAATTTTGTAAAAGAGCAGTATTTAAACTCTATAGATGTCTACTGCTTTCGTGTAGCAATTACACAAGCAAGATTTAATGTTTTACCTCATAACAATAATGTTTACAGATATAGTGATAATATCCAAGATAAATTATGTCCATTTTGTAAAACGAAAATTGAAAATGAAGCCCACTTTCTACTGGAATGTTACATGTACTCAAACTTAAGAGAAAAGTTTTTAAGCAAATGTATCAATGTACCATTGCCAGATATGTTCAAAGTAAGAAATGATGAGTACAAACATAGTTTGTCTAGATACATTTTTCATTCTATTAACAAAAGGAAAACAATGTTGGCTCAAATACTTTAATGAAAAACTGCTACGGTTTGATATACTCAATATGGATGATTTTCCTGAAGTAGCATCTTCTTTCTATGATTGGGTTATGGTTAATTTAAGGTTTATAATCAAGAAATAGAATAAATGGTGTTTTTCTTCTTTAATCAGTCATAAATTGTTACTGACATAATCTTTTTGCACGATTCGGCTATGTATATGTTTGTGTTTTTCTTCTTTAATCAGTCATAAATCATTATTTGTTTGTGCATTTGCTTTGCCAATGAGATGAATGAACCCATTGTTCCATCCCAAGCCCAACAAATGTATTGTGGTCCAAGGCCAATGTACATTAAATCATTTCAGAGTTCATAGAGTTCTCTCTCTCTCTCTCTCTCTCTCTCTCTCTCTCTCTCTCTCTCTCTCTCACACACACACACACACACACACACACACACACACACACAGAGGAACACAACTGTAACCTTTTTTTGTGACAGAGTGGATATATATTTTGTCAAAGAGAAAGAGAGAAAAACAGAACACAGTAAGGTGCTCCAGCAGTGCTGGCTTGGAGCCCTCCTGTCCCCACAGTTGTAAGGTCCCCTGTTCCCATTGTGCTGTGGGTATAAATAGCCTCCCCCCCCCCCCCCCCCTCTGCAAAGTCTGTGTTAGCAATTCCCTCCCTTTTTTTATTTTTAACTCCTCTCTATATTTGTTCCTTGTTCCTTTCCTTCTGGTCACCGTCTTGTCTATTTTCTGCCTTATATGTCCATTCTCCTGCGGTTTTTGTTTGTTTGTTTGTTTCTTTGTTTGTTCTTGTTGGTGTTTGTTGGGATGGGTTGTTTTGTTTGTTGTTGTTGGGTTTTTTTGGGTTTTTTTTTTGGGGGGGGGGGGGGGGGGTTGTGGGGGGGGGTTGGTTTGGGTGTTTATCCTGGGAAGACTTGAACTATAACAATTCTCTCCCACGCTGAAGTGGGGCGGGTGTGCTGGGCCTGAATTGCCAGGCGTCTAACGGCAGCGCAATGCGCTTTGGCTCATATGACAGACATCAGTAGCTGCTGTCTGAGCATTGAGGAAGAAGAAGCAAGGTCCAGTGTGACTCCTTTACAATCATGTTGTAGGTAGGGGGGGGACTAGTGGAACTGACGTGGACTTCACTTCCAGCACAGGGCTTTGTGTACACATTTCCAACGTCACCAGAGATTAACAAAAACCAACACCCCCAAACCCCCTGACTGGCAATTATACAACCTGTTGGTCTGGCTAGACTTGCTTATCAAGTAGCTTAACTGCCGGAGTCCCCTCTCCTGGGAGCCCCCCCCCCCCCCCCCCCACACACACACACACACACATTCTTCTCCCTTTTCTTTTCCCTGTCCTTGTACCTAATCAGTGATATCCCAACAGCCTAACCGTCAGACATGGAGACAAGAGTAGATATTCTTATTGTTCAGGTCAACAATAAGAGGAAAATAATTTAAAAAAATTTTTTTTAACACTACTATGTCGTCTTACTTTCACCTTAAACATAATTATGCAAGTGAACCCCCATTTAAACTGAGTTGAACACAAGTTTTAACAAGAAAACCCTGGTGAAGAAGAAGGAGAAAAGGAAACAGCAACAACAACAGTAATCTAACAGTGACATCAGTGGATCGGTGGTCTAGAGGTAACGCGCCTGTCTAGAAAGCGAAAAGTCCGGGTTCGTATCCCGTCTGGGCCCGAAACTTTTCCCCCATCCATTAGACCATGAGTGGTGGTCTGGGCGCTAGTCTTTCGGATGAGACGATAAACCGAGGTCCCGTGTGTTACAGAAAATTATGCAGCGCACGAAAAAGAACCCACGGCAACAAGAGAGTTGTCCCTGGCAAAATTCTTAGAAAAAAGCCACTCTGGTAGGGAAAGAAATACAGTTGCAGACCAAAAAAAACAAAACAAAAAAAAACAAGGGGTGGCGCTGCTCTTGTGGCGACGTGCTCTCCCCGGGGAGAGCAGCCCGAATTTCACGCAGAGAAATCTCGTGACTTAAAGTGGTATAAATAAATAAATAAATAAATATTTGTCCACTACATATCAACACTGTCACAGCAGTTACCACAGGCTATCAGTGGGTGGCTTTGTACTGAAATCGATTCAGGGCAGGATGCTGTCAATTTTCCGGAAAAGCTTATCTGGCTGAGTTGGGAAACACACACACATACACACACACACATACACAACTTTCTACACACATACACTTACACAGAGACCTTTGAGTTTTACACACACACACGCGCGCACACTCTAATTTCACTCTTTAATGGATATACGTTAAAACGAACACACACACACACACACGAGCGCCACTCACGCACGCACACACTCACGCATTCACGAACACTTTTGCGTTGTGGAAGGGCATTAAACTGAAGAACATACACACACACATACACACACACGCACGCACGCATGCACGCTCGCATACACACGCGCACGCATACACTTTGGAAAAGAGACTGAAGTTGGCTCCAGTCTTACAATCTGAACCGAACAAGTCACCCGTGTGAAGGAAACTGCTATCATAGTAGGCTACATAATTACATCACGCCGAAGTCGGATGCGCTGGACTTAGATTTTCAGGCGGTTAACGGCAGCACAACGCATTTTCGCTCATATGGCAGAGAATAATAGTTGCTGTCTGAGCGCTTGATGACGACGACGACGACGATGAAGAAGAGGAAGAAGAAGAAGTACATAAAAGAAGAAGAAGAAGGACCTCAGGGATTTCTTGCCTAGCCTGCCCCGACCACAAGCTTTGTCCATGACTAGCAGAGTCCATCCCAATGTCAACGTTGCTTTGCTGTGAAATGCTATTGTCCAGATGGCCTTCAGCAATGACAAGTTCTTAGCATAACAACCTGTATCTTTCATTAACAGTGGGGAAAAAATCATCAGAGGTGAGCATGGCTGCCTGTACAGCAAGGTTTTCAAAAACAGCAATACCCACCACTTTCTCATCCGGTGTGTACTGTCGTGTCACACGCACTCTCCACCGTCACTCACTCCTGATTTCTCCAGGTGAGGCGAGGTGAGTGAGACAGACTGCACATTCTGGGTGGCCCCCATTGTGTTAATTTAAGCTGGGGAACGCCCAACAGCGACGTTTGATTTTCGAAGCAGCTGAGGATCAGCAAAGAACAGGAGCACATGCCTACTTCAAGCTACTTGTGCATACGAGTGTGCGTGCACATAATTATCATGTGCATCGTGCAGTGTACGTGCAGGTTTCCAGACTAAAGCAAGTTCATTATGACTGGCATAACGAAAACAATCCCAGCGGGACTTTGCTTACCAAGTGTCCATATTGCATTCGCGCACGCGCGCGCACACACACACACACAAGCACACACACTTGCACAGCCTGTGGACAAGATTCCTCACTTGCAGTTTCTTCCCCAGAGCTTACCATCACCACCCTACCTACACCTCTCCCTATACCTCCACAACTCTCCACTTCCAACAACAACCTCTCTTCCAACCTCCATAATCACAACACTGACACCTTAACAACAACACTCCACTCTTGGTGTCCATCTGCAATCTCCACAACAACAACAACAACAGTCTGGTCTCCACAACACCCACATCTCCATGACAACGGTCCGGTCTCCAGGACAACAGAGAGTGTATGGTCTGCAGCAAACGGCGACCTCATTTCCCCCAAAGTCAGGTGACTGGAGTGGGCAGTCAGACACCACAACCACACCCCCAGACCACTGACCCTGGGGGGCCCCAAGTCTTCACCCCCACCACCTGCTTAGCACGCCCCTACGAACAGGGACGTGATGGCGCGGCCGCTATTGCGGCAGGGGATCGAACCCGGGACCCGTGGTGACTCCGCTCGTGTTGGCTCATCGACAAGAGGGGACAGGAGCGGAGAGGTTCGTGGCTGGCTACCGCGGCAGCCAGCCGGTCTTCTCTCAGCCTCGCTGTCACCCTGCCCGACCCCCGTGGAAGGAAAGCCGGGCCACTATCGTTACCTGAGGAAGCCCTCGTCTTGCATGGTCGTTCGAAGTAAGCGGCTAGGCACTATCCCTCACCCTGACTACATCCCGGCAGGAACGATAGTCAAGAAAAGCCTCCGAGGCTTTTCTCTGTCCCAGATCCGTTCTGTGCGCCCTTGGGGAAAGACAGTGCTATGTGTGGTCCAGTCTGGAGTTTTTATAGTGCGTGGTAGTTGCCAGGGGTGTCGTCAGACTACGTGATAAGATCACGTGCTTGGCGAATGATAGGAAGTAGGCGTTTGCAAAATGCATTTCTTTTTAGCCTGGAATGATATTAAATGCTCTGGTTCGTGGTGTGGAGTGGTGTAATGTGGGATGGTGTGGTGTGGTGTGGTGTAATGTGGGGGGGTGTGGTGTAATATGGGGTGTGTGGTGTGGTGTAATATGGGTGTGTGGTGTGGTGTAATATGGGGTGTGTGGTGTGGTGTAATGTGGGGTGGTGTGGTGTGGTGTAATGTGGGTGGTGTGTGTAATATGGGGTGTGTGGTGTGGTGTAATGTGGGTGGTGTGGTGGGGTGTAATGTGGGGTGGTGTGGTGTAATATGGGGTGTGTGGTGTGGTGTAATATGGGGTGTGTGGTGTGGTGTAATATTGGGTGTGTGGTGTGGTGTAATGTGGGTGGTGTGGTGTGGTGTAATGTGGGTGGTGTGGTGTAATATGGGGTGTTGTGGTGTGGTGTAATGTGGGGTGGTGTGGTGTGGTGTAATGTGGGGTGTGTGGTGTGGTGTAATATGGGGTGTGTGGTGTGTGTAATGTGGGGTGGTGTGGTTGGTGTAATGTGGGTGGGGTGGTGTGGTGTAATATGGGGGTGTGGTGTGGTGTAATGTGGGGTGGTGTGGTGTGGTGTAATGTGGGTGTGTGGTGTGGTGTAATGTGGGGTAGTGTGGGGTGTGTGTGGTGTGGTGTGGTGTAATGTGGTGTGGTGGGTGTGGTGTGGGGTGGTGTAATGTGGGGTGGTGTGGTGTGGTGTAATGTTGGGGTGTATGTGGTTGTGGGTGTAATGTGGGGTGGTTTTGGTGGTGGTGTTAATGTGGGGTGGTGTGGTTGTAATATGGGGTGTGTGGTGTGGTGTAATGTGGGGTAGTGTGGTGTGGTGTTTAATGTGGGGTGGTGTGGTGTGGTGTAATGTGGGGTGGTTGTTGTAATGTGGGTGTGTGTGGTGTAATGTGGGGTGGTGTGGTGTGGTGTAATGTGGGTGGTGTGGTGTAATGTGGGTGGTGTGGTGTGGTGTAATGTGGGGTGGTGTGGTGTAATGTGGGGTGGTGTGGTGTGTGTAATGTGGGGTGGTGTGGTGTGGTGTAATGTGGGTGGTGTGGTGTGGTGTAATGTGGGGTGGTGTGGTGTGGTGTAATGTGGGTGGTTTTAATGTGGGGTGGTGTGGTGTGGTGTAATGGTGGGTGGTGTGGTGTGTTAATGTGGGGGTGGTGTGGTGTAAAGTGGGGTGGTGTGGTGTGGTGTAATGTGGGGTGGTGTGGTGTGGTGTAATGTGGGGTGGTGTGGTGTGGTGTAATGTGGGGTGGGGTGGTGTGGTGTAATGTGGGGTGGTGTGGTGTGGTGTAATGTGGGGTGGGGTGGTGTGGTGTAATGTGGGGTGGTGTGGTGTGGTGTAATGTGGGGTGGTGTAATGTGGGGTGGTGTGTGTGTGTAATATGGGGTGGGTGGTGGTTGTAATGTGGGTGGTGTGGTGTGGTGTAATGTGGGTGGTGTGGTGTGGTGTAATGTGGGTGGTGTGGTGTAATGTGGGTGGTGTGGTGTAATGTGGGTGGGGTGGTGTGGTGTAATGTGGGGTTGGGGTGGTGTGGTGTAATGTGGGGTGGTGTGTGTGTAATGTGGGGTGGGGATGTGGTGTAATGTGGGGTGGTGTGGTGTAATGTGGGGTGGTGTGGTGTGGTGTAATGTGGGGTGGTGTGGTGTAATGTGGGGTGGTGTGGTGTGGTGTATGTGGGGTGGTGTGGTGTAATGTGGGGTGGTTGTGGTGTAATGTGGGGTGGTGTGGTGTAATGTGGGGTGGTGTGGGTGTATGTGGGGTGTGTAATGTGGGGTGTGTGGTGTGGTGTAATGTGGGGTGGTGTGGTGTGGTGTAATGTGGGGTGGTGTGGTGTGGTGTAATGTGGGGTGGTGTGGTGTGGATGTATGTGGGGTGTGTGGTGTGGTGTAATGTGGGGTGGTGTGGTTGTGGTGTAATGTGGGGTGGTGTGGTGTGGTGTAAATGTGGGGTGGTGTGGTGTGGTGTAATGTGGGGTGGTGTGGTGTTGGTGTAATGTGGGGTGTGTGGTGTGGTTGTAATGTGGGGGTGTGTGGTGTGGGTGTAATGTGGGGTGGTGTGGTGTGGTGTAATGTGGGGTGTGTGGGGTGGTGTAATGTGGGGTGGGGTGTTGGTGTGGTGTAATGTGGGGTGGTGTGGTGTAATGTGGGGTGTGTGTGGTGTAATGTGGGGTGGTGTGGTTGTGGTGTATGTGGGGGTGGTGTGGTGTAATGTGGGGTGGTGTGTGTGGGTGTAATGTGGGGTGTGTGGTGTGGTGTAATGTGGGGTGGGTGGTGTGGGTTGTAATGTGGGGTGGTGGTGGTGTAATGTGGGGTGGTGTGGTGTGGTGTAATGTGGGGTGTGTGGTGTGGTGTAATGTGGGGAGGTGTGGTGTGGTGTGGTGTAATGTGGGGTGGGGTGGTGTGGTGTAATGTGGGGTGGGGTGGTGTAATGTGGGGTGGGGTGGTGTAATGTGGGGTGTGTGGTGTAATGTGGGGTGTGTGGTGTGGTGTAATGTGGGGTGGTGTGGTGTAATGTGGGTGGTGTGGTGTAATGTGGGGTGGTGTGGTGTGGTGTAATATGGGGTGTGTGGTGTGGTGTAATGTGGGGTGGTGTGGTGTGGTAGTAGCAGTTGTGGTGATTTATTCTTTCTTATATCAAAGATTGGCCCAGGCCACAAACTGTGCTAAGTGCCTAGGCCCACACTAAAATATTGTTATGTTGTAAAATGTTGTTATGTTGTAACATGTTGTGTTGAGATTGCCTTCAGCCATGACAAGCTCCTAACATAACAACCTGCACCTCTCCTTTGTTAAATAAGAAAAATAATCCTTTGAAGTCGGAGTATGACTGCCTTTATGGTGAGGTGCTTGAAAAGAGTCATACTCGCAAACTTCTCATCTGGTGTGCTTCCTGTCTCACAGTGATTCCCAGGTGTGATGAGTGAGTCAGAGTGCAAGTTCTGGGTGACCCCCAGAGGGTATAGCTTGGGAACATATAGCAACAAACACAACAACATACAGAGAATAATAGAATAAGAACTCATGTGCTTTTTTACATCCAGTCCCTGTGTGCATGTAGTTTTGTACATTTTTTCATTGGTTCCCACCAGCACACAATGGCCTACTCTTCTGAAAAGGAGAAGTAGTTTTAACATGTGCACAAAATGTTCTGCATGCATTTTGTACATGGTTCCTTGGTTTATAGTCTTGTCTGAAGGACTTTTGGGGGAAGTGGAGTAGGTGCTGATGTTAACTCCAGGGGGGGAAACCCCCTTAAGTAGAATGAGCGCACGTGCATGCATGCGTGTGTGTGCGCGCACACATGCTAGCATATGTGTGTATGTGTGTGTGTGTGTGTTTGTTTGTGTGTGTGTGTGTGTGTGTGTGTGTGTGTGTGTGTGTGTGTGTGTGTGTACAAATTTAGACACAAACGAAATGTTTCACAATTATCAATGCTCATAAATTAGTGGGGATACCCAGGGTTGGGGGAGGGGGAAGGTGTTGCAATGTGAGTAGCTTTAGTTATTCTCTCTCTCCCCCTCTTTCTCTCTCTGAAGTTCAGTGGGGAAATATTGTTATTTATTCTTGATTTCATTGGTCTAAGATAACTGTTTTTAAAGGATAACTTTCAAAACATCTCAGAAGGAGATGAAGGGGGGGGGGGGGGGGGTCTGACAATTAGAACTTCATATTTGAGGCATGAGATCAACCAAGGGCATGGGTTCAGATCTGTGATTAGTTGTGTCAGTTCTGTGGCATTTTTCTTGTGGAGTATGCCTTAGTACTAAACTCACCCCCCACCCCCCACAAATTGTTCAGATTAAAATATAAAAAAATTCAGAAGTAACTTTATGTTGACAAAAAACAGACTGGTAATGTCTTTGGCTCTCATTAAAAATAACCACCTATGGCCAGTGACATGGATGGTATGGAAAGTCAGAGCAGTTCCCTAATAATAATAATAATAATGTATGGAATTTATATAGCGCTGAATCTTGTAAAGCAACAAATCAAAGCGCTCAAGGAGTTAGGAGAGAAACCTAGTCAAAACAGCCGTTAACACTTTTTTTGTTGGGTTGCTTACTGTCTGTACAAAAGTAGAGGTGGTTGTCTTTAAAATATAAAACATGATGTTAAAGACTTTAGAAATAATAAAATAGCAGGCACCTATGTTTGAGTTGCTTCATGGGCAAAAGCTTCCACTTGTCTCATTGGACAAAGCTAAAACCACGTGGTGTGGTTAACCCTATTAAAAAAAAATAGCTTTTGCACACAGCACTTTGGCACTTGGTAATCCCCTCTGCATCAAAAATAGAAACTGAGTAATCTAATAATAGTGTAGGCTATTGGATTAGGAAAACTGCTGTTCAGTATTTTTCAGAACAGAGACAAGCTGTGACATATCCCTTTAGACACTTTTCAGTGTCCGTCTGTTTGTCTGTAAGTCTGGCCCATGCCTCTGTGTGTGTGTGTGTGTGTGTGTGTGTGTGTGTGTGTGTGTGTGTTTTGTTTTGTTTTGTTTAATGTCTATTCTCTACATGGTGATTTAGACACACGCGCATTCATACCAAAATACCTATTATTACATACCCCATCTCTCTCTCTCTCTCTCTCTCTCTCTCTCTCTCTCTCTCTCTCTCTCTCTCTCTCTCTCTCTCTCTCTCTCTCTCTTACACACACACACACACACACACACACACACACACACACACACATATATATATATATATATATATATATATATATATATATATATATATATATATATATATATATATATATATAATTACAGTAATGGTCTTACAGGTGAAGAATATATGACTTCAACACCTGACATTATGAATTGCTGAGAGTCATATAAAACTTCTTGACTAGTGGCATATTTCTTATGAATATCTAAACCTCTTCTTTTATACATGTCAAAAAGAATTGGGCAATCAAACAACAAATGGTGGATTGAAAGGGGAATAGAACAACAACATGTTACATTTTTTGAACATTTAGTATTCCATGTATTTAATCTCAGTTTATGTATTAGAATTTCTAATTTCCGTGGACAAGGAAACTGCTGATAATGTTGGGTTTTGTTTTTTTACAATCTTTGATTAACTTAGAATGAATTTCATAAGACGACAATGCAAGATTAGAAGCAAACACTTCAGTACTGTATTCAGAGGCACCTTGTTTTGCCAAAGAATCAACCAGCTCGTTCGAATAAATTCCACAGTGAGAGGGGATCCAGCAAAAAGTTATGCTGATGCCTCTGCTTGCAATAGAATGTATCAAGAATTTAATCTCAAATCGGAAGTCGGAATCACACACACGTGTGTGTGTGTGTGTGTGTGTGTGAGAGAGAGAGAGAGAGAGAGAGAGAGAGAGAGAGAGAGAGGAGAGAGAGAGAGAGAGAGAAGAGAGAGAGTGCGTGTGTGTGTGTGTGTGTGTGTGTGAGTGAGTGCGAGAGAGAGAGAGAGAGAGAGAGAGAGAGAGGAGAGAGAGAGAGAGAGAGAGAGAGAGAGAGAGAGAGAGAGAGAGAGAGGAGAGAGAGGCGTGTGTGTGTGAAGTCAAGTCAAGTCAAATTTTTATTTCCAGATGGTTTATTGGATAAGCAATGCATTTGCTTTTTTTCATCGAGCCATCTATCTTAATGATTATACTGAAATACTGCATTATTGCAACCTTTACCAATGAATTGAACTAGTAAAAAGAGGAAAACCAATAAAATGATAAATTGGAAAATACAAATTACACACATATACATACACACGCACGCACACACACACACACACACACACACACACACACACACACACACACACACACACACACACACACACACACACACACACACACACACACACACACTCGTACACACCTGCGTGCGTACGCGCACGCGTACACACACTTAGGTAAAGAATGTTTTAAGAATTAAAAAAATAAAAATCATAAAACGTCAAACAAACAGATTACTTCTCCTACTATATCATCCATTCTTTCACGTTCATCCTTTAGATAATAAAAAGGTATAGGAACAGGTACAGGTTAGAAAATACTAGGCATTTATTGCGTCATTACTGTCAATATTGCCTGCAATGACATCCCTCCTCTCCTCCTCCACCCATGCAAACGTGTACTCAGATGCACTCATACTCTTCAAGTCGCCCTTTTTAAATATAATATATTCACACAATAGCTATCAAGCAAGCAGCATAAGTCAAATAAGACAATGATAATGAAAATTATAACAAAGATACAATAATAACAATAATCACCCATCACCATGAGACAACAATATAACAAATAATCCCCATCACCATGAAACAACGACATAACAATAATAACAGAAAAGCATTGGAAAGGATAAGGGTGGGGGGTAGGGGTGGAGTATCAAAGGGGAAGGGGAAAAACACATTCAATCAAATAGAAAAATAATAATAAAAAAACCAATTATTAAAACAAATAAAACCTCTATACAATACAAAAATCAAAAGCCCATAATCAACTGGACTATCAAACTAAAACAATATCGCTTATAATAGTACAAATGATCTCATCTCTAACTGCAATAAAAACAACATCCAGGATAAAAACCTATTGAATTGGACAAGAAAAGGGGCATGAGGAGAGGAGAGGAGAGGAGAGGAGAGGAGAGGAGAGGAGAGGAGAGAGAGAGAGAGAGAGAGAGAGAGAGAGAGAGAGAGAGAGAGAGAGAGAGAGAGAGAGAAAGAGAGAGAGAGAGAGAGGAGATGAATCTTTATTTTTCAAGGGTAACAGAATAAGCATGCGTATACTTTTCTTTCATCTGGCCCTTGCCCTGATTAGAGACTATCAACAAAACAAAGGTAAAAATCTTACTACAACTACGACAACATGATGTCACACAGTACAGCTCTACACACACCAGCCATGTCACACAGCTCTACACACACCAGCCATGTCACACAGTACAGCCCTACACACACCAGCCATGTCACACAATACAGCTCTACACACACCAGCCATGTCACACAGCCCTAAACACACCAGCCATGTCACACAGTACAGCTCTACACACACCAGCCATGTCACACAGTACAGCTCTACACACACCAGCCATGTCACACAGTACAGCCCTACACACACCAGCCATGTCACACAGTACAGCTCTACACACACCAGCCATGTCACACAGTACAGCTCTACACACACCAGCCATGTCACACAGTACAGCTCTACACACACCAGCTATGTCACACAGTACAGCTCTACACACACCAGCCATGTCACACAGTACAGCCCTACACACACCAGCCATGTCACACAGTACAGCCCTACACACACCAGCCATGTCACACAGTACAGCTCTACACACAGGAGTGTACAGACCTTGATATAACTGCAACATAACGTCACGTTAGCTTTGTTCAAACTTGACATAACTACGCATAACGCCATGTCAGCTTTGTTTAAACTTGACATAACTACGCATAACGCCATGTCAGCTTTGTTCAAACTTGACATAACTACAGCATAACGCCATGTCAAATTTGTTCAAACGACATAACTACAGCATAACGCCATGTCAGCTTGTTCAGACCTTGACATAACTGCAGCATAACATCATGTCATCTTTCTTCAGACCTTGCTATAACTGCAACATAACGCCACGTCAGCTTGTTCAGACCTCGACATAACTGCAGCATAACGTCATGTCAGCTTGTTCAGACCTTGACACAACTGCAGCATAACGTCATGTCAGCTTGTTCAGACCTTGACATAACTGCAGCCTAACGTCAGCTTGTTCAGACCTTGACATAACTGCAACATAACGCCATGTCAGCTTGTTCAGACCTTGACATAACTGCAGCATAACGTCATGTCAGCTTGTTCAGACCTTGACATAACTGCAGCACAACGTCAGCTTGTTCAGACCTTGACATAACTGCAACATAACGCCATGTCAGCTTTGTTCAGACCTTGACATAACTGCAATATATCATCATGTCAGCTTTGTTCAAACTTGACATAACTGCAACATATTGTCAGCTATTGACCCAGCATGCATTTTGTTGTCAGGCAATAATCCCCATCACCATGAAACAACGACATAACAATAATAACAGAAAAGCATTGGAAAGGATGAGGGTGGGGGGTAGGGGTGGAGTATCAAAGGGGAAGGGGAAAAACACATTCAATCAAATAGAAAAATAATAATAAAAAAACCAATTATTAAAACAAATAAAACCTCTATACAATACAAAAATCAAAAGCCCATAATCAACTGGACTATCAAACTAAAACAATATCGCTTATAATAGTACAAATGATCTCATCTCTAACTGCAATAAAAACAACATCCAGGATAAAAACCTATTGAATTGGACAAGAAAAGGGGCATGAGGAGAGGAGAGGAGAGGAGAGGAGAGGAGAGGAGAGGAGAGGAGAGAGAGAGAGAGAGAGAGAGAGAGAGAGGAGAGAGAGAGAGGAGAGAGAGAGAGAGAGAGAATGAATCTTTATTTTTCAAGGGTAACAGAATAAGCATGCGCATACTTTTCTTTCATCTGGCCCTTGCCCTGATTAGAGACTATCAACAAAACAAAGGTAAAAATCTTACTACAACTACGACAACATGATGTCACACAGTACAGCTCTACACACACCAGCCATGTCACACAGCTCTACACACACCAGCCATGTCACACAGTACAGCCCTACACACACCAGCCATGTCACACAATACAGCTCTACACACACCAGCCATGTCACACAGCCCTAAACACACCAGCCATGTCACACAGTACAGCTCTACACACACCAGCCATGTCACACAGTACAGCTCTACACACACCAGCCATGTCACACAGTACAGCCCTACACACACCAGCCATGTCACACAGTACAGCTCTACACACACCAGCCATGTCACACAGTACAGCTCTACACACACCAGCCATGTCACACAGTACAGCTCTACACACACCAGCTATGTCACACAGTACAGCTCTACACACACCAGCCATGTCACACAGTACAGCCCTACACACACCAGCCATGTCACACAGTACAGCCCTACACACACCAGCCATGTCACACAGTACAGCTCTACACACAGGAGTGTACAGACCTTGATATAACTGCAACATAACGTCACGTTAGCTTTGTTCAAACTTGACATAACTACGCATAACGCCATGTCAGCTTTGTTTAAACTTGACATAACTACGCATAACGCCATGTCAGCTTTGTTCAAACTTGACATAACTACAGCATAACGCCATGTCAAATTTGTTCAAACGACATAACTACAGCATAACGCCATGTCAGCTTGTTCAGACCTTGACATAACTGCAGCATAACATCATGTCATCTTTCTTCAGACCTTGCTATAACTGCAACATAACGCCACGTCAGCTTGTTCAGACCTCGACATAACTGCAGCATAACGTCATGTCAGCTTGTTCAGACCTTGACACAACTGCAGCATAACGTCATGTCAGCTTGTTCAGACCTTGACATAACTGCAGCCTAACGTCAGCTTGTTCAGACCTTGACATAACTGCAACATAACGCCATGTCAGCTTGTTCAGACCTTGACATAACTGCAGCATAACGTCATGTCAGCTTGTTCAGACCTTGACATAACTGCAGCACAACGTCAGCTTGTTCAGACCTTGACATAACTGCAACATAACGCCATGTCAGCTTTGTTCAGACCTTGACATAACTGCAATATATCATCATGTCAGCTTTGTTCAAACTTGACATAACTGCAACATATTGTCAGCTATTGACCCAGCATGCATTTTGTTGTCAGGCAGCTAGCCGATGACAAGTTACACTTAGATATGGGCAGTTTTCCTTCCATTTTCATATATAACTCTTGCATTCTGCTAAGGCATCCATAGAAATAAAAAAACAACTTTTTTATGAAAGACTCAAAACTCAGGGCAATTTGAACAAATTTGGTAGGTTTGAACTTTTAATTTTTTTTCCAGCTCTACCCTCTCAGTCCATTGACTTCTGCTAGGTGCCTGACCACAATTATGCATTCGCGGGGTCAACTTGGTAGGAATTTTATTGTTTTAAAAATAAGTCACGCAGATTTCTCTCCCCGAATTCGGGCTGGCTCTCCCCGAGGAGGGCTCGTCGCCACAAGAGCAGCGCCACTCATTTTTTTCTCTTTCCTGTCTGCAGCTGTATTTGTTTCCCTATCAGAGTGGCTTTTTTCTACAGAATTTTGCCAGGTACAACTCTCTTGTTGCCGTGGGTTCTTTTACGTGCGCTAAATAATTATGTGTAACACACGGGACTTCGGTTTATCGTCTCATCCGAAAGACTAGCGCCCAGACCACCACTCGTGGTCTAATGGATAGGGGAAAAGTTTCGGGTCCAAACGGGATTCGAACCTCCGCACACTTCCGACCCGGACTTTTCGCTTTCTGGACAGGCAACAGGCGAGTTAGGCCTACCTCCAGACCACTGATTCACCTCATTTAATGATCATTTCCCACTTTCTCATCACTACCTAGTGTTAATCTATGGCCTCAATCCAAAAACAAACAAAAAATCCCCAAGCACAAAGTGCATTTTTTCATACTTTAAAAAATCTGTTTAAAACCACCAAACAATTTTTTCTGTCTCTAAATTTTTCACTCTAACATACTACGTGACCCGGAACCTAACCCTTATGTGTAGCCCAATTTCTCCTGCTTCCGGTTTGGGGAATGACGTGTGTTGTGTTGGTCTTTTTAATAACAGACGCATCGAACACATTCTAGAATCTGTTATTCTAGAGAGGAAAAAAAAATCCCCACCCAGAATACTGTCTGATGTAAGTGTTTGCTAAACGGTGATGATCTCTTGATAAAAACGGGAAAATTGTGCTGTGTAGCAGACATCTGTTAGATTCAGGATTGTCACTTGTGTAGTTCTCTGAAAGTTCTCCCATGTAATAAATGTCTACATGCTCATGACACTGAACGTTATTGAATCTGTCGCGAAAACGTAAATCAACTTGGAAATTGAAGATTTGTGTTCCAGTTTTTCGTAGGATCTATTTCTTATCTAGTGAGTGAAGGTGTGTATAATGCACACAGCACAGTGACTAGGCCCCTATGTTTAAATTTGTGATAAGATTATTAAAAGTTAATATTCATTATTCAAGTTACTCCTTTGTAATAATTGTAGACTAGTGAAGATTTATTTGGGTAACAAGGCATGTTGTATTCAAGTACACCAGTTTTATATATTGCCATAAGACTAAGACTTATACTTTTCAAGAGCTAAAAAACTACTATAGGCATGATATAGCTCAGTGTATATAATTAATTACACTTTGTTTGGTTAAAATTCTCATTTCTTGTCTTAAATCAGTATCCCTGAATATTTTGTAAATAATAAACTATTAATTAGTAAACTCTATAGTCAGCAGGTGAACTGAAAGCTTGTTCACTTCATTTGACAGTTTATCTTTACTTTGAGCAGAACACATATGTTGGACATCTGATCTGTGCTAGTTACTACTAAGTAATACTCATTACTACTATTACTAGTCATATTTATGTGTACTGTATGTTTGTTTTACAGTGTCACTCAATGAGAATGTTGCATTTGTAAGGAAAGTATTGTGAAGTTGTGAAATGGATACATCATGTAAGGAGATAACTGTGAGATTCGAGAATAAAGAAATTATGTAAAAGCTTTGAGTTGATCAGTTGTGTGTAGCAATATGAATGTAGCCTAAAACTTCTCAAAAATCATTGTTCTAAAGCTCATGCATGTGTGTGTGCATGCGTGCTTGAGTGTGTGTATACATACATGTATGTGTGTTGGGGTGTGTATTTGTGTGGGGGAGAGAGCAGGGGGGAGGGGCATATATTAATGATGATATATGGAGAGAGTGAGACTGAGAGCATGGTGGTGGGGTAAGTGGTTTTTGGAGTGCCTAGGGAAGTGGTGTGCGTGTGCTTGTGTGCATTGTATGTGTGTGCATTCATGTGCCTGCATGTATGCATGCTTGCGAGTAGATAGACTATGGCAGTATGGGTGCATGCCCGCTTGAGTATAAATTATAATGTGGGTAAATGGGTGTGTGTGTACTGTTAACTAGTATTCATGAATTTGAATGAATTGTGAAAGGAGAGTGCTGAACTGAATGAAGGATAGTAGAAAGAATTATGACAACAGGTTTAATTAAGGGACTGTATGTAATTTTAAATGACAACATGTGTCATCATAAATTATAAAGTAATAATGAAAAAAGAATATAATTTATAAACTCATAAACTGCAATTTATATTGATCAGTTGTTATTATTCATTTATTGTGAGTAGCCATAAATGAATTTGTCATTTTGAGTCTGCATACATTTTTGGATGTTTGAGTTTAATGCTATTAATAGGTATGTGTGTGTGTTACTGTTACTGTGCTAGTCACTTAATGTGCTTGCATGTGCCGTGTTTGTGGGAGTGTGTGTATGTGTTTGTGAAGTGCTGCGGTGTGTGTGTGAGTGACTTTGTGTGTGTCTCACTCTGTGTGTGTGTGTGTGTGTGTGTGTGTGTCTCACTCTGTGTGTGTGTGTGTGTGTCTCACTCTGTGTGTGTGTGTGTGTCACTGTGTGTGTGTGTGTGTGTGGAGAGAGAGAGAGAGAGAGAGAGAGAGAGAGAGAGAGAAAAAAAAACTCAGAAAGCGGGAGAGAGAGTAAACATTCTTGCTCATGTAGTCACTTGGTGACTTACATTAAAATTTATATTATATAAAATTATTGATTTATAATAATGTGTGTGTGAATAATTATAGTTAGTGTGCTCAAACACCAATGCTTCATGCCATAATGTGTTTATAATTTATTTGCCGTTTACTTTTAAAGTTACAATCTGAAGATAGTCATGGACTCCACAGCTGACAGCAGCTTCCCTCTGGTTGACCAGGAGAGCCAGTCAGGTTGTGCAGCAGTAATGTTCTTCATGTCATTGTCAGTCATCTAGTTCATCAGTGTTTGTTAGACTTTGATTGTGCGAAATAAATCTTGTGATTTATCAAATTCTGTTTCAGAAGTTGCTGGAATTTAACACGCAGCCAAGATGGTGTTAGCGGACTTGGGCAGAAAGATCACCTCTGCCCTCAAATCTCTCAGCAATGCCACCATTATCAATGAAGAGGTCAGTCCATGGTGGTGTATTATTTTTTAGTTTGATGAACACTCATTTTCTTTCCATTTTTTAGCATTTCAAGCTTGATGTTGGAAGATTTCTATGAAGCAGGGGCATGTAATGTTTGTATTTTTATTTTATTTTATGGGGTCGTACTTGGGCTTACAAGTTACAATGATTTCTTTTTATTTTGGGTAGAGTGAAGGAATTGTGGGTGATCCCCAGAAAGTTATGCTGGGGTATGTATTCAATGATGACAACAAACAATAATATAGAGACTCATCTAAGCATGAATTATTGTAGTTTATAGACAATTTTGAATGAGTGTTTTTCATGGTTTCATCTGAGTTTTTTGCACTTGCAAAATGCGTTGAATGTGCACAAAGTTTACTGTTCTGCAGAACATTGTGACTGTTTGAAGGTATTTTACATGTGATTGAGTTATTTGATAATATGTGAATATGCTTTCTTTTTCTTTCATTTTTAGATAAACTTGATTAATTGTTGATTGTTTGATATTCATTAGATTTAAATATTCATGACACTGTTATTCCACTTTCCTTTGGCTTTATTCTCCTTTTCATCAACACTTCCTCTCCCTCCTTGGAGCAACTTTTTAAATATAAATCTGACATCTTACATTGTTGTTGATCTATCTGTCCGTCTGTCCTGTTAAAGGCAAAAGAGGGGTATGAAAAACAAAACATAGTTGAAAGGGGAATCTCTTAAAAATGCAGACTGGCTATTCTGTAGTCACTCTCATGTTCTTGTTTTGACAATTTTTCGTTATTTATTGATTTTAGTTATTCAGTTTACAGAATAAAATCTCAGATGTTGTTTCACAATTAATATAGAATCTTGATACTTTTCAGTTATCTAAAAAAAAATAATTTAAAGCAAAAACAAAAAAGCACACCCACCATTGTGCATGAATAGTTGTGTGCAATCCATCGGAGGAGATCCAATGAATGAGATGTTTTGCTTGTTTGTCTGCTGACAATGCGGTGTGCTGTGTTGCCAGGTGCTGAATGGCATGCTGAAAGAGATCTGTGCTGCTCTTCTGGAAGCAGATGTCAACATTAGACTGGTCAAACAGCTTCGAGAGAATGTCAGGTACATACGTGTGTGTTTAGGATTTTTTATGCATATATATATATATCATTGGCCATGTGGGAAAAAGGTGTAAGTTGAAAAAGATTTCATGGGATATAGAAAGTTTTTCCTGACCAGGAATGATATGTTTGTAAAGAGGAATATGTGTAGTACAACCATGGATACAGTCAGATTGGTTTGTATGATATTGTGTCATTTTATTTTGTGGGATTTTATGTGTGTCTGTATACACATGTGTGTGTGTGTGTACAGTTTATGTGTGTGTACATGTATACATGTATGTGTGTGTGAGTGTGTGTGTGTGTGGTGTGGTTTGTGTGTGTGTGTGTTTGTGTGTATGGTATGGCTGATGTCCATTTATTGATTATAAAATACATGCATTCGCACACATACATTCATGTTAATGCACACATTTGGTATCAAGTTTTTTTTACCCATTTGATAGACCAGTCAATATGTATCAGACTCTTTTGACAGAAGTTAAAGTGTTTTTCATTACTGGTAATTCCACTGTACATCAAAGCATCTTGACAGAAGTTAAAATATTTAAAATTAATTAATGATGATTTCAGATCTGTGATTGACTTTGACGAGATGGCGGGAGGTCTGAACAAGCGCCGTATGATCCAGTCTGCTGTCTTCAAGGAGCTGGTCAAAGTCAGTGTCTTTCAGTCTAGGTCTTAGGCTAGCAGGAATAGAACGAAGCAAAACA
The DNA here is from genome assembly GCA_028751875.1 of Rapana venosa. NCBI lineage: Eukaryota > Metazoa > Mollusca > Gastropoda > Neogastropoda > Muricidae > Rapana > Rapana venosa. The sequence continues at coordinate 6,114,752 of CM054137.1, forward strand.
AGCCCTACCCCAGACAAAAACAAACAGTCACAGCAAATGCAAGTAACTACAACAACAACAACATAAAATCATGCATGTGAACACACATTCTCACACACTAACGCACATGCACACACACGCATGCACACACATATACACACACTTTATGTATATATATACGTGTGTGTTTAGGATTATTTTGGGATGATTTATATATATATATATATATATATATATATATATATATATATATATATATATATACATATATATATATATATATATAAAAAATCATGTATATTTATCATGTATATATATATTTCTTTTTATAGATGGGCTGCTTGATGAAAAAAATAGCATGTGCATTGCTTATTGATTTTGCTGTGTGGAAATAATAGTTTGACTTTGTCAACCCCCCCCCCCCCTCCCCCCAACACACACGCACGCACACAAAGACACACACACACACATGCACGTATGCACAGATACACAGATACTAAAACCTGTGAAATCATTGCAGCTGATTGATCCTGGAGTGAAAGCCTGGCAGCCGACCAAGGGACGTAACAACATCATCATGTTTGTGGGACTGCAGGGCAGCGGAAAAACCACCACCTGCACTAAGGTGAGAGACAGAGACAGTGAGGGACAGAGACAGAGTGAGAGACAGAGTGAGGGACAGAGGCAGAGTGAGGGACAGAGACAGAGTGAGGGACAGAGACAGAGTGAGGGGCAGAGACAGAGTGAGGTGGAGAGACAGAGTGAGGTGGAGAGAGTGAGGTGGAGAGACAGAGTGAGGTGGAGAGACAGAGTGAGGGACAGAGACAGAGTGAGGGACAGAGGCAGAGTGAGGGACAGAGACAGAGTGAGGGACAGAGACAGAGTGAGAGACAGAGACAGAGTGAGGGACAGAGACAGAGTGAGGGACAGAGGCAGAGTGAGGGACAGAGACAGAGTGAGGGACAGAGGCAGAGTGAGGGACAGAGACAGAGTGAGGGACAGAGACAGAGTGGTGAGGGACAGAGACAGAGTGAGGGACAGAGGCAGAGTGAGGGACAGAGGCAGAGTGAGGGACAGAGGCAGAGTGAGGGACAGAGACAGAGTGAGGGACAGAGGCAGAGTGAGGGACAGAGGCAGAGTGAGGGACAGAGAGAGGGGGGGGGGGGGGTGGGGGGAGGAGCACAGAGAGAGAGGGAGGGAGGGGTATCGGGTTACAGCTTTAGTCCCATTTGAAGAACTGAGATCAAGAAGAGTGTTAGTGTGTGTGTAGAGAAACTGTAAGTGTGTGTGTAGAGAGAAAGAGAAACAGAATGTTTGTGTATTTCATTAGTTTATTCTTTCATTGCAAGGATAATGGAATAAGCACTCGTTTGCTTTTTTACATCCAGTCCCTGTGCGTATGTGGTGTATGTGTGCATATGCGTGTGTGTGTGTGCGCGCGTATGCACGCTAACTTTTGTGAATGCCTACATGCCTGTAAAAGTGGAAGGCATATTTCCATGTCTGATTGAGTTTTTGATAAAAGGCTTCTCCAGTAATCATTCCACAAAACCTAGATAATTTTTTTAAATGCCCAGCAGCCAGTGAAACGGGAGAAGCAGGGTTGTGACTGATGTAGGCCTGATTGTGTGTGTGTGTGCGACAGCTGGCCTATTACTACCAGCGGAAGGGATGGAAGACGTGTCTGATCTGTGCCGACACCTTCCGTGCCGGAGCCTTTGACCAGCTGAAGCAGAACGCCACCAAGGCCAGGATCCCCTTCTATGGAAGGTAGGCTGTGGTCCGGGAAATGGGATGATGCTGTGTCTGCTCTTTTTGTTGTTCTTTCTTTCTGAATCTACCATTTGTAGATTTGTTGTTGTTGTTGTTGTTCCTCAGCAAGAGCTCTGAGGGTCACAGCCCCCACCCCGCCCCCCCTTCGGATGAGACTATAAATAATAATAATAATATATGGAATTTATATAGCGCTGAATCTTGTAAAAAAACAAAACAAATCGAAGCGCTTGCACTCAATCATTTACAGGCATGCAACTCTCCTTAAACATAATGAACAACAGATTTCAAAACCATGCACATGCACGTATGCACACACACACACACGCGCACACACACACACACAACACACACACACACACACACACACACACACACACACACACACACACACACACACACCACACACACACTCACTCGGAACAACACTTAGAAGGTGAAAGATGCTGTTGAAAATTAGGGACAGATATTTGGGGGGAAAGTCTCGGGTAGGAAATAAGTGTGTTTTGAGGCTGGATTTGAAGGTATCAAGTGAAGGCTTTTGGCGAAGTGAAAGAGGGAGGTCATTCCAGGTGGATGGACCAGAAACAGAGAAGGAGCGACGGCCAACAGTGGTTTGTTTGAATCTGGGTGTTCGAAAGCACAAAGTATCTGCGGCTGAACAAAGGGAACGGGATGGATCGATAAACCGAGGCCCTGTGTGCGAACGCATGCAGAACATCTTGCGCACACGTTAAATCCTGTTCCGCTTTTCGAAAGAGTAGGCCATTGTGTGCTGGTGGGAACAGATGACAAAATTTACAAAACCGCATACACAAGGGGACTGGATGTAAAAAAAGCACATGAGTGCTTATTCCATTATCCTCGATATTAAAAAAAAGAAGAAAATGTCATCTGAGCGCTTTGATTTGTTGCTTTACAAGATTCAGCGCTATATAAATTCCATCCATTATTATTATTATTATTATTATTATTATTATTTAGGTAGCCGCATTGTGACTTTTGGGCTGGTGTCTAAGCACGACCCCTGTGTGCATGCGTTTTTTAAATGTTGTCATCAGTTCCTACTGGCACAAAATGGCCTCCTCTTCTTAAGTTGGAGTGGGTTTTTAATATGTGCAAAAAATGTTCTGCTTATGTTCGTACATGGGGCCTCAGTTTAAAGTTTCATTCAAAGAACTTTGACATTGAGTTCAAATTTATCGTCAAACTGGAAGAAAGGGCAGGTGAACATCTTAACCATCCTGCCACCTTCTTTCTTGTTTGTAGATATCATACTGGCCCAGTCTTTGTGGTCTTCATTAAAACCCTCACAGCACATAGATTGCATGCTGGGTACGTCGTTTCGTTCCTTCCTTTGGTCGGAACTGGACTGGTCATCCATGTCAGAGCGGTGCAGTGAAGGCATGTATGCAAGGTGTTAGTTGTTTTCCCTTAGTGCACAGTCTCATTTAAGATGCATAGCAATGTAAATGTGTTTAACGGGAGGTTTTTTGTTTTTAGTTTTCCTGAAATATGTTTTCTGCTTGTTTTAGCGTTTGGTTGTCTTTTGGAGTTGTTGTTGTTTTTGTTGTTGTTTTTTGTATAAGTTTGAAAAGAATTGAAGGTACAGTTTGCTTTTATATAGTTTCCTTCACCTTGAATTTTGTTCATTTTAAAAAGAAATGAAAGTGCAGTTGAAAGTGCAATAAGATAAGTCTTACTCTTTTTTTTTGGAGGGGGGTGGTCCCTTTAAGTTGATAGCAAAATACCAAAGGAAGGATAGCAATAGGACAAGTGTACCAATGAGACTATAAACCGAGGCCCCGTGGTCGAACGCATGCAGAACATCTTGCGCACACGTTAAATCCTGTTCCGCTTTTTGGAAGAGTAGGCCATTGTGTGCTGGTGGAAACAGATGACAAAATTTACAAAACCGCATACACACGGGGACTAAATGTAAAAAAGCACATGAGTGCTTATTCCATTATCCTCGATATGAATGAATAAATAAATTTTAAAAAATACCAAGGGGAGGATAGCAATAGGACAAGTGTACCAAGGGGAGGATAGCAATAGGACAAGTGTACCAAGGGGAGGATAGCAATTGGACAAGTGTACCAAGGGGAGGATAGCAATAGGACAAGTGTACCAAGGGGAGGATAGCAATAGGACAAGTGTACCAAGGGGAGGATAGCAATAGGACAAGTGTACCAAGGGGAGGATAGCAATTGGACAAGTGTACCAAGGGGAGGATAGCAATTGGACAAGTGTACCAAGGGGAGGATAGCAATTGGACAAGTGTACCAAGGGGAGGATAGCAATAGGACAAGTGTACCAAGGGGAGGATAGCAATTGGACAAGTGTACCAAGGGGAGGATAGCAATAGGACAAGTGTAACAAGGGGAGTTCAGCTATAGGACAAGTGTACCAAGGGGAGTTCAGCAATAGGACAAGTGTACCAAGGGGAGTTCAGCAATAGGACAAGTGTACCGAAGGGAGCACTTTGTGGTGCAGCTACGTGGAGGCAGACCCTGCAGTGATTGCTCAGGAAGGTGTGGAGAAGTTCAAGAAGGAGAACTTTGAAATCATCATCGTGGACACCAGCGGACGACACAAACAGGAAGACGCTCTCTTTGAGGAGATGTTGCAAGTCGAACAGAGCATTGTAAGTTTCTGTGTGGAGGTTGTGCCCTGTGTGTGTGTGTGTGTGTGTGTGTGTGTGTGTTTACAGGCATGCAAGAAAAAATAAAATTCAGGGGCATGCATGTGTCCACATTGAAGTCCTTGAAAGCTGTGACGAATATTGATTGTGAGGATGTTTGTTGTGTATTTGGTTGTGGTGGTGTGTGTGTGTTGTGTATATTGATTGTGATGGTGTGTTGTGTATTTCATTGTGATGGTGTGTTGTGTATTTCATTGTGATGGTGTGTCGTCTATTTGATTGTGATGGTGTGTTGTCTATTTGATTGTGATGGTGTGTCGTGTATTTGATTGTGATGGTGTGTCGTGTGTTGTGTATTTGATTGTGATGGTGTGTCGTGTGTTGTGTATTTGATTGTGATGGTGTGTAGTGTGTTTGATTGTGATGATGACTGTGTCACGTGTTGTGTATATTGATGGTGATGGTGTGTTGTGTATTTCAGAGTCCTGACAACGTGGTCTTTGTTATGGACGCCACCATCGGGCAGGCTTGCGAGTCTCAGGCCCGAGCTTTCAAGGAGAAGGTGGACGTGGCCTCCGTCATCATCACCAAGCTGGACGGCCACGCCAAAGGGGGAGGAGCTCTCAGCGCGTGAGTGCCGTCTGGGTCACCACGTCATGCTGAACAGTCTGGTTCATGAAATGTAGTATGGCTCACCGCCACATGACATGTAGTATGGCTCACCGCCACATGAAATATAGTATGGCTCACCGCCCCATGAAAATATATTATGGCTCACCGCCCCATGACATATAGTATGGCTCGCCACCCCATGACATATAGTATGGCTCACCGCCCCATGACATATAGTATGGCTCACCACCACATGACATATAGTATGGCTCACCACCACATGAAATATAGTATGGCTCACCACCACATGACATATAGTATGGCTCACCACCACATGAAATATAGTATGGCTCACCACCACATGACATATAGTATGGCTCACCACCACATGACATATAGTATGGCTCACCACCACATGAAATATAGTATGGCTCGCCTCCACATGAAATATAGTATGGCTCACCTCCCCATGACATATAGTATGGCTCACCGCCCCATGACATAGTATGGCTCACCGCCCCATGACATATAGTATGGCTCACCGCCACATGAAATATAGTGTGGCTCACCGCCCCATGAAATATAGTATGGCTCACCTCCAGATGAAATATAGTATGGCTCACCTCCAGATGAAATATAGTATGGCTCACCTCCAGATGAAATATAGTATGGCTCACCGCCCCATGAAATATAATATGGCTCACCTCCAGATGAAATATAGTATGGCTCACCTCCACATGAAATATAGTATGGCTCACCTCCAGATGAAATATAGTATGGCTCACCTCCACATGAAATATAGTATGGCTCACCTCCACATGAAATATAGTATGGCTCACCGCCCCATGAAATATAGTATGGCTCACCGCCCCATGAAATATAGTATGGCTCACCTCCACATGAAATATAGTATGGCTCACCTCCAGATGAAATATAGTATGGCTCACCTCCACATGAAATATAGTATGGCTCACCTCCACATGAAATATAGTATGGCTCACCACCACATGACATATAGTATGGCTCACCACCACATGAAATATAGTATGGCTCACCTCCACATGAAATATAGTATGGCTCACCTCCACATGAAATATAGTATGGCTCACCGCCACATGACAGTATGGCTCACCACCACATGAAATATAGTATGGCTCACCTCCACATGAAATATAGTATGGCTCACCTCCACATGAAATATAGTATGGCTCACCACCACATGAAATATAGTATGGCTCACCTCCACATGAAATATAGTATGGCTCACTGCCCCATGAAATATAGTATGGCTCACCGCCCCATGACATAGTATGGCTCACCACCGCATGAAATATAATATGGCTCACTGCCCCATGAAATATAGTATGGCTCACCGCCCCATGACATATAGTATGGCTCACCACCACATGAAATATAATATGGCTCACTGCCCCATGATATATAGTATGGCTCACCACCACATGACATATAGTATGGCTCACCACCACATGACATATAGTATGGCTCACCACCACATGACATATAGTATGGCTCACCACCACATGAAATATAGTATGGCTCACCACCACATGACATATAGTATGGCTCACCGTCACATGAAATATAGTATGGCTCACCGCCCCATGACATAGTATGGCTCACCACCCCATGACATATAGTATGGCTCACCACCACATGAAATATAGTATGGCTCACCACCACATGAAATATAGTATGGCTCACCACCACATGAAATATAATATGGCTCACCACCACCCTCCATAGTATGGCTCACCGCCCCATGAAATATAGTATGGCTCACCGCCCCATGAAATATAGTATGGCTCACCGCCACATGAAATATAGTATGGCACACCTCCAGATGAAATATAGTATGGCTCACCTCCAGATGAAATATAGTATGGCTCACTGCCCCATGAAATATAGTATGGCTCACTGTCACATAATAATAATGATAATGTTTGGAACTTATATAGCGCATGAAATATAGTATGGCTCATGTGTTTTGTTGTGTTGTCAGTGTTGCAGCTACCAAAAGTCCTGTCATCTTCATCGGCACAGGGGAGCACACTGACGACTTTGAGCCTTTTAAAGTACAGCCCTTTGTCAGCAAACTTCTGGGTAAGTGTGTATGTGTGTGTGTGTGTGTGTGTGTGTGTGTGTGTGTGAAGGCTTGGGTGGGATTGGTGGATTGGAGGGCAGTATGTGTGACTAAGACTGCACAATCACCTCTATGTGCCTCTGTATTTCATGAATTTATCTGTATGAATTATTAAAGAAAAGAGTTCAAAAGAAAAGAAAGGAGAAAAAATGAAATCACTCAGACATCTTAGCAGTCACTCAAACCGAGATCACAATTTCGATGCCTTAATTCCTAGACCATTCTGCCTTCTCTTTCATACATGTCAACATTAGTCTCTCTCTCTCTCTCTCTCTCTCTCTCTCTCTCTCTCTCTCTCTCTCTCTCTCTCTCTCTCCTCTCTCTCTCTTTCTTAGTCTCTCTGACTCTCTCTGCCTGACTCTCTGTCTCTCTCTCTCTCTCTGTTCTCTATCTGTCTGTCTCTCTCTCTCTCATTGTGCGCAGCCTCACTTTATAATTGTGTAAAGCCTTCAGAATAAGAGAGATATTGCTATCCTAAGTCATATTTCTGTAGCTGACTTTTTGTTATACAAAAACTTTTTGTGGATACTAAGCAGTTCGCAACCCCCATCATGTATGGCGAATGGCCTTTTTGTGAATAAATAATTCGAAATCAAGTTCTCTCTCTCTCTCTCTCTCCTCTCTCTCTCTCTCTCTCTCTCTCTCTCTCTCTCTCTCCTCTCTCTCTCTCTCTCTCTCTCTCTCTCTCTTCTCTCTCTCTCTCTCTCTTTCAAAATACATAGCATTGGCGTTAAAGATAAGGAAACAAGTAGCAAGTTAAATAAAACTGTTTGTAGTAATAATCATGTTCAAAGCAATCCTATATTGTTTCTTTCAGTACGACTGTAGATGTTGCTCGTATGACACAGGTGCATGTACAGGTGTGCTGACAATTGCCCGCTTGGGTAGAGAGAGAGGCTGCTTGTGTGCGGGCAACATATGCATGCATGCAGGCGTTGTTGTGTGTGTATGCATGTGTGTGTGCTCGCGCATGCACACACATGTGTGCGTGTGCATGTGTGCGTGCATGAAACTAGTGATTCTTTTCTCATACTTTGAATTTGATTATTATCCCCCTTGTCTAAAGGGCTGTAATGCTATAGACAATAAAATATGGTCATTGTCTCTCTCTCTCTCTCTCTCTCTCTCTCTCTCTCTCTCTCTCTCTCTCTCTCTCTCTCTCTCTCTCTCTCTTCCCCCTCCCCCCTTCCCCCGGGCAGTTTTGGGGCACTGTACTGAATTTTCCAGTGTAGTGACTTGGGCAAGTTGAACCTGGCAAAACCCGTCCCTGTCCAGGTACAGATGCATGCTGGGTATAGTTCTGTTTCCATAACCCACCTAAATATACATAAATTACGAGAACTTGCATATTTAACCTTCTGTGTGCAAAAAGACATGACCAGAATCAAGGCACTGGCAGGTCTGTCCTTGAACGTGGTCTGAGAGATTCTGAAAACCCCCACCCTGAAATCACTAGACATCACTGCTGAGATTTGAATCACAACTTCATGGACCCATGGAATTGAAATCAGAACGCTTTCGTCCACTGGGCACGGTGTCTGACACCACCCTTATTACCTTGCTTTTTTTTTTCTCCCCCAGGTATGGGTGACATTGAGGGACTGATCGACAAGGTGAATGAACTCAAACTGGATGACAATGAAGAACTGATGAAGAAGTTGAAGCAAGGTGAGCTTTCTCTTTCTCTGTTTTCATATCTGGTTTAGATCTCTCTCTCTCTCTCTCTCTCTCTCTCTCTCTCTCTCTCTCTGTGTTTTGGTGCTATTATAGATTTGGGTTTTTTTTTGTTTTTAGAGGTCTTGGGGGGAGGGGTTAGTGTATATTTTTTCAGATGATTGCTTCAATGTCTGTTTAGTTTTTCATTTAAAAACTTTTTTTTAAATCAGTGTGTCAGGGCCTGATTCTGTTTTTATGTCCATTTTTTTTGTTCTTATCTCTCTCTCTTGTTTTCACATTTTGTGAGTTTATTTCTATGGAATCTTTTTATGTACATCTATTTTGCTATCTGTTTATTTTTTGGTGTTTCAGTGTTTTTTTTGTTGTTTTATCTTTTTTCATATTTATTTTTTGGTGTTTCAGTGTTTTTTTGTTGTTTTATCTTTTTTCATAAGAGCCTTTAGTGTCTGTTGTAATACTTTTTTTGGTAAGGGATGTATATTTTCTTGTCAGAGGCAGGGGGATATCGGGTCAAATTATGGCAGGGGGATATCGGGTCAAATTATGTGTGTATTATGTCTGTTTCAAAGTCAAAGGATAAAATGTAATGGGGAGAAAAAGCACAGATTTTTTTTTAAAAAATCCAAACAATCAATATGATTCCCCAGGTGTTTTTCTAAGCCCCCCCCCCCCCCCCCCCCCCCCAAAAAAAAAAAAAAATTGGGAGGTGTTTCTCAGGTTTGAGCCCCATTGAGTTAGCACCTGGTGGCAGATGCTACTTGCATAACTGTGCTGTGACTAACACCCACCCAAACCCAGCTCCGCCCTCAGGCCTCTTTGCTGTGGATGGTTTGTGGGGGTGGGCTGCGCAGGTCACCCTGTAGACATTTCTGCCCTGGGTCTGGGGACTTTCCCGTGGGTTCAGGTGAAACTTGAATGTTCCGTGTGTGACCCACTTCGCAAGTAACCAAGACGCACCTCCAACTGTCAGACAGGTGTAGTGCTGGGGTTATGTATCTGGAAAATGAATTTTACATTGTCCATGTGGCTGTTTAAATTTTAATGTTAGTTATTTGTGTACATTTTTATGTTGAATTTTTTTATTGACATGTATGATATGGTCATATCATGTAGACTCATATCTTCAAAATTGTTGTGTGTTTAGAAAGCTGTTCCTAAAGAATAGTTTTTCTTAAATGAAGATTTCAAAGACAGATTTATTAACTGAAGAAACTATGATTAGGATTAGCTGTTTTTGACCTGGAAGGGTTTGGAAGGTATGTTAGTTCTTCATTTAATAAATCCGTTTCTTGTTATATGAATCCAGGTTATGAGTATTTGATGAAAGTGTTCAAGGTAAATGATGACAATGAGAATGTCAGGTAAATATGTTTTCAATGTTATGTTCTTTCAGGTCAGTTCACGCTCAGAGACATGTACGAACAGTTTCAGAATATCATGAAGATGGGACCCTTCAGTCAGATCATGGTAAGATTTCATTTTCCAAGTTCATTTTGTGGAAAAAAGATTGCAGTTTTGAAGTAAATTTGAGGTTACATTTCATCAATATGTGCTTGAAACTGGCTCCGTGGTTGTGTGTAAAGGGAAGTAATTTGTACTGAGTTTATCTCCCATGTTGAATTATACTGTTGGAACCTGAAGAGTGTGATTTTATTTAGATCTTTTGCTTTGTTTTGTTTTTTTTAGTTTTGTTTCTTTTTATGTTATCAGAGGCGTTTACAATATCATTCTGATTTTCTTTTCATGGATTTTGTTTTGTTTTTAAATTGTGAAAAGTATTGCATGAATTATCTTATTACCTCCCTTGGCTTTGGGGATGGCAGGGAAAGAACATTAATTTTTTACATCATTACAAGCTGAAAGTGTGTGTGTGTGAGAGAGAGAGAGAGAGAGAGAGAGAAAATATGCAGAATGTGCATGTTTGCGCAACTTAGTTAAAGAAGGAAAAATTTTGTTTCTAAATTTCAATGATTCTCTAATGTACACAGAAACACTGAAAGCTAATTTCTGTGTGTGTGTGTGTGTGTGTGTGATCAGGGGATGATCCCAGGCTTCAGTTCAGACTTCATGACCAAAGGCACGGAGCAGGAGTCCATGGCGCGCCTCAAACGGCTGATGACCATCATGGATAGTATGAATGATGCAGGTGACTACCCACCCACTCTCTTCCTCCTTCCGTTGCATTATAGTCCCAGCAGAGCTGTCTATGTTTTTGTCTTTTTCATCCCTTGGCTGTAGCTCTGAGGTTTACCAATGGAGAGATTTTGCGTATGTGACCGTTTTTGCCCACCATGAAGGTAGCCGCATTCCGACTTCAGGAGTGTATGCCAGATATGTTCATGTTTCCGTAACCCACCGAACGCTGACATGGATTATGGGATCTTTAAGTGCATATTTGATCTTCTCTGTGTGTTTATATACGTGAAGGAAATTAAGGCAATGGCGGGTCGGCACTTAAAGTTGACCTGAGAGATCATATAAATCCCCATCTCGATTCACCAAGACTCGAACCTTTGACTTCATGGACCCATGGGTTTGAAGTCAAATGGTCCTAACCACTCGGCATGGCATCTGTCTGGTATCTGATTAAGGGACCGTATCAACCAACCACCACTACTACGCAGGTCTCTGTGTTAAGAGACTGTTGTGTGCACTGTGCTGCAGACATTTTGTCTTAGCGTTTCTGTTCTTGTACTATCTTCTGTGTGTTAAGAATGATGATGATGATGATGATTGATATTGGTGGTGGTGGTGTTGTGTATCATCATCCTCCTCCTTGTCAATATTGTTGTCATTCTTTGTTCATAAGTTGATTTCTTGGTTTGGGTTTTTTTTATTGTTACAACAACAAATTACTTTTGTTTTTGTCATCATCATTGTTATTATCATTATTCACCAATTTGTTTATTGTTTTACCACATTATATTCTTTTAAAAAAATATGCTCGTGTATTCCTGTATGATTGCTTTGATGGACAAATTTGAACAAAAGTATACACACACACACAACACCCCCCCCCCCCCCCCCCCACACACACATACACACACACACACACACCAACACCACACACACCAACACACACACACACACACACCAACACACACACACACAAACCAACCCACACCCACCTACCCACCCACACACACACACACACTCACACACACACACACAGACACACACAAACACGCACACATACAAATGCACACACATCCATGGCACTTATGCGCATGCAAACACACACACACACACACACGTACCCCCCACTCCCCAACACACCCACCCTTCACACTCAGTAACAGTTGCATGAAAGGTCACATACGCGTGATTGATTTGAATGCAGGCAGTTTGATTTGTTTGCTCCAGAAGACAAAGCACTATAAAGATTCCATGTATCATTATCCTTATCCTATTATCCTCATTATCCTGACGACTGTTGTTGCTGACGACTGTTGTTGCTGACGACTGTTGTTGCTGATGATTGTTGTTGTTGCTGATGACTGTTGTTGTTGCTGACGACTGTTGTTGTTGCTGACGACTGTTGTTGCTGATGACTGTTGTTGCTGACGACTGTTGTTGCTGATGACTGTTGTTGTTGCTGACTGTTGCTGATGACTGTTGTTGTTGCTGACTGTTGCTGACGACTGTTGTTGTTGCTGACTGTTGCTGATGACTGTTGTTGCTGACGACTGTTGTTGCTGATGACTGTTGTTGCTGACGACTGTTGTTGTTGCTGATGACTGTTGTTGTTGCTGATGACTGTTGTTGTTGCTGACGACCGTTGTTGCTGACGACCGTTGTTGCTGACGACCGTTGTTGCTGACGACCGTTGTTGCTGACGACCGTTGTTGCTGACGACCGTTGTTGCTGACGACTGTTGTTGTTGCTGACGACTGTTGTTGTTGCTGACGACTGTTGTTGTTGCTGACGACTGTTGTTGTTGCTGACGACTGTTGTTGTTGCTGACGACTGTTGTTGTTGCTGACGACTGTTGTTGTTGCTGACGACTGTTGTTGCTGATGACTGCTGATGACTGTTGTTGCTGACGACTGTTGTTGCTGACGACTGTTGTTGTTGCTGACGACCGTTGTTGCTGACGACCGTTGTTGCTGACGACTGTGTTGTTGCTGACGACTGTTGTTGCTGATGACTGCTGACGACTGTTGTTGCTGACGACTGTTGTTGCTGACGACTGTTGTTGCTGACGACTGTTGTTGCTGACGACTGTTGTTGTTGCTGACGACTGTTGTTGCTGACGACGGTTGTTGCTGATGGACGCTGCTTTCCCAACGTCCCCAGAGCTGGACAGCCTGGAGGGGGAGAAGCTGTTTTCCCGATGCCCGGGACGCGTGCAGCGCGTGGCGCGGGGGGCGGGGGTGTCGGTGAGGGAGGTCAACGACCTGCTGACCCAGTACAAGAAGTTTGCCCAGATGGTGAAGAAGATGGGAGGCATCAAGGGACTCTTCAAAGGTCAGGCAGGCTTGCTTTCTCTGTGGGCGTTGGAAGCCTTTTCTCTGCCAAAAATTTGCTTAGTATTTGTGTCCGCTTATTTGGTAACTGTGTTATATTTTCTGTAAGTGTGCAGATTGTTTTTTAACACTCTTGGTAACGAAGTAAGCCTGCCTCTGTGAAATAAAATAATAAATAAATAAATAGATAAATAAAGAGGTTGGGAACAAAAGGTAGGGGTGTTGTGGGGTTGGACAAGCGAATTCATTGCAAAAGTTCAGGTAATTGTGTGTCGTGTGTGTGGTATGTGTACATGTTTCCGTAGTGTGAGTTTCTTTACTGGGCAAAGATGTGAGCATGTTCGACAGTTGTGAAAGCAAAATTTTCTCTTATACAAAATATTTCATCACATATCACATTATGAGTGTTATGATATCATCGCATCATTAGGATTGTTGTTGATATCATCATTATTATTGATATCATCATTAGATTGTTGATATCATTGACCATTTATGAATGTTATGTTTAAAATCATCCATCATATGATTCACATTATGATTGATTGATGTATCATCACGATCATTATGATTGATATCATCATTATTGATTTGTTATTGATACCATCATCCATTATGATTGTTATTGATGTCTTCATCATATATGACAATTGTTGTTATCATAGATCATTTGATTGTATATCATTATGATTGTTATTGATACATCATCCATTATGATTGTTATTGATTCATAATCTTGTTGAATCATTCATTATGATTGTTATTGATATTTTATATGTTATTGTATCATCATCATTCATTGTTATTGAAATCATCAATCATTTGATTGTTATTGATTATATATCATCATCATCGTTATTGGTATCACCATCATCATCATTGTTATTGATATCTTCATCGTCATGATCATTATGATTGTTATTGATATCTTCATTATGATTTTCATTGATATCTTCATCGTCATGATCATTATGATTGTTATTGATATAATCATCCTGATCATGATCATGATTGACTGTGGGTGGCTGCAGGAGGGGACATGGGGAAGAACGTCAACCCCACGCAGATGGCCAAACTGAACCAGCAGATGGCCAAGATGATGGACCCCCGAGTCCTGCAGCAGATGGGTCAGTCTCCTCCTCCTCCTCCCTCCTCCCTCGCCTTCTGCATCACACGCGTCTTTAGTCTGCCTCCCCTCACCTCTGGGCTCTGTCTCTCTCTGTCTCTCTGTCCGTCTGTCTGTTCTCCTTCTTGTCTCCTTTTGCTCAGGGGCTGGTACCAGATTGTGTCACAATGTGTAAACCTCTTCAGGGTGATCTTTTTCTTGCAGAATGTGTGTGTGTGTGCTCGTGTGTGTGTGCATGTGCTTGTGTCTGTGTGTGCATGTGTGTAAGTGAACATCATGAGAATTTACCAGGATTATATTGCAATTCATTAATATTACGCTACATCATTAGAATTTATTTAGATTTCTATACATCATTAGAATTTATAAGAAGGAAGGTGAGGTTAACCTGCCTAACAAGTAAAACGTGAGGTTCTGGGTTTGATTCCCAGCCTCGCCCTTTCTTCCCGGTTTGATGAGAAAATGGAACAGAATGTCAAAGTCCTTCGGAGGAGACTATAAACTGAGGCCCCAGGTGTGAATGCATGCAGAACATCTAGCGCACACATTAAAAACCTGTTCCGCCTTTCAGGAGAGTTGGCCATTCGTGCCAGTAGGAACGGATGACAGCATTTGTTTAAAACGCTTTCACTCAGGTGTCGTGTTTAGAAACCATCCCTGAAGGCGGAATGCAGCTGCTTGAATGGTGGAGAAAGAAAAAAACATGTTTGCATACTAAATAACTCAGAGCTCTAGCCCAGGAAAAAAATTAATAAAAAAAAGAAGTGATTAAGATTAGAATTGAGAAAGATGGATCTACATTCCAAAATATTTTTTTAATCACTGTACATTGTGTGTTGTGTTGTGCGTGTGTTGTGATGTGTGTTATGATGTGTGTTATGATGTGTGTGTGTGTGTGTTATGATGTGTGGTTTGATGTGTGTTATGATGTGTGTGTGATGTGTTATGATGTGTGTGTGTGTGTTATGTGTGTGTTTGATGTGTGTGTGTGTTGTGTGTGTGTGTGATGTGTTATGATGTGTGTTATGTGTGATTGTGATGTGTGTGTGTGATGTGTTATGATGTGTGTGTGATGTGTATTGTGTGTGTGATGTGTTTGATGTGTGTGTGATGTGTGTTTATGATGTGTTGTGTGATGTGTGTGATGTGGATGTGTGATTTTTGTGTGTGTGATGTTTGATGTGTGTGTTGATGTGTGTGTTATGAGTTGTGTGTGTGTTGATGTGTGTTGAGTGTTATGTGTGATGTGTGTGTTGATGTGTGTTGATGTGTTGATGATGTTGTGATTGTGTTATGATGTGTGTGTGTGTGTTGATGTGGTGTTATGATTTTGTGTTGATGTGTGTTGTGAATGTGTGTGTGATGTGTGTGTGATTGATGTGTGTGTGATGTGTGTTGTGATGTGTGTTTGATGTGTGATGGGTGATGTGTGATGTGGTGTGATGTGTGTGTGTGTGTGTTTATGTGTGTGTGATGTGGTTATGATGTGTGTGATGTTGTGTATGTGTGTGTGTGATGTGTGTTATGGTGGTGATGTGTGTGCAGGAGGGATGCAGGGTCTGCAGGGCATGATGCGACAGTTCCAACAGGGGGCGGCAGGAAAGTTCGGCAACATGTTCAACTTCACCGACAGATAAAGACGCTCCGGCATAGATAGCAAGATGGACGCAGTGGAGAGATAGAGAGAGGGGAGGGGGAGCAGGGTGTAACGATTTGGTGGAGGAATGAAACTTTAGTCCTGTTTGTGTGCATACATACATACATACATCCGTCTTCATTATGGGTCTGCGTGTTTGTCCTGATTGAATGCGCGCATCAGGGACATTTAATGTAATCACAAGAAGAAGAAGAAGAACAGCAACTTAGTGTTATGAGGGAAGTGTTCTAATGTACAGTACTGGTTTCAGAACCAGCTGGGAAAATCGGGAATTTATATGATGTAGAGTGCCAATACATTGACTTGCACTTTTTTTTGGGGGGTGGGGGGTATTTAGTAGCATATTCAAAACTGAGAGACAGATCAGAAAGGGAAGTATGCGTCATGTAGTGCCAACACACCAGTATCAAATTTATTATTATTTTGTTTATTGCTGCATCAGTCACACCAGCACCAAAAGTTCTCTCAGCAGTTGTTTTTTTCTTCAGTTGCAAAGCCCATGGACCGCAGTCAGGATTGTAGAGGAGATAAGGACATGAGCATTTGCAGCAATCCATAATGGAGTGGGGGTGTCTCCACAATCCCACAGGCTTCAAAATCTGCCTGTCGCATGTAAAAGCAAACAACAACTAAGACGAAAACAGCCATCACTTTGTCCTCTGTGTGTGTGTGTGTGTGTGTGTGTGTGTGTGTGTGTGTGTGTGTGTGTGTGTGTGTGAGTGATTTTGGTATGTATAGTGTGTGTGTGTGATTCTGTTGGGTTCATAATATTCTGCCTGCATGACATGGTGACCTGACCAGGGACTGACCGTGGTTGTATGTGGAGTGAGGAGGAGGTGCGTTCAGTTGTTTTCAGGGCTGTGGTTCAGCCTGTCAGTGCTGTGCTGTGCAGTGCTGTGCTGCGCTGTGCAGTGCTGTGCTGTGCTATGCTGTGCTGTGCAGTGCTGTGCTGTGCTGTGCAGTGCTGTGCTGTGCAGTGCTGTGCTGTGCAGTGCTGTGCTGTGCTGTGCTGTGCAGTGCTGTGCTGTGCTGTGCTGTGCTGTGCTGTGCTGTGCTGTGCTGTGCTGTGCTGTGCTGTGCTGTGCTGTGCTGTGCTGTGCAGTGCTGTGCTGTGCAGTGCTGTGCTGTGCTGTGCTGTGCTGTGCTGTGCTGTGCTGTGCTGTGCTGCGCTGCGCTGCGCTGCGCTGCGCTGCGCTGTGCTGTGCTGTGCTGTGCTGTGCAGTGCTGTGCTGTGCAGTGCTGTGCTGTGCTGTGCTGTGCAGTGCAGTGCTGTGCTGTGCTGTGCTGTGCAGTGCTGTGCTGCGCTGTGCAGTGCTGTGCTGTGCTGTGCTGTGCTGTGCAGTGCTGTGTTGTGCTGTGCTGTGCTGTGCTGTGCTGTGCAGTGCAGTTTTGTGCTGTGCAGTGCAGTGCCCCAACAACTAACCCCTCCAGGAGTTGGGGGAGAAGTCAGTCAGTTGTTGCAGAAGCTGTGATTCTCTTTTCCTTCCTTTCCTTTTCTTTTGTGACAGGGTTTGTTGGGGGCGGGGGCGATGGTGGTAAGCGGGCGACTGACTAGCCTCCTGAAGGATAAAGCCAGGACAGTCATGGCAAACAAATCGTCTGTCGCTATAAACGTATATATGGCGAACAGATCGTCTGTCACTATAAATGTATATAGGGCGAACAGATCGTCTGTCACTATAAATGTATATAGGGCGAACAGATCGTCTGTCACTATAAAGTATATATGGCGAACAGATCGTCTGTCACTATGAACGTATATATGGCGAACAGATCGTCTGTCACTATAAACGTATATATGGCGAACAGATCGTCTGTCACTATAAACGTATATATGGCGAACAGATCGTCTGTCACTATAAATGTATATATGGCGAACAGATCGTCTGTCACTAGTATAAATGTATATATGGCGAACTGATCGTCTGTCACTATGAGCGTATATATGGTGAACAGATCGTCTGTTACTGTATGTCTCAAGCGTCTTGTGGCATCAGCATCATCCTGACTGTTTGAGATAGATTATGTTCTGTCTGGATCGGGCTGTACGTGGCCAGCTCGCAGCCTCCAGCCAATCAGCGCTGGGTTTAAAGTTACAGGTCACCCTGTGCGTGTGTGCCTTGTGACTGCCATTGAAGCACACAGCAACCATTTTACTTTGTACGTCGTTCCAACTGTTAGTGTAAAGCGGTTTGTCCTTGTCACACTGCCAGGTTGGAAGGAAGGAAGGAGCGAACTGTCTGTCTGAACGGCAAGGCTGACTAGGCTAGTCTGTCGCCAGCTTGAGAATGTTCTCACCGTGGATTATGCATCTTTTCAAATCATTTTTAATGGTTTGGGTTTTTAGTTTATATGTTTGAAGTTGTGGGAGGGGGGTTTGTGTTTGTTTGAAGTTATGTTTGTTTTGTTTGAAGTTGTGTGTTGTATGGTTTTCCCCCTGTTGTGTGAGGTGGGAGACCCTTTCTATTCAGTGACTGTACATAAGCAGACCGGCCAGCTGTGGCCAGTGGTGTGGGTGGTGCCAACATGCCCAGCATGCTCTCTGCAACAGCAGAAGGGGGGGGGTCTCCACCAGGTTCCACCTGGCAACACCCGCTGCCTTCACACTTCACTGCAGTGCCCCAGGGACTTCTTAAGGAGCTCAGAGAAGTCGGCAGTTCAAATCACATACCTCCCGGAAGTCAGAGTGTGGCTACCCTAATAGTGGGTAAACAGTTGAATACGCCAAGTCTCACCATCTGTGAACCTTGGAGCGCTAGTGAGAAGCCCACAAAAAAGCAGCCACAAAAATCATGTAGACAAGTCTTTTCAGGGCCAGGACAGAGAGAAAAGAGATAGTTGAGCCTTAAAAAAAATGTTTTGAATGAGCGAGTTGGCCGATGATTAGTGTCAGTCTTTCAGTAAAAGGAGTAGGTGTTGATTTGGGAAAGTGGCAAAGTCTGTGAGTATCTGTATGACTTTGAAAATGGAGAAGGGGATTTTAAGGTAGAATGTGGCAAAATTTGTCTGTAATTCTCTGCACTGCTCAGTGTGTGTGTGTGTGTGTGATGCATGTGTGCTTATGTGCCTCTGTGTGTGTGTGTGTGTATGTGTGTGTGTGTGAGTATATGTGTGTGTGTGAGAGAGAGATAAAAATTGACTTGACAGATGATACGACTAAAACTATTCTCTGTTAATGTCAGTTTTCTGTTAGTCAAAGGGATTTTTTTTCCTAAAGGGAAATTATTTCCCTTTGTGTGTGTGTGTGTACATGCGAGTTCATACTTGTAAACATGCTTCCGCAAAATAAATTTTACTGTATTTTATTATTGTTTATCCTGTTATTATACAAACCTTAAATATTTGTATAAATTAGACGAGTTATTCCAATATTGTTCTTATTGTCATTGCTATTGTGTTTGATACCATGTGGTGATTTGAGGACATATGGTAACCACCAGTAGTGGTTATATGACGAAATCAAAGGCTGTTTGTGAGGCGTTTTGTTGTTCTTGTTTAAAGGTGTCTGTCACTTTGTGTGTGGAAGTCACTGAGCACTGTTGTGTTGTGTTGTGTCTGGCCCTGAAGAAATAAATCTTGCTGGTTACCAACTGCTGTTGAAGGTGTGTGCTGTTCTTTGACTGGTCTTGATCACTAACAGTTCCCCTTGGATTCACCATTTTTTGGTGCTCTGCGTATTTGTAAGCTTTTTCTCTTGTGGAAGTTATTCTAAGTAATAGCTTGCGCCACACACACACACACACACACACACACACACACACACACACAACACACACACACACACACACTCTCTCTCTCTCTCTCTCTCACACACACACCCCTACACACAAACACATACACACACACATTCTCTCACACACACACACCCCTAACACAACACACACACACACAAACACATACACACACACACACACACCACAAAAGTGCTAAGAACCCCACTCCCTCTAAAAAAAAAAAAAAGCATAATTTTCTGCTAAATTCTCATAGATATCCAAGTTTGTGGCAATTAAAGTAAAACCTTGATCTGCAGGTAATGAAAAGCAGTTTATTCTAATTAGGACAGCTGCTATTGCTGAGGGGTTAAGACAGTACAACTTCAAATCTATGGATCCGTGAAGTGTTGGGTTCAAATCTCAGCGGCATCTGGTGAAATAAGGTAGGGGATTTTTATGATCTTCCAGGTCAAATTCAAGTACAGACCTGAATTCCCTTTTTGTGGATAGTATATAAGCAAGCAGAAGATCAAATATGCATGGTAAAGATCCCGTAATTCATGGTGGCGTGTCATGGAAACAAACATATCCAGCATACATCTCTGAAGTTGGAATGTGGCTACCTTCATGGTAGCAAAAAACAGCCGCATACGCAAAATCTCGCCATAGGTGAACCTCGGAGGTCTACCTGAGGAACCATTAAAAAAATCTAATGCAAAAACAAAAAACACTACAAGAACAACAGACTTACAAATTCCCAAATCAGTCGGTGTTATCTCATCAATACTTCTCAGTGCTTCGCTATAAATAATAATAATAATGTATGGAATTTATATAGCGCTGAATCTTGTAAAGCAACAAATCAAAGCTATCATGGTTTCGGGCCCATGTTCCAACATTCTTTTCAAAATGTCCAACATTTCACATGAACTTCAAGCACATTTTATCCTGTTCACGATCACCTTGTGCCAACAGATATGGCAGGCCACAGGACTGTGCTTTATTCCTGTGAATGTGATAGACAATTCTGTGCGATGAAAAGTGTAGTCCCTGAAGTTGGAATCTCGCTATCTCAATGGTGGGCAAAAACATTCGCATAAGTAATAAACCTCTTCATTGGTGCTCTAGCTGAGGAACAACAACAAAAACACAGAAAAAAGTGTGTATGGGTGTGGGGTATTACAGAGGGTGGAGGCTTCAATCACTGCTAGCATCACTGAAGAGTGCTCATCCAGGAACCACAGCTTCAGTCAGTTTAGGAAAAGTGACTGATCCTTTCAACAAAGTACCTTGGAGACAGTCATTGTAAGATTTAATCTTTCATGATTTAAAAAGAAAACTACCTGATAAATGTTAAAGAAATGTGGGAGTACTTATTTTCAAAATATTGCTTTTTGTTGCCTGCACTTGTTTTCCTCCACATATCCTGCAAATATATTAATTAAAGGTGAAACAATGCAGGATTCTGAACCAGTTTCTGCCTGTGTCTGCTATACAATTCCCTCCGTTCTGAATCCAACGCAAAATCATGCATCAACAGTCTGTTCATTTTCCCCTAACCAAAAAAATCCCCTTTTCATCCCAAGACTACAACCAACCCAAACAAATGGCAACCATTTCATATTTCGATAAACAGGAACGGGTAAAAGTAATAATAACATGGATAACTTGAACAACTCATGAGGAATTCATATTAGAGGAAAATAAACACGTGTCCAAACAATAGTGAGTGGGGTGATCAAACCAACACAGATCCAAAAACTTGAAGCTTAAGTACAAAAAAGTTGTTTTTTTCGTTCAGATTGTTGATGTTTGTTCAAATTGCTTATGCAATATTTTCTGAAAACTACATATCTTCCCCTCTCACCCCCCCCCCCCCCCAAAAAAAAAGACCACACCAAGGGATATTCTGGGTTGTTCAAGAAAGAAAAGAAAAAAAAGGAGAGAGATTGGACAGGGACTGATATCCATGTCACTACAGATTTCTATAAGTAAAGGAATGTTTGGCACTCTCCCAGAACAATACCATCCTTTTTTCTTCCTTGTATTTCTTGACTGCACATACATTCCATTACCTGCGATTTTTTCCCCCTCCAACTCTCATACTATGCACAGAATTTTGGTGTATCAGTTCATATGAAAGACTAACCCCCAGACTATCACTCAAGATCTTAACAGAACAAGGGAGAAAAAAAAGACCGACTTTTTAAGTCGGTATTTTTTTCTCTCCCTTGTTCTGTGATTCAGTTTACATTTAAGTTTTTCTTTTCTGTGATAATCTTTATGCAACTAAAAAGCTATTACACAATTACCATGTAACAATAAACTGTAAAAATAAATAAATAAAACCCTCCATAGATCATATTGCACGACTTGGCGTAACAAATATGTGAATTCTGACAACAATTAATTATATATATATATATATATATATATATAGATATATATATATATATATATATATATATATCATGATGCACTTGATTTCTTCACTGAATTCAGTCCAAAAAATGCATATGTTCTACCCCCCCCCCCCCACACCTCCCTTTCTGATCCCCCCCCCCCCCCCCCCCCCCCCCCCAGCTTTAAAAAAAAATTTCTTGTGACATAATCTTTTTATACCCTTAGTGACTTGTAAATACTGATGACAGCAGAAACTGAAAACTATGGTTACAAGTTCACTTTCAATGTGGGAAACTATTTCTGAGTACTAACACAGGAGTTAAAGACAAGGTCTGTAAAAAAAAAAAAAAAGATAAAGAGAAGTCATTCTAATGATTACTTTAAATCTCTTGCATGCATGTATGTTATAGAGACTCTCTCAAATGTTGTTCTTCAGTGGACTTTTTTCAGAAAAAAACATGGCTCTCTGAATTCACACAGACCTGCTGGGTAACACTGAACAAACACATTTCCACAATTTTCAATTTTGCTATGGACAGTGGATGGGGATGTTAAGGGGAGGAGAGAAACGTGTGTGTGTGTGACCTGCTGGGTAACACTGAACAAACACATTTCCACAATTTTCAATTTTGCTATGGACAGTGGATGGGGATGTTAAGGGGAGGAGAGAAACGTGTGTGTGTGTGTGTGTGTGTGTGTGCATGCTTGTGAATGTGTTATCCAGCATCTGTCCTCATACTTTTTTTTGGCCAGATATGCAGATTTTCTTTTCTGTCAGTTCTGATGTATGTAGGGGAAGGGGGATGTTTGTTTGATGGTGAGGTGGGTTAGGTCAAGTTATATATGTATTATGTCTGTTTGAATTAATGCCACTGGGGGAAAAAATTTAAATCCTTCAAAAAGTGTTTAATGACTCCGCCAAAAAATTAGGGAGGTGTTTCTCAGGTTTGAGCCCCATTGAGTTAGCACCTGGTGGCAGATGCTACTTGCATAACTGTGCTGTGACTAACACCCACCCAAACCCAGCTCCGCCCTCAGGCATCTCTGCTGTGGATGGGTTTGTGGGGGTGGGCTGCGCAGGTCACCCCGTAGACATTTCTGCCCTGGGTCTGGGGACTTTCCCGTGGGTTCAGGTGAAACTTGAGTGTTCCCGTGTGTGACCCACTTCGCAAGTAACCAAGACGCACCTCCAACTGTCAAACCAGTGTAGTGCTGGGGTTATGTATCTGGGAAATGAATTTTACATTAACTGTGTGGGTGTTTAAATATAAATGTAAGTTATTTGTGAATAATTATTTATCACGTTATTTCCTTGACATTTATCATCACTGGTAGAACATAGACACATATTTTAAATTTTGTTGTGTAGTTTGGAAGCTGCTTCTAATGAACTGTTTTTACTTAAATGAAGATGTTAAAGATTCATGTAATGGGTTAGCTGGTTGTTGTTTGTTGTTGGTATGTTAGGGTTTGGAAAGTCATCTTAGTTTCTCCAGTTCATGAATATGTTTCTTGTTATATGGATCCAGGTGATGAATATTGTAATAACGATGTAATCCAAGTCTTCAAAGTAAATGATGACAATGAGTATGTTTGTTAAATTATCTTTTAAATGAACGTTCTTTCAGGTCAGTTATGATTCAGAGACATGGACAAGTGAAGATGGGACCCTTTAGTCACATCATGGTAAGGTTTTATATTCCAAGTTCATTTTGTGGGGACATTTTTTTTCAATCTGGCATAAATGTATATGACATTTGATCAACACATGTGCTTGAAACCAGCCGCGTGGTTGTGCTTAAAGGGAAGTAATTTGTACTGATATAAATTATTGCCCATGATAAGCTGAACTGATGGAATCTGACGAGCTTGGTTTTATTTTGACCTTTTTTCTTTGCTCATTTTTTAAAAATTTTGGTGTGTTTTTTAATGTTATCAGAGGAGTTTGATATATCCATCATATTTTGAAGATTCTATTTTGTTTTTAATGTGAAAGGTATTGTGAAATATGCATTATTGAAGTCTTAAATTATCTAGTTACGTCCCTTGGATTTGTAGGCAGTGAATGAAAATTAATTTTGAACACTATTACAAAGTTGTGTGTGTGTGTGTGAGAGAGAGAGAGAGAGAGAGAGAGAGGGGGGGGGGGGGAGAATATGCAGAATGCTTATGTTTGCACAACTGATTCCCAGTTGATGAAAAAAAAAATTGTTTCTAAAGTTTTAATGATTCTCTAATGTACACAATAACTCTAAAAGTGAATGTGGGTGTGGGTGTGTACGCGTGCATGTGTGTGAACGTGCATGTGTATAATTGTGAGCATGTTTTGGCAAAATAATTTTCATCATATTTTAATATTGCTTATATTGTCATAAACATTACATGACTTAATCTAATATTTTCTTACTGACATTGCTATTGTGTTTAAGCACCAGTAGTGGTTATATGATGAAATCAAAGGCTTTTTGTTTGGTCTTTTTTGTTGTTCTTGTTTAAAGGTGTCTGTCACTTTGTGTGTGGAAGTCACTGAGCACTGTTGTGTTGTGTTGTGTTGTGTTGTGTCTGGCCCTGAAGAAATAAATCTTGCTGGTTACCAACTGCTGTTGAAGGTGTGTGCTGTTCTTTGACTGGTCTTGATCACTAACAGTTCCCCTTGGATTCACCATTTTTTGGTGCTCTGCATATTTGTAAGCTTTTTTCTCTTGTGGAAGTTATCTAATTAATAGCTTGCGCCACACACGCGTGCACACACACACGCAAACACACATACAAATGCTAAGAACCCCCCTACCCCCCCCCCCCCCCTCCCCCCCCAAACAAACACCAATATCCACTATGGGTTAGAACCCTAACCATACATTTCAACATTCTTCATCTAAAACTAACTTCTCACAGATACTGAAGTTTGTTAGAATAAAAGTAAATCCTTGATCTGGTCATGTATGTTAGTCCGTCGTTTTCGACGATGACCTCCAAAACAGCAGAGGAGGCAGCTGCTGTTTCGGAAATTGGGCAGAAATTTGATTATAGTGGAGATGCCTTGCCCACAGTACATCCCCACTCTCTTGGCCAAGTGGGCATAAGGAAAGTCAGCGTTGGAGATGTTCTCCAAAGGCCAACTAGCCCCCAGGGCTGCAGCACATAAGGACTGTGCGAGTCAAGCCTCCTAGTCAGAGAGTCATAGTCGATCACTAAAGACTAAGCTGTAAGGTTGAATTCCATGAGTGGAAAAGCCACTGGTCATACAGCCTCTCACTTTGCTGTTGCCCCCAGCGTCAATGGTTTAATCAAGAACTGTGATAAACCCCAGGCACTGACGGCTGGTCATGAAAACTGGTTTATTCTAATTACACAAAAAAAGGGGGAGAGAAACCCACAAGTTCATGCCCTCTGTTACCATTCTCTCTCTCTCTCCTCCGTATATGTCTGTCTCTGCCTGTTTCTTTCTGTCTGTCACTGATCTTCATCTATTATTATTGGTAGTACTTAATTATGATGGTCATTTGAATTTTCCTTTGATTATTACTGTTTTCATACGTTTGTTTATTTGGAGGTTTTCTGCATATGTGTGTATTTGTCTGTTTGTTGCTGTTGGATTTGGTTTCGGTTCTTCTGTTTTGATTAGTGTGTGTGTGTGTGTGTGTGTGTGTGTGTGTGTGTGTGTGTGTGTGGTTTTTCTTGACCTTTTTTCTTCTTTTATTTTCTCTTTTTTTGTTTTGTTTTTTGTGAGAGCATGGTGTAAAGAAGCCCTGTGCTTATCTATTTACTCTCAATAAAAATTTTGAGTTCAAGTTTGAGTTTGAGTTCTCTCTCTCTCTCGCTCTTGTTTTTCCACAAAAATAGACAGAAGGCTTTGTTCTTCCTTTGTACAAAAAAGGTGATAAAAATAACCCTAATATATACAGGCATTACTTAAAGTGATATTAGTAGTAAGATTTATAGTACAATCATAAACCATCGTTTACAAGAATGGGTTGAGGAAAACAATATCACTGGAGAACATCAAGCTGGTATTAAAAGGAATTATTAAACTACTGATCACATCTTCACTTTGTTGTCTTTTGTTAAAAAACAGTTACAGGAAATTATATGTAGCCTTCATAGATTTTGAGAAGGCTTTTAATTCTTTAAATAGGGGTATTCTTTGGCAGATTCTCATAAATAATGGAATAACGGGTAAAATGTTTAACTGTATCAAAAGTATGTACAATAGTGTTAAAGTTAAGGTTAGATGTGGTTCAAAACTGACAAATTTAATTAGTTGTACTTATGGTGTAAAACAAAGTGACGTTTGTAGTCCAATTCTATTTTCCTTATTCATCAATGAGATTGCTACTGAGGTTATTGAAAATGGAAGACATGGGGCTTTATTTAATAACGATTATCTTGAACTCTTCATTTTGTTATTAGCAGATGACATAGTTTTATTAGCTGAAACAGTTATTGGTTTACAAACGCAACTAAATAGTTTACAAAAAGCAGCACATTCTATGGATTTGAAGGTAAACTTAGATAAAAGTAAAATAATTGTATTTAGAAAAGGTGGCCATCTTTCAGCAAGGGAAACATGGAAATACAATGGTGTTGAAATGCCTGTGGTAAATGAATACAAATATTTAGATATATTATTTTCTACAAGACTTAGTTTTACATTAGCATGTAACGACCTTAAAAGTAAAGCCAAGAATGCTGTCATATGTTTCATGAGAAAGCTTCGATCCCTGAATAACAGCAGCTTAGATTTGTTTTTAAAACTGTTTGATTCACAGGTTGCACCTATTGCTTTGTATGGGGCAGAACTTTGGGGTCTGGATAATGCAGCTCGTCAGTGTGAACAAGTACATTTGTTTGCATTGAAAAAGTTTCTGGGGGTTGAAAGGAGAACCCCAAATGACTTTGTTTATGGTGAAACAAACAGATATCCTATTAATATTAATTCTGTTATACGCTGTATTTGTTATTGGTTGAAATTAGTAGTAATGGAAGGAAGATGTTAGATTACCAAAGAAAGCTTATAAAATGCCATATGATTTGGATTAATAGGAAAAAGAAACTGGGTATCAAATATTTGTTGTAGATTGTATGAAAATGGTTTTGGGTATGTATGGGAAAATGGAGGTGTTCAAAATGTTAAAGAGTTTTTATACCAGTTTAAAGAAAGACTGATCTTAAGCAGATGGCAAGAATGGGACTTCCACGTTAACAACAGTGAGAGGTTTAGCATCTATAGAACTTTTTGCGGTGTTCATGACAGGAAAACATATCTGAAAATGGATCTAGACAAACATTTGAAATTTATTATGACCAGATTAAGATTTGGCATTTCAGAAATTAGTACACACCAAAATCGCTACAAAACATATTCTGAATTGGATTTGACTTGTCCATTGTGTAAACTGGAAATGAGAACGAAATACATTTTATGTTGTGTTGTCCGATTCTCAGTAAGCTAAGAGCACGGTATATACCATTGAAATTTTACAAACACCCTTGCCAGTTTCGTCTGTGTTTACTTTTGTTATCTTTGAACGAAAATATTGTCCGGAATAATCTACTTATATAAGGCATTCAAATTACGATCAGTGCTGACTTAGTAAAGTTTGTTGATGTGTGTGTATGTTGAGTGATTTCATTATTACCTGTGTATTATACCCTTCATTAGGGGCAATGGCCTTTACATGAATAAACATTCCGAATCTCTCTCTCTCTCTCTCTGTGTGCACACCAAGACCTTCACTAACTCTGAAGTACATTCACTCACACACCAACACAGCTGAAACAACAACTAAAAACAAGAAGAAATTCATTCAAAAAGGAACACAGAGGGTTTTTTCTTTTCTTTTTTTTTCTTTCCATTCTTCACAAGAAAACAAGCATGGTTGGGCAGATCATTATACACTATCATTATACACTAATAATTATACACATGACACATCACCAGCATGTTTCATGATTATATCTGGGTGACCCCCAGCATGTTAAGGTTTCCTTAGGAACGCCCAACAACAACCACTTTGTGGTTCTATTAATTTTTTCTTTCCCTAAAAAAAATAATAAAGTGACTACACTTACTAAAGCACAATAGGGAAGGGGAGGGGAGGATATGGGAAATATATTGCACAATCTGGAGTCGGGACAAAGGATTCATTTAATTTGCGAGGGGGGGGGAGAAACAGGGGGAGTGGAGCCCCTATGCAAAACCACTAAAGAAACATCTATTTCAGGTTGGTTATATTTTTAAACAAACAGTTGGAAAGATATCAATGCCAGATACCTTCTTTATTAATTTTTAAAGAGCTCTGCTTCTAAGCTGGATGCAAAGAACCTTTGAATTTCACAACATCAAAACGCTGTGTACACAGTGTGAGCATAGATTTATTCCCAAACTGCCAATGTTTGATTTTTTTAGGCTCATTGTCGACTTTTGTTTTGAAAAGAAAGTGACGCTCTATGAGGAAAATATATTTACAAATTCCCAAATCAGTTAATTTTATTAAATGAATACTTCCTAGTGTTTCGCTATCATGTTTTCAGGCCCATGTTCCATTATTCTTTTCAAACTGTCCAACATTTTGCATGAATTTCAAGCATATTTCTTCCTGTTCATGATCACCTTGTGCCAACAGATATGGCAGGCCACAGGATTGTGCTTTATTCCTGTGAATGTGATTGATATTGCTGTGTGATGAAAGCTATACCACTGTAAGATACCTCAGCGTCAGTTAACAGTCAGTTCAGGAAAAAAGGACTGATCTGTTCTCAAAAATACCTCAGATACTTTCATTGAAAGATTAAATTTTTCAGATTTAAAAGAACTTCCTGATACATTTTTAAGCAATCTTTCTTGTTTCGAGAATGTGGTTCTTTTTTCTTGCCTGCACTTGTTTCCCTCCCCTGCAAACAACTTGGGGAAAACAGTGCAGCGCACTGAACCAGTTTCTCCCTGCGTCTGCTACACCCTTGCCTCTGTTCTGAACTCAAAGCCAAGTCATACATCAACAGTCTCTTCATTTCCCATAACCAAAAATCTCCTTTTCATCCCAAGAAAAAAACCAACAACCCAAACAGTGGCAACCATTTCATACTTGATTACAAAGGAAAAGGCAAAAATTATTTGATTTGACTCTCCCCCCGAAAAAGCAACAACAACCCCAGAACAATAAAGCAAAACATGCCTACCCCCCATTATCCTCACGACCTGAACCATCCCATCACTAAGGCAAAGTGATCTCCAAACAGAGAACTGTCCTGCTTTCTGAAAGACAGGATTTACAGACAGATAACTAACTGTACAACATGCCATTTACAGGTGATAATACACACACTAGTCCCAACTGACTACTTCATATCACTTCAATTTGTTAAGTAGTCTCCAAGAAACAAGAACAACATGAAAAGAAGACATCTTTTTCCCTGTACAAGACACTGAACATACGATTAATACAGGCCATACATGACAAAACAACGACATGGCTGTGAATGGAATTCTGGTAGAGGTTGACAAACTCTGTCCTGGGATAACCAATATTTACATAACACAACTCATGAGGAATTCATATCAGGGGAAAAATACAAAGGTGTTTAAATGATAGTGAATGGGGTGATTGACTCAACACAGATCCATTAAACCTATGGCTAAAGTAGAAAAAAATGCTTTGTTCGCTCAGATTGCTTACGCATGTTTTTTCAAACAGCATTTATCCCCACCCCCCCAAAAAAGGACAGAAGACTTATTCACAACAAGGGACATTCTAGGTTATTAAGAGAGAGAGAGAGAGAGAGAGAGAGAGTAGGAATGGGCTAATTTCTATGTCACAACAGATTTCCACACATGTACAAAATTTGGGCAGCTCTCCCCACAGACAGACTGTGTCATCACAGTGCAATACTTGCCATTTCTTTCTCTTCTTATTCTTGACTGCATGTACATTCCATTGACCTGTGCATTTTTTTCCCCTCAAGAACTTTGCCAACAATAACTGTCACCTCGTACACAGATAGTTGGAGCAACATGTCATCTGAAAGACTAGCACTCAAGGTCTTAGCAGAACAAGGGAGGGAAAAGATTCTGATGTCAGCTATGATTCAACTCGCATCTCACTTCTGTACTTTTTGGGTTAATCTCTATGCAACTACAAAAGCTTTTACACAATTACTATGTAATGGTAAACTGAAAACAACAATTCGACAGATCATATTGCACGACTTGGTGTAACAAACATGTGAATTCTGACAACTGCATGTATATATATATATATATATATATATATATATATATATATATATATATATATATATATATATATACATATATTGAGGAAGCAAAAACAGAACCAGAAAACAAACAGATAGGTTCGTGACTCAAGAGCACAGCATTTGTGTACACACAGAAACTAACTACAATAAAGAAAAAAGTATTGAAACAAAGCACACATGTATTCCAACAAAACAATGTATTAAACTACAAGCAAAATATCAACCAAGACAAAATAAGCCAGCAAAACCAAGAATAAAGTTTTACATACATACAAAACTCATCACACAATCAAACCAAACCCAAACAATGCAGTGGTTCAACTGATAAACAATAAATAACTAAATGATTTCTACATGTAACAAGGTAACAAAAATCAATAAATAAGTCTGGACATCACAACCAAAACCTGGTCACAACTGGAACCAAACGCGACACTAGCAGGACCCAGTGCAGAGAGGCGATGACTGATTGTTGTCGGTCAGCACTGGGCTGGGCTCCACCCCAAAACCAGGCAGAACTGGGCTCCACCCCAAAACCAGGCAGAACTGGGCTCCACCCCAAAACCAGGCAGAACTGGGCTCCACCCCAAAACCAGGCAGAACTGGGCTCCACCCCAAAACCAGGCAGAAATCAAACCACTGAGCCAGACGATTTTCCTGTCCGTCCGCTTGTAAACTGGGGAGAACACTGGGGGGTCTTTTCTTCCTGGAGAAATAATTGGTGACACAGAGATGCACCTACATGATGCTTCCTTTGTTCAATGAATTCAGACTGCCAAAAATGCATGCAGTACCCTTGCCCTGCCTCTGAGTTTCTTCAGCTTTTGTTTTACTTGTGACATTATCTTGTTATACCCTTAGTGACTTCTTACTACTGATGACAGCAGAAACTGAAAACTGGGGTCAGTAGTTGACGTGCAATGTGGGAAACTATTTCCGAGTACTTACACAGGAGTTAAAAATACCAGTCATCACGCCTGGAAAAACAACAAAACAACCGATAGATGAAGATAATTAATTCTACTACTACTTTAAACCTCTCAAGGAAGACCTTTTTTTCACAGAAAGAAATGGCTCCCAGAATTCACACAGACCTGTATAGCTGCTGGGTGTCACTGAACAAACATACTTCCCTGAACTTCGTTACAGTGTGTGGTGGGAATGTGTGTGTGTGTGTATGTGTATGTATGTATGGTGTGTGTGTGTATATGTATGTGTGGGTGTGTCTGTGGGTGTGTCTGTGAGTGTATATGTGTGTGCATATGTATGTACATGCGTGCGTGCATGCGTGTGTGTGTGTGTGTGTGTGTGTGTGTGTGTGTGTGTGTGTGTGTGTGTGTGTGTGCTTATGGACGAATGTATCCATGTTGATTGTACGAGGATGAAAACCTCCATGAACTCTACAAAATCTTTGATTCTTTCAGTTTGCTGAAAACTGTTGCAAGCTGAATAGGTGGGAAAATCCTTTCTCAAGAAAAGTTCATCACAGTCAAACACTCCTGTACAAAAACCAAAACATCTATCTGTTAATATACAGAGTAAACTGAAAATGGTGCTGCAATCTATAGAGAAATTTTTTGGGGAAAAACTCTAACCTGACAAAATTTTATTTATTTCAAAAACTCCAATAAAAAAACACACCCAAACTCTTATTTCTAATCTACAGAGAAAATTGAAAAGCATGCTGCAACCTTCAAAAAAACCAAGACAACAACAACAAACAAACAAAAACCTACCTGTCAAAATTTATTTAAATTCAAAAACTCCAGTAAAAAAAAGCCAACAAATCATTTGTTAACCTACAAAACTGAAAACTGCTGCATTCTGAAATAAAAGAAAAAAATTTCTCACATACCTCTAGGTAATTAATAATTCCCTAATCAAATTCAAACGCTGTTCAGCCATCTCATTCCGACACATTCCCCATCTCTCAAACAAACTCTTCACATTATCAATCCCAGCCATTTTCAACAATCTTTTGCAGGAACAAACTTCACGTCTGCTGAAAAGAGGGAAACACAACATCGTGTTCAATCCTCCCTTTTTTCTTCATTTTTTGTGTTTTCCACACTCCTCCTCCTCCTTGTTGTTCAAATGCAGTGGAGGAAAGTGTCGCACAGCCGCTACACCCAGTAACTGCTTTTGTCTCCCTTCTTGCTGCTGTCCCCTGTGCCCCCACCCCCCTCCACCGTGGCGCTGCTGCTGCTGCTGCTGCCGCTCATGACGCTGGTGGTGGCGGTGAAGGTGTTGGCCGGTGATGCCATGGCCTCGCGGTCCTCGTCCACTGCCGGCAAAGAGTCCGTGTCGAAATCCTCCAGTTCTACCTGCATGTCCACATGAGAGATGAAGTATCAATGTGAGAGTGTGTGTGTGTGTTTTGTGTGTGTGTGTTTTGTGTGTGTGTGTGTGTGTGTTTTGTGTGGGTGTGTGTGTCAGTGTGTGTGTGTGTGTGTGTGTGTGTGTGTATCAATGTATCAAGTGTGTGTGTACATAAAGAAACACTGGTCTTTTTTTCTCTCTCCTTTAATAATGTAGCAATATAGTACGTTCAACAAATCCAACCATCAACACACCCACCACATGAATATTTTCCTGCCCTGCAGCAAATCTTCAAAGGACTAAGCTGTACCCAGCAAAGGTTTAGCATCCAGACTCACTGACCGTCATTTTCAGCATCATCACGTAGCCAAGGCCCAAAGCTTTGCTCGTTATCGATGCAAGAAAACTGCCAAGACACCATTCGCAAACACACAATCACCAACCAACCACACATACACCCACTCCCCCCCCCCCCCCCCAAAAAAAACCCCCACCCTAACTTCTACCCACCACTGCCACCACTCCCATCTCCCTCCCCATTCACCCCTACCCACTTACCCCCCTTCCCCCCCACCTCCCCACTCAACCTCCCCCCCCCCCCCAACCCCCCCTCACCCCAACCCCCCCTCACCCCCCCAACCCCCTGCTGACCTCGGCGGCATCCTGCTGCAGGGCCAGGGCGTGGCCTGGGCAGGTGGTGGGGCAGGTGGGGCAGGTGGGGCAGGTGGTGGGGGCGGCGGTGCTGTGGTTCATGGTGGTCTGCTGCTGCTGCTGCTGCAGGGCCCCCCCCACCAGCCTGAGGCGGGCGGCGAGGGGCAGGAGGCCGGGGCCCCCCACCACCAGCAGCGAGGGCGAGGGGCTGACGCAGGGCGTGGAGCTCCGCGAAGAACTCAGGTCACACTGGTCCAGCAGACGCAGCAGCTCCAGACCACTGGGGCCCCCGTCCTCCACTGACCGTCACACACAGACACAGACAGAGTAAAGAGAGAGAGTAGGGAGAGAGTAGAGGGGAGGGAGTAGGGAGAGAGTAGGGAGAGGGAGTAGAGGGAGAGAGGAGAGAGAGGGAGGAGAGAGAGGAGAGAGAGAGAAGAGAGAGGAGAGAGAGAGAGTAGAGAGAGAGAGTAGAGAGTAGAGAGAGAGTAGAGAGAGAGAGTAGAGAGAGAGTAGAGAGAGAGAGTAGAGAGGAGAGTGAGAGAGAGTAGGGGTAGGAGGAGAGTAGAGAGAGAGAAGAGAGAGGTGGGAGAGGGAGTAGAGAGTAGAGAGAGAGTAGAGAGAGAGTAGAGAGAGAGAGTAGAGGAGAGTAGAGAGAGAGAGAGAGGAGAGAGAGAGAGAGAGTAAGAGAGAGAGAGAGAGAGAGTAGAGAGAGAGAGAAGAGAGAGAGTAGAGAGAGAGTAGAGAGAGAGTGAGGGGAGAGAGAGTGAGGAGGAAGAGAGAGAAGAGAGAGTAGAGAGGAGTAGAGAGAGAGGTAGAGAGAGAGAGGAGAGTAGAGAGAGAGTAGAGAGAGAGGAGAGAGAGTAGAGAGAGAGTAGAGAGAGTAGAGTAGAAGAGAGAGTAGAGAGGAGAGAGAGGAGTAGAGAGAGAGAGTAGAAGGGGAGAGAGAGTGAGTAGAGAGAGAGTAGAGAGAGAGGAGAGAGAGAGAGAGAGAGAGAGAGAGAGAGAGAAGAGAGTAGAGAGAGAAGAGGAGAGAGTAGGAGAAGAGAGGAGAGAGAGTAGGTAGAGAGAGAGTAGAGAAGAGAGAGAGAGATGAGAGAGAGAAGAGAGGAGTAGAGAGAGAGTAGAGAGTAGAGAGAGGGAGAGTAGAGAAGAGAGAGGGGGAGAGAGTAAAGAGAGGAGAGAGAGAGTAGAGAGAGAGTAGAAGAGTAGAAAGTAAGAGAGTAGAGAGAGAGTAGTAGAAGAAGAAGAAGAAGAGAGTAGAGAGAGAGAGTAAGAGAGAAGAGAGAGAGTAGAGAGAGAGTAAGAGAGAGTAGAGAGAGAGAGTAAGAGAGAAGAGTAAGAGAGTAGAGTAGAGAGAGAGAGTAGAGGAAGAGAAGAGAGAGTGATAGAGTAAAGAGAGAGTGAGTAGTAAAGAGAGAGTAGAGGGGAGAGAGAGGGGGGGAGGGAGAGATTGGGGGGGGGGGGGGGGGAAACAAGAGAGAGACAGAAATGGAGAGAGAGAGGGGGGGAGAGAGAGTAGAAAGAGAGAGAAGAGTGATGAGGGGGATGTGAAGGGGGAGATGAATTCTTGTTAGGGATGGGTGAGGCAGTGGGAAAGAGGAAGGTAGGTGGTATAAAACACAACACATACACACTACCTCTCTTTTCACACACACACACATACACACACACACACACAAACACACACTCACAAACACACACACACATACACACACAAACACACACACTCACAAATATTTCAGCAGATCTAAACACAGGTACATACCTTTTTCAGCATTTTTGTTCATGAAGTCCAGAGCAGTGGTGAGGTCCCACATCTGAAAGATGACATTCTTATGTATACATGTACAATCACATATCAACATCACATTCACATGTATCCATGTACAATCAAATATCAACAACACATTCACATGTACAATCACATATCAACATCACATTCACATGTATACATGTACAATCACATATCAACATCACATTCACATGTATCCATGTACAATCAAATATCAACAACACATTCACATGTATACATGTACAATCACATATCAACATCACATTCTTATGTATACATGTACAATCACATATCAACATCACATTCACATGTACAATCACATATCAACATCACATTCACATGTATCCATGTACAATCAAATATCAACAACACATTCACATGTATACATGTACAATCACATATCAACATCACATTCACATGTATCCATGTACAATCACATATCAACATCACATTCACATGTATACATGTACAATCACTTATCAACATCACATTCACATGTATCCATGTACAATCACATATCAACATCACATTCACATGTATCATGTACAATCACATATCAACATCACATTCACATATATACATGTACAATCACATATCAACATCACATTCACATGTATACATGTACAACCACATACCAACATCAGATTCACATGTATACATGTACAATCACATATCAACATCACATTCACATGTATACATGTACAATCACATATCAACATCACATTCACATGTATACATGTACAACCACATACCAACATCACATTCACATGTATACATGTACAATCACATATCAACATCACATTCACATGTATACATGTACAATCACATATCAACATCACATTCACATGTATACATGTACAACCACATACCAACATCAGATTCACATGTATACATGTACAATCACATATCAACATCACATTCACATGTATACATGTACAATCACATATCAACATCACATTCACATGTATACATGTACAACCACATACCAACATCAGATTCACATGTATACATGTACAACCACATATCAACATCACATTCACATGTATACATGTACAACCACATATCAACATCAGAGTGTAATATTCACAACTCAATGAGCTGTTCAGGTTTTTTGGGTGTTTTTTGTGTGTGAGCTGTTTGGTTATTATAATGTGACAACGCACAATCACACCTCAACATCAAAATATGATATTCAAGACTTAATTAGTCATTCAGTTATCATTATGCAACAAACACCTTGACAGATAGTTAACAGCTCTGATATAAACTTTACTACTTTGTGAGTTTGCAAACATGTTCAGATTTTTACAGAATAGTAAGTGGACAATTTTTCTTCTAAATTACTACATTTGTAATCAATACTTGATAATTCTACTGCTGCAGAGAAAGCAACAAATGACTGATTTCAGTTTTAGTATCCATAATGCAATGATGAAGATGATGACGACAACAATAATAACAACAATAACATTAGCATGATGCATTGTTTTGGCTCCCATACAGACACTTTGAAATAGGCACAAAACATATATGAAAACATGCACTCAGGTTGGTGACACACCTTCCTCAAAAGCAAGAAGTGTGAGTTTGATCCCTAATTGAGCCTGAGCTTGTATCCCCACCCACAAGACCGTCAGTGGAGTGGAAAGTGGTAAAAAAAGTATGTTCTTTCGAGCCAGAAGGCCCATAGAGCCGGAGCTTATCCCGGTTTCTGTAGCGTTAAGCGAACTGATGGTTTTTCACCACCCCTGTGACAGAACGCTAGTCTGTCGCCAGATACTTCCCCAGCAGAGCTGGTACCCACTTGTACACCTGGGTGGAGTGAGGAAAATAGGAGTAAAGTGTCTTTTCCAAGGGCACAACACCGAGCCGAGCGGGGATCAAACCCGCGACCTCTGGATCACGAGTTGACCGCCTAAACCCCTCGACCACGGTGCCTCCTCGTCAGTGGAGTGGAGGTCTAGTGCTAATCTTTGGGACGAGGTGATAAACTGAGGTCCCATGTGCAATATGTATTCAGCATGCATAAAAGAAGCCACTGCAACAAGAAAGCTATCCCTGGCAAAATTTCTGTAGAAAACAGTCACTCTCACAGGGAAACAAGCACACATGCAGACAGGAATATTTAAAAACCACAACAACAAAAGGGTGGCATTGCCCCTGTGGCAACACACACACCCTCTCTCCTCAGCGACAGCAGCCTGAATGTCAGGCAGAGAAATGTGGCGTGGCTGAAAATAGTACACCATAAACAATACAATACACGTACAACAAACACACAGTGACACCAGAAAACACTAAACAATACAATGCGATATACATTA
The DNA here is from genome assembly GCA_028751875.1 of Rapana venosa. NCBI lineage: Eukaryota > Metazoa > Mollusca > Gastropoda > Neogastropoda > Muricidae > Rapana > Rapana venosa. The sequence goes on from CM054137.1 coordinate 6,152,308, forward strand.
CAATATACAATACACGCACAACAAACACACAGTGACACCAGAACACATTACACAATACAATGCGATATATACATTACAATATACAATACACGCACAAACACACAGTGACACCAGAAAACATTACACAATACAATGCGATATACAATATACAATACACGCGCAACAAACACACAGTGACACCGGAAAACACAATGTACAACACGCACACACACAAAACACAACACACACACACACACACACACACACACACTGACAGCAGGAAGCACTCTGACCTGAATACTGCCGTTGGTGTGGCCTGTGAACAAGTAGCGGCGTGGTCGGGACCCCATGCGGTTCGAACCTTCACACTCGTGGACACAGAACGCGCTGATGGTGCTGCTGTCCACCGACTTGATCACACACACCCTGCATCAGCCAATCAAAAACACACACCCTGCATCAGCCAATCAAAAACACACACCCTGTCCTGCATCAGCCAATCAAAAACACACACCCTGTCCTGCATCAGCCAATCAAAAACACACACCCTGCATCGCCAATCAAAAACACACACCCTGCATCGCCCAATCAAAAACACACACCCTGCATCGCCCAATCAAAAACACACACCCTGCATCGCCCAATCAAAAACACACACCCTGCATCGCCCAATCAAAAACACACACCCTGCATCAGCCAATCAAAAACACACACCCTGCATCGCCCAATCAAAAGCACACACCCTGTCCTGCATCAGCCAATCAAAAACACACACCCTGTCCTGCATCAGCTTATCAAAAACACACACCTGCATCAGCCAATCAAAAACACACACCCTGTCCTGCATCAGCCAATCAAAAACACACACCCTGCATCAGCCAATCAAAAACACACACCCTGTCCTGCATCAGCCAATCAAAAACACACACCCTGTCCTGCATCAGCCAATCAAAAACACACACCCTGCATCAGCCAATCAAAGATTTGATCACACACACACTGCATCAGCCAAGCAAAAGACTTTTTTTGCTGTTTTTGTTTTTCTCTCAATCAAAAGACTTGATCTCACACACGCATACACAAACACGCACGCACACACACACACACACACACCTACCTCTGCCCAGACGAGGACAATCGAACAAACAGACGGTCTGTCTCAGGAACCACTTTCTGTATGAACACCTGAAGGTCGTCTTGCTCCCCAAACGGACCTGAAACCCACAACAAGCACTGCACCTGCTAATGCAATAAAACACCAAAACACACCAGATGAATCTGACATCTGCTGGCCAGGCGACTGTCCATCCTGACCCAGGCGGTCAGCGGATGGCAGGTAGGGGTCAGCTGCACAGCCCCGCACCACCTGGCCATGCTCCTCCTGTCAGGTCCACCACCCATTTCCATGCACAGGAGACAACAAGCAGTTGCTGGCTGAGCGCGTTGGAGCAAGAAGAAGAAGAATACATACAGACTCTGCTGCCATATCTGCATGAGGAGTGGAAAGGGGAGGGCTTAGCTCTGTGGTTTGAGCATTGAACTCATGAACTGGCGGTAACTAAGGCACAGGTTGGTGTCTCCACTAAGCTGCCTACTCCAGACCATTGCACCTTGCGCTCTCGTTCTGATGGCCCAGGTTTGAGCCCAGGTTCACCTGTTTAAGGGGATTTTCCCCTGGAGTTAACATCAGTACCAACTCCACTCCCCCAAATATCCTTCAGATGAGACTGTTAACCGAGGTCCCGTTTGTGAATGCACGCAGAACATCTTGTGCATATGTTAAAACCTGTTCCGCCTTTCGGAAGGGTAAGCCATGTGTGCATGTGGGAATGGATGACAAAATTTACAAAACAACATGTACACAGGGACTGAATGTTTAAAAAAAACCCAAAACACAGGAATGCTTATTCCATTATCTTTGAAATCAAAGAATTAGAAAAACAAATAACTTAAAATAACACACACACACAGAGATTCAAAACGGTCAGACCATACCAAAATCATTTCCGGCCATGTAGGAGACGTGGGGGTCCATGTCTTCAAGGGACATGATTTTGAAGGAGGCGAGGGGAGTGGATCCTGGCTGGGTGGAGATCATTCCCCTGAACCTGGTCATGCTCCACGTCCTCACGTGGTTGTACTCACAGCACACTGCAACACAACACGGAAATACACAACACCTTCTCTGCAGTCACAGCACACTGCAACACAACACAGAAATACACAACACCTTCTCTGCAGTCACAGCACACTGCAACACAACACGGAAATACACAACACCTTCTCTGCAGTCACAGCACACTGCAACACAACACGGACATACACAACACCTTCTCTGCAGTCACAGCACACTGCAACACAACACAGAAATACACAACACCTTCTCTGCAGTCACAGCACACTGCAACACAACACAGAAATACACAACACCTTCTCTGCAGTCACAGCACACTGCAACACAACACAGAAATACACAACACCTTCTCTGCAGTCACAGCACACTGCAACACAACACAGAAATACACAACACCTTCTCTGCAGTCACAGCACACTGCAACACAACACAGAAATACACAACACCTTCTCTGCAGTCACAGCACACTGCAACACAACACAGAAATACACAACACCTTCTCTGCAGTCACAGCACACTGCAACACAACACAGAAATACACAACACCTTCTCTGCAGTCACAGCACACTGCAACACAACACAGAAATACACAACACCTTCTCTGCAGTCACAGCACACTGCAACACAACACAGAAATACACAACACCTTCTCTGCAGTCACAGCACACTGCAACACAACACAGAAATACACAACACCTTCTCTGCAGTCACAGCACACTGCAACACAACACAGAAATACACAACACCTTCTCTGCAGTCACAGCACACTGCAACACAACACAGAAATACACAACACCTTCTCTGCAGTCACAGCACACTGCAACACAACACAGAAATACACAACACCTTCTCTGCAGTCACAGCACACTGCAACACACACGGAAATACACAACACCTTCTCTGCAGTCACAGTCAACTTGTCAGTGAAAAGCAGAGTTTGTTCTTGCATTCATAAAAAAAAAGTGTAAATACAAAAATAAAGATTGTTCTTTGTATTTATAGCTAACTGTAATCCCAAAATACAGTTTGTTCTTTGTATACGTGGCATACTGCAAGACAGCAAGAATAAAGCATATGCTTTTTTTCCTTCAATACAGGAGAGAAAACAATGGGAAGACAACTTCAGAGAGTGGACTGGCCTTGAGTGGAACGAGTTGCTACGGAAAGCAGAGGACCGCGGGGAGTGGAGGAAGCTGGTTGCAAGATTTTCATTAGTGCCCCCATGGTCCACACCACTATGGGATAGGTGAAGGTGAATAGGAATGACTCCCTGTGGTGTCATACATGCACAACACACATACTCACACACAAGCACGTGCACGCACATGCACACACACAAACACACACACCTTGGAGTTCTAGCCAAGAACGACAACAACAAAAATGTATAATGTTAACTCAGAACTCACCAGACACAAGGTATTTCTCCGACAGCATGACCTTGGTGACAGGGCTGCGGTGAACGGTGAAGGTCTGGAAGAGTTGCGGCCCATGCCCCACTGTCTCTGGATGCTGGACGATGACCCGCACAGTGCCGGAACTGGTGCCATAGGCGATCTCTATCCAGTTACCGCTCAGCCCACTGGAGGACACTGGAGTCAGCACCACAACAACAACACTGGGTATATACACAACGTCAACACCATAACAACACTGGTTATATACACAATGGCAACACCACAACAACACTGGTTATATACACAACGTCAACACCATAACAACACTGGGTATATACACAACGTCAACACCATAACAACACTGGGTATATGCACAACGTCAACACCATAACAACACTGGGTATATACACAATGTCACCACCATAACAACACTGGTTATATACACAATGTCAATACCACAACAACACTGTTTATATACACACAGTGTCAACACCATAACAACACTGGTTATATACACAACGTCAACACCACAACAACACTGTTTATATACACACAGTGTCAACACCATAACAACACTGGTTATATACACAACGTCAACACCATGACAACACTGGTTATATACACAACGTCAACACCACAACAACACTGGTTATATACACAACGTCAACACCACAACACTGGTTATATACACAACGTCAACACCATAACAACACTGGTTATATACACAATGTCAACACCATAACAACACTGGTTATATACACAATGTCAACACCATAACAACACTGGTTATATACACAACGTCAACACCATAACAACACTGGATATATACACAATGTCAACACCATTAGACTGTTTATATACACAATGTCAAAACCATAAGACTGTTTATATACACAATGCCAACACCATAAGACTGTTTATATACACAATGTCAACACCATAAGACTGTTTATATACACAATGTCAACACCATAAAACTGTTTATATACACAATGTCACCACTATAAGACTGTTTATATACACAATGTCAATACCATAAGACTGTTTATATACACAGTGTCAACATCATAACAACACTGGTTATATATACACACAGTGTCAACACCATAACTACACTGGTTATATACACAGTGTCAACACCATAACAACACTGGTTATACACATACAGTGTCAACACCATAACAACACTGTTTATATACACACAGTGTCAAGACTATAACAACACCCTGGTTAAATGTATATATACATTTCATTTAGTACTGGTCCAGGCATACCTACCTTCAAGTTTCACTTTCAAAGACAAAGCTGCTGAAAATCAGGGACACCAACCAAACTTCCAGGACATTCACACAACCACACACACACTTTTTTTTTTAAAGGGGGGGGGGAGTAGTAGCAACTCGCATCATCACATGCTTTCCTCTTCAATGCTATCTTTTCAGATCACGGACATACACATTAGCCCAATGACTGCAGAATCAGACATCCTCATACATATTCTGTCAGCTGCAGTGTGTGTCTGTACCGATGTTGGAGGCAGATACAAAGTGCTCACTACCATTTGACTCCAAATGAAATTTGATTCCCAGATTTCAACTTTTCTTGTTGCACATAAATAATTTTAAAATAACATTTTTGGGACTTTCGGTCAAAAATGACTTTTCCAGAACATTGTTCCTCTGGTATGGTAGGCATGCCTGCACTTTTAACTAAGCATTACCACACACATGTGACTGGGTAACCTGGGTTCCCTCCCCTCGCATACATTGCAATTTGCAGTAGAAGCACTATTTATAGACAAATCTATGTCTTGTGCTAAGTAGTGTTTGCTTAGGTGGGAGCCTTAGGTTTTCTTCCATATGCATGCATTCACCTTGTGGCAACATGTTTGTTATTTTTAAAGCCATCACACAAATAAAAGAAAACTTCTCTTATTCAGAGGCCCTCTTGTTCGGGCCTCATGATGACCTGAGGGTCCTGTTCACTTGCAGATCTGTGGTGGGTTGGTATCAAAGTTTTTGAGGTAGGGAAATTCATGGGAGATTGTCGATGGAGGAGTTTTGCAATGACTGCCTCTACAGGTAGACATCTCACTCAGCCTGGCTCCACAAGTTTGCCAATACTGTCACCAGTAGGGGGTTTAACAGGTGAGGTCCTGCTAATGCTGGATCAAAGCAGGTCTTGCTACATCACCAAAGCGATCCAGTACAGTGCAGGGCACCTTTGGTTGGTGACCTCATGGAGGCTTAACACTGACAAGATCCCTGTGAGCTTCTGAATATGACATGACCAGCCTGGGCACAGCTGAGGTGAGGAGATCAGAATGAGCGGTGAGGGAACAGCAAGGAAGGTATGTCACAAACAGGATATAGATAGAGAGAAAGAGAGAAGCGTGCAGAGCGAAGGCACTGACTGGTTTTCGGGGTGAGGTAGACGCTGAGGGCAGTGACCATGTCGTTGGCTGGGTCTTTGTAGAGCTCCGTCACCAACAGGTCGTTGTCCTTCATCCGTAAGGGGAACTTCTGCATGTCTGGAGACAACATCACAACCATCACCACAATCATCATCATCATCATCACCATCACCACCATCATCACCATTGTCATCATTCTCAAAACCACCACTATCATCATCAACACCACCATCATCATCACCACTATCACCACCACCATTATCATCATTCTCAACACCACCACTGTCACCATCATCATCACCACCATCACCATTATCATCATTCTCAACAACACCGCTATCATCATCATCATCACCATTCTCAACACTACCACTATCATCATCATCACCATCATTCTCAACACCACCACTATCATCATCATCAACACCATCACCACCATCATAATAATAATAATAATAATAATAATGTATGGAATTTATATAGCGCTGAATCTTGTAAAGCAACAAATCAAAGCGCTCAGATTTTATTTCATACCACTTTAAGTCACGGCAGATTTCTCTCCGTGAAATTCGGGCTGCTCTCCCCGGGGAGAGCGGGAGAACACGTCGCCACTTAGCGCTGCGCCATCCTTTCACCCTTTTTTTTTTTTCTTTTTTTTCTGCAGCTGTATTTGTTTCCCTATCAGAGTGGCTTTTTTCTAAGAATTTTGCCAGGGACAACTCTCTTGTTGCCGTGGGTTTTTTTACATGCGCTAAATAATTACGTGTAACACACGGGACCTCGGTTTATCGTCTCATCCGAAAGACTAGCGCCCAGACCACCACTCATGGTCTAATGGATGGGGGAAAAATTTCCGGTCCAAACGGGGTACGAACCACCGCACACTTCAGACCCGGACTTTTCGCTTTCTAGACAGGCGCGTTACCTCTAGACCACCGATCCACCACGTGTAAATCATCATCACTGTCAACCTTTTTCAAACACAAAAACAATGATATAAAGGACATGTAACTCACAAGTTTCAACAGAATCTCACGGTAGCACAAACCCACCCTTCCTGATGTATCTTTGGGTCCAACATGCTAAAAATGCAACTCGCAATGCTTATTTCCCCCTGTACATGGCGCACTCAAGGCCAGGACGCACCTATGTAGTAGATGGAGCCATTGCTGCAGCCCAACAGCAGGAAGGAGCCGGCAGTGTCGTAGCTGGTCACCGGCACCACGTCTTGGATCTAGGCAAGAGAAGACAAGCCAGCATCACTGTCAGTCACAGTATACACCCTACTACAGGTCAACCTTTACACTGTCAGTCACAGTATACACCCTACTACAGGTCAACCTTTACACTGTCAGTCACAGTATACACCCTACTACAGGTCAACCTTTACACTGTCAGTTACAGTATACACCCGACTACAGGTCAACCTTTACACTGTCAGTTACAGTATACACCCTACTACAGGTCAACCTTTACACTGTCAGTTACAGTATACACCCTACTATAGGTAAACCTTTACACTGTCCGTTACAGTATACACCCTACTATAGGGCAACCTTTACACTGTCACCAATACAGATGACAATTTCCCCACAGCTGTCTATGGAAGGATCTGGCTTCAAGTTGCCATCGTTTGAACTGAAATTGAAAACAGCACAGAAAGTGCTGTCACCAACATAACTTGCCATGGAAAGAAACTATGCCAAGAGGGACACCAGCGCTAAGCAGTAGTAGTAGTAGTAGTAGAAGTAGTAGTAGTAGTAATATTTAGTATGCCACATCTTTCTTTGAAATTCCTTAGCGCTTATCAACATCATCATAACCTTAACGCATGCGCATACACATTTACTTATCAGAAGCCAATGTAAGTCTTGAAAAAGTAATAAGACATATCGGAACTGGAAAGCTGGAGAATTCAGCTGAATGGCATGCTTCTGCACTGTTCTTCAGAAAACCAGCAGAACACTGTAGTTACCTGCCAGTGCTGTGTCATGGAGTATAGCAGAACAACACTACAGTTACCTGCCAGTGCTGGGTCATGGAGTATAGCAGAACAACAGTACAGTTACCTGCAAGTGTTGTGTCATGTAGTATAGTAGTACAACAGTACAGTTACCTGCCAGTGCTGTGTCATGGAGTACAACAGTACAGTTACCTGCCAGTGCTGGGTCATGGAGTGTTGTACAACACTACAGTTACCTGCCAGTGCTGGGTCATGGAGTATAGTACAGTTACCTGCCAGTGCTGTGTCATGGAGTGTTGTACAACAGTACAGTTACCTGCCAGTGCTGGGTCATGGAGTGTTGTACAACAGTACAGTTACCTGCCAGTGCTGGGTCATGGAGTGTTGTACAACAGTACAGTTACCTGCCAGTGTTGGGTCATGGAGTGCCAGACGCCCACTTTGCCCGTGCTGCTCAGCGCCACCAGCTGACTGCCGATGAAGAACAGGGAGTCCACCGACACGTTCATGTTGAAGGTTCCTGCACACAGCCGCAGTCACCACGTCAAAATGCCCAGTCTTCATCTTCTCCTTCTTTGTCCAACACTCAGACAGCAACCGTTGTTTATTATAGGAGTGAAAATGTGGTGTGCTGCTGTCAAGTGCCTGACAAGTCAGGCCCAGCACAGCTGGCCTCAGTGTGGGAGTAAACTGTTATTTTCCTATTGTCTTTCTGGGCGAAAAAAGGCAGGAGAATGAACCAAGCAGGCAGAACACAGGCAAGAAAGAGGTGACAGGAAGAAATGGAACAAGACAGAAACAAAGAGTGGGATAGAAAAGAAGGAATTCCTAGCACAGAATTTTCAGAAGGTGGGAATGCTATTAATACTGACAGACCTCCAGCATCCCCATGGAGAAAATGCTGAGTAAAAAGTATGAAGTGATGGCAGCATTACTAGCTTAATTAAAAAAGGCATTTGACTCTAATACTTTTACACCACTGACTTATCCCTTAGCTTCCTGAGGAGTCATTGATTCACTGACTGATTTTACAGGCAGTGTACCAAAGCTAAGACGTCCTGACTTTCTGAGTCCTGTCCATGTAATGTAAAAAAAAAAAATTTTAAAAAGAAGGAGCAGACAGTGTAGATGTAGATGGGGTTTTTTACCTGTATGTTTTCGGGTTGGGTTTTTGGAGAGGATTTTTTGTTTTTTGGTTGTTTTTTTGGTTTATGTTGTTTGTTGTTAGTTTTTGTTTTTTTTCTGAGGGGGGGGGGGGGGGGGGGGGGGGGGGGAGTCCCTTGCACTGGCAGATGAACAGGAGCCTTGCATTTTCAAATTTGTTATGTTTTATTTGGCTATGGAAAAAAAAACAACCCAAAAATTAGATGTCAGCCCAAAATTGTCTAATATACACACACTGTGTAAGTTTTTATTCCTCAATCTATGACAATGTAGATTCTATGGAAGCAATATAAAGACAACTTGTTTGGATATCTTTCTATTTTTCACTTGTTAAGCTCATCTACACCTATCTCTAGGGTGTTTATCACTGGGAAAGAATCAAAAGTGAAGAAGGCAGACATGCTCATGTGCACATGCACACACACACACACACACACACAAATGCACACACATACAGAATCTCTTACACACATCTGCACAGTTGTACACCCACCATGTCTACTCACCAACCCACCAACCCCATCCACAAAACCCCTCCCCATCCACCACACCCATGCTACAACTCATTCCTACCCCCCCCCAAGCATCGTCCTACCAATCTCCCTGCTGTCGCCGTCATCAGCGATGGACCAGAGGCGAACAAGGCCGGCAGCGGCGGCGGCCACCATCTTCTGGGTGTTGTCCTGCAGCGAGCTGACCACCTTGGCGTTGATGGCCACTCGCTCCACGGCGCTGCACAGGTGCTCACTGGTCCAGATCAGGTGCCACCCTGTCGAGTCCTTCATTCTGTCCACAAAGGTCATCCACAGGTGCATTTAAAGCACACGATACACAGGGACAGATGCAGATGAAGACTTGAGGACATATGTGCAAGCACACACACACAAACACAAATGTGTAGGCATACACACACACACAAACAAAAAAACACACACACACACACACAAACAACAAACACACACACACACACAAACAACAAACTTCAAACACACACACACACACACACACACACACACACAAACAACAAACTTCAACACACACACACACACACACAAACACAAACACACACAAACACCAAACACACACAAATTTACAAAATTTACACAACCACATGCACAAGGGGGCTGAATGTAAAAAATGCAAATGTGTACTTCATCATAATCCTTGAAACAAAAGAATTAAAGAAAAGAAATCAAAGAAGAAAAGCCAGGAAAAAATATGGGTGATGCTACACAAGTGTCCACACAGTCAGCCCTGGGAAACCAGCTCAAAATTCATGTGGAGAAATCTGCCTCGACTTCATGTGATGTAATAATAATAATAATATATGGAATTTACGTAGCGCTGAATCTTGTACAACACACAGAGACACAGTCACAGACACAGACAGTCACACACACAGACACACATACACAGACATACAGAGACACACAGCCTGAACAGTTACCGGTAACAGCAGACAAAGTGGGGGTAGGCCACACAGATCCAGTTGTGATGTCCCTTCACCATCGTCACACGCAGCGGGTCTGCATGAACACCTGACACACAGGCGAACACACAGACTTAAAACATAAGATGAATGCATGAACGCACACTCACACGCATACACGACTATTTGCAGACACATGTGTGCAGAGCAACACATGCTCACACACTGTCATCAACACAATCGCTCTCACAACACACATGAACACACACATGAACACACATATCCTCTCCTTGTTTTTGTTTCCTATCCTTCATTCCCCCACCATCTCTACCTCCCTCTCCCCCATCCCCACCACAATGTATTTTATTTTCTCATAAAAATAAAGGGATTGAGAGGCAAGATTAAGCAGCTGTGTAAAAAGAAAGAGCAAGAGAGACAGAGAGAAAAAGACCGAGACACAGGCAGAGAGAGACAGACAGACCAACAGACAGACACAGACAGACAGACACTAGCAGACAGTACAGAGTTAAGACAGACCAAGGAGAAAGAAGAGAAACAGAAACAAGAAACAGCAGCCAAAAACCTCGAAACCACAAACAACAACAACTTGTCTAAAAACAAGGGAGACAAAGCACACAATTATCTGGCACATGTTGGTCTGTTTAGGGTCAAGGTCTTTGCAGGGTCAAGGTTCATCGGCTGACTCTGCCGAAGGTCAAAGGATGAGTTACGAGAATGGCTGCGAGAACGAGCATCCACTGAACTCTGTCGGGAGTGACCGCTCCTTGGTTCCGAAGGGCCTCTGCTGCAAGACGAACAGACACAGTGAAATGTGGGGGTAAGGAGAGAGGGGCGAGGTTCACAGACTCTGCTGCAAGACGAAGAGACACGGTGAAATGTGGGGGTAAGGAGAGAGGGGCGAGGTTCACAGACTCTGCTGCCATCTGTTTCCCATGTCTTCCATATGTAGAAAAAACAATGCTCTCACACATTTCCTTCAGCCAGACTACAAACTTGGCCAGTAAGTGATAGAAGCAAAATGCCAAGGTCTACATTAAAATGTTGTTCTGCTTAGAAAAAAAAAAAGAAGATATTGTCTTCAGCCATGACAAGCTCTTAGCATATACACTTACACTCTCCTTTAATCGCAGGAAAAAAAAATCCTCTGAAGTTGGAGTATGGCTGCCTGTATGGTGGGATACTTGGAAACAGTCATACATGTAAAGTTCTGATCCAGTGTGCACTTAGTGTCTCGGCGCTTTCCAGCGGTAATGAAGAAGTCAGAGTGACCCCCAGCCGGGCAATGCCTGACAACAACATACTGCCAATTTCCTCTTAAAATGACAAGGAAGAAAATGATTGAAGCAATTCTCCTATTCACATCTTTTTGCTAAAGCACTTTCATGTTTCACTCATCCCAGAGCATATGTGCTAACATACATGTGCGTGCAGGCAAATGTGTGACACAAATGCATACATGCACACGCACACACACACACACGCACACACTGTCATAGTCCAGCAAGGGTAGCAAGAGAACAATAAACAAAAGAAGACTAGGTGGACCAGCGGTCTAGATAAAGGTAACGCACCTGCCTAGAAAGTGAAAAGTTCGAGTTCAATCCAGGTCCAGGTCTGACTCCCATTTGTGCCCAAAACTTCCCCCCCCCCCATCCACCAGACTGAGTGGTGGTCTGAGTGCTAGTTTTTTGGATGAGACAATAAAACCAAGGTCCTGAGTGCAACACACATTTAGTGCACACACAAAAATCCACAGCAACAAGAGAGTTGTCCACGGCAAAGTTCTGCTGTAGAACCCCCCCCCTCTGATAGGGAAACAAATACACATGTAGATTTGAAAAAAAAAAAAAGGGTGACGCTGCTCTTGTGGTGAAGCGCTCTCCCCGTGGAGAGCAGCCCGAACTTCATGCAGAGAAGTCTGCCGTGACTCAAAGCGGAGAACAAACACCAACAGAGCCACAGAAGCAGCCGACACCCGGACCTACCTGGCCCCATCGTAGGTGCTGCGGGCCGCCATCTCCAGACTGATGGAAGAGTGACGTTTCTCAGGGACTGGCGGCAGAGGAGGGGCTGACAGAAACACACACACACACACACACGCACACACACACACACACACACACACACGCACACACACACACACTGACGACGTCAGGGACATTTGTACTCAGCTCTGACAGCAGGCTTCTGTCTTTCTACTGTGTGCACAAAGTTTGTTCAAGCTGCCATGTGACGGACACCATAGCTGATGGTTAACACTATCTGAATTCTATCCCATGGGTCCATGAAGGTCTGGGTTCGAATCCTGGCAGCTCATGTGGTGAACTGAGAGCAAGGATTTTTCATGATCTTGCAGGTCAGCTGAAAGTGCAGACCTGCCAATGACAGACACTTTAGCTGAGTGGTTAAGACCGTTCGACTTCCATCCCAAGGGTCTACGAAGTTGTGGGTTCAAATCTTGGCAGCATTTGGTGAATTAAGGAGGGTATTTTTACAATCTCCCAGGTCAACTTCAAGTATAGACCTCCCTATACCTTAATTCCCTGTGTGTAGATATACAAATGCAGAAGATCCAATATGCAAGTTAAAGATTCCATGATTCATGTCAGCGTTTGGTAGCTTATGGATCAGAAACATACCCAGCATGCATCCTGTACAAAAAATGAGCTGCACAGAAGCTGGAATGTGTCGGCTGAGGCCAGCAGGCAGAGCTCCTGCAGAGTTACAAGCACAAGAGAAGACCTGACACTCCACATCCCACCCAAGAAGGGAACGCAGAGAAGAGAGATCTTACACACTGCTGTTGACTAAAGGTAAAGGTAAAGGGTGTCCCTTATAACCTGTAAGGTTGTTGGGGACGAGGCGTCAGAGACCTCACTTCTCTAGGGGCCAGCATACTGAGGGCAGCGGCGCCCATCTCTCTCCCTTGCTGCTTTACCTTTCCTGACCCTAAAGAGGGCAGGTACCCATTTACAGCTGGGTGATCTGGGGGAACTGTACTGAAGCCAAGGCGCGCAAACGGTCACCCATCCAAGTGGTAACCATGCTCGACGCTGCTTAACTTGGCTGGGGAAAAGCGAGTGCTCCAACCACTGAGCCACTGTTGACTACTGAGACCAAAAGTAAAATCTTTAAATTACCATATTTCCATACTATATTCCTGTATAATCACTTTCACTTATAATTCTTATTTTCCCTCCAGTTCACTCTTCACACTGTTTCACTGAAGCTTAGAGGGTAGAAGAGGGAGAATGTGTGTGTGTGTATGTGTGAGTGTGTGTGTGTGCACATCAAGTGCGAGTAGAGAAGAGGGGAATAAGTACATGCATGTGTGTGTTTTCTTCTGTGAGCACGCAAATATTTGTATAGAACATTATTCATATTCTACACACAAATATTAATTCATTCCTTCATTTTTTCCAAGATCCCCCCCCCCTTTTTTGTCATTCAATCCTACCTGGTGGTTGGAAGTATCCATGGAAGAGCACATCCCCACAAGAAGCCACGTCCAGGTCCTCACACAGTGCTAATCGCCGCACTGTCCACATTAAAACACATAAAGCTGATTCATATGGCCCAAGAATTTACAAAAACTGCAAAATGATTTACATGGTTGCTTTATTGCTTCTTCTTGCCTACACACAAATATACACACACACAAACACGCACAAGTGAATGCATGCACATGTACATGTTCACGCAACATATGCACAGATGTATACGTCTACGCAAGGCATTTACTCTTCGATATTCAAAAAGGTGCTGTGTCACTGATTAATTTAATAACTGCATATGTATGGATAACACACACACAAGAAACCTGGATTATTCCTTCATGATGAAAATGTCTGCAATATTTTTTTTCTTCATAACTGTTCATGTTACTAAGTTTGTCATCTCTGCTGCTAAACTTACTCCCTTTTTCTTCACTTGGTTTCAATGGAATCAACTGACATTCTACTGCAACACTTTTTCACAGAATGATCAGATATTTAGGAGAAGAGCAAAAAAGGAAAATCCCAACATACCTAAAGGTGTTATGCCATAGAACTCTGCTTCATGCCGCAAGGCTGCCAAGTCAATGTCTCTGAAAAAATAAAATGAAAATCAACGATAAGTGTCCTGTAAATCAAACAAGCAGGGGGGGAGTGGAAGGGGGTGGGGGGGTGGTAGTCCAGTAGTGAGCATTGAGCTCACTATTTGGCCTGCAACCACAGAGACATCAGTGTGAGGAGATTTTTTTCATGGAGTTAACATCAGTGCTGACTCCACTCCCCTGAAAGTCCTTCAAATGAGATCATAAACTGAGGGCGTGCGTACAAAAGCATGCATAAAATCTTGCACACACATTGAAACCATATTCATTTTAAACAAAATCATAAATTAAGCTCATACACAATGCTTTTTAAAAAGCATCCAAATACTAAAAGTAAACCAGAACCCCCACCACACTTCTGAGGCCCCTATACTACAGCACAAGCCTAAAACAGTAAAAGTAAACCAAAGCATCCATCACTCACTTGAGCAGAACTTCCTTTGTACGCAGAAAGCTGAGGACTTGTGAGAACAGCTTGGGTCCCTGTCAATGAAAATCTGAAAACAAAAGGGAGAAAATCATGATCACCAAATCCTTTGTCCGTGAATATGGGCTAACAAAATCTAAAAGTAAAATACTGCACAGAATCAGCTCAGTCACAAAAAAAAAGAAAAAAAAAAGAATCAGCTAGGTCTGTAAAAACAATCAGCATTTATATATCTGGAAAAAAAAGAAAAAAGAAAAGAAAAAAGGAATTTTTAGATTAATACTCCAAGACATACCTGAGCCTGCTTGAACAATGCATAAATTTATGTTACCATAATTACGTGTAATTTACTACGTACACACACACACTATGATGTACATATATTATACACACACAATGATAATGACACAAGCACACTTTTAAAAACATGTAACAACCACAATTTACACATGCACCACACACACACACTCTCATACACACTCATTCACAGCACAGCCACACACACACACACACACACACACACACACACCACACACACACACATCACCACAGTGACACACACACACAGATATGAAGTTAGTTAACAAGAAAGCAAGATAGAAAACTAAAATGACTTACAGCTCCAGTCTCATCTTTGAGGGACGAGATGCGGCCACTCAGTAAACTGGGGGGGAAAAAACAGAGAACTATATTAATAATTATGCCATAGCAAATGAAAAAGTTCATATTAACAGATTTGATAATTTTATCCCACACATCACATACACTAACAAAAAATAAAGCCATGAAATACAGAATATTTAATAATGGTCTGTGTTTCTTAGTTAACCTCTTAACTGCCCAGTGCAAGTGCACCCTGTATGCTGAGGAATAAAATTCTTATGCACCACTTGCTATGTTCATATCCCTCTTAGTCTTACTCAGAAATTACTCCATGAATAATCCTGATAGTCTACCCAATGACAGTATATTTGAGCGCTTTGATTTGTTGCTTTACAAGATTCAGCGTTATATAAATTCCATACATTATTACTATTATTATTATTATTATATCGTAGATTGCTTCGAGGCAAGCTCAAATTAGTTAGCATGATATTTCACTGCGAAAATATATTTAAAATGTAAAAAATTGACCAAAAATACACTTTCTTCATCACCACTGTCGTTCTGAGTATCCCCCATCTCAATAACGTCAAACAAAGTCCAGGCCAAATCTCATTCATTTTTTTTTTTAAATGCACTATCTCCTGAATCATACGCGATCGTTTTCATCATTGTCAGGTATTATCTTAAAGTTTTATTTGCCACTTTTTCAGCTGTGTAAAGCTATTGATACCTTCAACAAGAAGTGTCAGCAATTTTGAACAAGAACTTCCCAAGCAGTCATGCATAAAAACATAAAATACGAGCTAAAAAAACGATTGTTTTTGCGCCAAGCAACAGGAGAGTGATCTCCGCTAATTTTGGAGTTCTTTCCCTTTAACTGTAGTCAAGGAAGCTGGCTTGTTTACTTCACACCCCCCCCCCCCCCCCCCCCCCCCCTCCCCGGACATTTTTGGGGTTGTAATAATAATAATAAATGGAATTTGTATAGCGCTATATCTTGCAAAGACAAATCAGAGCGCATATATGTGTGTGTATATATATATATATATATATGTATATATATAATTATATTATATTATGTATTATAATGATAATTGGTACTTTATGCCATCTGCTCTTATTGACAGGTGATAACCTTCTCTTCTTTGAAAGGTGGAGCAGGATTCATCATGAAAGGAATACATGAAATCATTGAAAATTGTTGTTTTTGTTGTTGTTGCTGGTTGTGGGTGTTTTCCAACTTCCATCCTGGGGATATCACCTAGAATCACTAACACACTCTGACTCACCTGGGAATCATTGTGAGATTGTAACGTAAACTTGTAACTTGTAAGTGTACACAGGTTGTTGCCAAAGTGAGAACTTGCCATGGAAGTAAAGAAAATCTCAACATAACATTTTAAAGCATAATCACCATTTTAATGCAACCCTTATAGCTTACATCAATAATTGACAAAGCTATCCAATAATCTGGGTGAAAGAATGTTCAAAAGATCATCTGTTTGTATGCATAGAAACCCTGTTTAAAGTACGACCTTATGAGGGAGACAGGACAGCCTAGTGGTTAGAGCACTGCACTCGCCTTTAAAACCTGTTTGTTGAAAATAGGATTTGAACCCATGACATTTGCTGTGACTTGGATCAAGCATCCAACATCCTACCCACTCACCAGCTTGACCAATTTATCCACATATCTTCTGTGTTACTTTATGTACATAAAAGAACACTGAATACATTGTACATTCAAACTTATATTGCACAAAACCTCAGCTTATTTTCTTACCTCGTGAAGAATGAATCAGGTATCCAGGTAAGAGTCTGTCTGGATGTAGAAAATCTGTAACACGTTATTTAAAAGCATTTAGAATTGAATTGTATGTCTATTAATTGTTTTTTAATATTAACTATTACTATTCTGTGTGTCACATATTTGCATGTACATGATGTAGATATGTGTGCATGTGTTGTCTTCAATTTAACATCTGTTCACTCTGACTCTGAGTGATATTACTATTAGGTGTGAAAAGTGTAATGGAAGTTAAAGAAGGGTGAGGAAGGGGTGGAAGGAATTTGTGTGTGTGTGTGTGTGTGTGTGTGTGTGTGTGTGTGTACATGTGCGCACACACGCATGTGTCACTGTGTGTGTGTATATCACTATGTATATGTGTGTGTGTGCATATGTGCTGTGTGTGTATGTGTGTGTGTACATGTCATTCATTGATTATGAGTGTGTACTGTGTGTGTCTGACTCTGAATGTGTCTCACCATCTGTATGTCACACACACACACACACACACACAATGACAAATTATTTTATTTCCAGGATAATGAATAAGCACCCATGTGCTTTTTTATATCCAGTCCCCGCCCTTAGACAGACAGACAGACAGACAGACAGACAGAGAGAGAGAGAGAGAGAGAGAGAGAGAGAGAGAGAGAGAGAGAGAGAGAGAGAGAGAGAGAGAGCTCAGAGAATTTGCACTACCAACGTTTTATCACTTCAGCATTTATTCTTTATGCAAAAAGCAACTGCAAACAAAGTTTAAGAAGAGACAGTGAACGAAACTCAACACACAACAGTCCACACAAGTTGCAATGAACTCTTGGTCAAAGATCGATACACTGAAACTGTGAAAGGTATCAGAAGCAGACAACAGTTGCCAGTTTTCACTTTGACTCAAGTTAGAACTTACCTTGTTCCCCCAACGTTTAGGTGAACAATCTCACCCGCCATAGCCATTTGTACGCTGTTCATTTACATAACGCTGCCAGCACTCCGAAAGCAGCTGAGATAAGTCCACCTATTTATAACGGTGCTATTTTCATCTGAAATTTATCGAGTTATATTTAGTTCTTTCTCACCATTTTTCGAAACAAGGGAGACAACTCTTTTCAACTGAAATGAGATCGTTTGACGTCATAAATTGTGTATAATTAAATTATTCTCTTCTGCTCCACACATACACACTTGCAAGCAAGCAAGCGCACGCGCGCGCGCCCTGGTTTAATAATTAATATAAACTGCATAAGTATTATCCGGTTTTATTCAGTCAATAAGAGAAGATCGCTTTTAATTCCAGTAAAAAGACATTGGCTACTTAGTTATGCTACTTCCTTCCGGTAACAACATCGAAACAACCTCAGAGGCAACATATCAACTGAAGCCAACAGTTCCTATAACCCAGAAAAAATGGTGTGCGAAAAATGTAAGTAATTAGACCGATCTTTGTGTTTGTTGTTAAGTTAAGAAGAATTAACTAGTACGGAATAAAGTGGTTCGGGACGATCTATGACTCCAAGTAAGACAAACATTTGGTGTCTGTACTGATATTAATCAAACTGCGTATGTGACTGTTTTCTTGGTGGAAAATACGTAATAGAGACTAAAGGGGCGCAAAAATAACCCCAACCAATCAAGCAAACATTAACAAAACACAAAACTAAAGCAATTTTTTTTTAAAGCATCAACAACAGAACTGAATCAGTTGATAGACTGTACAAGAACTTTGTGAAACCACCAACCATGGGAAAAGCTGGGAATTTTCATGTGGTCTATCTTCGACTTCACTCTTTGTTGATTGTTCACTCCCCATTTATTTGTTTCTTAAGTATTAAAATAATTGACATTGTCTTCAGTGTTGATGCAATCAGAATTTACCAAATCAGAAATTACTGTAAGCACAATGCCCGCTTGCCTATAGAAACTTAAGAAAGAAACAAATGAAACATTAAAAATCATAATATTTAATGATAATATGAGTCAATAAAACCATTGGGTACAAGCCATTACCATCACATCATTAATTTGTTTTATGATGGGTGTGCAATGAGCCAGGATGCTTGTGGCAAGTGAATCTTCAACAAGTCAGTAACTGCCAGTGATATTATTAGTCTATAGCGCTCTATGGATAAATAGATACTATAGATAGATACTAAGATAGATTACTAAGATTAGTGTACTTATACAAATGCATAACAATTAACATGTAATACATTCTTGTGCTCACAGGTCAGAAGAAATTGGGCAAGGTGATCACCCCTGACCCCTGGAAGTCTGGAGCTAGGAATACCACAGGTAAGACGTTTATACTCTATAGACTTCAATACTTGTTTTTTTCTATTTTGACTGATGCAATTGTTTCAGGGAGTAATATCACCCCACTCAACCTAGCTGGTGTCGTTTTTCTAAAAAAAAGAAAAAAAGAAAAAAAAGTTTGGCTTCTGCTTTTGGAATACTCTGCCCCAAACTTTTGGACAGTAGTTTTTGTTTGTTTGGGGGGGGGTTGTTTTGTTGTTGCAGGTTTTTCATTCTACTTGTTACAGCATGAAATCCACTATCATTTGTCACTATGTACTGAATGATTTTATTTGTTTAATTTTTGCGCAACAATGTATTTGCCAAAGCATAGAAATTGCAAAATACTTAAATAGTTTCAACTAGAAATTCTTTAAAAAATACAGTCAGCTGAACCAGAAACATCAATTTGCTGTTATTGTGATGGTGGTGGTTTTAATAAGGTTTTAAAGACTCACAATCAAACAGAATTGTACTTGGCTAGTTGTCTGAGTTGTTTTTCTTCTTTTGAAGTTTGGCTGAATGTTTTAACTTTTATGCTTACAATTATATACAATACTATGTCTTATTTTGAACATGACAGCTGGTGAATGGCATGATGATTTTTATAGAATGAATTATATGTCATGTTTATTTATCTTTTTATTTTCAGAGGGTGGTGGCCGCAAGGTTGGAGAAAACAAGGCTCTGACAGCCAGAAAAAATAGGTATGTACTAAAGTGCCTTTTTTTCTCTGCACTTATCATGACTACAGGCTATAGTCTGTAGACAGTATAGCTGTGCTAGATCAGATAGAACGATATTGCCCTGTCTGAAGCCTGCATTTCAAAGTTCCATTACTTTGCTCCCCTCCCACACCCCCACACCCCCTTTTTGTGGCTTCCTGAAGAAGTCATACTCATAAAATGAAAAGTATTTTGCTTTTGAAACAGGAACAAGGGATTCATTATTGTGGATGATTAACTTACCATCATGTGTAGTATCCATTTTCAGTAATGATAGTCTTATCATTGCTGCAATCATCCATACACCCAAAAAAATGGTATCCAATATTGTGATTGATATTTCATTTATAGAACCAAGCAAGATGAGTAATATTACTATCTATTATTAGGAATTAAACTGTTCTCTTTTCTTCCAATTTGATATTCATTTATCCATTTCTTATTTACCATCTGTATAATTACATATAGTGATATACATGTATGTGTTTCAGGTTCAATCCCTATTCTGCTGGATCCTTTGAAAAATGCCGCATCTGCAAGTCTTCAGTACATCAGCCAGGGTCTCACTACTGCCAAGGTGTGTGTGGATGTGTGTTTGTACATTTGTGTGTGTGTGTGTGTGTGCTCATGCATACATGAATGTGTGTGTGGTGATAGATTTAAGTATAGTCATGTTTGTGTCATCAAAATGAAAACAGATCCTGGTCTTTTGGAAAAAAAAAATTTTTTTAGCTGCCTCATCTTCAATAACATACCGTTTCTGCTGTTTTCATACAGCCCATGTTTATCTTAGGAGTCAGCCAAAGCCAGAAAAACCCTTTTGTCTTTTATGGGATTCAAACACAGGGTCTTCCAGCTAGAAATCCAGCTTTAACCACTGTTTAAGGGTAGTTGATCTGCTAGTCTTACTTTAGTAGGGTCAACAGAGCTACAACTGTTTGCTTGAGGAGTTTTTGTTGTTTATTTGGGTTTTGTTTAGGGTTGGGGGAGGGGGTGTTTGTTTGTAAAGGGTTTGGGGTTTTTTTCTGTATAACTAAGGGAGGTATCAAAGTCTTGTACAAAAGTGTTTTAGTAAATTTTGTTTCCATGGTTTTGTCTTTTTCCCCAAAGTCATTGTTGTTTATGGTGGAGGATTATTGACCAGAGATATGTGCAGTTACTACCTTTTGGAAAACTGGATGTGATTTCTAGTCTTAAGTGTTAACATCGAGATCTGGCCCAGGTAAAAAGTGTTGTTAGTGACTGATGTAAGAGTGGCAGTGGCTGTTGTAAAATGTTGTGCTTTGGAATGTTATGTGAGATTGTATTCAGGCGTTGCAAGCTCTTCATATAATATTACAACCTATATTTTCCATTGAAGAAGGAAAAAAAATCCCCTGAAGTCTGAGTATGGCTTCCTATATGGCAAGGCACTTGGAAACATCCAGTGTATGTGTGTGTACTTATGGTCTCACAGTGATTCTCTGATGTCATGAGTTTAACAAAGTACAAATTCTGGGTGACCCCTTAAAATGTTAAGCTGGGGAACGACCAACAGCAGCAACAACAAAATAGAAGGAAAAATGCCTGTGTCTCTCTAACGCTCAGTTACATAATTATTTACGTGATCAACCATAGAGGTAAAGTGTGTTTCTAACTTGCAGTTCGATTTGGGAGACATAAGGTCAAGACGTAAGGTTTCTCCATGAACCTATGCAGTACTGAGGGGCGCAAGTCTTCCAAGACTTCACTTCTCCTAGGGCAGACCATACTGGGGGTACGGGCGCTACCAAGTACGCAACTCCTCCACTCACACTGAGCTTTACCTTCGCCTGACCTACTAAAGAGGCAGAATACAACACTTCATTGTGGGAGAAATGGGGAACCACGAAGCTCAAGACCAACACGTCACGCCCCCACTGACGACCACGCGCACATGCTGAATCTCACCTTTGGGGAACTCAGACCTTATGAGGACAGTAACCCTACCAAAGTCGTAGGGGACGATCAACCCCATTACTGTGGGCAGAAGAGGGGGCCCATCTACAACTCTACACACACGCTCGCGTACTTCACCTGACCTTAGAATACCATTACACTTGAACTGGGGGAATGTTGAGCAGAGCGTGCAAACGGTCACCCGGAACAAAAAAAAAGAACAAAAGATAACAAAGCAAGGAAAACTACATAGTAAACATCTGTGAACATATAAATACCCTGTACATTAGTATCTTGTTAGGTAAATGAAATATGAAATGCATTTGTCTGGTTTCAGGGTGTGCTTACAAGAAAGGAATCTGTGCCATGTGCGGTAAAAAGATCATAGAGACAAAGAATTACC
This sequence comes from Rapana venosa, assembly GCA_028751875.1. NCBI lineage: Eukaryota > Metazoa > Mollusca > Gastropoda > Neogastropoda > Muricidae > Rapana > Rapana venosa. The sequence goes on from CM054137.1 coordinate 6,175,057, forward strand.
GCCAGACGTCTGTTTGAACATTGTTTGAAGATCGTCTGATCAAGTCACTTCATCATTTTTATGTACTGGTTTACAGAAGTGTTTTCATTGTGACTTTTTTATATTTTTTTTACTCCACCACAGGAAGGAAAGAAGTACCTGTAAGTTCATGAGAGAGTGGGGGAGGAGGGGGGGGGGGGGGGGGGGGGGGGGGGGGGGGGGGGTGGGAGAGAGAGGAGTACTGACTGTGAAGTAAATAAAAGTGATGTAAAAAGTCTCTGCTGTAAGCCACAGCTTATTGTCTGTAAAACTTTACCCAGTATCTAATTCTAGACTGCTGTCAATTTTTGTCATAGAAATTGAAATCAGTATTTTTTTTTTTTTTTTGGTTGGTACCAGTTGAAAAAACTTTAAAAGTCTATTCTTTTTATTTTTCTTCCATTGTTCTTTTGTTTAATCACATAAATGACTACTTGCTTACTGAAAGCATAAACATGAGCTGACGTCTCTGTTTGCATTTTTTTTTTCCGTTTTTGTTCTTTTTTAAGTAATAAATGGTTCTCAGTGTCTTTTTCAAAATATTTTTTTAATTAAAATTTTTTTTTTTTGTTCTTGGTGTGACTTCACTTTTTTTTCCCCTTCCCATGATGTTGTACATAAGTTTTGCCCGTTTGATTGATGAATACATTGCTGAGTCTGAGTACAGAAATCTGATTCTGGATAAGTGAAAAATACCCAAATATGTCTTAGAGAAATTCAGAGATTTCGTCTCCATCAGTTTGTAGAATGAAATTGGAAAGGTCAAGACGATTGATATACAGATGCTAGCTTGGTGGATTTGATAGTAACTCCATGCTCAAGACATATACATAGTGTATGTCAGTGTGGTTGATACTGTGGTAAAACTTAGGCATTTCTTCTTTCCTTTTTGTTGTTTGTTTGGGTTTTTTTCAAAGATTTAATTTGAAATAAGGAAGGCAGCTTATACAGTAAGAAAGCCTGTAGGCTCTCAGTTATAGTATTATAGATTTGACAAATTTATACTTGAACTAATGGCTCCACAGGTTCTGGTCTCTGACTTAAATCGCTAGAATTTTGTTGGGTTTGTTTGTTGTTGCTTGGTTGTTGTTTTTTTGGGGGGGGTCTTTTATTGCAATTTTAACCTGGGCTTTGGGGCACAACTGACATAAGTGGAAGCATCTTGAGAAAAAAAAAAGTCGTTTCATTTTAAGGGGTTTTTTCCCTTTCTTTTTTTTTCTTTCTTCTTTTTAAATTTTTTAAAAAGTACTACATATTCTGTGATGGTGTCCTTCAAAATTTCTGAAGGGGATACAGTCCACTCTGCTGTCTGTAAAAATGAGTCATTGTATTATAACAGTATGTGTACAAAATCAATCATAGTGTGAATGTTTTTAGTAGACCTGTATAAGTAATCAATGTGTGGAGCCAGCATGCTGTACATATCTCATTCAAGGCAAATTTGTGTGTGAGTGTGCACATTATGTGTGCTTTTGTCATATTGTTACTGTTATTTATTGGGTGTTCAAGATTTGTTGTTTTGGTGGGGAGGGGGGGCGTTTACCATAATTTGATAGTGCATTTTCCTTGCAAAGCTGCTTCTATTTTGTTGTTGTTTTTTGTTGCTTAAAAAGACCAGTTCAAGTTAATGTGTGGTACAGGAATGTATTTCTAAGTAGCAAATCTTTAAGGGTGCGCTTGCACTAAAACTTGTACTTTTGTTTGTACCAAAACTCCTTTGACAAAAATCTTTCTTTGTACTCTACAAATAGCTAAAACAAATTTTATTCCAACAAATATTCATTTTTGTCAATACAAGCAATGAAAACAAATGTCATTGAAACAGAATACCGATTTTTCCAATAGAGATATTAAAAAGAATTAAATCTACCAAGGAAAGCCAAAGAAAATGTACTTGCATGATTATGTTTTCATGGATTTATATATGACCATGGGGACGGGATAGCTCAGTGTTAGAGCGCTTGCTTTTCCCCAGCCAATGTTAAGCAGCTTCGAGCGAGGTTACCACTTGGATGGGTAACCGTTCGCACTTTGGTTTCAGTACAGTTCACCCAGCTGTAAAAGGGTATCTGCCTCTTTAGGGTCAGGGAAGGTAAAGCAGCGATAGAGAGGAGATGGGCACCGCCCTCAATATACTGGCCCCTAGAGAAGCTGAGGTCTCTGACACCTTTACATATTGACCTAGACGACAGTAGAGTTGAATATAAAAACCCCCCAAACAATATCACATTTTCCATGAAATGTATATCTCTGTGTTGTTGCATTTATGAATGGTAGAATGACAGATAAGCTGTTTGTATACCTCTGTGTGTCTGCATGATTGGCAAAGTTGAATGTACATACAGAAATATATACATGTCAGGGTGTGAAAGGGCACTGGTAGCCAAGTGATTAGACTGTCATTCTCGGGAACTGACAGTTATTGAGGGCACGTGTTCCAGTCTCCTCCGATATGTCCGTTCCAGGGGATCTTTATTTTGGAGATAACATTGGTACTGACTCCACTCCCCTAAAAGTTTCCTCAGATAAGACAGTGAAGGGAGATCCTGTGTGTCAAGGCATGCAGAATACCTTGTGCACATACAACACACTAAAACCTCATGCATTTATGTAGAAAGGTAGGCCAGTGGTGGCAGGTGGTACGGATGACACAAACATACCCAGCATGCACAGTGCCTCATGGGAGGGGTTAGGCTGCACCAGTGTCAACTTGCCCAAGAGACGCGGCCTGAACAACTTCCTTCCTGTGCTCCAACAACTCCTCGGGGAGTTCAGGAAGAAATCAAGTCAACATGGGGAAAAAATAGCTGACGTTGGAATGTGGCTACCTTAGTGGTGGGTAAATATGGCTGCATACGCAAAATCTCACCATTGGTGAACCTCGGAGCTCTAGCCGCGGAACCAAAAGTAAAAACAAAACAAAAAACCAGACTAAAGCTATAAGAAGAACATTCTGTAAATGTTGATTTTCTGTTGACAGAGAATCGGCCTTTCTGAAACAAATGATTATTTCATCAGCTTTTTAGGGGGTTAGTTTTGTTTTTTGTTGAGTTTTAAAAAGTGAAAACATTTTATGAAGCTTGGAAGGGGGGGGGCTTGTGACATCTATAGACATTGTTTGAATGTGAAAATGAAGAATTTTCCCAATGTGATTGTGCTGTGTCATTGAATTTGTCTGGACATAAGTAGTAGAAAGTAAACATGCTTTAGGCTTTAAACAGGAAGTAAAGATTATCCATACAGATCACACACACACATACATACATACAAACATAACATACATACACACACACATACATACATACATACAGACACACACACATATAATTATTTTTTACTATTTACAATGGGAAGAAACAATAATTATATGAACATTTCACATTTGATGATCGTACATGAATTGTAATTGTTAATAAACCAAGACTGATATTTTTATATGGCGTCTGTGTGATTGTGTGTGCCTTTTCCCCATAGATTATTTGTGTATGTGCATGCATGCCCATAATGAGTGTGTGTGAGCAGATATATTATATTTCTCATTATGAGTAGTGAGTTTAACTTTTCTCTTTTATTTTTCTTTGTCTCTCTCTTTCTGTCCCTGTCTCTGTCAGTCTCTCTGTCTCTGCCTCTGTCTGTCTGTCTGTCTATATATATATATCTCTCTCTCATACACAGATGCATGCATACACATACTTGTGTAAGTACACATGCATCTACGCACATATATACATCACATCTATATGCACACACACTTACCTACACACACACATACACACACACACTGTTACCTATACACACACACACGCACAGGCACTGTTGCCTACACATGCACACACACACACACACACACACACACACACACCTACTAAATCCACAATTAATGAAGGAAAAAATGGATGCAACGGGGGTGAACATGAAACAGCCCAGCCAACAGGGGAACCAGCCAACAGGGGAACCAGCATGGAGCATAGCAGGCAGCCTGCCTGTCACAGGTTGTCTTCCCCCCCCCCCACTCACTGTTGAGTGAACTCTGTCTCTGTGGATCACAGGGGTGGGAGGGTATGTGCTTGAAGTCTGTCCATCTGAAGTAAACTGGAATTGGAATGTTAATGATAATAATAATACACAAAACTCATTTGCATTAAATAATAATAATAATACATGGAATTTATACAGCACTATATCTTGCAAAAAAACAAATAAAAGCACTCTCATTCATCCTAGTCTTTCACATGCAGCCAGTTACAATTAATAGATTACAGACTATTTTGTACTACTGAATGGTTAAGGCGGTCAACTCGTGATCCAGCGGTCGCGGGTTCGATCCCCGCTCGGCTCGGTGTTGTGTCCTTGGGAAAGACACTTTACTCCTATTTTCCTCACTCCACCCAGGTGTACAAGTGGGTACCAGCTCTGCTGGGGAAGTATTTGGCGACAGACTAGCGTCCTGTCACAGGGGTGGTGAAAAACCATCAGTTCGCTTAACGCTACAGAAACCGGGATAAGCTCCGGCTCTATGGGCCTTCTGGCTCGAAAGAACATACTTTTTTTTGTACTACTGAATATCTCAACCCCAAGGCCTATATCAAAATGTTTTATTCCTGAAACGGAATTCGGCTACCTAAATTGGGGTTGTTCTCATAGGCAAAAATCTCACTATCGGTGAATCTCAGAGCTCTAGCCAAGGAACAAACAACAACAAAAAATTCTTTGCTTCAACATCTCCAGCCATGACAGCCTAACACCTGCACTTTCTTTCAAATTTCAAATGACTACCAAGGCAAAATCCTCTGAAGCAGGTGTATGGCTGCCTATATGGTGAAGTACTTGAAATAAATTCATTCACGCTAGATTCTCATCCAGTTTTTACTTATAGTCTCACAATGATTCTCAGTTGTTAAAGTGAGACAGAGCTCATATTCTGGGTGACTCACAGAGTGTTAAGCTGAGGAATGCCCAACAACAACAAAACTGGGGTGAGGGGAGGGGGCAGGATCACCAAGCGGTTAGAGCTGTGAGCTTGTGATCTGATGGCCTGGGTTCGAGCCTCCACCCAGGTGTCTGTTTGAGGGAAGTTCCCCCCCCCCCCCCCCCCCCCCCCCCCCCCCCCCCCCCGTGGAGTTAACATCAATACTGCTAACTCCACCCACCCGAAAGTCCTTCAGGTGAGACTTTAAACCAAGGTCTATGTATGAATGCATGCAGAACAACATAAAGGTAAAGGTGTCCCATAACCTATGTGGTCGTTGGGGGGCGAGATGTCAGAGACCTCAGCTACTCCAGGGGCCAGCATAATGAGAGCGGCGCCCATCTCCTCTCCCTCGCTGCTTTACCTTCCCTAAAGTGGGCAGGTACCTATTGACAGCTGGGTGAACTAGGGGACTGTACTGAAGCCACGGCGTGCAAACGGTCACCCATTAACCTAGTAACCACGCTAAATGCTGATGAACCTTAGCTTGGGCAAAGCGAATGCTCTGACCGCCGAACTTTCCCATCCCCACAAAATAACTAAAGTACATGTTAAACATGTTCCACCTTTTTGAGGAGTAGACCAATGTGTGCCAGTAGAGGCGGATGACAAAATTTTAAAAATGCATGCATACTGGTCTCATGTCAACACATCATTCACGAAGTCGGAATGGTGGGCAAACACAGTCGACTATTCAAAACCGCACCATTAGTGAACCTGGAACTTCAGCCAAGGAACGACAACAACAGGAGCAGCAGCAGCAACAACAGCAGGAGCAGGAGCAACAACAGCAGGAGCAGCAGCAACAACAGCAGGAGCAGCAGCAACAACAACAACAACAGGAGCAGCAACAGCAGGAGCAACAACAGCAGGAGCAACAGCAGCAACAGCAGGAGCAGCAGCAGCAGGAGCAGGAGCAGCAGGAGCAACAACAGCAGGAGCAACAACAGCAGGAGCAGCAGCAACAACAACAGGAGCAGCAGCAACAACAACAACAGGAGCAGCAGCAACAACAGCAGCAGCAACAACAACAGGAGCAGCAGCAACAGCAGGAGGAGCAGCAGCAACAACAACAACAGGAGCAGCAGCAACAACAGCAGGAGCAGCAGCAGCAACAACAGCAGGGGCAGCAGCAACAACAACAACAACAGGAGCAGCAGCAACAACAACAGCAGGAGCAGCAGCAACAACAGCAGGAGGAGCAGCAGCAACAAAACAAGAGCCACCAAAATGTCACTCAGATCCGGTCACCAAACTGTCGCTCTGTTGGTGTCTGGTTCACTGTTTCATCATCATCATCATTAACCATTACACCCAGTGGTGTGTAGGGCAGCAACAAAGCGCTTCCACTCCTGCCTATCCTGGGCCAACCTAGCCACTGATCCCCAAGAGTGCTGCATGGCCTTCATCTCACTTTCTACAGTTCTTCTCCACGTTGCTTTTGGTCTTCCTTTCTTTCTCCTTCCTTCTGGGGTCCAGTGCAATGCTGTTCTTTGATTGACTGTGGGTCTCTTCGGAGGATGTGCCCAATCCACTTCCACCGTCGTCTGGTGATGATGGTTCCCATGTCTTCTTGCCTGCATCTCCGTAGTAGGTCTTCATTGGAGATCTTCTCTGGCCAAAAGATCAGGAGAATTCTTCGGAGGCATATGGTGTGAAAGGATCGAAGTTTGGTAAGATCCGCTTCCGTCATCCTCCAGCACTCAGAACCGTACAGGAGCGTAGATACAACACAGCTCAAGTATAGCTTCAGCCTGGTGTTGGTGCTGTACTGAGTTGATCTCCAGATATTGTTCATCTCCCTAAACACACTCCTGGCCTTGCCCAGTCTGTTGTGGATGTCTTCTTTTGTGCGCCCTCTGGTTTGATGCTGCTGCCAAGGTATGTGAACTTGTCTGTCTGGCGCAGGTCAGTTCCATTCACTTTCACAGGGGCTGGTGTGTTCACATTGAGCGACATTGTCTCTGTTTTCTTGGTGCTAATACGAAGCTCCACTTGCTGTCCGAATGTTTGGAGTCTGTTAGTCTTCTCCTGGATATGTTAGTGTGTGTGGGACAGCAGCGCCAGGTCATCCGCAAAGTCAAGGTCGTCTAGTGTTGAGAACAGGCTCCAGCGAATCCCTCTTGGGGTGTCTTCTGTCGTCTTCCTCATCACCCAATCAATGGCCAGATTGAAGAGAACTGCCGACATCACACATCCTTGTCTTACTGTTCACAGTTTCATTTGTCGTTAAGTTCGTCAGTATTATCAGCGGGTTTGTTCTTTTCATTTCATAACCCTAGCTCTTTTTGAGGGGGTGGGAGGGTTTTTTGAAATAGTATATTTTGAACGTGTTAGACATGATCGCAGAGGTCTTGATGTACACATGGAGAGGAAAAAACACAGAAAAAAACACACCTATCTAGAAATAAAAGCGAGAATTTGCCCAGTCGATCCCCGTTTGATCCCATACTTCCCCCCCCCCCCCCCCAAGACATTTACTCCTATTTACCTCACTCCACCCAGGTGTACAAGTGGGTACCAGCTCTGCTGGGGAAGTATCTGGCGACAGACTAGCGTCCTGTCACAGGGGTGGTGAAAAACCATCAGCTCGCTTAACGCTACAGAAACCGGGATAAGCTCCGGCTCTATGGTCCTTCTGGATGGAAAGAACATACTTTTTTTCCCCCAACCCCAGACTGTGATAGGTGGGTGGTCTGGGTGTCATTTTTTGCATAAGACGATACCTCAGGTATCGTGTATAAAAACACAATTGTTGCGCGCAAAGGAACCTACGACAATAAGAGAATTGCCTCTGACAAAATTGTATAATAAACACATACACACGCGCTCGTGCACACACTGAGATTAAATTTTCATTTTAAATCATAAAAAGTCACAACAAATATTTCAGGTTACAATATCACCCATTCTTTCACGTTCATACTTTATAAAAACAAAAACAAAACCCAGAAATAAAACCCAATCGAATGCTAGGCATTCGTCGCCGTTATCATTGACGTCAATACTGTCAGCAATATCCCTCTTCTCCCCCTCCACATACGTGAACGTGAACTCATACGTGCTCATACTCTAAAGGTTAAACAAAAATTTTTATTCAGATTATACATTCACTAACAATCAATAACTTTTAAAAAATGATAATATCTGTCTGTCTGTCTGTCTGTCTCAGACTCTTTCTCTTTATACATTTAACATCTTGGTGTGTGTGTGTTTTTTTAAAGCTTTTATTCATATTTCTTTATTCTATTTATTCCTCTCTTGTTTGTGTATACTTTTCTTCGTTGTTTTTTCCAACTCTATATATATATATATATAAAAACCTCGTTCTGTCGTGATACTTAACAATGTGTTACATGATAAACTTGAATAAAAAGGGTTTGGAAAAATGATAAGAAGAAAACCCCAGCAGTATATGTCAGCTGGGGTGTGAAATATTATGAAATAAAAGTCCAGTCACAAAAATGAGGTTATCAGAATATGGTGGTAACGTGGTGATATCATCAGTTGTGTTACACACACACACACACACACACACACACACACACACCAGAGGACGGGATACCCGGGTGGTTAGAGTGATGAGCATTGGGCTTGTGATCTGCTGACCCGGGTTTGAATCTCGTTCAAGAGGATTTTTCCTCTGGACTTATAACATCAGTGCCGACTCCACTCTCCCCAAAAGTCCTTCGGTTGAGACTATTAACCGAGGTCCCCGTGTGCGAGCACACCAGAACATCCTGCGCTCACTTAAAAACCCGTTCTGCTTTTCGGAAGAGTAGGCCATTGTGTGCCGGTGGGAACAGATGATAAAATTTATAAAACTGCATACACACGAGGACTGGATGTAAAAAAGGACATGAGTGCTTATTCCATTATCCTCGAGATTAAAGAATAAAATAAATAAAATACACACACACACACACACACACACACACACACACACACACACCACACACACACACACACACACACACACACACACACACACGCGCGCGCGTGTGCACACACACACACACATCACACACATTCCCTTCATACCCCCACATGATATGGAAAATCCATACAAAATGTATCTGTGGAAGCCTAACGTGTGTGTGTTCGTGCGCCCACGCATGTGTGCATGAATGCGCGCGCGCGCGCGCGTGTGTGTGTGTGTGTGTGCGCGCGCGGGTGCCTGTGCGCTTGCGAGCGTGGCGCGCGTGCGTGGGTGTGTGTGTATGTGTGTGCTTGTGCTTGTGCGCATAGCCGGCGCCCAGGTTTTGTGGTGTGTGTGTGTGTGTGTGGTGTGTGGTGTCCTTTGCCAATCCCAGTAGTGTCATTGACGTTGGTGGCGGTGACATGTTGGCTGCCTCTAATGCCAAAATCATCCTCATGTAAAAGTCAGAGCACGAATCAAGCCTCTGCTGAATATGGTGGTATAATATAGATGGTGGTATGATCATCAGTGTGCCAGATACATACACCCAGTGGTGACTGGTGGTGGTATAATATAGATGGTGGTATGATCATCAGTGTATAATAAAGATGGTGATATCATCATCATCAGTGTGCCAGCAGACCGGTCCCTATGGTCTCTAGTGTGTACTTCTTTTTATGCCTCTAGTTTGTCCCCATGTGTTAGAGGTTGGTGTGTGTGTGTTTGTGTGTGTGTGTTTGTATGTGCGTGCGTGCCAGCACGCATGCGCGCACGTGTAATTTTGTTCTCTGTTTCTGTCTGTGACTGTGTCTATCTATCTGCCTTCCCCCTACCCCCTCCCCCCTCCCCCCCCCCTCTCTCTCTCTCTGGGACACACACACACACACACACACACAGAAGCTGTTCTCTCCCTTCCCCCTGTCTTTTTTTTTTACATTATTTTGTATATCTCAGTGGAGGACTGGGGCTCTAGGCCTGCTGCACACACTTGTAATGATGTTGTGCATGGACAGACCAACAGTTACCACATTTACATGACATAAGCCCTACAAGGTGCTACGGGCTTCAAGTCAAGTCAAGTCAAGTCAAAATTATCTTTATTGAGGGTAAAAGATTACGTTTATACAACTTTTTTTCATCCTGCCCTCACACAAAAATCAAGAAAATTGACATATATAAGCATTCAAACTACAATGTTGATACATGTTGAAAACAGAAATATATTAATTATTTTTTAGATATATCAATCCAGACTAACAAAACATGATCAAGCAAATCAAGACAGTATAACATAAGCTCAAGTCATACAGACAAATGAAGAAAATTAAAACAAAACAAAACAAAAACAACAACAAACAGGATTCACAAAACAAGATAAAATGAAACCAAGACAGTATAACATAAGCTCAAGTCATACAGACAAATGAAGAAAATACACAATAAATTAAGCTCAAGTCATACAGACAAATGAAGAAAATACACAATAACATAAGCTCAAGTCATACAGACAAATGAAGAAAATACAAAATAACAAAGGTAGGAATAACAACAAAGTAGCCAGATGCTTGTCCTGGTGTGTATGTGTTAAAAAAATTTTATTTAATTTTTATTTTACGTTATTCTTTTATATCGAGGATAATGGAATAAGCACTTATGTGCTTTTTTACATCCAGTCCCCGTCTGTATGCGGTTTTGTAAATTCTGTCATCTCTTCCCACCAACACACAATGGCCTACTCTTACAAAAAGCAGAACAGGATTTAACGTGTGCACAAGATGTTCTGCGTGCCCTTCGCACACGGGGCCTCGGTTTAGTCTCTCACCCGAAGGACTTTTGGGGAGAGTGGAGTCTGCACTGATGTTAACTCCAGAGGAAAATATCCCCTTGAAAGGGAATGAACCAGGTTGTCATTTTCTGACCACTAGGCCTAGGCTATCCCGTCCCCCCTCTGTGTGTGTGTGTGTGTGTTTGGGGAGCCGGGGTGGTGCAGTAGGTTTTTGGGTGAGAGTGGGGAGTGGGTAAAGAAAAACCCAACCAAATAACCCAACTCTGGATTGTTTTCTGTTATCTTCACTGTTATCATCATCATCATCACACCATCATCATTATTATTATACTATACTTCATTGTTACCACGTGAGTTTATTCATTACTTATTCATTCTTCAAGTTTATTGAGAACAACAATGCCAGCACATATCCAAGCAAACAACTCAGAACCCACACACTACACTACACAACACACATAGCAACACCAAGAACACACACACCACCTACAAAAAGTGTTACCAACTAACACAGCAATTACACACTACACTACACACAACACATTCTCTCTCTCTCTCTCTCTCTCTCTCTCTCTCTCTCTGTGCTTTGCAACAACACGCTGCCACCAAAGGCAACCGTCCCAACCGACAATGACAGCCCGCCTACACACACTCCATTCATTCACAGCCCCCAACACTCAGCCAGCCATTCACCGATAGGAAGCAGACGACCAACCGACAGACCGCCGACCACAAGCGCCTGAATGGCAGGTAGCAGACACGCACGCACATTCGTGGAGCTTCTGTGGGATACTGATCGCCTTTTCTGGCCATTGCTACGCTGAGATTAGTTGGTTGGTGTTCGTCCAGCCTAGAACACGACTGTGTCCGACAACCAGGCTATTTCAACTTCCCAAAAGTTTTATTGATGTGTCAAGCCGCGGGAGACAGACAGGAAGAAGGGTTTTGTTGTTGGTGACCATCGTGGTTCTTTGTGTGTGTGTTGTGTGTGCAGCGAAACGAAAGCTGCAGACGAAGCTTCCGCTGTTTTCTTGGATAAAGTAGCTGGAGACTTGGTCGAGGGAGAGAGAGGGAGGAGGGAAAGTTGAGGTTTCCGGAGTAGTAAACACTGAGACGTTACATAAGGCCAGAAAAACTACTAGCAGGTGAGTGAACTGTTGATTTTAACCACACCACCACCCCTCACCATCATTGCCCTTCTCGGTTCCCTCACCCCCCCCCCCCCCTGCCCCCTTGCTGTTCCTTCTCTGTGGTCACAGGTCATAGCCTAGTGGTGATGTTTTCGTTTTGAGTGGTAAACAGGATGATATTTACTTGAACTGTATTGTAGTGTGTGTGTGTGTGTGCGTGTGTTGGTTTGTGATCTTTCATTTGGGCAACTTTGGGGGAAAGGGGGTTTGGGGGGTGGGTGTGGTGAGTGAAGACAAGTGTGTGTGTAGTTTCCTCTCACAAAATGTTTTTACCCCCCTCCCCCTTTGAAAACCATAATTATCATCAACCTGTTAGCCAGTCTTAGAGGCCAGTCTTACTTAGGTCATCCTCCAAAGACAAATAAAAATCAACAGATTGATTTCCTTAAAAGTTATAAAACACTGAACAAGTCCCATTGTTGATAAAGAAAAGAAAGAAACAAAAACCCACACACAACAGAGTGACACACACAGCACACTCCTCACACATTCACACTTACACACACACTCACACACATGTACACACACATGTACACACACACACACACACACACACACACACACACACACACACACACACACACACACACACACACACACAAAGCAGGAGGATAGGGGATGGGGGTGGGAATAGTTAATGAAAATGTGTGTGTATTTATTTATTTGTTTATTTATCTATTCTTTTATTTCGAGGATAATGGAATAAGCACTCTGCTTTTTTTCATCTAATGCAGTTTTGTAAATTTTGTCATCTGTTCCCACTGGCACACAATGGCCTACTCTTCTGAAAAAGCAGAACGGGTTTTAATGTGTGGGACAAGATGTTCAGTGAGTGTGTGTGTGCAAGCTGTGTGTGTGTGTGTGTGTGTGTGTGTGTGTGTGTGTGTGTGTGTGGTGTGTGTGTGCCACATAATATGTGTAATGTTGAGAGATGCCTGTGCCTAAAACCAGCCACCATGTGGCAAATGATGCCATTGCTCAGTGTTGTAATGTGTAACAATGAAAATAGAATATATATATTAAATATGTCAGTAAAATAATCAGCTGATCAGTTGTATGTAATGCTGACATTTGACCTTTCATTATGGCATGTCAGATAAAACAGAATGATAAGATATCAACTATCATACTTCATTAATTCATTACTATAAATTAGTTGTATTTATAATATAATTATCCTTTTACTTGACACTATATCAGTAACCCCAAAATTTGGGTGTGTGGCTGACATTCTAGATATATATATATATATTATATATTCTTGACTGCATCATAAAATTTTACAAACAAATGTCCCGAGAATTAACGTGATCATATAATATAATTAGATAAATCAATTAAATATATTATATATAATTTAATAAAATAATATATATATATATAAATTGTTTTAAAGAAAAAATTACCATGACATTATTCAACCCCAATAACCCAACCATAGGGAAAATAAATGCTAATCCATCCAAACACATACTCACAACAACTATAAATAGTTTATTTATAATATAATTATCTTTATAAAGCATTATAGTATATTGATCATACCTCTTTATTATTACCTGTGAGAAGGAAGGACATGCAGCAGAGCTGTCATGTGATGGAAATTCCTTGAATCTTTTTTCTTTTTTAAGATCAGATTTAGTTTACCATTGACAACTATGGTGTGATAGATGACATGGTCGCAAGGTACTAAGTGGGAATCTTGTACAGATACATCTATTGCTATTTATGACTTTCTTATTTGCTACAGATCAATCCTTTTGTTTTGATGACATCTTGAATTGTGTACAGATACATCTATCGCTATGTGATGACTTCTCTTGGAATCTTTGCTACAGATAGCATCCTATCGCTATTGTGATGACTTCTCTTGGAATCTTTGCTACAGATAGTACTTATCCTATTGCTATTGTGATGACTTCTCTTGGAATCTTTGCTACAGATAGCATCCTATCGCTATTGTGATGACTTCTCTTGGAATCTGTGCTACAGATAGCATCCTATCGCTATTGTGATGACTTCTCTTGGAATCTTTGCTACAGATAGCATCCTATTGCTATTGTGATGACTTCTCTTGGAATCTTTGCTACAGATAGTATCCTATTGCTATTGTGATGACTTCTCTTGGAATCTTTGCTTATAGATAGTATCCTATTGCTATTGTGATGACTTCTCTTGCAATCAACATGGGCACAGACTCTAGAACTCACCTTAAAATCCTTCAGATGAGACTACACTGAAGCCCATTATGTAGAAACACGCTGTATTTGTAATCATTATATTCATATGAGTACATGATGCATAAAATATTGCTTCCTTGTTAATCTAATAATTATTTTATATCCCTGTCTCAGTGTCTGCCTTTTGAGTTAAAGAATTTAGTTAAGTTAGGCAGTTACAGCTGGTGAGACAGGTGACACGACCATACCCAGCATGCCTCTGGGTTAGTACAGGTCTAGCTAGTATGAAGAAGACGCTGAACTCTGGGGCACTAGGATGCTCCCGCTGGAGCAGACCAAGCCTGACCAAAACCAAGCCAGTGCTGTGTTACTGTTAGCCTTGGTTAACATTGAACATCGGGCAGGGTCAGCCACAGATATATAGAGAGAATGCTCGGAGGATATATATATATTGTATATATTATATATATTATATATTGCAGCTCCCACAAGGCTACAGCCCAGGATACATTCAAGAGCTGGAGAATGTCTCCAGTGCAAAGTATTCAGATGGAGTGTTGTCTTCTTCTTCCCCCCTTTTTCATTCTTCTAGAAAAGAAATATGTTGGAACTCTGACTTTGAGATGTATATCTGTTTATTTGATTACTTAATCACTGACCATTGTAACCAATTGCAAAAGATGGAGCCCACCCACCCTCCAGGTCAC
>CM054137.1:6194825-6199825 GCA_028751875.1 Rapana venosa
TACGTGTGTCGAAACACAATGACAGTCGTGGGAGGTTTGGCCTTTTTCTTTCTTTTTCTTTTTCTGTTTTTTTTCTTTTTTTTTTTTCTTTTTTTTTCTTTTTTAGGTCACACCACCGCCACCGCAAGTTGCTAAAAATAGCAGTGTAGTCACAGGATAGCGAAACATGAGTTGTCGGCCCTTGACTTGTCTCTCCCTCCCCACACCTCCATGTCTCTGTCTCTCGTACCCCCCCCCCCCCCCCCCCCCCCCCCCCTCCCGTACGGTGGTCGAGTGTTGTGTCGTTAACTAGTTTTATCGTTAATTGGATTCAGGCCTACATTTGTGCAAATCCGTCCTAGTGTACCTGGACATTCTTTCTTAAATGCCTAACAGTACACATCGTTGTCTATCAGCACACCTGCAAACACGACCCTAATGGCAACAACTAACACACAAAAATGTATGATTACACAGATAAAAGCTCAGTCGAGACTGAGAACATAAAACCAGTTCTCCCTAACTTTCCTGGGAAAATCTGTTGTTGTACCCGATTCGCACGCTAAAATTGATAGACAGCGGGCATTGTCGGGTTTGGAAGCGTTTGTCTGGCAATGTGCAGTCTAAGCACTGGCAGCCCACCTGACGAAGTTTGGTTTGGTTTGATTGTGTAGAGTTCCAGCGGAAATAATCGACGTAGGGACTGTACTGGTGCATTAACCAACTATCACCATGCTGGTTTGATTGTAATATTGTCCCAGCGGAGTTGTCCTATTTAGGGACTGTAGGTATCAACCGGGGGACGGGACAGCTCAGTGGTCGGAGCACTCGCTTTCCCCCAGCCAAGTTAAGCAGCGTCGAGCGTGGCTACCAGTTGGATGGGTGACCGTTTGCGCGCCTTGGCTTCAGTACAGTTCCCCCAGTTCACCCAGCTGTAAATGGGTACCTGCCCTCTTTAGGGTCAGGGAAGGTAA
The DNA here is from genome assembly GCA_028751875.1 of Rapana venosa. NCBI lineage: Eukaryota > Metazoa > Mollusca > Gastropoda > Neogastropoda > Muricidae > Rapana > Rapana venosa. The sequence goes on from CM054137.1 coordinate 6,195,779, forward strand.
AGCAGTGAGGGAGAGGAGATGGGCGCCGCCCTCAATATGCTGGCCCTAGAGAAGCGAGGTCTCTGACGCCTCGCTTCCCTACGACCTTATAGGTTATGGGACTCCTTTACCTTTTTTACTTTACCTTTACTTTTAGGTATCACCCAACAGTCACTACCTAACCATCACCATAACATGTGAAAGCACCGTGATTAAAATGTTTATCAGATGTCTGTTGACGAAAGAAAGAAGAAGGTAAGTTTCTACAGGAAGTATTTAGACCCTAGGAGAAGTTATCATCTGTTAATCCTTTCCACTGTAGGACTATAACCAGGTTGCGACACACAGACGAGTCTTGCTCTGTTGTAGTTTTGGTGTTATATATATATAAACCTGACATATATAATGAACGTTTTATAGCAGAAATTCTTGTTTTATCTTTGTTCGCTTTAAAAAAATGTTTTAGTGTTGTTACTAGCATTGCGTATGTATCAAGGGTGCTTTTTAAAAAATATATTTTATTTGCATACATACTTTGTGAGGATTCTTAGAAAATTAATGAAGAAAGAATCTGTACCTTTTGGAGGCCAGTTTATGTTCACACTTAAAATTTCTTTTTGAGATATTGAATGGAATGTTTGTGTTGCCGTGTTGCCGTGTTGTGTGTGTGTGTGTGTGTGTGTGTGTGTGTGTGTGTGTGTGTGTGTGTGTTTTTTATTTCAGGGGTAATGGAATAAGCACTCGTATACTTTTATTTTTACATCCAGTCCCTGTGTGAATGTAGTTGTGTGTGTGTGTGTGTGTGTGTGTGTGTGCGCGCGCGCGCGCGTGCGTGCGTGCTTGTGTGTGTGTGTGTGTGTGTGTGTGTGTGTGTGTGTGAGAGAGAGAGAGAGAGAGAGAGAGAGAGAGAGAGAGAGAGAGAGAGAGAGAGAGAGAGAGGCGAAGTTGACCGTTCTTGGATAAATGCTGCAAATTGATTGATTGATTTTTGTGTGTGTGTGTGGTAAGTCTTCGTCTGTGCTTCCTGTGGTGTGGGACGCGGAGTGCCCGGTCTTCCTTCTCCTGTGCTGGTCACTGCAGGAGGTCTGCCCGCTGCTGGCCTCAGCCCACAGTCCGCGCTGTGTGGCCTTTTAGCCTACTGCATGGAGTGCCCTTCCCGTCAATGATGGTAATTTGGGCAGCTGTGGCCTGTTTCTGAGCCTGAATACTAATAGTAATATTGTTTGATTCTTGTGGGGTTGGGTTTTTTTTTTGGTGCTCACTCTGCAGACAGTACATTTGACATAAGTTGATATTTGCTGCTTTTATATACACCAGCCCAATACTGTTTTGGCGGCAAGGTAAGGCAAGGCATGGCTTGGTAAGGCAAGGCAAGGCAAGGAAAGGCAAGGCAAGGCATGGCATGGCATGGCATGGCATGGCAAGGCAAGGCTGGGCAAGGCAAGGCTGGGCAAGGCTGGGCAAGGCTAGGCAAGGCAAGGCAAGGCAAGGGAACATACTATTGAAGGAAACGGTGATAGAGACAGGCATACTTCTCATCCAGAGTGAACTTACAGTCTCACAGTTATTCCCAGATGGGCTGAGTGAGACAAGAGTGTAAATTCTGAGTGACCCCCAGGGTGATAAGAAAAGATAGGGAATGCCCAACACAACAACAACAACAACAACAACAACAACAGGGAGGGACATACTGAAACAGCCCTGGTATCAAGGCTACTGTGCCCATCTCTTATTTCAACTAGAAGCAATACAATGTAGCCGTTATTGCAGGAAATGCCTGAAACTGAAGAAGGTCGTAATCACAGTGTACGTTAAGTTTCGGTTTCTCCCTTCCGGTACTTCAGAGTTAACTACTCTTGATACATCTCCTCCCCCCCCCCCCCTCCCAAACACACACGCACACACAAACTCACGCACGTACGCGTGCGCGCACACACATACACAACCAACGAACGTAGTATCAGAAAGAGCCACGCTTTCCGCTATCGGAAATGAGCTATAGTTTTCAGGAAATAGAAATGCGCGCGCACGCAAGCAGGCAGGCACACACGCACATACCCACCGGCCCACCCACTCGCACACACACACACACACTCGCACACACACTCACACTCACAAACGCTACAATCTCCCCTCCAATCCGACAACCCCCCCCCCCCCCACACACACACACACACCACCTCCGTCACCCACCACCCTTTATCAGCGTCTGCGCCCCCCCCCCCCCCCCTCCACACACACAACACACACACACACACACACACACACACCCAAACGTCGTAATAACTGGGTAATCTGCATATCTGTAATAATCCATCCATTCTCTTTGCAAGGCTGTGTAGGGGAGATAAGGATTCACCATAAATCGCACCCTTGATTTTTCCCCCGTTCCAATCCGCATTAGGATCGATTTTGCATATCACACGCACTCTTGAGTGGTCTGTGTAATGACAATTGCAATTTAGTTTCTATTTTTATTTCCACTATGGTTTTTCCCTTGCCTCTGTCGGGTTTTCTCTCTCTCTGTCTCTCTCCCTCTCTGTCTCTCGGTCTTTCTGTTTCTGCTTTTGTCTCTCTCTCTGTTTGTCTGAATGACTGTGTGTCTGTCTGTCTCTATCTCAGTCTCTGTCTGTCTGTCTGCTCTCGTTCTCTCAAGCAAACACACACACACGCGCGCGCGCGCATGCACCCACACACACACACACACAGCGCCCCCCCCCTTCCGGAAGTTCCACTTTCTCGTTCCTTGACAAGCATAGTGATAACATTATAAATGAAAACAACAACAACAAAACGTACCAGGAAAAAAAAAGATGTAGCCCACGCTTGTTCCATTTTCGTTATCTTAAAAAGAAAAAAAGAGAAGAAAACACCCCAGAAGTTCACTTAAAAAACAAACAAAACAGAACAAACACCACCACCACCACACCCCCGAAAACCACCGGCCTACAAACACTCAAAAAAAAAAGAAGAAAAAGAAAGAAAGAAAGAACTGATCACTATACAAGACCCCTACGATAACACTACGTATTCTCTTGCAAAATCTCTGCACAAAAAGAACAGAAAGAAAAAAGTAGAAAAAGAAGAAAAAAAAAAGAAAAGAAAGACAAGCAACGAAAGCCTCAAAAGACATTTTCATTTGCACGATGTTCAATTATCTCAAGAGTAGGAGAGAGAGAGAGAGAGAGAGAGAGAGAGAGAGAGAGAGAGAGAGAGAGAACAAAAAGGGGAAAAAGCTTACTATAACAATATCCTTTCGCAAACTGGCCACAGGTCTGAAAGCAGAAGACAGAGAAGCAGAAAGACAAACAAGCACAGCCGTTTACAAGCCCATCCCGCGGACGGTAACAAGGGGGATAACCTTTCGGCATAATCCTATTTGCCTAGGATAGACCGCAAAAAGAGGACACCGTCCCACGCACAACGGAAACGGGATAGGACTCTTTTTTTTTTTCTTCCTTTTAAAAAAAATAAATAAATAAGAAGGGGACGGTGTTTTTGTTAGAGAAGAAAGAAAAGATAAATAAGGGATGAAAGAAAGCCATTCAGTTGATAGTTCTAAAATGTTCTTGTTGTTGTTGTTGGGTTTGGCTTGTTTGTTTGGGGTTTTTTGGGTAGGGTTATCAGTCCCTAGATCGAAAATAACAACAAAAACAACAACTGTTTTATCAGGGTGATGTTTGGTTGATGGTACTGCCCCTAACCTGTTGTTGAATTTTGGGAATCTTTTCTTTTTCTTTTTCTTTTTGTTGTTGTTTTCAAAAGGCTTCAGAATAGACAAGTTTCTCAGGAAACTGTTTCAAATAAAGATGATATAAATAGATGTCATGGTTTATGGACGGGAGCTATAGGTGAGTGGGCAGGACTGTGGCTGCCATCCCTTAGGTCATCAAGTCATGGGTTCGAATCTCAGCAACGGATAACAACTACCGCCTTTTAGAATGTCTTGACTGATCAAACAAACGAACTCCCAAGCAAACAAATAACATTAGCACACACACATAAAGGATGTTTCTGTACACACACTCACACACTCATATCACACACCGCGCGCGCACGCACACATAC
>CM054137.1:6207325-6212325 GCA_028751875.1 Rapana venosa
TGACTGTGTGTGTGTGACTGTGTGTGTGAGTGAGTGTGTGACAATGTGTATGTGTGACTATGTGTGTCTGTATGTGTGTGTGTCTGTATGCGCGCGCACGTGCGTGCGTATGTTTGTGTGTGTGCGTGTGTGTGTGTGTGTGTGTGCGCGCGCATTTTGGGGTATGGGGGGGGAGGGGGAGGAGAAATTTATTTATTTAATTTATTCTTTTATTTCGAGGATGATAGAATAAGCACTCGAGTGCTTTTTAAAATCCAGTCCCAGTGTGTATGCAGTTTTGTAAATTTTGTGATGTGGTGGATCCCTCCCCCCCACTCCCCCCCCCCCCCCCCCCCCACCCCCCCCCCTTATATCAACATCAGTGCCGACCTCCACGTCCCCGGAAAGTCCCTAGCATGAGACTTTAAACCGAGGTCCGCGTAAAAATGCACGCTGGACGTCTTGCGCAAACGTCAAAACCCGTTCTGCTTTTCGGAAGAGTGGGCCACTGCGTGTCGTTACGAAAGTATGACAAAATGTGCATAAAAATGCATGCACGGTGGTGGTGTGTTGTGCACAGTGGTGGTGTGGTGTAGTGCACAGTGGTGGTGGTGTGGTGTGCACGGTGGTGGTGTGGTGTGCACGGTGGTGGTGGTGTGGTGTAGTGTGCACGGTGGTGGTGTGACATCATCCCCGAAGTCGGAATGCGGCTACCTTAACGGTGGGTAAAAACAGTCACATGGCAACATCTCACACTTGGTGAACTTTGGAGCTCTAGCCGAGAAACACGACCACGAAAAGACAGGACATACAGACAGAAACACTCCACCATAGCACAGATTATGCCCCTGCCTCTGTTCCCTACCCCACCCTCCACAACCCCTCCTTAATAAAAGAAAAAACGCTCAAGTTTAATCACTTGCCTGAATAATCCGAACCTTCCTAAAGGATTAATGAAATCTGTAACACCTTGACCGACAAACTGAGAAAGAACACACCCCACCTTGTACCCCCCCCCCCCCCCCCAATTCTTTCCCCCCCCCCCCCATCCTCCCCCCCCCCCCCCCCCCCCCCCCCCCCCGATCCTCCCCCTCCCCCCTTGCTACGCTAGTTGTACTGTGGCATACTGAAATAAAGGACAGGTTGAGGGGGGGGGGGGGGGGGGGGGGGGGAGAGGAGAAAGGGGAAAGTTTCTCAGAGCTTCGGGACATTGTGTGAACCAAGTTTCGTTACTGGTACACTCTGTGTGTGTGGGTGTGTTGTTGTGTGTGTGTAGTGTGTGTGTGACTGTGTGTGTGTGTGTGTGTGTTGGTGAGTGTGTGTGTGTGAGTGTGTGTGGTGTGAGTGGTGTGGTGTGTGACTGTGTGTGTTTTGTGTGAGTTTGTGTGTGTGAGTGTGTGCGTGCGTGTTTGTGTGAGAGTGTGTGTGGTGGGGGACTGGTGTGTGTGAGGGGAGTGCGTGTGCGCGTATGCGCGCGCGTGTGTGTTTGTGCATGGCATTGTGTAAAAACAAGTTTGGTTTCTGTTTAGGAACGGTGTGTGTGTGGTGTGTGTGTGTGGTGGGGAAAGGGGGGGGGGGGGGGGCATCTGTCTGTCTGACACTATGTGTGTGTGTATGAAGGACGGGTGGGTGGTGGTTTACATTATAGGGGTGTGTACCCTTTTGGGAAAAGGATTAGCGCCCACACCCTCCATAGTATACCCTGCCTGTAGCAGAGCACCCGTACTAGGGGTGGGTGGGGGAGAGGGGGGGGGAAGGAGAGAGACACACACAGAGGGAGAGACAGAGAGAAAACACACACTGAGGGAGAGACAGAGAGAGACACACACTGAGGGAGAGACAGAGAGAGACACACACTGAGGGAGAGACAGAGAGAGACCACACACTGAGGAGAGACAGAGAGAGACACACACACTGAGGGAGAGACAGAGAGAGACACACACTGAGGGAGAGACAGAGAGAGACACACACTGAGGGAGAGACAGAGAGAGACACACACTGAGGGAGAGACAAAAGAGAGACACACACTGAGGGAAAAGACAGAGAGAGACACACACTGAGGGAGAGACAGAGAGAGACACACACTGAGGGAGAGACAGAGAGAGACACACACTGAGGGAGAGACAGAGAGAGACCACACACAGAGGGAGGACAGAGAGAGACACAACACAGAGGGAGAGAACAGAGAAAAGACACACACAGAGGGAGAGACAGAGAGAGACACACACTGAGGGAGAGACAGAGAGAGACACACACAGAGGGAGAGACAGAGAGAGACACACACAGAGGGAGAGACAGAGAGAGACACACCCCTGAGGGAGAGACAGAGAGAGACACACACAGAGGGAGAGACAGAGAGAGACACACACAGAGGGAGAGACAGAGAGAGACACACACTGAGGGAGAGACAGAGAGAGACACACACTGAGGGGGAGACAGAGAGAGACACACACAGAGGAGAGACAGAGAGAGACACACACTGAGGGAGAGACAGAGAGAGAACACACACTGAGGGAGAGACAGAGAGAGACACACACTGAGGGAGAGACAGAGAGAGACACACACTGAGGGAGAGACAGAGAGAGACACACATGAGGGAGAGACAGAGAGAGACACACACTGAGGAGAGACAGAGAGAGACACACACTGAGGGAGAGACAGAGAGAGACACACACTGAGGGAGAGACAGAGAGAGACACACACTGAGGAGAGACAGAGAGAGACACACACTGAGGGAGAGACAGAGAGAGAGACACACACTGAGGAGAGAGACAGAGAGAGAGACACACACTGAGGGAGAGACAGAGAGAGACACACACAGAGGGAGAGACAGAGAGAGACACACACAGAGGGAGAGACAGAGAGAGACACACACTGAGGGAGAGACAGAGAGAGAACACACACTGAGGGAGAGACAGAGAGAGACACACACAGAGGAGAGACAGAGAGAGACACACACAGAGGGAGAGACAGAGAGAGACACACACTGAGGGAGAGACAGAGAGAGACACACACTGAGGGAGAGACAGAGAGAGACACACACAGAGGGAGAGACAGAGAGAGACACACACTGAGGGAGAGACAGAGAGAGACACACACAGAGGGAGAGACAGAGAGAGACACACACAGAGGGAGAGACAGAGAGAGACACACACTGAGGGAGAGACAGAGAGAGACACACACAGAGGGAGAGACAGAGAGAATTAATATATCACCAGGATAAATAGTTAGTTAAGGCCAAGCCTCCTAGTCTTAGAGCCTGTCCGGACAGATACAGAGGGAATTAGTGAATGTATGAATGAATGAATGAATGAATGAATGAATGATGAATGAATGTATGAATGAATGAATGAATGAATGTATGAATGAATGTATGAATGAATGAATGAATGAATGAATGTATGAATGAATGAATGAATGAATGAATGAATGTATGAATGAATGAATGAATGAATGTATGAATGAATGAAATGAATGAAGATGAATGAATGAATGAATGTATGTATGAATGAATGAATGAATGAATGTATGAAAATGAATGAATGAATGTATGAATGAATGAATGTATGAATGAATGAATGAATGAATGAATGTATGAATGAATGAATGAATGAATGAGTGAATGAATGAATGTATGAATGAATGAATGTATGAATGAATGAATGATCTCTCATAGGACACATTATATTCTTAGACCAAGCCAACTGAACATTACATTCTGTCTTTCAGAGAGACAGACAGACAGACAGACAGACAGACAGACAGACAGACAGTCAAGAGACTCCGTCACAATGTCAGACCGACAGAGAGAGGAGATGGGGTGGAGAGTGGGAGGGGGGGGGGGAGGGGGGGGCTGATAAGGGCGGGACTGGATGTAAAAAAGCCCGCGAGTGCTTGTTCATTATTCTCGAAATGAGAGACTTTGATTTAAAAAAAAAAAAAAAAAAAGGAGGGTGGGGGTGCGGGGATAGAGAGGCTTTTCCTCTAAACCGATCCTGTTTAGGATCCAGGACTGCAAGGTTCCTTGCTCTGGGCTCTCTCTCTCTCTCTGTCTCTGTCTCTCTATGTCTCTGTCTCTCTCTGTCTCTGTCTGTCTGTCTCTCTTCCTCCCTCCCTCTGTCTCTGTCTGTTTGTCTCTCTCTGTGTCTCTTTCTCTTTCTCTTTCTCTTCCTGCCTCCCTCTGTCTCTCTCTCTTCCTCCCTCTGTCTGTCTGTCTCTCTCTTCCTCCCTCCCGCTGTCTGTCTCTCTGTCTCTCTCTTCCTCCCTCCCTCTGTCTCTCTCTCGCTCTTCCTCCCTCTTACTGTCTGTCCCCTCTCTTCCACCCTCCCTCTCTCTCTCTCTTTGTCTCCCCCCTCTCTTTGTCTCCCTCTCTCTCCATATGTTTCCCTTCCTCTCTCTCTGTCTCTCTATCTCTATCTCCCTCCCTCTCTCTGTGTCTCTCTCTGTTTTTGTCTCTGTCTGTCTGTCTCTCAGTCTCTCTTCCTCCCTCCCAGTGTCTCTGTCTCTGTCTCTCTCTGGGTTTTTTTCTTTCCTACATGATCTTTCAGTATGGGAACCACTCCCCTTCTATATGCTGAGCGGAGCACAGGCGACTCGGTGCAAGAGATTTTTTTTCAGAAAGAGAGAGAGAGAGGGGGGGGGGGGGGGGGGCGGGGAAGGAGAAAGGAGGATAAAGAGAGAGAGAGAGAGAGAGAGAGAGAGAAGAGAGAGACAGAGACAGAGAAAGAGAGAGAGAATCGTGTGTTGGGTTAAATTGCAGGATTCGTCTTTTTATATCTGTCTTCATAATATAATTCTCTATGTACCTGTCTGTCTATCTGTCTGTCTGTCTGTCTGTCACACACACACACACACACAAATATATGTGTACGTGCCTGCACGCCCCATTCTTCCCCCCTCCCCTTCCCCCCCCCCCCCCCCCCCCCCCCCCCCCCCCCCCCCCCCCCCCCCCCCCCCCCCCCCCCCATCGGTGGGGCGCGTGCAAACACGCTCGCATGTAGTAGATGTGTACATCCACCCCT
>CM054137.1:6219825-6229825 GCA_028751875.1 Rapana venosa
GTAAAAATCTCCACCCGTAAATCGCCAAACAGCGACGCCAAGATTCGAACCCACGACTTCATGGACCCATGGGATTGAAGTGAAACGGCTTTAACCATTCGGCAATAGATAGCATAACGTCTACCAGTGCAGCAGACTGCGGGAGCTACCGTCGGGTCTGGAGGTGGATGCTCTAACCATCAGGATTCCTCCAGTTCCGAGCAATGAAAAAAATGCTGGAGTGAGGGAAGAACAGGATATGGAAAACGTGTCACATTGAAAAACAACCAAAACCAAACAAACAAGGGGAAAATAGACAAAGAAAGGACATTTTTTTTAGAAAATAGACAGATGAAGGAAAAAGAAAAAATAGACAAAGAAGCAAAACCACCATGTGGCAGAAGTGTCAAGGAGATTGTGATTTATTTTTTTATATTTTTTATTTTCCTCACCACGCGTTCTGTTCTTCCTGTCTCGCTTCGTGCCGTTCTGCTCTGGTAACTAACTGCCTCTGAGAGTAGGAAGAAATGCGAATTCATCTTTTGTGGAATATTAATGTGTTTTGTAATATTCTCGTTGTTTGCTCTTTCTCACGCCCATCATCAGCTTATTTTTATGTCTACGTGTGTGTGTGTGTGTGTGGGGGGGGGGGGGGGTTGTCTGCTTGATACACATGTATATCTTATCATTATGTCTTGCCATGGACAGGGCCTATATTTTTTATCATTATGTCTTGTCATGGGAGCGGGGTGGCGTGGTGGTTAAAGCATGGAAGTCGTGATCTGACGTAACTGATGATGCGGGTTCCAGTCCCTGCCAAGGTGTCCGAGAATTGTTCCCCCTCATTTAACTTTGGTACTGACTCCTCTCTCCCCTGAAAGTCCTTCAGACGAGACTGTAAACCAAAAGTCCCATACAAAACATCTGTACACACGATAAAAACCTATCCACCTTTCGTAATAAATTATCATCAGAGCTCCTCTTGTCTATGACTGATTTGATTATTCGAGAATGGTTTGTTGATATTGTTGGCGCATTTGTCTCGTTCAGAATTTTAATGTAATTTCGATGTGTAGTAAAGGATGAGGATTTCAGATTGTAACCCAGCGTAAAAGCAAGATGAGGCAGGGGCAGGACCCCGGGTCGGTAAAACAATGGCTGAAGAGGACTCCTCTCTCAGTCAAGCAGAGACATTGGGTTAGCTGGGGACTGCCGTGTTGGCCACGCTTCGTTGGCACACAGGCTTGTTCAGCTCAAACAACCGTGTATACATGTTGTGTAGGTGTACAACTTCATTCTTCACCACAGCGGGGTCCTCTGAAGAGTGCTTGTTCAGGAGTCGAAACTCATGTCAGGCAAAAGGAATTATTCTTTCTCAAAACCTCGCGTATTATCATTGACAATTTTCTTCTTGTAGGATTTTTAAAAGTTGAATCTTTGATAAATCGTTTTCATAATAGTGCAGAAGAAATTGTAACTGGTTTGCTACTCTTGTTTTCGACCACGGTTATTTACTCATTTGACACTTTTTTGATCAGCTGAATTGTGTGGGCTGAACACGCTTTACAAGATTCAGCGCTATATAAATTACATACATTATTATCATTATTGTTATTATTATTATTATTATTATTAAGAGACATGTTATTAACAAAGGGGCTGTGCACAAATAAGGCGCATCCCTTGACACTTCGTATTGTTCGATGTTGGCGGTTTTCGATATATAATACTTTGAAACAAAGGAACTGCTATGAAACCATGTAAAAAGTTAATAGTGCTTCAGTATTATGTGTACAGCACATCTCTGGAATAATGACCCGGCATTAAAAAGTAAGAACAACACTCTATCAAAGTTGTGAGCGTTGAATATCGGGTATTGTGCCCTGGCACTTCATGGTGTACACGACAGTTAAACCATCCGAGTTGTTAGCATCTGAGTATTGAAGTGTTAAAGGAAATCTGGGCCTTTGCCCTGCCTGCTAAAGCGCAACGGTTTTCGGCAGCAGCAGTATGCTGCAGTGGTTAGCTGAACGCGCCCGTGTCTAAGCAGCGTTCAGTCAAGGGGAAAGTAATGCACCTCCGAGCAAAAGAAGACTAGACGAGCTGTGAAAGACTGCTTGTCTTGAATCAATGCACGCTATACACTACAGTACAGCGCTGGTTGTGGAAATGGGCTGCTTAAGGGGGAACACAACTGCTTGCTTGTTTCTGTTCATTCATTCATACCTACATACATACATACATACATACATACCTACATACATACATACATACATACATACATACATACGGCCCCTACAAGTCAATGATTTGTAGGGGCCAAAGCAGAGTAGTGCATGCTTGCTACTTTTTGTGGTGAAAATCCTTATTTACCACAATGGTATTGTTGCATTAGTTTAAGCCAAAAGCTGTGTCAGTTACCTATGTCAGCAAAGTGCCAATGCCTTCATTAAAATGTTTATATTGTGGTATAAAATGTTAAGTTGAGATTGCCTACAACAACAAGAACACGTTTTTCATGGAACAAATACTACATGCTATAGAGATTCTGTGCTGTAACACCACAGGTTACAGTAGTAACCTCATAAGCTGGACCCACAGTGAACTGCACAGCATCACGGTTATCATCTTCATTACCACTGACCATCCTGCAGTATGGTCGCAGATCATAGGTTGACACCTTGTTTTCCTAGATACCCCCCCCCCCCCCCCTCCTTTCATTCAGTATATGTTGTGTTGCTTGTCCCAGCCTCCTCTCCCCCTCCCCTGTCTCGTAATTTCGCCACTGTCTCTCTCTCTCTCTCTCTCTCTCTCTCTCTCTCTCTCTCTCTCTCTCTCTCTTCTCTTCTCTCTCTCTCTCTCTCTCTCTCTCTCTGTGCTGTGCTGTGCTGTGCTGTGCCTCTTCCTGTCTACGTCTAGTCTCCCTCCTCTGAATTCCTAGTGGGGATTGTCTGGTGCTCGCTCTAGATATGGTGTGGGAGGGTTGTGTTGAGGTGTGGCCTGTCCATCGTCATTATTGTCATCGTCATTTTCTTCTCCATCATTTTCTTCATCGTCGGCATGTCCATCGTCATTTTCCTCTCAGAGGTTTATTCCCTTCATCCATTTTTTCCCTAGATCATTGCTGCTGACCTCAACTAACCCCAGTTTTTGTTGTTGTTGGGTTAAAAAAAATTTTTTTTTGGGGGGGGGGGGGGGGGGGGTCAGGGGATCTATTTTTACCACCTATTCTAATAATCCTTTTTCGTCTTCTGCATTCCCTGGCCGATAATCCTGTAGAGACTGTTACTTGGCAAACGTTGGCAGGATATTTTTGGAGATGGGTGGGGGTGGAAGTGGGGGGAAGTTACTCGTGACAGCTCTGTCATTTCCTGGTCCTTAAGGTAAGATTAATTAACTGATTGCTGTTTAAAATAAAATCATCGCTGACTACACTTTTAGTTCAATAGCAGATTCTCCTTTACTTTTCCGGTCTGATTTTTTGTGTGTGTGTAAACTTTTTCTTTGAATGAATGTGTGCGTGTCGCAGGTAGGGGTAGGTGTTTCAAGTGGTGTGAATATAACCGTTCTTGCTTAAATCCTAGTTTTCGTCTTTCTACTTTGGATCTGAAGGGAAAATCCTTGTTAAAGATTTATTGTGCATAAATCATCACCAGGTCTCTTGGAGAACACTGAGGTGCGATACTTCCATCACAGGCTCACTGCAACTGGACAATACAGCAAGCAGGGAAAGTGTTGCCGGGAGGGGGTGGGGGCAGAAGACGGACAGGCGGAGAGGGAAGGAGACGGAAAGAAGTAGTCTGTGTCTGTCTGTCACCCCGATCATGAGAGAGACTGAATGTGAATGTGTGTGGTCGTCTGCACTGACGTCCTTCACACAGAGAAGCTGCAGAGAAAGGAACAAAGCCAGGGAAGAGGAGGAAGCCCGCTGACAGAATGAGGAGTGCCCCCAGAAATCAGCAGCAACTTATGGCATTTTAATTATCAACACACACACAATCACACACACACACACACACACACACACACACACACACACACACACACACACACACACACACACACACACACACACACACACTTACTGACATACCCTGAGGGGCACACAGAGACACTTAGCACACACACTCTCACTCACTCACACACACACACACACACACACACACACACACACACACACACACACACACACACACACACACACACACACCACACACACATACATATTGGACTGAGTCGCTGTAGTAGTCGTAGCATAGATGAGGATGGATGTAACGAACCAAGCCAAAACGGCTTTTTCCCCCCAACCCCAAACGGCTTTGATTCGGAGCCCTAGGGCGAAGTGGGGAGTGTCGCAACAGGATCCAGTGCACGTGTGGTCGCTGGCCAGCTGCTTTCATAGACTCCCGCCCGCCCGCCCTCCCTCCTCAAAAAATCTTCTTTCCCCTCTCATGTGCAGTAATTCTCTACCAACACTCCTTCTCCCGTTACCACTGCTTCCACAGAATCCGTGTCGGTTCCTCCAAAGGAAACGTGTGCACAGATAGAAAGAAAGAAAGAAAGAAAACGGGAGGAACGACAAGACTTGAGCAGTCTTAAATGATTTGAAAAGAGGCCCGGAACGCCCGTTCAAAACGTCGGTTGTTGTTGCATTGTCACTCACTCAGCTGCTCCATGGCAGTTTGGGGGAACCAACCCTACCATGTCGTTTTGCTTTAGGAGTCAAAAGCGAAGCGCAGAGAGCTGTTAACTTTGAGGGGGAAAAAATAATAAAAGAAGAAGAAAAGAAAAGAAAGAAAAAAATTGAGAAGAAAAGAAAGAAAAGTTTCCCAACTAGTTGAAGGAGTTTAAGGCTTGCGTTGCAGCGTGACGGGTCAGTGAGTTTTTGAAATGAGTGTGTAGGATTTCAGCCCGCACCCCTTCCCTCCTTCCCTCTTTCATCCCTCCTCCGTTCTCACGTTCGGGTTGTTCTGTCGCGGGCTTGTTGTACGGTGGACTAGGCCTAGCCTATAGCTATGGGGCAAGAGCTTGAGCACTCGGCTAGGTAGGATTGACGACACTACTGGGTATGTTCCTTCCTTCCCCTTTGCTTTTCTTTCTTTGGAAACATCTGACCCACCCGTCACACACACACACACCTTAAAAAAATTGGAGTTTTACGTCGCACGGATGGCGAGAATCGAAGGGTAGGGGATGTGTGGGACGAGGAATAAGGGTCCTGGGAGTGGGGGGGGGGGGGAGTTCTGAAGAAATTGAAAACCACGTGTAGAGTTCCCTCAGTCTTGTGTCTGCCAGCGTACAGTGCATATCTGGTGAGAGTGCCTGCTTTTGTTGATGTTGTTATTAGTTGTTATCTAGTTTTATATCGATAACGTTTTTCCCCGCAGCAGAACATTACCAGGAAAAAGAGGGGGAAACAGTTGTTATCATTCAATATTTAACAAAGAAAAGATGAAGCAAAGTCTTGACGGCAACATGTCGTTATTTGATTATATCAGTGTATTCGGGTTTTTTTGTTTTGTTTTTTTGTTTTTTATCATCAGCAGCTTTGGTGAGGTCTGTCATTCTGAAATCGTTTTTGCTGACCAAGGTACAGCACTTGTGGTGGAACGTGTATTTGTTATCATGATTAATTAATATTTATTTATCTTATGAGTAGTAATGGTAGAAAAAAAGTATTTGTAGAAGTGGATTATGTTTTTTTTTGTTTTGGTGTTGTTTAGATTTTTTGTTTTTGTTACTGTTGTTGTTTCTCCCGAGAGAACAGTATCGTTGTTGTTACTCCTGTGCTTTGTCAATAAGTAAATGAATGAATAATATTGACAGCAGGAAGAAGAAGAAACAGTTGGATGACGAGAAATGCAATTAAGAGTATTGCCAATGTAAAATATCCATCATTTTGTAAACTGTGTATCAATGAAAAGTAAACTAGGAAAAGAAATGTTATCGTCAACAGAACTGTAAGACAAAATTTCTGAGAACCACACGTGTTTTTGCCCTTGAAACTTTTTTTTTTTTTTTAATAACATGTACACTTATTTAGCAATACCTGAATACAAAGGTAACTCTGTTTGTAATTTTTTTTATTCAGCGTAGCTATTTAATGAAGGAAACAGAAAAAGGCTTTTTTTGCTTCTTTTTTTCTTTTTTTTACTTGTAGGCGGTGCATACATCCGTCGCAATGTCTTCATGTATTTATAATCATTCAGAGATAAGAAGGACTTCATAGAGGTTTTTTCCTGAGTCCTGTCTAATAATCATATGCCCGTATCTAAAATGTGACATTTTTAAATACAACTGACGAACGTTATAACTGAGTGGTTAAGACTATTCGACTTCAATCCCATGGGTCCATGAAGTGTGTTCGATTGTCGGGGACGTCTGGTGAATTAAGGGTGGGGATTTTTATGATCTCTCAGATCTATCACACACGCGCGTGCGTGTGTGCATATCTCATACATGCATGTGGGCGAACGCGCGCACATACACACACACACTCTCTCTCTCTCTCACCATGTTTCACGTGCTAACACCTCTCTTTATCCACTGTGTATGTGTGTGTGTTTTGCAGGCGGGAGTCTCTGAAGCCATGGCCAGGATAGAGGTTTTCCCGCACGTCATGGTCAAGCCCCCCTCCAACGCCTCCTCCTCCTCCTCCTCTCCTCCTCTCGGACCACGCTGAGGACGGCGAGGAGGACTCGTTGTGGATCCACTGGAAAGACCCCTACTGGAGCGACGTCGACAGCAGAACCCCCCACCCTGACCCCACCACCACCACCCTCACACCCGAAGTTAACGGCACCCACCTGTACAGCGCTAACCGGGAACTGACCATTCACTTCGTGCCCTTTCTGGTCATCCTGGCCGTGGTCCTGTTCCTGACTATTCTGGGCAACGGACTCATCTGCTACGTGTACAGGACACGGCTGCGGCACAGCGATCACTTCTTCGTGGTGTTCCTGGCGGGCATGGAGATCGTGTTCATTTGTCTGGGGGTGCCCATGGAAATCGTAGTGCTGGCCCTGCCGCTGTTGTTCGACTTGGGGGTGGTGTGCAAGGTGTTCCGCTACATTCAGACGGCCAGTGTCTACGTGGTGCTGTTGACTCTGGCCTGCATCGCCGTGGACCGGTACTGGAAGCTGACTCGGCCCAACAACGCGCTGTCCTCGGTGTGGGCCGTCAGGCTGACGGTGGGGGCCGTGGTGCTGGGCCTGTGTCTGGCCATCCCCTCCCCCTGGGTGTTCGGGTCCAAGGCCGTGCCCACAGACATCCTCAACCTCAGCGGGGTGACTTGCGGGGTGGAGGAGACGGACCGGTACAGTGCCGCCCACATCGTCTACATCGCCCTCCTCCTCCTCACCTTCCTCCTCACCTTAGCGGTGCTCACCGTGCTCTACGTCATCATGCTGGTGCGCATCTCCCGCAGAAAGTCGGCGGCCAGAGGGGAGCGCGCCAGCCCCAAACGGCGCCGCTTCCCGCAGACGCACCGCTTCGGAGTGTCGGAAGACTCCGCCAGCTCTCACGGGGGCGGCGAGGACACGCGGCCTCTGCCCAGCTCCAGCTCAGGGACCAGCTTCGGCACAGCCCCCGCCACCCCCAAGTCAGGCCGCATGTCGCCCAGCTTTGACCCCGCCCGGGTCCCCCTCAAAGGCGGCGTGGGGGGCAAGGACGGTGGCCGGACTGGTCAGCGCTACACCCCTACGATGGACGTTCAGAGCACGCAGATGACCATGATCTTCTTCGCGGTGACGTTGTGGACGGTGGTGGCCCTCACCCCCTTCATTGTCTTCCGCACCTTACAGGTGTTGACGGACACCTTAGAAGACATTCAGCCCACCATCGCCACGGTGATGTACCAGGTGGGGGCCCACCTCTACCTCCTCCACCCCCCTGTCCTCCCCATCATCCACCTGCTGTGCAATGACCCCTTCCACAGGGAGGTCCGGAAGATGCTGAGGACTCTAGGAGCCGCCTGCAAACGCCGGACACATTCGCGTGACAACAGCGCGTGTTCGGCGTGAATCAGGTTGTGGTGAATAATGATAACCAGTGCTTTTGAGTGAGTGATTATAAATTCCAGATGGGAAATGTATGGAGAGTTTAAGATTATTATTGAATGTGTTGTAAGATATTCAGAAAGAAATGGACTGAACTGCTTCTTCTTTGTCGAGCATTCTCAGACAGCAACTATTGTTGTCTGTCATGGGAGTGAAAATGCACTGCGCTGCCGTTAAGCACCTGGCTGTTTCAGATTCGGTGTATGATCATAAAGTGTTGTGTATGCAGTGCAGTGATTCTCTGTCTGGAACCTGATGCAAAATGTTGATAATCAAGTGTCTTGAAAACTGCGTGTAGCCTTTGTGTGTTCCTCCCCTCACCCCGGGGAGCTTGCCAGTGGCCAGAGAGAGAGTGAGTCTTGGCACTGGGTAACCTGACCTGACCTGACCTAACTGGGTGTCTGAGCTTCTTGCTGTTCCAGTAAATCTCCGTGAGATTAGGATAACCTGATTATCCGTTAGGAGTTATGGAGAAAAATGATTGAGATTAATCCAGATCGATCCCCTCACTTGAGCGGATTGTAAGGAGAGAGAGAGAGAGTGTGTGTGTGTGAGGTATGGCTGTGTGTGTCTAAAGAAACTCTGTGTGTGTGTGTTTTCTTCAGTTTAGCATTTTTCACACATTAAGTGATATCAGAATTATAGAATGTGTGTGAGAGTGAGTGAGTGAGTGAGTGTGCCAGAGAGACAGAGACAGACAAAAGAACAGATAGCTAGCTAGCTAGCGAGAGAGAGAGAGAGAGAGAGAGAGAGAGAGAGAGAGAGAGAGAGAGAGAGAGAGAGAGAGAGAGAGAGAGCATGAACAAACCTCTACATAACTCACAAAATTGTACCACCAATACCCAGTTTTACAACAACAAAAGAGGGAGAAATTTTTTTTTTTAAAAACTAACAAAAATGACCCAGTCCTTCCTCAGTGTGTGTGCTCACCATCCCCATTCGTTCACAGAAGAAAGTCAACATGCTTGCCTCCCTCCCTCCCTCTCCCCCCCATCCAATCCCTGCTCCTTGTGGTTGGCTGGGCCAAAAACAACCTGCAAGCTTTCTCCTGTTGGCTCTCCTCTTCTTTTTAAAGAAAAAATTGTAGAGGGTCAGTGGGTGCTCGTCAGTTATGACATGTCATAGTACTAATGACCACTTGGCATTCCACTACTGCTGCTGTTGCTGCTGTGCTGTCCTGTCAGTTATAGGGGCATGGTGTGTGTGTCTGTGTGTGAGAGGGGGGTGTATGTACATGCACAAAGCAGTGCAAATTGTGTGTGTGTGTGCGCGCACGTGCCCCAACACATACATGTACATTGCAACTGCAACACATGCGGGTGTTTTCTGTGTGCTTTTTGTCTTCCTTTTGTGTGGGTTTTCATTAGTTTGTGTGACTAATAAAGTGTTAGAAAGTAGACATGTATACCTTCAAGCCTATAGTACCGAATGAGGGACAATTAGCAGACAAAGTAACTTACGACTACAAAACTCAAGTGTACCTCTTGGTTTTGCCAGTGTGCCTCTTGTATATGCCACTAGGTTGTGCCATTGTGCCACTTTTGGTTGTGCCAGTGTGCCTCTTAGTTGTTCCAGTGTGCCTCTTGTGAGTGTCACTGTGTTTGTGTGCCACCAGGTTTTACCAGTGTGCCACTTTTGGTTGTGCCAGTGTGCCACTTGGGTTGTGCCAGTGTGCCACTTGGGTTGTGCCAGTGTGCCACTTGGGTTGTGCCAGTGTGCCTCTTGGTTGTGCCAGTGTGCCACTTAGGTTATGCCACAGATGGTATGCTTGAATGCAGCCCTGACATAGCCTGCAGAATGCAGGAAGCAGAATGTCTAGGATTTCACTTTAGCTTTGTTGTTGTTGTTTGGTGTTGTTATTTTAACTCTGACAGGACGAAATACTATGTCCAGCAGGAAGTTAGTCAGTGGTTATCAGTTACTAGACAAGAGAGACACAGAGAGAGAGAGGAGGGAACAAAGTT
>CM054137.1:6237325-6353471 GCA_028751875.1 Rapana venosa
AATAGTAAACTCATCTCTTCTTTCAGGAATTTTTTCCATCAGATCTCAACACTGCAATAGTTACATCTCTACTCAAAAAGCACAACCTCCACCCTAACATTCTGAAGAATTACAGACCTGTTTCTAACCTACCTTTTATCTCTAAAGTCCTTGAAAAAGTTATTCTGATACAACTCAACAGCCACCTTCATTCCAATAGTCTTCTACCCCCCCCACCCCCACCCCCACCCTCCACCCCCGCCCCAGTCCAGTCTACCTATCGCGCCAACCACAGCACTGAGACCACCCTAGTCTACACCTTAAACACGCTTCTACATGCCTCTGGCTTAGGGAAAATCTCCATTCTCACTCTTCTCGACTTATCTCCAGCCTTTGACACTACAGACCATTCAATTCTTCTGCCCCGTCTCAAAAACACTTTTTGTGTTACAGGCACAGCCCTCACCTGGTTTAGTTCATACCTTACAGGCCGATTCTACATAGTTTCAATAGACAAGATTCAATCATCACCTACCAAACTGGAATGTGGAATCCCACAGGGATCAGTTCTCGGCTCTGTTCTTTTCACTCTATACACTGCTCCACTTTCACATAATTATAATAAACCATTATCAGATTAACCATCATTTCTATGCCGATGACCCTCAGATTCTTAGCAGTGATACACCTGAAAATCTGCCTTCTCTCTTGAAAAATATGGACTACTGCCTTCAAGATATCCACAACTGGATGATACAGAACAAGTTACAGCATCCATACAAAACCGAAGCCATGCTTGTAGAGACCAAACACAAACTCTCTCCCATCACAACAGCTTCAATAGAATTCGGCTATACGTGAATTAATCTATCCACTGCTGTGAAGTATCTTGGGGTTGTTATTGACAACACACTCACCATGCAAAAATTCATCACCCAGACCTGCCAAATTACCGAGGCATTAGTGCAATTCGAAAGTATCTGTCCACTGATGCAACATCCAAACTAGTGGCATCTCTCATTCTTTCACGTCTGGACTATTGCAATTCTCTTTTGGCTGGTCTGCCAGCATCATCAATCCACTCCCTTCAACGTATACAAAACTCTACAGCTCGACTTGTCCTCAGAAAGAGAAAATCTGAGCACATAACTCCTCTCTTGCAATCTCTCCACTGGCTGCCTGTGCCACAGAGATTTAACTATAAGATCTGTACCCTCTGTTACAAATGTCTCCACAAAACAGCTCCCTCCTACCTCTGTGACTGTCTTCACGCATACACTCTATCTCGTTCCCTCCGCTCTGCTGCAGATACCTTTTGCTTACAGAATACGGCAAGCCCTCTACCCACTGTTCACAGCCACTCCGAACTTCCTGCTTATATTTTCTTCATTTTTTTTCTGACAAAGTCCACAACATTCGCTTCAGACTGGATCAGACTTCTTTCCAACCTGTACCTCCTGATCCCCAATTCACTGGCATTCCTCTCCTTTACTTTCATCCAACAAGTGAGAATGAAATCAAGACAGTTCTGAAAGAAATGACAATAAAATCATGTGATCTCGATCCTATACCTGCTTCTCTTCTCACTCAGTGCATTCCACAGTTCATACCCACAATCACGAAAATAAAAAAACCCTCATCTCTTCTCTCAGGAATTTTTCCATCAGCTCTCAAAACTGCTATAGTTACACCTCTACTCAAAAAGCACGACCTCGACCCTAACATTCTGAAGAATTACAGACCTGTTTCTAACCTACCTTATATTACAACCTTACCAAAAAGCTGACCTCGAACAACCACACATTCGAAGATTACAGACCGTTTCTAACCTACCTTTTATCTCTAAAGTCCTTGAAAAAGTTGTTCTGAACAACTCAACAGCCATCTTCATTCCAACAATCTCCCTTCCCCCTTTTCAGTCTGCTATCGTGCCAACCACAGCCACCGAGACCATCCTAGTCCACACATTATAAACACGCCTTCTGCACGCTTACTGACTCGGAAAAAATCTCCCCTCCACTCTCACTCTCCTCGACTTTTCTGCAGCCTCGACACATAGCCACTTAATTCTCTCTACCGTCTCAAAAACACGTCTAGCTATTAAAGACAACAGCCCTACCTGGTTCTTTCATACCTTACAGACTGATTCCACACAGTAACAGTAAATAAGATTCAATCAACACCTGCCAAACTGGAATGTGGAGTCCCACAGGGGTCATTTCAAGGCCCTGTTCTTTTCACTCTCTACACTGCCCCACTTTCACATATAATAAACCATCATGAAATCAGTCATCATTTTTATGCAGACGACTCTCAGATTCTTAGCAGTGAAACTGCCGAAAATCTGCCTTCTCTCTTGACAAATATGTCACTCTGCCTTCAAGACATCCAAAATTGGATGATAGAGAACAAGTTACAGCTAAATGCAGATAAAACTGAAGCCATGCTTATTGGGACCAAACACAAAGTCTCTTCCATCACAACAGCTTCAATAGCATTCGGCAATACGTCTGTCCCTCTATCCACTGTAGTGAAATATCTAGGGGTAGTTATCCATAACACACTCTCCATGCAAAATTTCATCACCCAAACCTGCCAGTCTCCATGCAAAATTTCATCACCCAAACCTGCCAGTCTCCATGCAAAATTTCATCACCCAAACCTGCCAGTCGTGCTACTATCAATTACCGCGCATTAGTGCAGTTCGAAAGTATCTGTCCACTGATGCAACATCCAGACTAGTCACGTGTCTCATTCTCTCATGTCTGGACAATTGCAATTCTCTTTTGGCTGGTCCCAGCATCGTCTATACACCCTCTTCAACATATACAAAACTCTGCAGCTCGACTAGTCCTCAGAAAGAAAAAATCTGAGCATATTACTCCTCTCCTGCAATCTCTCCACTGGCTGTCTGTGCCACAGAGAGTAAACTATAAGATCTGTACCCTCTGTTACTAATGTATCTACAAAACAGCACCGTCCTACCTCTGTGAATGTCGTCTCTTGTACACTCTTTCTCGTTCCCTCCGCTCTGCTGCAGATACCTTGTGCTTAAGAATACCTAGATTCAACCAGTCCACTGTTGGCCGTCGCTCTTTCTCTGTTTCTGGTCCATCAATCTGGAATGACCTCCCTCTCTCTCTCTCCGCCAAAAGCCTACTTATGATGCTTTTAAATCCAACTCAAGACACATTTATTTCACACCTAAGATTTTCCCCTCTTGTTTCATCTCATTTCTGTCCCTGCCCTCAACACCCCCCCACCCCCCTTACCCTGCCGAGTGTACAACCTTTGTGTGTGTGTGTGTGTGTGTGTGTGTGTGTGTGTGTGTGTGTGTGTGTGTGTGTGTGTGTTTTATTTATTTATTTATTCTTTTATATCGAGGATAATGGAATAAGCACGCATGTGCTTTTTTACATCCAGTCCCCGTGTGTGTGTGCGGTTTTGTTAATTTTGTCATCTGTTCCTACCGGCACACAGTGGCCTACTCTTTCGAAAAGCGGAACAGGATTTAACGTGTGCGCAAGATGTTCTGCATGTGTGTGTGTGTGTGTGTGTGTGTGTGTGTGTGTGTGTGTGTGTGTGTGTGTGTGTGTGTGTGTGTGTGTGTGTGCGCGCGCGTGCGTGCGTGCGTCGCTCTTTCTCTGTTTCTGGTCCAGTGATCTGGAATGACTTCCCTCTCTCCCTTCGCCAAAACCCTATGTATGACACTTTTAAATCCAACCTCAAGATATATTTATTCCAAATCTTATTTTTCCCCTTTTGTTTCATCTCAAATCTATCCCTGCCTAAAACAGCCCAAATTCCATCACCCTGCCAAAGTGTATAATCTGTGTGTGTGTGTGTGTGTGTGTGTGTGTGTGTGTGTGTGTGTGTGTTGTGTGGTGGTGTGTGTGTGTGTACATTTGAATTTGTTAACTCTGTTAATTGTTATTGGTTGTATGTATGGTTGTGTTGAATGCAAGCGCTTTGATTTCGCGCTATAATTTATAAATTCCATTTCTCCTTATTATTATTATTATTATTATTATTATTAAGATCACATTGGCACAGTCAGTATTGGAGGGCGGACAATCACCAACCTCAGGTTTGCCGATGACATCGATGGACTGGCAGGAAACAAACAGGAACTAACCAACCTATTGTACCACCTGGACGAAACATCCTCCAGATATGGCATGGAGATCAGTGCAGAGATGACAAACAGTGCCCAGCCAATCACTACCGAGATCACAGTCAGAGGAAAAGAACTTGAAGTTGTAGATCACTTCAAGTACCTTGGAGCTATTATTACTGAAAAAGTTTCAAAGACCGAAAATCCTCACAAGAGCTGCACAAACAGTAGCAGCAATGGCAAAGCTCAAGACCATCTGGAAACACCGAAACATCTTTCTCAGGACCAAGGTCAAGCTACTGCATGCATGGGTCATCTCCACATACCTGTATGCATGCGAATCCTGGACATTGAATGCAGATATACAAAGAAGGATCCAGGATTTGGAGATGAGATGCCTCAGAAGACCACATTACCAAAGAAGAAGTCCGACAAACCATCACCCAACAAGTAAAACAGTATGAAGACCTGCTGACCACAGTCAAGTAAAGGAAGCTCAGATGGTATGGACATGTGACAAGATCAGATGGGCTCTCCAAGACCATACTGCAAGGAACAGTGCAGGGGAAGAGAAGGTGAGGCAGGCCAAAGAAGAAATGGGCAGACAATATCACTGAATGGACAGCTTCTCCACAACCCAAGCACTTGCTCACAATGGCTGCAAATGGAGCCAACTGGTGCAACGTTCGACACTACAGTCCCCCTACAAACCTGGAGGGGGTTATGGGAGCAGATGAGATGAGGTAGGCCTACATTGTTAAGGTTGATGCACCTTATAGAGATGGGAAATTACTCATGTACTTCCAGGAAGTGTACACGTTTTCTTTTCAATTGAAGGGAGACTACTTCATTTAGTCAATATGTGCACTATGCTTCCTAGTTGCGTCCCTTGAAAAAATGTTTTATTTATATATATACACCAGGGATCCAAGCCAGAAGTAGTATGCAGGACTGCACAGACAATAACAGCACTGTCAAAACTAAACACCATCTGGAGAGATAAAAATATCTCACTTATCTCCAAGATCAGACTAATGCGCTCCCTTGTCATATCCATGTTTCTGTATGCCTGTGAATCATGGACCCTGACTGCAGATTTGGAGAGAAGAGTACAGGCGGTGGAGATGAGATGCTTTCGGAGACTCCTTGGCATCTCCTACAAAGACCACATAAGCAACGAAAGCGTGCATAACAGAATCCAGCAAACCATTGGACCCTATGAGAACCTTCTAACGATCGTGAAAAAGCGTAAACTTAAATGGTATGGGCATGTCACAAGATCCAAAGGACTTGCAAAGACAATTTTACAAGGCACTGTCCAAGGAGGAAGAAGAAGAGGCAGACCAAGAAAGAGCTGGGAGGATAACATCAGCGAATGGATAGGCCTAGAACTCAACAAAACCCTGAGAAAGGCAGAACAGAGAGAGGAATGGAGGGAACTGGTTGTTGAGTCTTTGAGGGTGCCCCCACGGTCGTCAGACTATATATATATATATATATATATATATATATATATATATATATATATATATATATATATATATATATATATATATATATTGTGTGTGTGTGTGTGTGTGTGTGTGTGTGTGTGTGTTTTCATTTCATTTCATACCACTTTAAGTCACGGCAGATTTCTCTCCGTGAAATTCGGGCTGCTCTCCCCGGGGAGAGCGCGTCGCCACAAGAGCACCGCCACCCTTTTTTTCCTTCTCTTTTCCTGTCTACAGAATTGTGCCAGGGACAACTCTCTTGTTGCCGTGGGTTCTTTTACGTGCGCTAAATAATTATGTGTAACCCACGGGACCTCGGTTTATCGTCTCATCCGAAAGACTAGCGCCCAAATCACCACTCATGGTCTAATGGACGGGGGGGAAAGTTTCGGGTCCAAACGGGGTACAAACCACCACACACTTCCGACCCGGACTTTTCGCTTTCTAGACGGGCGCGTTACCTCTAGACCACCGCGCGCGCGCGCGCGCGCGCGCGCGTGTGTGTGTGTGTGTGTGTGTGTGTGTGTGTGTGTGTGTGTTTTGTTTTGTTTAAAGGACAGTCTGTTCTTTTTAAGCACTCGCTGTTAACATAGGCCTGGTTTCACATCAGCTTTCACATAAGTGGTATCCAGAAACTTTATCCAAGAAGTGAC
This sequence comes from Rapana venosa, assembly GCA_028751875.1. Classification (NCBI taxonomy): domain Eukaryota; kingdom Metazoa; phylum Mollusca; class Gastropoda; order Neogastropoda; family Muricidae; genus Rapana; species Rapana venosa. The sequence goes on from CM054137.1 coordinate 6,243,565, forward strand.
CTAACCAAGCGAGAGCTCAATGGAAAACTGCATGTGTGAGCGTGAGTGCGCACGCGCGCGCGCTCGCGTGTGTGTGTGTGTGCACGCGCACGTGTGTATGCCTATATGTGTGTGTGAGCGTATGCGTGCGTGCGTGCGTGCGTGCGTGCGTGTGTGTGTGTGTGTGGTGTGTGCGCGCGCGCGCGCGCGCGTGTGTGTTAGTGAGTTAACAGCCTATGAAACAACCTGCTAAGGAGAACTGAGGGAGAAAACAACTTAACTTGTAGTATGATGTTAGACCACAGGGGTGAAACATCAAGAACATTTTTCAAAATCTTCGAGTCAATAATAAAACTAGAATAGAACTCCGCAGTTAACTAACAATGGAACTATAACGTGCAGAAAGAATTGGACTATGGATATGATTACACAAAATATGTGGATATGTGCACAATGTGGAAGAAAAGGCAATTGGAGAACGCATAATTCAGAACGTCATAAGTGACTGACTTTAAAACAGAATGATCAATCACAGGAAGATACCAACTGGACTATAAGAGGCATTCAGAAATTCTGCAGAGAAGTATATCATTGTTTAGGATGCTTTTAAGCGTTACATGTGATTCCAATAGGAATGGATCTTTCAGTGTAATAGAAAAGATTTCTTTGATTTTAGGACAACCAGTTAGCAGATGTCTAACACTTATTTGTTTTCCACACATGCACAGTATGTTCTTACAATATTTTGTGCGAAGGGCATTTAAACCAAACCTATAAACCAAACTTGAGATTTGTCTGGAAACAGACATAGATGGCTTTGTGTAGAGAGGTTTAGTATATTGTACATCCGTCATATTTAGGCAATTTTCAGAGTAATAACAATTTGAATTTTGCAGCCTTTTAATTGCCTTATCATCGGATACATGCTTTAAAAGTTCATAGTCCTCATGCAGGTTTAGGGGGATATTAGCTAAAAGTGATCCTTCAACATTGCCTGCTCCTCGTCGCGCAGCTGATTCCACAGTGAGGAGGCACCCAGCAAAAAGTAACGCCAGTGTGTGTGTGTGTGTGTGTGTGTGTGTGTGTGTGTGTGTGTGTGTACGTGTACGTGTACGTGTTGCATGGGCATGAAAATTGCTTGTGCATAATCTCCTAAGTCTGCTTATACATTATTTGTTTTGTGTAGTTTACTATTGCTGTTGCTTCCCATAAAAGCACAATGAATTTGTTGATGTTTCTTTGTTGTTGTTGTTGACTTCAATTTTACGTCTGTTCACTTTTAGTGATATTAGACGCCCCCCTCCCCCCAAGCCCCCCCTTCCCCCACACAACAACAACAAAAGAAACAACAACAAACAAACAAAAACCCGGGAGATGTGGATGAGTTGTTTAAAAAAATAAATTTGTAATTAAAATCTTTCTGTTAGCCAAAATGATACTATTTACGTGGTTTGTTATCCTTTATATTATGGAGGTTTGTTTTTGTTTGTTCTGTTTTGGTTTTGGGTCTTTTTGGAGGGGGGGGGGGGATTATTCGGTTGCCCCTCTCCCCTTGTTGTTGCTGCTTTTATTTTGCTCTTGGTTTCTTTGCTATTTTTCGGTTGTTTCTGTGTTTTCTGTTTTGCTTTCTTTCTTACTTGTTGTTGCTTTCTCTCTCTCTCTCTCTCTCTCTCTCTCTCTCTCTCTCTCTCTCTCTCTCTCTCTCTCTCTCTCTCTCTCTCTCTCCTCTCCTCTCTCTCTCTCTCTCTCTCTCTTTTCGGTGATTTGTGTGGGGGCTTTTGTGTAGATATTTTTTCCCTGTATAGTGTGTGAGTGTATTGGTATGGGCTTTATTTTATTTTATTATCATATATATCCCTAAGGGAGAGGAGATGGGCGCCGCCCTCAATATGCTGGCCCTAGAGAAGTGAGGTCTCTGACGCCTCGCTCCCCTACGACCTTGATATAGGTTATGGGACACCTTTACCTTTTACCTTTACCTTTATCCCTAAGGGCGGGGACTGGATGTAAAAAAGCACATGGGTGCTTATTCATTATCCTCGAAATAAAAGAATTTGTCATTCTCCTCTCTCTCTCTCTCTCTCTCTCTCTCTCTCCTCTCTCTCTCTCTCTCTCTCTTCCTCTCTCTCTCTCTCTCTCTCTCTCTCTCGGGGACGGGATAGCCTAGTGGTTAGAACATTGCGCTCGCAATCTGACGACCCGGGTTCGATTCCGTTCAAGGGGATTTTTTCCCCTGGAGTTAACATCAGTGCAGACTCTACTCTCCCCAAAAGTCCTTCGGATGAGATTATGATCCGAGGTCCCGTGTGCGAACGCACGCAGAACATCTTGCGCACGCTTTAATCCTGTTCCGCTTTTCGTAAGAGTAGGCCATTGTGTGCCGGTGGGAATAGATGACAGAATTTACAAAACCGCATACACACGGGGACTGGATGAAAAAAGCATATGAGTGCTTATTCCATTATCCTCGATATAGACTAAATACAAATCTCAATCTCTCTCTCTCTCTCTCTCTCTCTCTCTCTCTCTCTCTCTCTCTCTCTCTCTCTCTCTATATATATATATATATATATATATATATATATATATATATATATATATATATATATATATATATATATATATATATATATATTGTTAATGTGAGAAAACAGAAAAAAGGAGTATACAGAAATATCTACAAAGCTGGTGGGCGGTAAATGAAAATCCACTTTTTTGTGTGTGTGTGTGCCGTTTATCAGTTGGGCTTTGCATCCTGATCCCCCGTCTTGAACCAAGGCTGCTGTGCATGCCTCATGTTCTGGATTCTGAACGCCGCCATTGCTTACACAAACACATTTGCAAGAACAGCTTGCTTCGAGGTCGTGACCAGTTAAAAAAAAGAATGGAGAGGGAAGAAGAGGAAGGCGTCTTGAGTGTGTGTGTGTGTGTGTGTGTGTGTGTGTGTGTGTGTGTGTGTGTGTGTGTGTGTGTGTGTGTGTGTGTGAGTGTGTGTGTGTGTGTGTGTGTGTGTGTATGAAGCTTTTTATTTTATTTTTATTTTCAGATGTGGTGTGTGTGTGTGTGTTGTTGAACTAAAATAGTAACAACAGCAACTGCAGCAGCAACAGAATAATAATAATAATAATAAAATAACAATAACAGCAGCAACAACAACTCTATTAAAAAAAACCAAACCCCCTTCCACAACCCCCCCCCCCCCCCCCCCCCCCCAAGTAGCCGAGAAGATAGTCTCAGACAATCAAAACCATTTGTAAAAACAACATAAATAGCAACACCCATCAACAAGGATTAAAAAACAACAACCCAGCAACAACTACAACAATAACAACAACAACACTTCAACAAAACAAATAAACAACTCTAAAGAATCGAAAAGACAATCTAAAAGAAACAACCATTACAACAAACAGACCAAACCCATCCATCAAATTAGTAGGGTATGTTTCGAACTTACGAGACTTCTGGGATCCCCCTCCCCGCCCCCACCCCATCCCCCTCAACACACACACACACACACACACACCAGAGAGAGAGAGGGAGTGTTCAGGTATACACATTCACTATATGTCAGCAGAAGGTAATTTTTCATTGAGGTCGCATGATTTAATATTCTCTCTTGGCAGGTCAAGGTCTTATGGCGAACAAGGGAGGGTATACGTTCGTATGTACGACATAGCACAGACATAACACACTTTGAAGTCGCCGCTTACTATCTGCTTTGCCTCTTGTGTGTGTGTGTTTGTGTCGGTGTTCTGTTTGGGCCAATGGAGGATACCCTTGAGGTGAATTCGGAAGCGCAGTGCACAGTAAGTTTTGCTTTTCTTGTGTGGGTTATGACAGACAGGTAAAATAAAACTGGATGTAAGTGGTTGACATGTGTTAGTCTTCAGTTGGTGCAGGTGTTTCCGGTAAGAAGTGTTGACAGTTAATGTCTCCTTCTTGTTCCTATTGGATCGCTGGTCTAGAAGTAACACACCTGTTCCATAGGGAAAAGTCATGGGTTTTGAACCCGAAATCCCCCCCCCCCCCCCCCCAACTACTAGATCTTGAGTGGTGCTCTACGTGCTAGTCTTTCGGAGGAGATAATGAACCGAAGTCCCGTGTGCAATACACATTGAGCGCAGGTAAAAGAAACCAGGGCAACAATAGAGTTGTTCCTGCAGAAGTTCCCCAGAATAAGCCACTGTGGTAGGGGAGGCAAATACCGTTGCCAAACAGGAGAATGACATGAAAAAGAGGTGGTGCTGCTCTTTTGGCCACGGGCCTTTCTTGAGGGGGAAGGAGGGGGGGGGGGGGGGGGGGGGTGGAGGTAGTCTTGAGCCAGAAGGCCCATAGAGCCGGGCATCCCGGTTTCTGTAGCGTAGCGAACTGAGGTTACAGTGACAGAGCAGTCTGTCGCCAATTTCCCCCAGGCTGGTACCCACTTTTACACTGTGGCAACTGATGGGAAAGAGTAAAAAGCATCAACTTTCAAGCATTGTTGTGAGTTTGTGACTGTGATGGTGGGTGGGTGTGTGTGTGTGGTGTGTGTTGGGATTAAGGTGTCGTCTTCATGTTACAGAGGGCTTTTGCAGTGTGTATACATGTCATTGTGTCCATGGTGAAGACCAGTTTGTCTCTTTGCTGTTGCCTTTCTCTCTCTCTTTCTTCATATTGTCTGTTCGTGCTTTCTTTGTCTCTATCACTCACATACGTGCGCGTGCGTGCGTGTGTTTGCGCGCGGGCGCATCCCTATGTATGTATGTATGTATGTATGATGTATGTATGTAACCACCCACCTCTATTTGTATAGGGGTGTAGTTGTCTCAGTCTCTGGTTTCATACATGAGCCGCCTTCTGTTTACTGTTTCCACATGTTGAATTATATGGCAATGTTGAGTTAGGCATCAGCAAGTATCGACTGTGATGATGATAATGATGGTGATGATGGCAATGATCGGGTCGGCGGAGTCCATGACGACAACGACAACGATGATGATGATGATCGCTACGTAGCGGTGGTAGTGATACTGATAGTGATAGCAGCAGTGGCAGTTGCACAAGTAGCAGTAGTAGTACTAAGCAGCAGAAGCAGGAGCATGGGTTGCAGCAGCAGCAGCAGCAGCAGCAGTAAAAGTAGCTGTAGTGGCAGAAGAAGTAGTGGTAGTAGTAATAGTGGCAGAGTCCTAATAGTAGTGGTATGGTAGAAATAGAAGCAGCAGTAGCAGCAGCTACTGCAGTAGATGCAGTGTTAGTAGAGGTAGCAATAGTAATTGTGATATTAGTAGATGTAGCAGAGGCAGCAGTTGTAGTGGTGATAGTAGTGAAAGCAGAATTAGGAACAGCAGCAGTAGAATGATGAACAAAGGGCTTATGTGAAGTCATCACTAACTAAGCCTCTTAGTGTGTACGTCATCCCCATACAGATATCTGTCCGCCATCTACACAAGCTTACCACTCACACCAGCATGCATAGCGTGCACACGGGCGACCCGGCACACATACACACACACACACACACACACACACCAAACACAGAAATACTGTCTCACTCTCTCCGCTCTCCCTCTTTTTGGCTTTCTCTTTCTTTGGCCCTAGCGCCCCCCTCCCCACCCCCCCCCCCTCCACCTCCCACCACTCACACACACACACACACACACACACACACACACACACACACACACACACACATCTCTCGTCTCTCTCTGTCTCTGTCCTGTCTCTCTCCTCTCTCTCTCTCTCTCTCTCTCTCTCTCTCTCTCTTCTTCTCTCTCTCTCTCTCTCTCCCCTCGAGAACCCAGAACCCAGAATCTCATGGTTTACTTGTTGGCAGGCAAACGTCTTAACCATCTTGCCATCTTCCTTCATGCCAAGTCAAGTCAAGTCAAGTCAAAATTTTATTTCCAGATGGTACATTGAATAAGTAATGCATTTGCTTTTTTTCATCAAGCCATCTATCTAAGAACAAATATCGTAATGATTATACTAAGACACTACATTATTGCATCATTTACCATTGAGTTAAACCAGTAAAAAAAAAAAGAAAAAAATCGATAAGGAAATACTCTCTCTCTCTCTCTCTCTCTCTCTCTCTCTCTCTCTCTCTCTCTCTCTCTCTCTCTCTCTCTCTCTCTCTCCCCCTTTTAAATAGCGTATGCATATATACGTATAAAGTACATCACCGCTGGATTTTGATATTATCCAAGAAAAGTCGACATTAAAGTTTTTGATTATGTCAGAATTTTTCAAGTTTGTTTACTTTACACATGTTTCTGCCTGTCGGCCTGAATATACTCTGGGTACCATCCCTGTCTGCCAGTCTGTCTGCCTTCCTGCCTGCCTGTCTGTCAGCCTGCCTGTTTGCCTGCCTGCCTGCCTACCTGTCTGTCTGCCTGCCTGCCTACCTGTCTGTCTGCCTGTCTGTCTGCCTTCCTGCCTGCCTGTCTGCCTGCTGCCTGCCTGCCTGTGCCTACCTGCCTGTCTGTCAGTCTGTCTGCCTGCCTGTTTGCCTGTCTGTCTGCCTGCCTGCCTGTCTGCCTGCCTGCCTGTCTGCCTGCCTACCTGTCTGTCTGTCTGTCTGTCTGTACGCTTGTCACTGCATGTGTGTCTGTTCTCATTCTCAACAGCAGTAAGGACACTTTTTGCATGAAGGATGTGAAACGGGGTCAAGAGGTCAGGGAAATGACAGTTGACGATGGTTTTGTTGTGCACTGTGGTTTGGGGGGTTGTGCTCTACATAAAGACATGCGTGTTTAGTTAGACAGGATTGTGATAGTTGCTTCAATGTGTTGTGTATTCTTTTGCAAGTTTTTTGTTGTAAACGAGAGACAGAGACAGACAGATAGTCAGACGGGTGGACAGACGGACAGAGAGACAGACAGTGTTTACACCTTTCTATGATTCTGTGCCTAAGAAATGAAGTATGTTATTTTGTTTTTATATATGGCTTGTGTAACTCATGTGATGTTTTTTCTGTTATTGAGATAACACAATATTGGTAGTGTGTTTTTATTATTTAATTTTTTTAATATTTTTTATTTTAAGGTTAATGGAATAAGCACTCATGTGCTTTTTTCATCCAGTCCCCGTGTGTATGCAGTTTGGTCAATTTTGTCATCCGTTCCCACCGGCACACAATGGCCCACTCTTCCGAAAAGCTGAACGGGTTTTAACGTGTGCGCAAGATGTTCTGCGTGCGTTCGCACACGGACCTCGGTTTATAGTCTCATCCAAAGGCTTTTGGGAAGTGTGTGTGTGTGTGAGTGTGTGTGTGTGTGTGTGTGTGTGTGTGTGTGTGTGTGTGTTCAATTTGCGAGCGTTAGCCTACATGTGCGTGCCACATGCGCGTGTGTGCGTGCACGCGCATGTGCCTGTGAGTCAATATATGTGTCTTAGTGCATGTGTATATCTGTGTTTTTATCTTGGTATGCGAGCATATCTGTTTACGTGTTGTGTTGGGTGGTGGGGGGGGGGGGGGGGGGGGGGCGTGCTAGCGTTCATACGCACGGGTGATTGTACGCTGTCTGCATATATATAAAGCAGACCTTGCCGGATGCCAGCTGTAAAGCTTGTCTCGCCTGTTAACTTTCGTGTGGGCTTGACATCCCCATCGTTCTCATTAAAATCAAACAAACAAACAAACAAACCAACGAAACGAAAAAGAGAAAGGAGAAAACTAAGCATTATAGTCGCTATCAGCATGATCATTTGAAATTGTTTGTCATTCCCAAACTACTTTCGTAATGATCTCTCCCCCCCTCCCCCCCCCCCCCCCCCCCCCCCCCCCCCCCCCCCCCCCCCCCCCCCCCCCCCCCCCCCCGTGTGTGTGTGTGTGTGTGTGTGCGCGCGCGCCCCCGTGGGAGTGTGTGTGTGTTTATTTAATTTATTTATTTATTCTTTTATATCGAAGATAATGGAATAAGCATGCTCATGTGCTTTTTTTTTTTTACATCCAGTCCCCGTGTGTATGCGGTTTTGTAAATTTTGTCATCTGTTCCCACCGGCACACAATGGCCTACTCTTTCGAAAAGCGGAACAGGATTTAACGTGTGCGCAAGATGTTCTGCATGCGTTCGCACACGGGGCCTCGGTTTATAGTCTCATCCGAAGGACTTTGACATTCAGTTCGATTTTTTTGTCAAACTGGGAAGAAAGGGCGAGGCTGGGAATCGAACCTGAACCTCATGGTTTACTTGTTGGCAGGCAAACGTCTTAACCATCCTGCCACCTTCCTTCATGTCAAGTCAAGTCAAGTCAAAATTTTATTTCCAGATGGTACATTGAATAAGCAATGCATTTGCTTTTTTTCATCAAGCCATCTATCTAAGAACAAATTTCGTAATGATTATACTAAAACACTACATTATTGCATCATTTACCATTGAGTTAAACCAGTAAAAAAAAGGAAAAAATCGACAAGGAAATACATTGAAAATACAAATTACCACATATACATATACACGCACACACATACTCATGCACACCTGAGCGCGTGCGCGCTCACGTCCACACACACATTTAAATAAAAATGTTTTAAGAATTAAAAAAAGAAAATCATAAAACGTCAGTTCATGTGTGTGTGTGTGTGTGTGTGTGTGTGTGTTTAATCTGTTTTTGCCAATAAACGATTTGAACAGAGGAATGAAATGCTACTTTTGATAGGCACCCATATTCCAGTTTCAAAGTCAGGAGGTTTTTTGCCTCTTATTGTTGTTTGGGATTTTGGTTAAGTTTTGTTTTATTTCACTGGACTTGTTTAAAAAAAAAAAAATTTGTTTGTATATGTGTGTTTTCTGATGCTGTTGTTTTTGCTTTTGGTCTTTTTTTATTTGGTTAACTCTGTGAAGAAGAAACTGTGTTGATGCCCCCTCCCTATTCCTATGTCGTGGGTTCTACAAAGCCACGTTTTGTAAACATGCAAAGATGCTAACACTCATTGAGAGTACCACAAATCTAAATTTTTAGATGCGTCATGATCAACTTTTAATGCACAAAATTTAAACATGTCTTTGGTAACAACTGGCGCAACATTTATTTTTCGTTGAAAATACCGTATAGTCCAGTACGTTATTAAAAAAAACCAACTTTATGGCTGAATATGGGTCTGACCGACCAAGGACATAGAGATAAATTAATGGGCAATTTTGGAAACGCCATGCAGATTTATGGCAAACTTGGTGGGGGAGTCAATGGAAGTTAAAGGGAAGTAACTGAAAGGATGTGGAGAATGTCTAAGAAAGGAAAAGGGGGGGGGGGGGGGGGGGGGGAATAAGCCCTCACTCAGCTCTGTCTGGAGATGATAAATACGCCAGGAAATAAATATGATTAGGTAACTTAGTGATTCGCTACTTAGCTAGCTAAGTAACTAACTAATCAACTGACTGACTAATTGATTCACTGAATTATGAACATAAACTAAATTATAAACATACTTGTTTTCATCCGGCCCTTGCCCTGAATATAATCTTTATTAATGGCAAATGAGAGAGACAGAGACAGACAGAGACCACGATAGACAATCAGAGGATAGACAGTCAGATGGTAGACAATAGACAGTCAGAGGGTAGACAGTCAGACGATAGATAGTCAGACCTACAGACACACAGACAGAGAAAAGAAAGCAAAGGTTTCAGCAGGGACCATAAAAATTCTTTAAACTGTAACGTGAGCGCCATAATTTCTCCACCTTCAAAGGCCCTGTCCTTCACAGTGAAGAGGAGATCTACCTGTAGGCTACCCTGCAGTGAACCAAACATGGGGCAATGCAAGGGCACACCAACATTGGAGATATCACTGCCGACCCCAAAATGATGCACTTGGTTACACTACATAGTTAAGGTGCGTTTTGGGTTTTTTGGCTACACACCGGTATTAATTTGGGGGTCAAGTAGTATCTTGTATAGAGTGCGAGTGGAAAAAACTGTTGGTGATTTTCACAGATTTTTTAAAGCATGAAATGATGCACTGTGCACTTGGTTTTTGGATTGAGGACATAGAGCAATACCAGGTAGTCACTAGAAAGTTGGAAATAACCATCAAATGAGGTTTGCCTGTATTCCTACAGCGTTGACCCCGCGCATGCATATTGCGGTAAGGAAGCTAGCAGACGACAAAGGACTGAGGGGGGTACAGTGTTTGCTGAAAAATAAAAAAATTTCAAACCTACCAAATTTGTTCAAAATCACATGAGTTTTGAGTCAGAGGCTAGTCTTTCACAAAAAGTGGTTTTTATTTCTGTGGATGCCTTAGTGCGTGCGGTATGAATATAAGAGTTACATAGAAAAACAGAAGGAAAAGAGTGATTTTTTAATACCGGTGTGTAGCCTTTACTACCTCCTTCCCTTGTGCGAGTAGGAAGGTTGCAAGAGTCCATGAAGCTGTGGGTTTAAGTCTGGCAGTGGCGACAGGTGAATTAAGGGTGGGGATTTTTTCGATCTCTCGGATCATCTTCAAGTACAGACCTGCCAGTGCCTTAATTCCTCTTCCTGCATACATGCAAGAGGTCAAATTCATGTCGGTGTTTTGTGGGTTACAGAAACATGCACGTAGCCAGCACTCCTTCCTGAACCCTTCCTAATTAATAGGAAATCTCTGTAGAGATGTAGCTGTAACCACAACAGCAACAACCATGACAGAAGCCAACGAAACACAATGGAACGTCGTTTCAGTTATACACATATTTTTCTACCTTTTTTCTTTTCCGTTAGTCTCTGCGAGGAAGGCAGCAGGCAGTACGCCGCAGTTGAGGCCTCCACAGCGCTGTAGAGCTTCTTGGCCACGTCACTGGGGGGATATGGGGCAGGCCAGATCTTCTTTCCGAGTGCCTCGTGTAGCCGGCAGGACTGCAGCACTTGTTCTGGTGTCTGCCTGCCAGTTTTGAAAATTACTGCAGGGTATGGCCTATGCGGAATTTCATGTAATAAGGCGATTGTTCTGCATGAATTAAATCTGCAGTGCTGTTCACTGGTCCCGTAACCCGCCAGGGTCGTAGGGGCGCTGCATGGTGGACGAACGGTGGACCAGCTGGCTCCACTTAGCGCCGTCGTGGGCGAGTGCCTGGGTGACACTGAAGTCCTCCCCTGTCCAATCACGGATGTCGTCGGCCCACTTTCTCCTCTGTCTGCCCCGTCTTCTCTTCCCCTGGACTGTTCCTTGCAGGATGGTCTTTGCAAGTCCTGAGCGTGTTACGTGCCCATACCATCTGAGTTTCCTCTTTTTTGCCGTGGTCAGTAGGTCTTCATAGTCCCGCACCTGTTGAGTGATCATTCTGCGGACTTCATTGTTGGTGACATGGTCCTTGTATGAGATGCCAAGGAGCCTTCTGAGGCATCTCATTTCTACTGCTTGGATCCTCCTTTGTAGGTCTGCGTTCAGTGTCCATGCCTCACATACGTAAAGCATGATTGAGGTGACTAGCGCGTTTAGTAACTTCACCTTGGTTCCGAGAGGGATGTTTCTATCTCTCCATATGGTCTTCAGTCTTGCCATTGCTGCTGCTGTTTTGTGCCGCTCTTGCTAGGATTTCGGTCTTCGATCCTTCCTCACTTATGATGGCTCCAAGGTACTTGAAATGGTCAACTGTCTCCAGTTCTTTTCCGCTGAGAGTGATCTTGGTGGTGATTGGCTGGGACTGTTTGACATGAGCTTGGTTTTCTCGGCGCTGATTTCCATGCCGTATCGTGAGGATATTTCGTCCAGTTGCTTCACTAGGTTGGCCAGTTCCTCTTCATTTCCTGCCAGACCGTCAATGTCTGCAGTGCTGTATTTCAGTCAATTCAAGACTTTGTCAATTATGTCAGCATGTTGTTACACTTTTTTTTTTAAAGCCATGCATGATGGAGAAGACAAGGGGAAAACCCCTTCAGTACAATGAAGACTTTGTTGGGGGAGGGGAGGGGGTAATGGTAAGAAGATCAATACACTGAAAACCAAGACAGGCAAGGCTGAGTCAGGATGTCAACAAAACTAGTCAGTTTATATCAGTCCCTTTTTATCATCCTCCACCACTCTGAGCTAGCCATGGAGAAGGGTGGAACACAGACAGGAAAGTTCTGGGTGTGTCTGGCTTCAGGGGTGCTAGTGCCGTACCAGGAGGTAGGTCTTCATGCAGCATTTATAATAATAATAATAATAATAATAATAATAATGTATGGAATTTATATAGCGCTGAATCTTGCAAAGCAACAAATCAAAGCGCTCACATTCAGCATTCAGCCTGAACAGATAATATCGCTTGGTCCAGGCCAAATGCTGTGTCGGTTATTGAGTCAAGCAAAGTGCCAGCGCCTGCATGAAAATTTTGCTATGTTGTAAAGTTTTAGGTGGAGAGTATTTTCATTCATAACACGCTCCTGTACTCTCCATTAAAGGAGAAAAGCAAGTCGGAGTATGGCTGCCTAAGTGGTGAGGTATTGATAAGAAGCAGCAATACACGCAAACTTCCATTCACTGCGTACTTACGGTCTCACGGTGATTCCCAAACATCAATGTGATGAGTCTGACAGAGTACGTACACGTTCTGGTTGACTGACTCCAGGAGGGTGTAATGCCCAACAACATACGATGTTTCTGAATCTGCTAGCATGAATCTTACAGTCTTTGCAGCCTCTCTCCAGACATTGCTTCCCAACCAGTGACTGATTTGTTTGTGTGTAGATTTGTTCTATGTGTTTGTTGAGCATTATATAGTTTTAACTTCAGAGCCACCCGCATGACACCCTGTCTCAACCATCGCACCGGAAATCACTGTGAAACTGTACAAGTTCGTATCGGATGAAAAGGGTGTGTGTGTGTGTGTGTGTGTGTGTGTGTGTGAATAACAACAAGGACAAAGGTTTTTAATTGCTCATACAGCATAACAGTGAAACTCTTTATACAATGGGGCAGTGAATACAATAACTGGATGCACAACTCATTAGTGACAAATTCCTAATTCATCAGTCAAATGTGTATGCAAGCAGGCATTGGTAAGAAACGCAGGCATACTCACACACCTATTGCATAGTACGCAACTATGCTCTGTGTGTGTGTGTGTGTGTGTGTGTGTGTAAATCTGTCTGAATAGGCCTTGCTGTACAGGGAACATAGGAAGGCCTCCTTTCCTTAAAAGTGGTAACAGTGTCATTGTAGTCAGTTCTGTAGCTTTGTGGTCTATCACCAGTCTTCAAGCTTCCTTGCAGAGGTGAACTCGTCATGAACTGGGCAATTGTGTGTTCAAAGTGGAAAGTCGCCTGGTCCTTGACTACAAGAGGTTAAAGCGTACACGTCTATGATTTTGACTATAGAAATTAGCCATGTTGACATACTTATGAAGATGGCAATGGTAGTATGCAATTGATATTTTATGAGAAAATTAGGGGCCAACATTTTTATTTAGGAAGGAATCGTTCTACAACTATCCTGTGATCCTTTGGTCCATTTGACTACAAACTAAACATAGAGCAATTTCACATTTTGACTAACACCCTCCCCCCCTCCACAAGTAATGTTAACACACTTAACACACTTGTTTATATATTTTTAAAAAGTTTACTGTCGAGTTAATATCAGTACTGACTCCACTCCCCCAAAAGTCCTTCAGATGAGATTATAAGCCGAGACCCCTATGTGCGAACACACGCAGAACATCTTGTGTACTCGTTAAAAACACATTCCGCCTTTTGGAAGAGTAGGCCATTTCTTGCCCATAGGACCAAATGACAACATTACTTTTAAATAAAACGCATTCATCTGGATCGGTGGTCTAGAGGTAACGCGCCTGTCTAGAAAGCGAAAGTCGGGTCCGTAACCGTCGCATGTGGCCGAAATTTCCCCATCCATGTAGACCTATGGTGGTCTGGCCAGTCTTTGCAGATGAAACAAAAAAACCAAGAATCCCAGGATGTAAAAAAGAAAATATGCAGCCTCAAGGAGAAAAGAACCCACCGTGCAACAAGTAGCTTGTCCTCAGGCAAAATTCTGGTAAAAAAAGCCACTTGATAGGGAAGAGGAAATTAAGTTTGCAGACCAAAAAAAAAAAAAAAAAAAAAAGGGTGGCGCTGCTCTTGTGGCGACGTGCTCTCCCCGGGGAGAGCAGCCCGAATTTCACGCAGAGAAATCTCGTGACTTAAAGTGGTATAAATAAATAAATAAATAAATAAATAAATAAATTCACGCAGATGTCGTGTTTAGATACCATCCCGGAAGTCGGCATGCGGGTACCTTAAAACGGTCGCATGTGTACACATAAATTTCACCATTGGTGAACCTTGGAGCTCCAGCCCAGGGTTGAAAACAAAACAAAGAAAACAAAACAAAACAACAACAACAACAACAAGGAAAGAAAAAACAACAACACAATGACTCTTTTTCAAGGAGAAAAACACACCACACACTTTGTGCACAGCTACGCTTTCCATACAGGCGTATAAGATGAGGTACTGGTATAGTCAGGGACCTGGTATGACTGTGTGGGGCAGTGGATTAGACCTTGTAGTGAATTAAGCTCAGAGCCTTAAGGCGACAGCTATGGCGTGGTGGTTAAACCCCCAGCAACCAAAGCAAGAGGTCGGTAGTTTGGTGCCTTGGGGCCTTGAATAACATTCCATCACACTGTACAGGGTTGTTCTGTGGCCTCTGATTTTTCTGGGTAATATTCAGATAGAAATGTTGTCGTCTGTTTACTGATAGGGAAAATCGAAGCTGCAAGACTGAAAATGGGAAAAGCAGGAAATATGAAAGATTGTGGTTGTTTTTGTTGTTTGTTGGTGATGATGGTAGTGGCAATGGTGTTACTTTCATGTTGTTGTTGTTGTTTTGTCGTGGACGTTGTTATTGTTATTAATGTCGTCGTCGTTGGTGGTGGTGGTTGTGGTTCTCATCTTCTTTCCCAGCAACTCTTCCTCCTCCTCTTCCTTCTTCTCTGTCTGTCTCTTTGTTTCTGTGCCTGTCAGCCTGCCAGCCTGTCTGTCTGTTACTGTGTCTTTGTGTCATCACCACCATCACCACCACCCTCCTCCTCATCATCAGCACTACTACCATCCTCATCCCCATACCACCACCACCACCACCTCTGTCTTCTTGCCTGTCAACCTATTCCCTGCTCCCTCCTCCCTTTCTCCCCCCCCCCCCCCCTCCGCCCCCAGCCGGCTTCCTCCCTGTCTTTCTTTCTAACCCCCCCTCCCCCCCCTCCCCTCTCATCTCCTTTTCTGTCACTCTTGTGGGGTCTGGGGAAAGAGTGGCGGAGGTGGGGGGGGGGGGGGGGAGGAGAAAAGAACTAAACAAGTAATTGATATTCTCAACTTATGCCCAATCATGCCCCTAAAGTCAAAGTTCTCCAATGTATTTCTGACCCACATTTTGGGGGTGAACTGGGTGGTGTGGTAGAGTCTGTGTGTGTGTGTGTGTGTTTGTGTGTTTGTGTGTATGTGTGTATGTGTGTGCACGCTTGCTTGCAGCGACTGAGTGTGTGTGTTGTGTGTCAGTGACAAGGTGTAAATATGTGTCGCGCCTGCATATACATGTGTGTGCACGCGCGTGCGTGTATTGTGTGTGTGTGTCTGTGCGCGCGCGTGTGTGTCTTGTGTGTGAGTGTGTGTGTGTGCGCGCATGCTTGTGTGTTTTCGCCTACGTGCAGGTAAGCACTTGGGTGTGCGCGAACACGTGGGCGCGTGTCAGTATATATATTCAGTAAGTAATGGAACACAAGAGTGTAACAAGAGGCCTAAATCCAGAGCCAGTAACTAAACGCCCACCAATTGATTTTATGCCTATTGTCTCTTTGTTAATGAGCCTAATGGAGTTAGCTTGATGTCAACCTCTGACAGGAAGGTCGATGTCATGTGACTGGGATATAATTATTATGGCCAGTGCTAAACTGCCACACTAAAAGGACCAAGTGAGCATACCGCGGATGCATGTAGTTCACAGGATGATCGGAGTTGCTTCCCTTCTCAGGCAAAAAGTTGTGTTGTGTCGTGTTGTTTTGTGTTGTAATGTGTTGTGTTGTGCTTTGTTGGGCTGTATTGCATTCTGTTTTTGTACTGTGTTGTGTTGTATTGTTTGTGTTGCGGTTGCAGTCATGTATGTAGCATACTGCAGGACCTCAGTTTATTGCCCCAGTTCCATCGAAATACTAGCACCCAGACCACCACTCCAGGTCTAGAGGAAATGAGGGGTGGGGGTGGGTGGTGTTTCAGGTCTAAAGGGATTCAGATCCACGACTTCAGTTTCGTTTCTTCGACAGGTGGATTAACTGTAGACCAACAGTCGCCTTTGTGTCTGAAATGCAATATAGGCTCACCAAAACTAGGCCTGCATTATTGCTTTTTAGGGTCATCTTGGGAATTCTTTGTCCGGACAATCTGTCTCAACTCAAGACGTGGAAACTCCCTCTCCCCCCCCCCCCCCCCCCCCCCTTACCCCGCCCCTCCCCCACCGCCACCATCTCATTTCTCAGCGGCTGAGAGCGAGTGAAGGCAGATCTATCTATCAATCAGTTTTTAAATGTCTGCTGGATGACAGCCACGCGACACGGCGCACAGGCAGCTTTGAACTTCGGAAAACATAACCCCCCCCCCCCCCCCCCCCCCCCCCCCCACACACACACACACACACACCACTCCCAAAGCATTTCGAATCTTGCCGAGTTGCATTACCCTAAGAGTCCTTTGAACTGTGTCATCTCCAGTGAATAAGTTGTAAGCTTTGTCAATCTTGACAGTCTGTAATCTTGTCTTGTTCATCATCATCATCATCATCATCATCATCGTCCGTCGTCGTCGTCGTCATCATCATCATCATCACCATTTAAAAAATATTTTTCATTATTATGTTTTTAAGTTCTTTCGTCTTTGCTCTTCTTCTTTACATCTGCCTTGCACGTATTGATATGCATTTTAAAAACTTTTTGGGTATTGTTTTCTTCTTTCTTCCACAATTCAAAGCAGTTTATGGGAATGACTCATACTTGTCATTACCATTGTTATGATCAAATGTGGGATATATATATATATATATATATATATATATATATATATATATATATATATATATATACACAAGCAGACCAGAACTTCACTGAGGTGCAGAATCTGTGAAGTCAGAGTATGGCTGCCAGCATGGCGAGGTAGGCTACCTCAGTACCTGAAACAGCACTCACACAAACACGTTGCAGTTATGGTCTCACAGTGATGTTTCAGATGTGATGAGAGAAGATGGGTGCTCATTTTGGATGACCACCAGGGTATTAATCTAAGGAACTGCCAACTGGGCTACAGGACTTGAATGGAAGCCGGGGCGGTTAGCGTATCCTCTCTCTCTCTCTCTCTCTCTCTCTCTCTCTCTCTGTGTTTGTGTTTTGGTCTGTGTAGATCTACATCTATTAGGTGTGGTCGGCCAGCTGTCATCACTTTTGAGAAGGTCAAGTTCAGTGATCCATGGATAAGAAACCACACACACACACACACACACACAAAATCACAGTTGATATCTATCAAGCAGATATCATCAAATATATGTATGGATGTTTTAAGAAATGAGAAAATGAGAAGTAATATGCAACATACTTTAAGTGTACACCATTTTGAGCCAAAGAGATGATTATAACTGATGTTTGTTTTGATGTTGTGTCATATAAGTCTACTTGACTTAATGGAATAAAATATTCTGAATCTGAATCTCTCTCTCTCTCTCACACACACACACGTGTACACACACACACACACACACGTGTACCACACACACACACTGTACACACACAGCACGTGTACACACACACGCGCGCGCGCGCGCACACACACACACACATACAACGCGCGCGCGCGTGCGCGCACACACACACACACGTGCGCGAGCACACACACACAGAGATTTATCTCATCACACACACCACACACACACTGGTACTTCTGTTTCCAGAAGACAGAACAGAACACAGCAGAGAGGAAGTACTTTTACTTTTTAAAACCATGTGACCCGCTTAGCCAATGAAGTGTCTTGTTTAGTGTCGACGAGCTAGAGTGCGTCGATTCACTCGATCGTACTGTATCAAGCCTTTCGCGGGATACAGTGACAAGTGCACTTCTCGATATGCCAAATAAACCGAAAAAGGAGAAGGTAAGATTTCATCGGCAATTTTAATCATGGATAATATTGGCTGGATCGAGCAGGACGTTCGCTATTTTTGCTCACGGTAAAGCTCTGTCGAAATAGCGGAACACGCATGGCGATGCATGTTGTTATGCGTGGAATTTTTTTTTCCACCTCGAGATGATCAAATCTGTTTGTTTCAGACGACCACGAAGACTTCAGGAAGTATAAAATCAACAGGAAGGAGGGAACAGAAAACACGGAAAATGAGGTAAGTCGCTAGGTTGTCTGTGTGTCTGTAGCTAGTTTCTCTATAAATGCATAGCGATATTAGTCTGTTGACATCGATAACAAGATGGCGGTAGTTACCTCATGAATTTCCCTTTACTGCAGATATTTTAAGTAATAATTAGGGTAAATCGCCCATTTCCGATCGCTAAATTGAATAAGTAGTGTATCGTTTCTTGCTATTTTCTCATCATTGTTCTTACTGTATTATGTGTAGTAAAAGTTCGATCGGCAATTTGCGACACATGGGGTCTAAGCACTAAGTAGATTCACTGCAATGCAAGCACAATTTCCTCGCATTAAATCATATCATAATGCTGCTTGCTTTCAGTGGTTTAATGTCGAAATTTCCATCCTGCAATCATTTAAGTTTTTACACCAGACTGTTCAATTAGGCTCAGGTGCATATTGATATTTTTATCATTCAGACTAGCCTAGCCTATGAATTTATTATTTTTTGCTAGTAACTTAACTAGTACTAGTAGTTCTAGTACTACAGTCTACAGCTAGTACATACTGTAGTGCTGAAGTCATGAATAAAACTGGTTTTTCCATGTAACAATTTGGGGGGGGGGGGGGGGGGGGGATAAGACTACTGAGTTTGATTAACTTGTTTGAAGTACAAGATGTAATAGCTTTTGCCTCAGGCATGTTTCCTGGGCAATAATCAATATTGATATTTTTCCTGTCTACAGCAAAAGATCAGATACATGAACTCCTTATTTTTAACTGATTTGTCACAACTGTAATATTTCTGTTGCCTGGAAAAAATGTGGCTTTTGGCATTTTGCCACTTTAACTTTACACTTTCCTCCCATGAATTGGGGATGAGAAGGGGTGTACTGTATGTGTGTGTCTTATGTACATTTGTGTGTGTGTGTGAGTGTGTGTCTTGTCTACGCATTTAGGAACTTTGTCTTTTTCCATTATTTTTGTTGTATTCGTAGTTGTGTTTTGTTGTTTCTGCATTGTTTTCTTTCTTCCTGACGTTTATTTAGAATTGCTTCTGCTCTTACTTTGCTGTCTATTCACCAGTTTTTCAGGCAGGCCTAAGCTAAATCTGTGTTGGTTGTAGCTAAACTTCTATCAAAGGCTACATTAGAATACATGCTATGTTCTAACTTTCTATGCTTTGAAATGTTAATGTAATGTTGAGGTTGTTTTTAATCATGACATAGCAGTCTATACTTTCCTTTAAAGAATAAAATTATATAGAAATTTTCTGACAGGGTATACTATGGCTGCCTATATAGTATGTGGTCAAGTACTTGAAAACAGAACACATGCTAACTTCTCATTCAATATACAGAACAGTGTACAATGAAATTTGCTGCTCTGAAGTTGGAATGTGTCTGCTGAGGCCAGCAGGCAGACCTCCTGCAAAGTTATAAGCACTAGGAAAGACCTGGCACTACACTTCCCATCCAGTAAGTGAATGCAGAGAAGAGAAGAGGGAAGAGAAACATGGCCTTTTTGCCTTCTAGATCTAGATACTGTACAGACATTGATGCACAGAACACAATGCTGGCAATATAGATAAATATATACAACTGTGTGTCTTTTTTGTTGTTGTTGGTTTGATGGTTGTTTTTTTCAATGTAGTTCATTCTGTCACCAGAGAGTGATATTATTCCCATGTGTTTATCAACAAAAGTTAGTGTGCCAACATGTGTTTAGTATTTAGTACCAATAGGCAATATGTCCCCACTATGCAGCATTCCATGAATTCACTCCTCCAGTGGCCATGTAGTGTAAAACCCCATCTGGAATGGTGCAAGGCTGATAGGAATCAAGTGGCTACACTCTGATTTCTATTGTACTGTGCTAGTAAAGTACTAAAACTAACAGTACCAGTACTATGGTGCATGTTTTTGAGAATTCTTGGAAATTCACGGAAGCTTAAGTTGTTTTTCATTTCGTTTTTGTAGTGTGTGGTTCGGCGAAAAACTGGATCTTATGTGTAAAGTTCTGTAAGATCTGATTCCAGCTTTTTTGCAAAGATGTTTTGCTCACAAGGCAATAAGCAATAAGTGACACTGTAATAAATATAGTTGATGTATTTTATTGAAAAAGGGATCCCCAAACTGAAAGGAATAAAACCTTTAAGAAGTATTATGAATGAGTGGGTGTAAGTGTGACTGTGAGTGAATCATGAATGTGTGTGTGTGTGCGTGCATGGGTGTGTGTGCATGCATGCATGTGTGTGCGTGCTTGTGTGTGGTAGAGGGAGTGTGTGTGTGTGTGTGTTTGCATGTGTGTGTTTGCATGTGTATGTGTGTCAGACATAGACATATATTGATGGATTTTTGTTATATTGACAATAAAAACTAGAGAAGGTGAATAGATCCTTGAGTGTTTCAACCTGGACGTTTTTGACATACAACAACAACTCTTTCCTGTTTGTTTGCAGGCAGCAAAACGGAAAAATACAACACAGCCTCCAAACACGGAGGCTCACCCCCCACCTGCTTCTATATCCAAGTTCAAATACCCAGGGCCACCCCATATAAAGAAAGACAAACGACAAAACTCTTCACGATTCAATGTGTCCAAGAACAGAGAGCTGCAAAAATTGCCACTCTTGAAAGGTAAAAGGTTTTTGTTTTGTTTCATGTTGTTTTGTTTTGTCTTAATTATCATATGGTGGAGTCTATAGCTGAGTGGTTAAGACCCTTTGACTTCAATTCTGTGGGTCCATGAAGTTGTGGGTTCAAATCTCGGCAGCAGCATCTGATGAAATAAGGATTGGGATTTTTATGATCTCCCAAGTGGTCTTTAAAGTGCACACATATCAGTGCCTTAATTCCCTTTGTGTATTTGCACATGCATAAGATATGCACATCAAAGATCCCATAATTCATGCCAGCATTCTGTGAGCTGCAGAAACAGGAATGTATGCTGTGTGGATCCTGTGCAACAAATGAGCTTTTCTGAAGCAGAAATGTGTTGGCTGATGCCAGGGGGCAGATCTCCTGCAGAGACAAGTACAGGAACTGGACCTCCCACCAGAAGTGTCTTTATTTTATTAATTTTGCTTGTCTAATTTTATGATTCAGTATTTAAAAAAATCTACTATATATTCTATGCTATTCTGTTCCTATTGTATGAGACCTAAGGAGTGCTCCCTCTAGAGATCAAAACAGTTCCGTCATTCTTTTGTTTCTGCTACTCGGGACAGAGGTCTTTGTTGAGTTCGCAATGCCGTACTGTTCGATTGTCATGAGATCCTCAGGACTGAATGTCCTGGGTCTGCTCTTGTTCTCCCAAACCCGGACAGAGGCCATGTAAAACGTCTTTCCCATGTACCTTTGGATTTGTGAAAAGCCATTCTTAGTTTAAAAAAATTTTTTTTCATCATCCGTTTTAAAATCTTTACTAAAGGTCCAATGGTTTTGCTGATTCTTATCCACGTTTTGTTCTTATTGTTGTTCTTTAAAAAATGTATGCCCAACTTTCCTCTGAAAACAGTCCACTCCACAGAAGTACTCCACTTTCAAATCTGAGTTCATGGTATGATTTCACAGGCATATAGAAGTTTGGATTAGCAAATGAGTGAGGCATTAGATTGATGCTTGGATAGAATGCTTTTTAATATTTTATCTCTCGAGAAAGGATAGCATTTGTATTTTGACAAGCCTGTGTTATGTTTGTTGCAGTCCTGCATACTACTTCTGGCTTGGATCCCTGGTCTGATACAATGGCTCCCAGGTACTTGAAGCTTTGAACTGTTTCCAGCTTCTGGTCATTAACCCTGATATCAGTGCTAATGCCGTTGGTGTTATTAGTCATCAGTTTGGTCTTCTCTGCACTGATTTCCATGCCGTATGTTTTGGAGGCCTTATTCAAGTATTTAAAAAAATCTTAAATGGCATTTTACAGTGAATGTATGTTACATGATATGGCAATATTTTTTGTTAATATTGTAATTGCAGCATCCTAAGACTTATTTTTGTTTGCTCTCTTTGTCTAGATGTTTATAAACAAAACAAAACTGTGATGTCATACTTTTGTGTTTTCAGATGCTACACCAGGAGAGCGAGAGGACCTCTTTGTTCAGAAGATTCGACAATGCACAGTACTGTTCGACTTTGTACAAGACCCGCTCAGTGACCTGAAATGGAAGGAGGTCAAACGGGCAGCGTTGAACGAGATGGTGGAGTACGTCACACAGAACCGCGGAGTTATTACAGAGGCCATCTACCCAGAAGTCATCACCATGGTAACTCGGCAGTTTGAAAAGCCTGTTCTTAGTTTTTAAAAAAAAATTTTTTAATACATCCCCTGCTTTTTCAAAAAATCATTTTACTGAAAAGTTTACTGGTTTAGTATGGTTGTTCAAAACGCTGATCATATCCAGACAGTGATTTGAGTTCAAAATGATATTGATATGTTTTAAAAAAATGTATCGCCTCACCTTTTCCCTCTGAAAAAAGTACCAAAACCAACAAGAAGACTCCCCAACTATTTGCAAGATATTTTAAGAATGATTAATGTATTGGTTATTTTGCAATGTTTTGAATATAGCAAGTTTGAGACTTACAGCAAATATTTTGAGTGAGAGATATGATGATAGAAACTGCCTTTTTTTAGGATTACGAATTGTTCTTTTTAAAAATTTTATTTAAAAAAAATTCTTTTATATCGAGGATAATGGAATAAGCACTTGTGTACTTTTTTACATCCAGTCCCTGTGTGTATGCGGTTTTGTTAATTCTGTCATCTGTTCCCACTGGCACACAGTGGCCTACTCTTAGGAAAAGCGTGCGTGTGTGTGTCAAAGTCAAAGTTTTATTTTCAGATGGTAAATTGAATAAGCAATGCAATTGCTTTTTTCATCAAGTTGTGTGCTGTGTGTGTGTATGTGTGTGTGTGTGTGTGAGTGAGAATAATTGTCATAAGTACTAAATATTGCAAAACTGTTGTTTTATTGAAATAGATCACTGCTGTTACTTTGTGACGATAAATGGTTTTTTTCTTTGTTTTCTTTATCTTTTTTTCTCGTCTCCTTTGTCAGCGTCTCTGATGATCACCCTTCTGTTTCTTCTGGTTCTTATTTTTCCGATAATGTTTTTTTCTTTTTTTTTCCTTAATGCTTTCTCTACCAAAAAAACCCATTCCAGCGAACCATCAGACCTTTTATGAATGTGGTTTTCAGTACGCTGTGAACTTGTTCCGAACGTTGCCCCCATCGTCCAACCCCAGTGGAGCAGAGTTTGACCCTGAGGAAGATGAACCCACACTAGAGGCTGCCTGGCCGCATTTACAGGTGTGTGTGTGGGTGTGTAGGTAGGTGTGTGGGTGTGTAGGTAGGTGTGTGTAGGTAGGTGTGTGTGTGTAGGTAGGTGTGTGTGTGTAGGTAGGTGTGTGTGTGTAGGTAGGTGTGTGTGTGTGTGTAGGTAGGTGTGTGTGTGTGTAGGTAGGTGTGTGTGTGTAGGTAGGTGTGTGTAGGTAGGTGTGTGTGTGTGGTGTAGGTAGGTGTGTGTGTGTGTAGGTGTGTGTGTGTAGATGTGTGTGTGTGTAGGTATGTGTGTGTGTGGGTATGTGTGTGTGTGTGTGTGTGGTAGGTATGTGTGTAGGTGTGTGTGTGTGTGTGTAGGTATGTGTGTGTGTAGGTATGTGTGTGTGTGTGTAGGTATGTGTGTGTGTGTAGGTATGTGTGTGTGTTTTAGTGAATAAAATGTCTGGGTGTGAGACTGAGAGGGAGCGAGTGAATGAATGTGTGTGTGATAGAGCTGAACATGTGTTCGAAATTTTTTATTTCATCATCTTGATTTGATTTTCATTTTGACTTTCATGTCGAGTTATGCACAGTGTAAACCAATTTTTCACACAGCATATGGAATCTGTAGTAACTCTTGATTTGGCATTTAAAAAATTTAGATGAAGCGTTGTGTCACATTATATTTTTTTTGTTGGTATTTAAATTCTGGATAACTTTGTCATGACATCAAGTAATGTGCATAATGATTAGTTTAGGAAAACTTATCTGTTTATATGTTGCATCAGTTTAGGAAAGCCATTATCTGTTTATATGTTGCATCTTATGTGTGGCTGTGTACCATCTAATCCAAGCGTTTTTGCTCTCGCAGCTGGTGTACGAGTTTTTCTTGAGGTTTTTGGAGTCTCCAGACTTCCAGCCCAACACTGCCAAGCGGTACATAGACCAGAAGTTTGTGCTACAAGTGAGTAATTCGTCAGTCAGCTTGTACAACTTGACCTTATTTCGTAGACCACAACTTCCTCTGAAGGTGGATAGGGCTGCTGAAACGGCCAGGTACATGAAAACGGTTGTTCGTGTATCCTTCTGTTACCTTTACCTTGCATCCAGTGTGTATACAGTGATTGCCAGAAGGGATCTTTGTGTGTGTGTGTGTGAGAGATAGAGGTGTCTATTTCAGGTGACCTCCAGGGTATTAAGTAGGTGAATATGCAGCAGCAACATTGCATGATCTGTACACATTTCTGTGATTACAAAAATGGAGTATTTTCTACTTTTCAGTAAAAATTTGAAATAAGCAAGAAGGGTTGGGGTGAACAGAACATCCCCGCAGAACTTGTTTGTTTTTGAAACAAGTGGTTTTTGGGGTTCCCACCCTCCCCCCGTTATTCCCCTAACTTTAAGTCTGAAGGATTTTGGAATCAGTACCCAAATTAATCCAGGGAGAAAAAACTTCCCTGAAACAGACATGATAGCAGAGACTCGAACCATGCCCTCTGTTGCTGCAGTCATCTCGGGAGTATGATGTTCTAACCACAAGGCCCTTCTGTCTGCCTTAGGCTGGGTTACTTCCTGTAACCTCCACAGTGTTGAGCTGAAGGTGAAGGTCGGTGACCGATGGTAGTACATTGCATCGGGTTGAATGCTGTTACCCTGGCAACAGTGTAAACTTCAGCAAATTTTCACTTACCTGTTTTTAGTTGGTTTATTTTTTTGTTTGGTTTTTTTTTCTTGGAGGGAGAGGAGGGAGGGAGAGATGTTGCATTTTTTTGTTTGATAGACTTTGTCAGCATGTTTAGCAAGAGTGTTAAGTTTCCAAAACAACAGGATATTTTTTTTAGTATTTATTTATTTTTTTTTGGAAGAGAGAGAGAGTTTCAGGCAAAAGAATTTTTAGTTGTTTTTTGTGTGGAATTTTTGTGATGTTGCTGTTGTTTTTGAAACAGGGATGGGGGGTTTAGTTGTTTTTTGTGTGGCGAATAGAGGATGTCTGTTTTGTGAAACAAGGTAGGGAACTTGCAGAGTGTGTGTGTAAGGGTTGTTTTTTATTCTGTATTTCTATTTGTGGATGTACTCCTGCAGCTTTGTTTCCATATTTCACATTCTTCATGGGACTTGGGTTATCACTCACACGCATTGCTCACAAACATGCACGTGCAGAGTTTTGCAGACGTAAGTGCCTGTTAAGTGCCATGTCCTTGATTTGATAACAACAAACAAACTAACAACAAACAAACAAACTAAAATAAAACACAAGAAACAAAAAAATACTTGAAACTCATTGAAATAATATTGATCTCAGGTGCTGTATGGGAGTATAGCTTGAGTTACTTGAGTTTACGCTTATAATTCTCTTGACACTGTGTGTTATCAGACAAACAAAATTGGAAATGGCAGCAAGTGTTACAGAGAGGGGTTGGGGGGTGGGGGGGGGGGGATGAGTGCAGCAGATAATAGGAATGAAATGTAATTAAGGAGGAAAAGAAATTACTTTTAGCTGTGAGTAATTAGTATTCATTTTTACTCTACAAGTCATTACTGCTAAGTTTTACTCTACAAAGAATTGCTTACAATTTTTTTCTTCTAGTAATTACTGCTTTAATTGTTAACCTCAGTTTGAGGAGCAACTCTTGCTAATTTGACGATATCTAGCTTTGTAACACAAATTCAGCTGATTCTGATGTCTTTATTGTGGTATCAAGGTTTTGATATGAGACATCATCATGATGAATTGTACGTGCAAAAGATAAAAAATTTCCTTTAAACTAATCTCAGGATACTGTTGTCATATATATATGTTATGTATGGGTGTAAGTTAGGAAATAGCTGTTGTATGCTCAAAGTATGATTACATTTAGTGATATAAGACTTGGGGGGGGAGGGGGGGGGGGGTGTTTGAGAATTGGATTGGATTGCAATAAAGGATTAACAGAAGGCTGAGAAATAGCCCAAACTGTGTCAGTACAAAGGATCCTACCAACAGATTTGTGTGCCTGAATTTCAATACCATGTTTTCCATAGGTAGAATTCAAAACTGGGCATTAAGAAAGAACATGCTTAAAAGGTAATGTATGAGAACAAGCACAGTGTCATGCTACATTCTGTGAGTATTTGGTTTTCTAGGAATTTGAAAGCAAAGTCATGGACAACAGTTGAAATAGATCTTGGAAGAAAAGTGGGCAGTAGTCAGATGGTTGTGTTTGTTTCAGCTGCTGGACCTGTTTGACAGTGAGGACCCACGAGAAAGAGACTTCCTGAAGACGATACTACACAGAATTTATGGCAAATTCCTAGGCCTGCGTGCTTTCATTCGCAAACACATCAACAACATTTTCTACAGGTGAGGCCTGCAGTGATAACGATTTCAGCATTTTTATTTGGTTTTGGCTTTGTTCCTCGGCTAGAGTTCAGAGGTTTCCCTGGTGAAATTTTATTATGCTTGCGACCGTTATTCCATCATTAAACTGACATTGGGAATGATGTCTAAACACCATACCACTGTGCATGTACTACTTACAATGTTGTCATCCTTCCCTACCGGCTTGCAATAGCCTTCTGCTCTGAAAAGCAGAATGGGTTTTAAAGTGTGTGTAAGAAGTTCTATGAGCAATATTTACACAGGACCTCGGTTTATAGTCTCATTCAAAGGTCTTTCAGGAAAGTGGAGTTGGTAGTGATGTTAAATCCAGTGGAAAGATGCCCTCGGACAGGCGTCTCTGTGGTGGCTCAAACCTGCACCATCAGACTGTCTCTGTGGTGGCTCAAACCTGCACCATCAGACTGTCTCTGTGGTGGCTCAAACCTGCACCATCAGATTGTCTCTGTGGTGGCTCAAACCTGCACCATCAGACTGTCTCTGTGGTGGCTCAAACCTGCACCATCAGACTGTCTCTGTGGTGGCTCAAACCTGCACCATCAGATTGTCTCTGTGGTGGCTCAAACCTGCACCATCAGACTGTCTCTGTGGTGGCTCAAACCTGCACCATCAGACTTGTCTCTGTGGGTGGCTCAAACCTGCACCATCAGATTGTCTCTGTGGTGGCTCAAACCTGCACCATCAGATTGTCTCTGTGGTGGCTCAAACCTGCCTAGCCCTACCTCACATCAGATTGTCTCTGTGGTGGCTCAAACCTGAACCATCAGATTGTCTCTGTGGTGGCTCAAACCTGCACCATCAGATTGTCTCTGTGGTGGCTCAAACCTGCACCATCAGATTGTCTCTGTGGTGGCTCAAACCTGCACCATCAGATTGTCTCTGTGGTGGCTCAAACCTGCACCATCAGATTGTCTCTGTGGTGGCTCAAACCTGCACCATCAGATTGTCTCTGTGGTGGCTCAAACCTGCACCATCAGATTGTCTCTGTGGTGGCTCAAACCTGCACCATCAGACTGTCTCTGTGGTGGCTCAAACCTGCACCATCAGATTGTCTCTGTGGTGGCTCAAACCTGCACCATCAGACTGTCTCTGTGGTGGCTCAAACCTGCACCATCAGATTGCGAAATCTTAACACTTTAACCGTTAGGCTGACCCATTCCCGTGCCCCCCAGTCGGTGTGAATTGCCCAGCGGTGTTGGCAAGTGATGATTGACAATTTGTAGACAGTAGTTATTGTTGTTATGTGTGGAGCTAGGAGTTGTTTTGTCAACAACATGAAAGTAACCGTTTCCTTTCTTTTGTCTTCTCTTTGCAGCTTCATCTATGAAACAGAGCATCACAATGGCATTGCAGAATTGTTAGAAATCTTAGGCAGGTGAGTACAGCTTTTTTTGGTTAGGGTTGCTTTTATTGTACCGGTACTTTAGTCGTTAAAAAATGTATTTGATTAGATGATATATATTATGAATGTACAGCAGGATGACAATACTTTCTCATACATGATAAACATTTCTGAAGCTTACATCTTATTGTTTTGTTTTAAGGATAATGGAATAAGCGCTCGTGTGCTTTTTTATATCCTGTTCCCATGTGTATACGGTTTTGTAAATTTTGTCATTCGTTCCCACTGGCACTCAGTGGCCTACACTTTTGAAAAAAGGAACCGGTTTTAATGTGTGTGCAAGATGTTCTGCGTGCGTTCGCACACGGGACCTCAGTTTATAAGTCTCATCCGAAGGACTTTTGAGGGAGTGGAGTTTGCACTGATGTTAACTCCAGGAAGAAAAATCCCCTTGAACGGGATTCGAACCTGGGTCAGTAGATTATGAGCACAATGCGCAATGTTCTAAAAACCAGGCTATCCCATCCCCCTTAAACATGTCATAAAGGGACTTGAAGGTAGGTTGGTAGTCTAAAGGTAACACATCCATCTCTTGTTGTTGGTATGTGTTCCCCAGTTTAACACCCTGGGAAGTCACCCAGAATATACACTGTCTTACTCGTCACAGCTGGGAATCACTGTGAGACTGAAAGTACACACTGGATGAAACGTTTGCGTGTGTGACTGTTTTAAGTACCTCACCACATAGGTAGCCATACTGTTGCTTCATAAGAAAAAAACAAAACTCTTGCTTCAGAGGAATACAGTGTATATGATATGTGGGGTGTTTTGTCTCCAGCATAATCAACGGCTTTGCCTTACCGCTGAAGGAAGAGCACAAGATTTTCTTGCTGAAGGTGTTGCTGCCGCTGCACAAGGTGAAGTCGCTCAGCGTCTACCATCCACAGCTGGCTTACTGCGTCGTCCAGTTCCTCGAGAAGGACCCCAGTCTTACCGAACAGGTACAAGTGTGTGTGAGAGTGGGCGTATTTTTATTTATTCATTCGTTTATTTATTCTTTTATATTAAGGGTAATGGAAGAAGCACTTGTGTGCTTTTTTTATATTTTACATCCAGTCCGTGTATGTGTGTGTGCGTGCGTGCGTGTATGTGTTTGTAGGCATGCGTGTATGTGTTTGGAGGGGGGTGGGGAGAGTGTGTGTGGAGTATGTGTGTGAGTGTGTGTGTGTTGGGGGATTGGAAGGAGTGGAGTGTGAGAATATGTGTGTGGTTAGATGTGTGTAAGATTGCATTATGTGTTTGGGGGGAGGATGGTGTATTTGTTTGTCAGGAGAGGGAAGTGTAGTTGTTGAGGAAAGTCGAGTTGTCTGTATATTCTTCTTTTTTGTTTGTTGTTGTTTGTTTTTTTGGGGGGTGGGGGGATATAGAGAAAGCTAGTGTTGTGAAGTGGTGCTTCCTGACAGATTCTAGTTCCTCCATGTTTTGGATCTTTGTTTGGTTTGTGTTTTTCAGGTCATCATGGGTCTGTTGAAGTTCTGGCCAAAGGTTCACAGTCCTAAAGAGGTGCGTGTGTGTGTGCGCGCGTGCGCTTATGTGAGCATTGTCTGGCTGTGCATATGTTCTCTTCTCTGTGAATGTCCAGCTCTCTGATTCCTTGTTTAGACGTGGCAGATGTTGTAAGTGTAAAAATTAAAAACTAAACTTTCTAGGTGAGCAGAAGTGGCTAAACCAGATAGAACTCCAGTATCAAAAAAAAATATTTTTTTTAAAAAGGTCAAGGAAAGACCAGAGCAAATCTCAAGAACATGAATTTGAATTAGTTGTGTTTTAGATAACTGTCTTACCTGTTGTTTTGCAAATGGTATATGTGTGTGTGTGTGTGTATATATATATATATATATATATATATATATATATATATATATATATATATATATTTATATGCTGTCTTTTATTTTTCTGCTTTAATTCATGATGTGCTAGATTGGAAAGAAACGGAAGAAAGCAAACAGTAGATTGGAAAGAAACGGAAGAAAGCAAACAGTAGATTGGAAAGAAACGAAAGAAATTGATTTGTCTTTGCAAGATATAACGCTAGAAAAAGTCCAGTTATTATTATTATATATTAAGAAAGCAAAGGAGAATGCTGATGTGAGCAGTGAGTTTGAAGGAACTGGAGAAGATGATTGTTTGATAGATATGCGTATATAACCAATATGTGATTTTATTAAAAGCAAGGGAATGTGATGTGACAGTCATGACTTTACGGAGTGAGTACGACAGTTCACCATTCTTCAGGTTCTCTATTTTCATTTCACTTAGTTCCTTTCTTTCTCTTGTGATAAGTGTTTGGCTGTAACTGTCAAAAGTGAGTGGATCATGACATTTGTCATGCTGAGTTTAGGGTAATGAGGTTTATCCATGTCATGGATCTGCTCTTCAAAAGACCAGCCAGCTGCATAGTTAGGTGCTGTTTGCTGTCTCCACAGTCAGTATGCGGCTACCTTCATGGAGGGCAAAAACGGTCGCAAATGCAAAATCTCACCATAGGTGAATCTTGGTGCTCTAGGAGGAATAAACTAAAAACAAACAAAAAATGTGGTTGGTGGTTTTTGTTCGAGTTTGTTTTGTGGAAAGATCATTGTGTTGTGAATGGAAAACTAATGTTTATTAATAGGAGATCACTATTGTTACACTCATCAGGTTTAATTTTGTAAAAAGTAAAAAATTTTTTTTTAAATGCAAGTTTTAGAAGAGGATGACTGTAAAATTGTGCTGTACATCCTGTACTCGGTTTACATGTTTGATTCAAGCGATAATTCCTAGCCAGTCTCTGAATACTACATCAAAATTGTGTAAGTTTGTAGCATATGTTCAGATGTGTGAGCAATACTTGAATGCATCGCATCACTTTTCATTAAAGATGACTTTGCAGCTAACCAAATAAGAAAAAATTTTAGCTTGATAAGAAGAAGAAAAAAGTGAAAAAAATATGTATGGTCACCAGACCATCATTTACAGGTTTTTTCTTCCTGATCAGGTGAAGATTTGGAATAGACCATATTGCAAAATGACATGTAAAAGTTCCATAGTCTCCTTTTTGTGCTACTTTATTTTTTGTGGCATACCAATCTGATCCTGCTGTTCTTGAAAGATACACCTGCAGTGTTTTATTCCAGTATTTCAACAACACTTTCAGAGTCACATCTGTAAAGTGGTCCCAGTCTTCTGAACCCATAGCAAACTCACTCCAAGAAGGACTGACTGGACTGTGAAAAAAACCCTGTCCTTTCTGTAAGTTCAAATCCACAGTCTTCCAGTCAGGAAAAAAGCGCACTAACCAGTACGCCACATGGGCAGGTTTGACAGTCTGTTTCTAGTATCTGTTTTGATGCTACTACTTGAGAGCAGAATGGTATTATAGTCTACAGGATTTGATTATTGAATAAATTTGGATTTTTTTGTGTGTGCTTTTTTGCTTTTCTTTCCAACAATGTTGACAAGGAGTATGAGTGGACTTGGCGGATAACGGTGGTGGGTGGTGTGTGGGGTGTGCAGGTAGCGGAGCGGGCGTTGTACTACTGGAATAATGAGTACATTCTCAGTCTGATCAGTGACAATGTGGGCACCGTGCTGCCTATCATGTTCCCTGCTCTCTATAAAACCAAACAGCACTGGAACAAGTAAAGGCTTTGGTTCAGATCTCTACACCCCTCTTATCTGTGCACTTTCCTTTTGCCCCCTCCCTCCTTTCTTGTTCATTGTTGGCGGTTTTGTGTGTGTGTTTTGTTTGGTTTTGTTGTTGTTGTTTCATTTAATTTCTGCTTGCAGCATGCTGTTGTGGTGGTTTTCTGCAGTTGCTGTGGAGTTGTTTGATGGGTTTTTTTTTTCAGTTTGTTTTTTTGGTGGATGTTTGTGATGATATTCCTTCCTGTTTTTCTTTTTTTGCTTGTGAAGAATTGGTTTGAGCTGATTGTGCATTGATGTTTCACAGTTTTGCTGCTGCTTGTTTTGTGAACATCTTGAAATTGAGTTGAATTTCAGTTGTGGTTCAAGGAATGTAGCAGGAGCAGAGACAATGAGGAGAAAAGGCAAGCTGAAAGGTCTTGTGTTTGCAGCAGATGTTCTTGAATGTTTGCGGATGTTTCCTGATATGTGTTTGGTATCCAAAAAGCAAGGGAGGTTGTGTAATGGAATTTTAATCTTCACTAAGATTAGTGTCGTTTTCTTTTCCTTTTTTTTTCTTTTCCTTTTTTTCTTCTCCAATTTGTGTTGAGGAAGTGCTTCCAGTTTATGTAATTATTACCATTCACCCATTGTTTTACAGGTAGGGTCAACTGCTGTGGTTTTGTGGAAGTGTAAAGATGTGAAAAAAAGAGAAAACTTTTGTGTAGTAATGACTATACTGAAAGATAAATTGTATGGGTTTATTCTTAAAATAAGCCTTCTGGATCCCACTCATTTTCTTTTTTTTCTTTTATTAAAAAGTTTCGTTTTCTTTTTTATTATACATTTTAAGTCATGGCAGATTTCTCTGCGTGAAATTCGGGCTGCTCTCCCCGGGGGAGAGCACGTCGCCACAAGAGCAGCCACCCACTTTTATTTTTATTTTTCCTGTCTGCAACTGTATTTGTTTCCCTATCAGAGTGGCTTTTTTCTACAGAATTTTGCCAGGGACAACTCTCTTGTTGCTGTGGGTTGTTTAACGTGCGCTAAATAATTATGTGTAACACAGGACCTCGGTTTATCATCTCATCAGAAAGACTAGCGCCCAGACCACCACTCGTGGTCTAATGGGGGAAAAGTTTCCGGTCCAAACGGGATTTGAACCACCACACACTTCCGACCCGGACTTTTCGCTTTCTAGACAGGCGTGTTACCTCTAGACCCACCGATCCACCTTTTTATAGACTGAGATTGATTTTGGGGGTAATATTTTTAACACATAAGACTGGTTTTTTTAAAATTTCATAAAAATCTTGTAACAAAAGTAAGGTTGTATGTAAGCTGTATCAAATGATGTAAGAGTGCCAGTTCTTTTATGCAAGATTTTTAAAACATTATTTTCATTTCTTATTTTGTCTACAAAGTCTTAGGATCTTTTCAACAGATAAATTGTGTGGTCAGTTTTACTTCAGTTTACTGAGAATACACAGCAGAGCTTCCTGAATAGAGCAGCCCTCCAGAAATCATCAGCAAGAGTGGGCATGAGACTTCTTCTTCTTCTTCCGTTTTTGTCATGTTTCTCCCAGGGGAGGTTTGACATTGATGAGCCTTCTCCATCTCTCTGTTTTGAGCTTCCTCCTTATTTATGCCCCTTTCTCTAAGATCATCTGCAGTACAGGTAGCCCAGGTTTTACTAGGTCTTCCCTTTGGAAGAGTGGGCATGAGACCAGATATAGTATACTGTCCTGGAAACCAGTGGTGGTTAATAAATTCACCAATCCGTAGGAAACCAAAATACATCCAGCTCTCGCAGTCTGCAGGACTGGGATGTAGCCCAGCCTGGCCAGCAGCTGGAGCCAGTCTGGTTTCCAGCCACAGTGCTCAGTGAAGAAGCGGAGCAAGAGGGGCAGGTGCCTCTGTCTGTGACCTGATGACACCACTCTCCATGCCAGGGAGGAAGGGGACCACCGCCCTGAAGGAAGACAATGGCAGAGACAGCTGATCAGAGTTCATGTAGGTAGGATCTGATGGAGGAGGAGCAAAAGGAACTTGAAAAGGCTGACATTGCCCCGCTAACAACTGGTGACTCTGTGGCATAGTGGTTATGATATGGTACTTGACAGGGGACTAAGCCTTGAGGCACCCCAAATCCTGAGGTCATGGGTTCCAATCTGGGTCTAGGCAGTACAAAAAGGGGAGCAGCAGAAGGGCATCCAGAAGTCATGATGTGGATGTGGCCCCTGCCCCCCTACAGTGTCAAAAGTCATGATGTGGATGTGGCCCCTGCCCCCCCCCCCCCCCCCTCCCCACAGTGTCAGAAGTCATGATGTGGATGTGGCCCCCGCCCCTTACAGTGTCAGAAGTGAAGGGTTTGCTAGAAGGGAACTACTTCTCTGCATACTTACTGCTGTCTTCCTCTGCCTACAGTTTCTGTCTCCAGAATGTGTGTGTGTGTGTGTTGGTCCGCTGTGTCTGGTTTTGCCAGGTTATCGTGTGTGAGGGCTGGTGCTTGATAGGTGTGCATGTATTGACATGTTTTTATTTTCTAAATCACACACGCACACATACACACACTCAAAGAGGAGAAAGAACAAGAAAGAAAAAGATAATGACATGTAGACAGTATATACTGTCGTTGTTCTGTTTTATTTGTTTACCATACCAGTTTGTGGTCATTTTTTTCACACAAACATTCTGTAGAGAGTGTGAAAGATGGATCTTGTTCAGACCTGATGACTTCACAGTTTACAAGATTTGATGTTTATTCAGGGTTTTTTGGGGGGTGGACCCATATACTGTATTGCATGCTGCTTTCCAGACTACATAAATTTCAAGTTTTGTATTGAAAATTATTCCTTTGTTTCTGGCACTCCTCCTATTCTCCAAACACTTGCCTTCTGCCTTCCCCGTTCCTGTTCTTTCCACTGTGCCCAGGCATTTTCTGTTGGTGTCCATGTTATGTAGTGGTGGTGTTTCCCTTGTTGATCCGTGATGTCCTCTCCTCCTCTTCTTCTTCCCAAGCCACTTACCATTGTGTTTTAGTTTGAATATTCTTTTTGTATTTTTGAAATGAGTTAAGAATTTCAAGGTCACCATTTGTCACAAGCTTCAGGGTGGTTTGAAATGATCA
The DNA here is from genome assembly GCA_028751875.1 of Rapana venosa. Lineage (NCBI taxonomy): Eukaryota > Metazoa > Mollusca > Gastropoda > Neogastropoda > Muricidae > Rapana > Rapana venosa. Next base: position 6,278,612 of record CM054137.1, read on the forward strand.
AAATGTCAGATGATTAGATAAAATGTCATCGTACTTAATGGTTTTAAAAATGGATCCCTCCAGAGCCTATTCTTCACACTGAAGATGCAGTTTTGTATTCTTTCAGTATTTTACAAGAGAGAAGAAGAGAATAGAGAGGGATATATGCTAACGGTATGGTCAATTTGTTTCACATGAAACTTCAGCAGCTGTTAGTGAAATTTTGGCTCGTTTCTGGAATGAAATGCAGTGTCAGAATTTTTCCAGTCAGTGACATGCCAAATTTGGATTGACTTTAAATTCTGACAACACACATGGACATTTTTTGTAAGAAAATAGGGAAAAGCAGTGGAAAGAAAGACTGCTGAGATAAAAGGTTGATACTTGATAAGAAAAACACTAAAGGTTTTGTGCTTCATTCACTGCGTTCAGCAGAAAAGATGGTACTTTAATTGATCATTCCAGGTACTTTTTGGGCTCATTTCAGTTTTAGTTTTTAATAATAAAAAATCAGGAAGTTTTCTCTTTCTTTTCCTCTCCTGATTATTGTGTACCCTGAAGGCTTGTTAGCAAATGGTAACTTGACGATTCTCCCAATCCTGTTTGCATAGATAGAGGTAGCGACAGTAGACAGGCAGTGCTGATTGAGTGTTGTCAGTGAAGTGACAGTGTCGTGCATTTTTTTCTGTTCTGTTGGATTTGGCGGGCGACGGCAGGTGGCGGAGCGTGGGCTGTATTTTTGGAATAACGAATACATCTTGAGTCTGATCAGTGACAATGTGGCCAGCGTTATGCCTGTCATGTTCCCCGCCCTCTATAAAAGCAAAGAGCATTGGAACAAGTAAGATCTACCCTCTCCCCTCCTCTCTTCTTTTTTTTTTGCGTTTTTATTTTTCTTCTTCCTTCCTCTCTCCTTCCCCTTTCGTCTCTCTTCTTTTTTCCTTTCTCTGTTTTGTCCTATCCTCTCTTTTCCTCTTATTCTCCTTTGCGTTGTCTGTTCCTCCTTATCTCTCGCCGTTTTTCTGCTTTCTTTCTGTTAGGGAAGTGGAAGAAAATGGGAAGATTCAGTTTTGGTGTTTTTTTTTTAATATTAGGGATTTTTATGGTGTGTATGTGTGGTGGTGGTGGTGGTATGTGTGGGTGGGTTGTGTGGTGATGGTGGGAGTGGTGGTGGAAGGGGGTGGTGTGTTTGTGTGTGTGCTTGCACGTATGATGACAGTTGATAATTCTGCCTTCTTCCATGAAGTTAGGCTGCATGTTTTCTATTATAAAAAAATCTTTTGATACTTAGGATTTTATTTAATATGCTCTTTATGGTTATCACATTTTGGTGACATTTTTTGTATTTGTTTAAAAATATTTGTGATGACCATTGTACATATTTGTGCTGGGCCTATAAATGTGAGTTTGATGCTTTTTAGAAAGAAATATTTATATGTCACTGTAGTTGTTTGCGAATGATGTTAGCAGTGTGCTTTTTCGTACCCCAGTTATGTCGTCCAGTAATAGAATAGACACACAGTCCATCTTCGTTGTCCTGGTTTTGTTTTGTTTTGTTTGGTTGCCTGGTTTTTTGGGGTTTTTTTTTTTAAAGCATGGCTGCAATGAATTTTGTTTGTGCTGCCTTAAAAAAAAAAGTGTTTTGCAGTATTTGACAGAGAAGTGATTGGATGGAAAATGTATTATCTTTCTCAAAGCCTGTCTGCATGTATGACTGTATATCTTTTATGAGGAAGATATTAATGATAAAGATTTGTTATGATGCCAGACTTAATGGAAACAAAAGGCCAAGGTGTTTAAAGTGTTGCCAAGCACAAACAAACAAACAAATTTGAGGACAAAATTAACATGCATTGAAAACATTGCATGATCATACACATGCATGCAAGTGCATGCAGTTACACATACTCACATATATACACAGGCAGTCACAGATTTTTTCTCCTTATTTTTTAATTCAGATTAAGGGAGGGATGAATTAGAAAAAGAAGAGAAATACAGCATGTGCACTGCAAGTTTAGCAATTTGATAGGTATAATAGAATAGGTATAAGATGAAGTTAATTTACTTGGAAAAAACAAAAAACAATTTAAAAAAAGTATAGTCAGTAACATCTACCAAGAGAGTATTAATTAATTCTGCTCTTTAATGTAAGTGTTTAGCATGGTTCAAGTTTTCTGTAAGTTCAGTGTGATATTTCTGGAATATTCAGTAATTGTCTTTTATGGCAAATGTAACGAATCAGCATTTTTATGTATAATCTAATAATGATGTGTATTGAGATAATGGGTTGCGAATGTATATATATGTGTGTGGAAGGAGGGGGGGAAGGAGGAGGAGGTTAACATATTTATGTGCTGAGTGAGTGTGTGCATGCATGTGGGTTTGTGCATGAGACTTAGTGTGAGTGTGTGTGGGTGTGTGCATGCATGCTTGTGTTTATGTGTGTGTGTGTGTACATGCATGTGTTTGTATTGTTTGGTGTGTGTCAGATTTTTTAAAATATTTATTCTCTTCTTGCATAAATTCATACAGCCTGTAATTACACTTGGTAAGTCACACCTAATATCTTTGCAATATGCAGGTTTGCGTTTATATCATTTTAAACAATACAGTTAAAAATTACAAACACACACACACACACACACACACCACACACACACACACACCACACACACACACACACACGCACATGCATTCAAGAACTTGATTTTTTTTTAAATTTTCAAATCCCCACTTTTTACAGAACCATTTTTATGCCTTGCGTGGACATTTTGAAGTTGATCTTTTCCCTATAAAACTTGTTCCTATTATTGTATTGTATATTTTGTAAATTGTTTGCATCGTTTCATTATATACTTTGTAAGAAATTAAAGTAGGTTTAATATTTTGATACTGAATATCGATTTTTACATTGGTATTTGACAGTATTTAGGGAGTGAATAACCATTTCTTTTTTCTTGTTTTGTCATCAAGGTAACTATACAAATACAGCACAGACATTAATTCGAGCAAATGCACAGACTAATGAGCCAACCCCTTCCCCCAAAAAAAACAACAACAACAAAAAACAACAACACAACAAACACACACATGAAAAAACAAACAAAAAATGGAATAGATGGATTTGAAACTGCTGTTGGTGCATACATATACACTTTAGTCATAGTCCTTGCTCCAGAATGGGTGAAAGAAGGAACTGATGAGGGAGGGGTGATGGTTGTGCAGAACGATCCATGGGCTGATCTACAACGCCCTGAAGCTGTTCATGGAGATGAACCAGAAGCTGTTTGATGACTGCACCCAGCAGTACAAGGCAGAGAGGCAGAAGTGAGCTCCTCACAGCATTCTGTTTTCCTTCCGTGCAGCTCTCTGTCTGTCAGATGTCTGTCTGTATGTCTGTCTGTCCTGTCTTCTGTGTATCTGTCTGTCCTGTCTTCTGTGTGTCTGTCTGTCCTGTCTTCTGTGTGTCTGTCTGTCCTGTCTTCTGTGTGTCTGTCTGTCCTGTCTTCTGTATGTCCTGTCTGTCCTGTCTTCTGTGTGTCTGTCTGTCCTGTCTTCTGTGTGTCTGTCCTGTCTTCTGTGTGTCTGTCCTGTCTTCTGTGTGTCTGTCTGTCCTGTCTTCTGTGTGTCTGTCTGTCCTGTCTTCTGTATGTATGTCTGTCCTGTCTTCTGTGTGTCTGTCCTGTCTTCTGTGTGTCTGTCCAGTCTTCTGTGTGTCTGTCTGTCCTGTCTTCTTGTGTCTGTCCTGTCTTCTGTGTGTCTGTCCTGTCTTCTGTGTGTCTGTCCTGTCTTCTGTGTGTCTGTCTGTCCTGTCTTCTCTATGTGTGTCTGTCCTGTCTTCTGTCTGTCTGTCTGTCCTGTCTTAGGTCTGTCCGTCTGTCCTGTCTGTCTGTCCTGTCTTCTCTATGTGTGTCTGTCTGTCCGTCTGTCCTGTCTTCTCTGTCTGTCTGTCCTGTCTTCTCTATGTGTGTCTGTCTGTCCTGTCTGTCTGTCTGTCCTGTCTTCTCTGTCTGTCTGTCCTGTCTTCTGTGTGTCTGTCTGTCCTGTCTTCTGTGTGTCTGTCCGTCCTGTCTTCTGTGTGTCTGTCTGTCCTGTCTTCTGTGTGTCTGTCCATCCTGTCTTCTGTCTGTCTGTCCTGTCTTCTGTGTATCTGTCTGTCCTGTCTTCTGTCTGTCTGTCCGTCCTGTCTTCTGTGTGTCTGTCTGTCCTGTCTTCTGTGTGTCTGTCTGTCCTGTCTTCTGTGTGTCTGTCTGTCCTGTCTTCTGTGTGTCTGTCTGTCCTGTCTTCTGTCTGTCTGTCTGTCCTGTCTGTCTGTCTGTCCTGTCTGTCTGTCTGTCCTGTCTTCTGTCTGTCTGTCTGTCCTGTCTTCTGTGTGTCTGTCTGTCCTGTCTTCTCTGTCTGTCTGTCCTGTCTTCTGTGTGTCTGTCCTGTCTTCTGTGTGTCTGTCTGTCCTGTCTTCTCTGTCTGTCTGTCCTGTCTTCTCTGTCTGTCTGTCCTGTCTTCTGTGTGTCTGTCTGTCCTGTCTTCTGTGTGTCTGTCTGTCCTGTCTTCTGTCTGTCTGTCTGTCCTGTCTTCTGTCTGTCTGTCTGTCCTGTCTTCTGTGTGTCTGTCTGTCCTGTCTTCTGTGTGTCTGTCTGTCCTGTCTTCTCTGTCTGTCTGTCCTGTCTTCTGTGTGTCTGTCCTGTCTTCTGTGTGTCTGTCTGTCCTGTCTTCTCTGTCTGTCTGTCCTGTCTTCTCTGTCTGTCTGTCCTGTCTTCTGTGTGTCTGTCTGTCCTGTCTTCTGTGTGTCTGTCTGTCCTGTCTTCTCTGTCTGTCTGTCCTGTCTTCTGTGTGTCTGTCTGTCCTGTCTTCTGTGTGTCTGTCTGTCCTGTCTTCTCTGTCTGTCTGTCCTGTCTTCTCTGTCTGTCTGTCCTGTCTTCTGTGTGTCTGTCTGTCCTGTCTTCTGTGTGTCTGTCTGTCCTGTCTTCTGTGTGTCTGTCTGTCCTGTCTTCTGTGTGTCTGTCTGTCCTGTCTTCTGTCTGTATGTCTGTCCTGTCTTCTGTCTGTATGTCTGTCTGTCCTGTCTTCTGTCTGTATGTCTGTCTGTCCTGTCTTCTGTCTGTATGTCTGTCTGTCCTGTCTTCTGTCTGTATGTCTGTCCGTCCTGTCTTCTGTATGTCTGTCTGTCCTGTCTTCTGTATGTCTGTCTGTCCTGTCTTCTGTATGTCTGTCTGTCTGTCCTGTCTTCTGTCTGTCTGTCTGTCTGTCCTGTCTGTCTGTCCTGTCTTCTGTGTGTCTGTCTGTCCTGTCTTCTGTATGTGTGTCTGTCTGTCTTCTGTATGTCTGTCCTGTCTTCTGTGTGTCTGTCTGTCCTGTCTTCTGTATGTCTGTCCTGTCTTCTGTGTGTCTGGCTGTCCTGTCTTCTGTATGTCTGTCTGTCCTGTCTTCTCTATGTGTGTGCCTGTGTTTTATCTCTGTGTGTGTGTGTGTATGTGTGTGCTTCTTCTTTTCATCTTCTTATTTAATGTCCATTCCCAACAAAATGATTTAGATGACTGTACATTCACGTTAACGTACAGAAAATAGGTTAATGAGTGGAAGGGTAAAGAATGTAATGGATGTTAATAAGTCTATAAGATTAAGTGTGTGTGTGTGTGTGCATGTGCGCGTGCACACATGTATGTGGGCATGTGTGTATATGAGCACACATATTTGTGTGTGTTTAGTTAGTTCTTCAGTTTAATGTCCTTTCACCAAAAAGTCATATCAGACGATTAAGTCTGTGTGTGCATGCATGTGTGTGTGTGTATTGGACTAGAGTATGTATATGTCTGTGCATGTATGTGTGTGTATGTGCGTGCGTTCGTGTGTGTGTGTGAATGAGTGTGAGTATATAAGTGAAATTGTGGGCATGTGTGTCTGTGTGTGTCCGTGCACGCGTGTGTTTGTAAATATATCAGAGAAATTATGTTATGTATCTGTGTGCCTGTATGTGTGTGAGTGTGTGCGTGAGTGCATGCGTGCTTGTATGTATGTATATGTGTGTGTATGCATGTGTGTGTGTGTGTACGCGCGCTAGTTTGCGTGTGAGCATACAAGTATGTGTGGAGGTCTTGCGTGAGTGTGTGTGTACTTTAATTAAACGTCTGTTTACTCAAGGTGATATTAGACCAAAGATAAAGTGTTACAATATATAGAGAACGTGTGTGTGTGTGCATGCGTGCATGTGTGTGTGTGTGTATGTATGTGTGTGTGTGTTTACCTGTTAGTGTCTGTGCACGAGATAAAAGAAAAATAATACAAAAAAATTAGGGGGGGGGGGGGCAGGCATTGAACAGCTTAAACTGCAGCAAGAACAATTACAAAAGTTTGCCAACAGGGCTTCTAACTAAACAACTATCTCCAACATAATAATAATAATAATAATAATGTATGGAATTTATATAGCGCTGAATCTTGCAAAGCAACAAATCAAAGCGCTCAGATTTTAGTTCATACCACTTTAAGTCATGGCAGATTTCTCTCCGTGAAATTCGGGCTGCTCTCCCTGGGGAGAGCGGGAGAACGCGTCGCCACTTAGCGCTGCGCCAGCCTTTCACCCTTTTTTTTTTTTTTTTTTTTCTGCAGCTGTATTTGTTTCCCTATCAGAGTGGCTTTTTTTCTAAGAATTTTGCCAGGGACAACTCTCTTGTTGCCGTGGTTTTTTTTACGTGCGCTAAATAATTACGTGTAACACACGGGACCTCGGTTTATCGTCTCATCCGAAAGACTAGCGCCCAGACCACCACTCATGGTCTAATGGATGGGGGAAAAATTTCCGGTCCAAACGGGGTACGAACCGCCGCACACTTCAGACCCGGACTTTTCGCTTTCTAGACAGGCGCGTTACCTCTAGACCACCGATCCACCATATAACCACATTATCGGCCAATAATTGTTCAAATGACATATTTGAAATCTTATCTACAACTGTACCAGAAAAATATGGTCAAAGTAGTTCACAATGAAGAATGACATGCTTAGGTAGTAAATCAGAGCCACATAGACAAGTTTAGAGTGTGCGTGTGCCTGTGTGTGTGCCTGTGTGTGTGTGTGTGCCAATAAAATGACCTAAGCAACAAACAGTTATACAGAACTTAGGGCCTTGCTATTTGAAAAAAAACTATAGGGGAATAATCAAGAACATGTTTCTAAATCTTCAACCAGTCAAGGATAACAAATAGAACAAGAAAAACTCTGAAAACTAACAGTAAATACTAAAACTAGCCAAAAAGTTTGGACTTTGGGAACGTTAACATATTCTACGTAGATATTAGCACAAAGTAAGGGGTAAAAAACAAAGGTCATTAAGAGAGATTTACAGAACATTTCATGAATGGTAAGCTTTAAAACAAGGTGATCAATCACAGGAAGATACCGACTGGGCTGTGTAGGAGACATTCAGAAATTCTGCAAAGAAGTATATCATTGTTTACGATGCTTTTAAGCGTTACAGATGATTCTAAAAGTAAGGGATCTTTCAGTGTCACAAAAACAATTTCTTTAATTCTAGGACAGCCAGTAAGTAGATGTCTGACGCTAATTTGTTTTCCACACATGCAGTATTTTGTGCGAAGAGCATTTAAACGGAATCTATAAACCAAGCTTGATATATTTCTGGAAGCAGACATAGGTGTCTTTGCACAGGAACGCTAAGTGTTTTGTACATTCGTCATATTTAGGCAATTTTGAGTGTAAAACAATTAGAATTTAACATTTTTATTATAGTAAATTTATAAATTAGAATTTGTGTGTGTTTGCTTGTATGTGTGTGTGCATGTATTTGTATGTGTGTATTCATGTAGGTGAATGAATGTGTGTGTAAGCATGTTTGAATCTGTTTGAACATTTTCCTAGCTCACATGCAGTTTTAGCCCAAAGGTTTAATTCAGTTGGAAAATGATTAACAGCAGCCATTGATCCCCCTCTTTACTTTTGTTTTTAAAAAAACCAAGAAGAAAGTGTGTCTACATGAAAATAGATGTGTTTGCCATAGCATAAACAAGCTGAAGCAGCTCGGGAAGCACACCTTCACCTGTCCTGTAGTCTAGTAGACTGTTGGGGCACCACTGATGATTTTGCAGCCAGCTTCCTGCAGACAGTCGTGAACAAATGTGGACATTTTGTTGCCAGGGAGAAGGAGAAGATCAAGCAGCGCGATGAAGCATGGAACAAAATCAACACCCTGGCCAAAGACAATCCTCAGGTGAGACGCTGGCCATGACTTCTTGCTCCTCTCTCCTCTTTCCTTCCTGCCTTCCCAGTGTGTGGCTAGCTTAGCTCATGGAGAAGGCTGCGCACACTACCATGAATTATTCGTCACTAACAGCAAGAACAAAATAAGTGAAATTATCGAAGCATTTTTGATTGGAATGGAGTGTGCATGCTTGTGTGCTGCTAGCGAGCGTTTTGTCATGTACTGTTGCAGTGATCAGAGAAAACCAAGAGAAGAGGAGAGATATTGTGTGTGATGTTTTTTCTTGTTTAGTATATCACAGGACTAACATACACAGGGTTCACAAAAAATTGAAATTAAGGACCAGTTGTAAATGGGGTTTTTTTTCCCTTTCTGAACATTTTCTTCCCTATCTGTTTGATATTCTGCCTCAACTTTGAGTTGACATTGGGTTTTGGGGGGTATAATAAATGCAACGTCTGAAGTCTGTGCAACAACTGTAACTCTCTCGCATTCACCAGAGTTTCACCAAGCCCCTGGGGGTTTTTGGTGATAAGAACTAGGAGGGGTATGCTGTGGCTTTTCATTATGCCGTGGTCCCAACTTTATGACTCCCACAGATTTGTGATGGTAACTAAAGGACCTAATCCTTGGTCCAGTCAGATGTTGGCGTTCATTTGGGTTCTGTTGACCAGTGTAATGGCAACTGTAGGGTTCTTTTGACCGGTATAACAGTAACTAGAGGGTTCTGTTGACCAGCGTGATGGTAACTAGAGGATTCTGTTGACCGGTGTAATGGTAACTAGAGGGTTCTGTTGACCGGTGTGATGGTAACTAGAGGGTTCTGTTGACCACTGTGGTGGTAACTAGAGGGTTCTGTTGACCGGTGTGGTGGTAACTAGAGGGTTCTGTTGACCAGTGTGATGGTAACTAGAGGGCTCTGTTGACCAGTGTGATGGTAACTAGAGGATTCTGTTGACCGGTGTAATGGTAACTAGAGGGTTCTGTTGACCGGTGTAACGGTAACTAGAGGGCTCTGTTGACCGGTGTGATGGTAACTAGAGGGCTCTGTTGACCAGTGTGATGGTAACTAGAGGGTTCTGTTGACCGGTGTGATGGTAACTAGAGGGTTCTGTTGGCCGGTGTGATGGTAACTAGAGGGTTCTGTTGACCAGTGTGATGGTAACTAGAGGGTTCTGTTGACTGGTGTAATGGTAACTAGAGGGTTCTGTTGACCAGTGTGATGGTAACTAGAGGATTCTGTTGACCGGTGTGATGGTAACTAGAGGATTCTGTTGACTGGTGTAATGGTAACTAGAGGGTTCTGTTGGCCAGTGTAATGGCAACTGTAGGGTTCTTTTGACCGGTATAACAGTAACTAGAGGGTTCTGTTGACCAGTATAATGGTAACTGTAGGGTTCTTTTGACCACTATGATGGTAACTAGAGGGTTCTGTTGACCACTATGATGGTAACAAGAGGGTTCTGTTGACCAGTGTAATGGCAACTGTAGGGTTCTTTTGACCACTATGATGGTAACTAGAGGGTTCTATTGACCACTGTGGTGGTTACTAGAGGGTTCTGTTGACCACTGTGATGGTAACTAGAGGGTTCTGTTGACCACTGTGATGGTAACTAGAGGGTTCTGTTGACCACTGTGGTGGTAACTAGAGGGTTCTGTTGACCACTGTGGTGGTAACTAGAGGGTTCTGTTGACCACTGTGATGGTAACTAGAGGGTTCTGTTGACCACTGTGGTGGTAACTAGAGGGTTCTGTTGACCACTGTGATGGTAACTAGAGGGTTCTGTTGACCACTATGATGGTAACTATAGGGTTCTGTTGACCAGTTGATGGTAACTAGAGGACGTAAACTGTGACCCAGTCAATCATTCACATTAATGTTGGGTTCTGGAGGAGTTAACTGGTCATTGAGAAGAGGGAAGAAAAAGAGCAAGAAACTTTGTTGTTAGAAAGAATAAGTGATTAAAAACAGTAAAGAGACCAGCCGCCATGGTGCAGTGGTTAGCGCCTTGGGTTACGGACTGGAAGGTCGTGGGTTTGATTCCCATAAGAGTCATAGGGATTTTTCAGACTCCGGCCAGCTTCTTCCCAGAGTGAGTGTGTTGTGGGCACAGTGGGAAGACTGGGACCACACAGACAAGCTTCATCCACTTCAGGGATGTGAGTTTGAGAGTGTTGCTCAAATTACCTGACCAACACTGCAGGTGTCTGTATCTCTCCGGCTCGGTTGACGCCAGGATATATTATGATAGTAAGCATAGAGTACAACCCTGTCAAGTAGTCTAAAAGCATATGCACTTCCACAGCAGCATCATGACGTCGTCCTCATTGTCATTGATCATCATGCAATAAAAGAAAAAATGCCTCTGATTCGGTGGTCCTGGTTTCTCTGGTCTCATGGTGACCTCAGATTCGGTTTGCCCATACACTTCTGTGCCTGTGGTGAGTTTGTGTCAAAGCCTTTGGGATTGGAGGTTCGCGGGGGACGGTTGTTGGGAGGGACGTTGTGGTGGTTGCCACCTCGGGTGGGCAACTCACTCAGGCTGGCTCCGCGACTGAGCTAATACTGTCGTTAGAAGGGGGCTTAGTAGGTGGTGTCCTGCATATGTTAGCTCAGAACAGGCACCACTGAACGCCACCAAAGTGACCCAGCAGCAGTGCAGGGTCCCTCTGGCTGGTGGCCCCACAGCGGCCTGATAGTGATGGGCTCCCTGTGGACTTCCAACCCTGAGGATGAGACATAACGAATCTGGGTATGGCTATGGCGGGGAGATTGGAATGAGCGGAGTGGGAGCAGCAGGACGGGAGACAACTCAGAAGATGAGGCAGCAAAAAAAAAAGAAAGAATAAAGAAAAGAGGAGTATGTGTTCAGAGAACCCAAGTGCCAGAAGGTTAACTGCGTTTCCTCTCTGCCATACAGTTGTCTGAACAAACTGTTCTGCTTCCTATGAGATGACTTTTTTTTTCTGTCAGCTGACTTTGCTGGGGGCAAGATAGCTTGTGGCTGGAGTATCAAACTCTTGGTCATAGGAAATCAAAATTCACATCAAAACGGGCAAAAAAAGAAAAGGGTGTTTCTGCTTTAGTGGTGACATGCTCTCCCTGGGGAGAGCACTTCACATTTCATCATGAGAAATATACCCTGATTTTAAGTGTTTCACATTACAACATAGTTCACCTCTTTTTCATAGGAATAATACATGGAAAATTTCATTTCTGTATTGTTTGACATGTTTTTCAAGTGGTTTGTTGAGTTGTTTTTTTTCTAACTGGTCCTTAACTTTTTGTGAAGCGTGTACTCGGTGGCATATAGTTTTTTTCCCCCCTTAGATTATTGAATTTGTTTTTGTCAGAAATGTGAATAGTTGATGATGGCTGCGTGATATCAGCTGTGAAAGTGCAGGGCCCAAAGCATCATGACTGTGTGTGATAGAAATCTGTGCACCTCTGTCCTGTCTAGCTGCATGAGTACAGTCAGTACCTCACCTTGAAGTGTGCCCATTCTGCACTCACTCCTGTATGACATCTCTCTGTCTGTCTGTCTGTCTGTCTATCTATCTATCTATCTATCTATCTATCTATCTATCTAGCATTCTCAGATGAATGTTGTTATCTGTCTTGTGTTACTCATCATGTGTTGTGTATGAACACTAAACAACGCTGTGATGAGCCACTGAGCTCATGAATTTTTTTTTGGGGGGAAAGGGGAAGGATTGTGATATTGTTGGAGGAGGGGAGGGTAATTTTTCACCAGCAAGAGTTTGAACATGAACAGAGTGTTGTCTGTGTTTTTGTCATTTTATCGTTTCATGTGTATGTGTGTCTTGGTCTTTTTTCTCTGTCTGTGGTCACCCCCCAGCAAATCATTCATCCTGAGTCCTGCAGTGCGTGTGTTAGGATCTGTCTGGTCCCAGAAAAAGATAGAGTCAACAAAAAGCAATCCCATCACAGGGGTTAGTTATCTGGAAACAGAAAGACTTTGAGGAGAGAGGAAAAGAGCGAGACGTTCATGTTGAGCATGTGGGAAAACACACACTGAATTTGTAGATTCGGTGTCTGATAAACTAGGAGTTTTTACCTGAAAGAAACGGCATTAAAATGACACTTTTAAACAGACCCTAGTTTTTTAACATTCACACATATGTACACTTTTAAACAGTCTTAGTCCTTTAACATTCACATGTGTACACTTTTAAGCAGACTTAGTCCTTTGACATTCACATAATTATGTTGTTTTGGGAGTCTTGCTAGTTAGAAAATGTCCACCGGACTTTAAAGGACAGTCTGTTCTTTTTAAGCACTCACTGTTAACATAGACCTGGTTTCACATCAGCTTTCACATAAGTGGTATCCAGCAACCTCACTCAAGAAGTGACCTGACCAAGCGAGAGCTCCATGGAAAACTGCCCACAAGCCAGGGCAAAGCTCCATACAAAACAGAAAAATGGCCACAAGTTTATCTTGACAATTTATGGGGTATGACTTTAGTACATTAACGCAGGGGAATTCATTTTTTGGTTTGCTGTCTGGTGGAATTTTTTATTTTAAAAGGGAGAGGGATAAGACACATAGTTAAACTAAAAAAAACCAAACCAAAATGCACAAAAAACAATTATCAGAGTCTTTACTTAAATTGGAAAAAAAGAAACAAAATCAGGAATCGGAGAAGTCTTAGTTACTTGGACAGACGCTGAACTTTCAATGACAGAGGAGTGAAACGTGGGGGATGGTTTGATTTTTCAGTTTAAGAATTTATTATCCACACGGGTAACTGACAGTATTGAAACCCCGGCCATGCCCGCCAGTGGGGGACCATCAAATGATGAAGAAGGGGACGTAATCTCCACGCTGGAGAAGCTGGAAGCGGAAGCGAAGGATGTAAGTGCCGACAGCGCTTGTTCCCCCTTGTACTGCCTCCTCCTCCATCATCCCGCTTTTGTATTGTCCTGTCTACATGGGTGAAACATCTTGCCTTTTAGAGCAGGGTGCCCCAAACAGCTGGCTTACAGCCCCCTGCCCCGACTGTGAATTGTCTCTTATCTCTTCTCTTTGGGAGTTATTTGGGGCGCTACACTAAAGAGTTGTTAAGCAGATTCCTCCATTTGTGCTGCTTTGTGTGATCAGAGAATGTAAATACTGGAAGTGAAAAAATTAAATTGAATTAAAAAGGGGGTTGGGGTGGCAAACATTTTGACATTTGACTTTTAAAAAAATTTAAATATCGAGGATAATGGAATAAGCACTCATGTGCTTTTTTACATCCAGTCCCCATGTGTATGTGGTTTTGTAAATGTTGTCATCTGTTACCCACCGGCACACAATGGCCTACTCTTTCGAAAAGTGGAACAGGATTTAACGTGTGCACAAGATGTTCTGCATGCGTCCGCACACGGGGCCTCTGTTTTTAGTCTCATCCGAGGGAGAATGTGTATGGGAAGGCTGTACATCATTTTCTAACCCTGCTCATCAATGTTATATTAATTCAGTTTTGCCTTTAGAGTGGTAGGCATATTCTGAATTCAGAGTGTTAAGATGCAATAGCCCAGTTCATTGACTAGACAGGATGACTGTACATGACAATTGCTTTGTTGTGTGCAGTGGTAAACTAGAATTATAAAAAATTCAGCCTTGTCTGAGCAGTAAATATGATGTAAGTGACACCAGTTCTGGCTAATGCTCTGAAGTTTTCACGCTATGTGCCTGGGCCTCTCCATGTTGCATGCTAGGTATCATCATAAAGTCTGTCACTAACCATGACTGGCCTCATTGTCTAGGAGAGATGGATGTATACCTCTTCACTTGTGTGCAAGATGTTCTGCATGCATGCGCTCTCTAAACCTCAGCTAATAGTCTGATCTGAAGAACTTGCAGCAGAGGAATAGATTCAGTACCAGTTTTTCCAAGGGGGGTGGTGGTGGTGAGGGAGTCCCTTGAACAGACCTGAAATATGATCTGGGGTTTAGGTTTGACAGTCTGTCTGTGTAATCCTTGCTGTGACATTAGTGGTTTCACCCATGTAGCCGTGCAATCAGTCTTTCCCCTCTGTCCATCTGTCCTGTGCGCGTTTTTGCTCCTCAGAGTCTGCGTCTGCTGTTTGTCAATCTCTGGTCATGCCTCTGAGATTGTCGTTATGTCCTGGTCTTGGTGTGTATGAACTGGTTCAGGGATCCTAACCACTCTTTCTGAAAGGGATCGGGGATTCAGTGTGGATGTGGAGTGGGGATTCTTTGTGAAATGGGGATATTGATGTGTTATGAAATGGAACATAAAAGCATGCTCATTATATGATATGATGATAAAGAATATAAATTTAGAACACCTAATCTTAGGTCAAGGTTGCGAAGATCGTCATTCTGAGCTGAGAGGATGACCCAGTGAAAAAGAGAGGGGGAATTTTTTGTTTCTTTTTTCTAGTCTGTTACCCACTTGTAAATATAACAAATGAAACAAAACTTTGTGTGAAAACATGCTGCATATGGTGTAAGAGTGTTGTGTTTGACGTGAGCGTGGTTCCGGTTATGTCTTGTGCACATGTGTGTGTGTGCACGCGTGTGCGTGCGTGCGTGTGTGTGCAACTTCACTCTGTGTGGTTCCTTTGTGTGCACACGCATGTGCATGCATGCATGTGTGTGCAAATTTCATGTCTGTCCTTCCTTTGTTTGTGGGCAGTTTCTGTCATGTTGAGATACACTTACCTAGTTGGGTTTTTTTTACCCACAAATACTGCCTTTCTGTTTTACCAACTAATACTATCATTTCTTGAGCTTTGGCTTTTATTCTGCGAGAGCTTTTGACAGCTTCAAATCACCAATGAGAATTTTGCAATAACCCATTGTATACAGTGACAGCGGGGGCGCAGTGGCGTTGTGGTCAGAGTGCCCTGCTCCTGATCTGACCACAACTGAGGGAGAAGCCAGTTCCAGTCTCTACTGAAGTGTTTGTTCAAGGACCCTGTCCTTTTTTCCCCCCTGCACTTGACATTGGTACTGACTCCGCTGCCCTGAAGTCCCTTGGCTGAGACTATACACTGAAGTCTCGTATTTTACCAACACAGACTGAAAGTCTGGCACACACGGTAAAACCTCATCCACTGTGTGTATCAAGCAGGCCAGCTGTCCCATGTGGGATGGATGACAAGAATATACCCAGCATGCACCCTGCTACCTGGAGAGGGATGGATTCCGTCGTGTTCGACGTGTCCACCAAAGCCTTGCTTGAAAAGTTCAGTGCAGTGCCCCAACGACTCCTCAAGGAGTCAGTTACGGGAGAAGTCCAGTTATGCAGTGATGCTTTTTTCTGAAGTGTGTTCTTGTTGGGTTGTTTCCTTTGGTTCTTCCCAGTGTCCGGCATTGGAGTAGGACCCCTGCTGTCTGTCTGTCTTGGTGGTGTGCATTCTTCTGAAAAATGTCGTATTACAAGAATGCAGAGAAAAACACTGTGTGCGTGGGACTTTCAAAATCCCAAGCTAATAGCACAGGCACTTAAAAAACCAAGGCAAGGCCATAAAAAAAAAAGGGGGGGGGGGAGAGAAGTATCCACCGCAGCCCCCCCCTCCACCCGGGGGGGAAAAAATACCTCAAACCCTTCCAAGAACAAGTCATCTTAAATGTTTGTCCTACATACTACACTAACCCCTCAAGTGATGAAGAGAAGTGGCAGGGTTGCTGTGGAGTGCTGATGAAAATACAGGCTGTATTTATGGCTGTCACATGCCAATGCCTGGATCTCTGCAGACACTTTCTCTTAACATTGGCTGAATGGCCAATCATCTTCTTTCTTTTTTTTCTTTTCAAAATGTCTAGCATTTTCCCTGGAGTTCACTCCCTGTGTGTGTGTGTGTGAGAGAGAGAAAGATTGTGAGTCTGTGTCTGTGCGTTCACACATGTGTGTGTCTGTGCACTGTCTTTTTGTTTGTGCATGCATGTTTGTATTTGGTGTGTGTGTCAGTAGAGGTTGATTTGTGATCCAGGGTTGTGGCCTATATTTTGTTCTGACAGCGATGCATACGATAGCGCAGACAAGCCAGGAGGTGACTAGACTGAACTCACTAGTGTGTCCTTCTGTTCCTGCCGCTCCGTCTTCTCTTTCTTCTTCTCCTCCTCTTTCTCGCCTTGCTGCTGTGCCATTCACCTTTGCCTCACTAGTTTGAGTCTGCCTTTCTGCTTGCCGTTGATTCATTTACTTTTGGTTTTCTTTTACAGGTGTTAATCAGTTTGTCTCTTGTGTTTAAAATTGATTTTTTCGTTTGACTTTGCTTAAAGTTGGATACTAGATACTTTTTTGTTTGTTTGTTTTGGTTTGATTGATTCTGTGCTTGTTTGTCTGTCTGTTTGTACTGTCTCATCTTTCAGAAATAGAGTTTATTTCATATTGGGATTTTATTACAGTTGAATTTTTCCTTTGCTCTTTGAAATTGTAGGCTGATATATTTATCGTTGGTTTTGAGTTGGAGCATGTTACTTGTATTAGATATTACGAAATGTGGGCGTATGCTTAATAGCATTTGATTTCAAATTCACTGTGATTTTGTTTTTTTTTGGTGGTGTTGGTGGTATTTTCTCATAAGCACAAGTTTGGTGTATGTGAAACTACAGATCTGTTCGTAGAACTTTGTATAGCCAAAAAGTATCCACATGCTTGCACGCCCATAGATGTGATGCAACGCTGTAGTTGGTTGTTTCCTTGTTCATTCAGGCTTGTTTCTACATCCAAGATGTATGTAGATGGAGAGTGGTTGCTGGTTCGAACACTTGTGGTGTGCTGTGGGCAGAGTGTGTGAAAGCAGTAGCGCCACCTGGCACCTGTGTAGAGTGCTATGTCTTTTCACCGGAATGTATGCATATGAGGAAGTTCCTTTTTTTTTCTTTTTCTTTTTTATAAAAAAGGGGAAAATACCACTTTAAAAAATTCATTTAGGAATTACTTTAAATGACAGATGATCAGTCACTTTGTAATGTAAGACACACAGCCTACTTGTTATTTAGAAAAGAAAAAAAAGAAAGAAAAAAAAGTGCTTAAGTGATGTCATGGAATAAGCAGAAGTGAAATGTTGGTCCACGTGGATGGCAGGTTGTGACCAGTTCCTCTAGGCCTCTTTTCACCAGTTTAGCTGATCTGCTCTTCCCTCAATTCTTGATTATTTCAAACGAGTACATGATAATTTCAGTAATCACCATGCTATTTAGCATGACATTTGCCAAACACTGGGATTCAGTTAATGGAAAATGTATGTTAGCTTGAAAAAAAAAAACACCATGCGATCTTCAGAACCAGTCCACTTTTCTTCTTTTCTTTATATTTTTTAACAGTTGTTAAGGCTTTGCTTCAAGCTTGAGCATTCAGTGACCAAGAACTTGTTTGTGCAGTGAAACAAAAACAAAATGACCAAATATAAAAACAAAGTAAATAAATGTAAAACCAAAGCAGTTTTTCTTGTGGATGACCATCAAGATTTTACTTAGAAACTCATAAGCTATAGCAAAAGATGAATCACTAAAGTCGATTCTTGTAACAGTTGTTACAGCTGGTAGTTTGTGTATTATTGTAAATAAAGGATGATAAAGAAGATAGGAACAGCCCAAAAGATCCTTGAAAGGAAGTGTATAAATGCTTTTTGGTTCTGCCTAGCTTATTGTCATTATCTCTAGTTTTGAGTGTTGTGTTTTAGAGAACATTTGAAGTAGCAATTGCACACATGTATTATATATGCACATACATACACATATACTCTCTCTCTCTCTCTCTCTCTCTCTCTCTCTCTCCTTCTTTTTCTTCTCTTTGTGACGTGAAGTGTTCTATTTGCAGTGAATGCCCAGTCCACACATGTTCTGACATAATACTTGTGTCAGTTCAATATAATTTAATTAGTAGCAACAGAAACATGTCATCTTCATATGTATTATTTATCAATATGGAAGCTGTTCTGTTAGCTGTAGTTTCTTTCTACCTGAACATTATAAATACAGTTAACTTTTCAGGGTCAATATTGACTTTATAAGCACAAGTTACTTTGTTTGTTTGTTTTGTTTTTAAATTGCCTTGGAACAAGATAAAAACTAAAGCATTAATGTGTGCGTAAATTGTTAACATGATTTTTGGTTGGTTTCCACACTAACATTCTCATGGTGTGTTGGGTATATTCATTGCAGTGTGATAACTGTGTGTGTCTGGGGTCATAACTCCATGTTGTGTTGTAGCATGTTGGGCATTCCCCAGCTTAACACCTCGGGGGTCACCCAGAATATGCACTCTGTCTCGCTCATCATATTTAAGAATTGCTGTGAGATCGTAGCTGCACACTGGGTGAGAAGTTTGCATGTATGATTGTCCTTACATACTGCACACTATAGACAACCATATACCGACTTCAGAGGATATTTTTCTCCTTCAAAGAAGAGTAGAGGTTTTTATGCTAAGAGCCTGTCATGGCTGAAGACAATGAACATTCTATTTTCTTCTTCCTTCACCGTCAAACAGTCAGCAGCTACTGTTGTCCATCGTAGGAGCGAAAATGCATGCACTGCTGTTAATGCCTGACAAGTCAGGCCCAGCGCATCCAACTTCGGCATGGGAGGGAATTGTTTTCTTTTAAGGACTTTTATGGAAAAAAGACAGGAGAATGGACCAAGAAGGCAGAAAACAGACAAGAAGGAGGTGACAGGAAGAAAAGAACTAGGCAGGAACACAGAGAAGGATAGAAAAGAGGGAATTCCTAGCAGAGAATTTCCAGAAGGTGGGGATGCTATTATATTTCAACAGGCGCCTGGCATCCCTGAGGAAGGAGGGGGGGGGGGGGGGGGGGGGGGGGGGGGGGGGATACCATTTGATTTTCAAAGCGTAACAACACTTGAATGAAGGTCCTGGTGCTTTGCTTTTGGCCAGGGCCAAGCAATGTTTTAAATTGTGGTGTTAGATAAACTAAAATAATGCATGTGGTATCACCATTCTGTGCAGAATGTTGAGTTTTTAAATAAATAGTAATAAAAGTAAATCATTTTGTTGCTTGAGGGGGCAAGGCAAGGCAACAGTAATGGTGAGGGTGCTTACTGAACACATTCCTCACACCATGACTAAGGGTTTACAGTGAAGACTCTACAGCATGGTGGCTTATGTAACCAACCTCTAGACAGGGATGTGTGGGCCCATTTACCAAACATTTGCCTTACAGCATTGATCTGTCTTTGGTATCAAATATCTTAATTGTTTTTCTCAATTTTTTTATGCTATTGAATGCCTGTATACCTTATCCTACAGGTAACCATACTCCAGCTTAAGAGGAGTTTTGTTCTCCTGTAACGGAGTGTACAGGTTGTTATGCTAAGAGCTTGTTGTGGATGAGGACAATGTCAGCATGTTGATTCAGTGATACGAAGCCTGACAACGCTTTCATGCAGGCCTTGCCACCATTCTGACATCAGTTATTTATTGACAGAGCTGTTGGCCTGGGCCAAAAGGACACTTTCTTTTGCAGGATTTCATTCACATCTTTCATGCTAAAATGTTCATCAGTTTTTCTCTGTGTTTGATACTTTGTGGTTTCTTAAATTTTGCATGTGAATGAAAATGTATAAGAATTAAAAAATAAAAAAATTGATATGTTGAATAGATTTGCAAGATGTTGAAACAAGTACTAGATATGTGACATGCTTTATGAATTTTTCTATGTTGTTATTTTTCAGCCGTTTTGAGTAGATTAATGTTTGTGAATAAAACTGTATATAACTTTTTAAAAAAGAATATCAATTAATTGTGTGTATTTTGGTTCACATGATTTGTTAATCTTTAGTGAGGACAATAACAGCGTAATGTAAATAATATTACATTATTGTTCATTTAGAGTGTTATTCTAAATGATCAAAATTCTTGGTATTCTGTCAAAGAATTGTAAGCAACGTTGAATACATCTTAAATGTAGTTGTATATGAAATGCTGTTTTTATGAAATTTCATCACACACTAGAAATGCTGAACAACAACAGCAAATACTGGACACTTCATCCCTTGTACTGACTCGGTGTGTGTTTGCCCAGCAGCTGAAGAAGAAGTCTCGGGACAAACCCTTGCTGCGACGAAAGTCGGAGCTGCCCCACGACGTGTCCACCATGCGCGTGCTGGAGACCCACAAACGGGCCGACGAGTTCCTGATCACTTCTTCTGAAAACAGCTCCGTCAACAGCAACTGAGGGGGGCGGCGGCCACATTCCTCGCACAGCAGCCAATGTCCCTGGAGTACCCCTCCCCTCCCCTCCCCTCCCCCTGCCCTGCCCCTCCCCTCCCTCCCTCCCGCCCGCTCCTCTTCCAAAAACACACACTTCCAGACTCTCACTCACTCAAGCTCGGCCACTTCCAGTGTTTTCTTTTTTTTGTTCTTTGTAGATTTCTGTTGATGCCGTCAGTATGAATTTAAAAAAAAAAAAAATTCTTTTTTTATTGAAGGAATAGATTTTTGTTGGGGGGGGGGGGGGGGGGGGGCTGGAAGAAAAGATGTTGGGTTCTGTATGTGTGTCAGAGAGATCATCTGCTTTTCCATATTTCTTGGAAATTCATTTTTTCTGTCTCATCATCTCTTTTTATGTTTTGTTTTCCTTTTAATTGGGGAAGGGGTTTGACTGTGGTGTGTGTGTTATGTAATGATGGCTGTGAAGTGTGCTATGAGAGCCAACGTGTGTGAGGAGAAGAAGAGAGGACAGATGTTGTGAAAGGAAGGTTTTGCGAGTGGTCATCGTGATGTTACCAGTGTGTTTTGGAAGGAACAGGTATAAGACATTGTAGCCTGCCTTTCTGTTTGAACTTTGGTCTACTTGCTTGTTTTCTTTGGGGGGGGGGGGGGGGCAGAGTTGCTTTTTATACGATTGATTTTTTTAATATGATTTATTGTGGAGGGGGGGAGAGAATGTTGATAAAAGTTTTGGGTAAGAATGTGTGTTTGGGGTGTTTTTATTTTGGCTGTTGTTTCTTTTTCTCTTTTTTTTCTTTTTTTTGGGTTTGTCTCTAAACAGGAGTTCTGTAGAAAATGGTTATGTGTTGTTAATGTAAGATCATAAAAAAATTTCATCTGTGTCTGGTCTGTGTTCTAAACTATCATCATCATCAGCATCTTTTCTGTTGTTTTTGTGTTGGTTTTAAAGACAAGAGGTTGAAGAGAGAAAATATTTGTGTATGTGTGCATGCATGTGTGCATATAGGTGTGTGCGTCAGTATGTTCACTTGTGTGTGTGCATGCTTGTTTGTGCAAGCAGTATGCCCCATTTGTGAGTATAAGAATGGAAGACAGATTTTGAGAGGAGTTATGCATAGTGAGAAAGATAAGGAAGCACTCAGGGTCGTGTCTTCATAGATGTTGGGGAAAAAATGTCCATGCTTCACTAAAGTATACTTCAGTCTTTTCACTGCAATGGTGTTGTTGTTGTAACTGTTGTTGTTAATGTCGTTGTTGCTTTCCAAACCTCCAGAGATGCACTGTAATTGACATACTGTTGTCTTTGATGTGTACAGTGATTTTGTAAATCAAAGAAGTAATATTACAGAAAGTTGCTGTTTTAAAAACCTATATATGTAGTAGTAGTAGCATCAAGATCAGTCAAACCCTTTTCTGTGCATCATTTTCATCTCTTTCCTATCCCCACAGACATGGTCAAATAATTTCAAAGTTGTAATAATCCTTTGTATCATTTTAGCGCTTGTTTGCAGATTTTAAATTTTGATCTCTTACACCTTGTGAGTACCCCCAAAACTTTGATAATCATTTGAAACCATGAATGGTAATACCTTGTACCTTTGCGATATTAGTTGATACCCTAGCAATGCAGATCTTCCCGTCGTTACATAAATATGAGGTGTACAGCTTTGAGAACTTGGTATATATGATAATCATGCAGGCATTCATTGAAGAGGAACCATGCTATCTGCCAGTCCAGTCCAGATACTTGTGACATGTTTGCGAAATGGATTTTTGGATTATTATAGTGCATGTGTTGAAATTACCCAGGATGCTTGTGATGTTGCTGTACTCATAAAAGAAGCATTGTACTTGTGAGTTGAAAATAGGCGTATTAATTCTGCCTTCCCCTCTCACCCCCAGATTTTTTTCTTCTCAAAGTGAGACATAATTGTGGTTTTCATTTGTAATTCATATATGTACATATGACCTGTTGTAACTTTTGCAGCGGTTATGTGATCGGTATGGTGGGATGGATTTTGTGACATGGTGAGAATGTTACCGGTTATAACATAACCGGCTTTTTAGTAAAAGCAATGATCTGAATGAGCGATATTGTCCTTTGGACGCTCTTTGTTTGTGAAGCTGCTTTCTTGTTGACTTCATCACAGAATTTTTATTGGAAATCATTGTACCCGATATATTGTTGTTTTATTTCTTTGTTTCTTCTCATAGGTTTTAATAGAGTATTAGAGGAAGAAAAGTTAAGTTAGTGAAGTAAAGTTAGTGATTTTGCCTGTGATTTTGATTAGGCAATGCCCTTTGCTTTTTTCGTTAATGTTGTTTTGTTTTGTCTTCCTTTTTTGTGTGTAGGAAGATACAATTTTCATTAAATAGGACAAGAACCTTTGGAGTCATTTTATACTGGATGTTAAAGGCAAGCAAGAGAAGTGCATGACTGTAGTAAGTTGTCTCATGCTCTTCAGTCAGCTCAGGTTTCCAGAGAAATTGTGTTTAAATAAGGGTCTTTATCATCACAGATATCTTGCAGTTGTGACAGTCTCAAATATGCAGAAAACAAAATGGTTTTAAAAAGATAACTATGCCTTATATTGAGATAACAGAAAGGATTTCAGAGACATGGGTACGCCTCAAAGGTGTGTTTGTCTAAAGGAGTCAGGAACATTTGTAGCAACTCCCCGCCCCTACCCCCACCCCCACCTCTTTAAAAAAAAAAAAATCCTTTTGTCTGCTTAACTCTTTCTACCCCATAGGTGCGGCCTGAGTTGTCTCCTCCTGCCCAACTGTGCAGCCAGTTGTACATGAAAACACAGCATGCTGAGAAAACCATTGCTTACTTCTGAACTATTAAATGGATGGCTTTCAAATTTCACAGTGTTGATGTCATGTAAATAACCTACGGTCCAGTTTTCATAGTTACTGAGTCAAAAATAGGTGTTTGAAGTATATAACAAAATTAGTAAACAACCAAAGAAATGCAACATTTTGTACCACCTACATCAATCACTCGATAGAGAGTTCGATCTGCCAGTCTTCATCACTTCCTGTGTCACTCTAGTTGCTGATATTAGCATCATATTCAGCAGAATCCTCAGATTCATTGCTATTGTAGTTCATAATCTACTCACAAACCTGCTGAATGGCTTCTTTAGCTAAGACTGTAAGAGACATGAGCATTTACTCATATTGATTTATAGCCAATAGATCAATGAAAACTCCACTCAGAACAGAAAGTGCCATCATGGCATGTAAACAAACCATTTGAGAATGAGTTTAAGCTATCAGACTGGGTAATTATCAGAAATGACTGAATAAGAACACTCCATTCTAGCTTACTGCTCTGTTATGAGTGTACTCATGAGTGGGATGATAAGGATGGGCAAAGTCTACGAGATAACTCATAAATGGGGTAGAAAGAGTTAAGATAATAGTCAATTTTACGTGGTTAATATAAAGTTAATCGGAAATTACTGAATGAACAGTCAGCTTGCATACATAAAGTGTAATCTTGCTGAGGAAAAAAATCTTGAGAAAAAAGCAAAAGAATAAATAATAAAATCAACAACAACAAAAAATGTAAAGGTGATCATTTGTACATGGGAAATCCCCATCAAAGTACATATTTCTTTCATTGCCCATAAATGCTGAAGAAAAAATGGCCATGCTCACATAACATTACCTCCCTCAGTGGCATTGAAAGACCAAGAACAAGACAGTTAATATCAGTAAATAGTCACTGTCAGGTTAGCTAGGGACCAAAATTCCTGAGTTCATATTTGTGCTCAAGTTAAGTTCTGAGGACCAAAAATTGGCCAGGCACCAACCATGAAAATTAGCCAGTGAGCAAAACTCGCCAGGGATAATAACACATTTATTGTGCTTGATGCGAATTGCCAAAGCTAGACAGGTAACTGAGAAAGATCAGAACTGTTTATTTTTTGGTAAAGTTTTGTAAACGATATCCCATATGATTATACATACTGTGTTTTGACAGGGCTAGAAAAGTTCTGTTTGAGATCATGCTATTTTAAGAATAATCTTCATTTGTTTTTGCTCCTTTTTTTTTGGGGGGGGGGGGGTTTGGTTGGTTGATTAAAAAAAAAAATTTGTGATGTGTACTTGAATTTTGTGTGTGTTTTTGTTGATTCTAGTAATGTTTTAAGTTATTGCTGCCCAAAGTTTTGTTGGTTTTTTTGTGGGGGAGGCAGGGAGGTGTTTGTGGTTTTTGTTTTTGCGGTAGATTTTTATTCCTATTGATATGGCAGTGTGTTGCTTGCATTTATAAAGTAAAATACTAGGAAGCATGTTGATGGAAAATCTCACTGGGTATTTCGATGAAGTATTTCATTACCATTAATGAAATGAATGTATAATGAAGTAGTGTTTATACTTTTACAATACATTATTGATATGCAGCGGATTAGTGTTGTGTTAGAGATGAGAGAGATTGCATGGGTGTTTGTCGCTATTCAGAAGCACTATGTGTGTCGCTACTCAGAAGTGAGCAATGTTATGAGCAGGTATTTGATATCTAACCTTGGTTTGTATGGGTTTTTGTTATTGTTTTGCCTTTTTATCAGAAAGTTTCAATGCTAGTGTGTATGTGTGTATAAAAGTGTGATGAGACTGTCAACAAGCGAACGCAGTGTCCTCCTCATAAAAGAGTTACTGAATTTAAGATAAGAATTTTATGTCATTTTGACGATGTCCAATAAAATAAAATTTTTAAAGTGTATTGAGTGGAAGGTAGGCTTTTGTTGTGGTTCCATTGTTGCATTGCTCAAGAAGATGGTTGGAATGGTAATGGACACATTTTGGGGGTCGGTTTTTGTTGGGTTTTTTAAAAATTTTTATTTTCTCTTCCCCCCCCCCCTTCCCTTTATCTTAGGGAAGACAGGGTGGGGTGGTGTTTCTTTGTGATCTATAGCATCTATGGATCATTGAAATGGAAATTTGGTGTCCTTGTTCCCCAGACTGTTCCTGAAGGATTGTTGCCATCGTGGAGAGAGCTCCTGTGGACAGTCAGAGAGTTACTCATGTGTTGTCCAGGTGGAGTCTTTTTTTTTTTCTTTTTTTTTTTTAGGGTGATAAAAGCACTGTTTCAGTCTGCTTGCAACATTTATTCATTACTGTTTTGGATATTGGAGAAAAATGAGTGGGATATAAAGACTGGTGTTTTGATTGTGTGGGGGATGGATGGCTCAGCATTGTGATGGGGGCTTATTCGTAGTTACCACTGACATTTATTTTATTTTACTTTTTGTTAAAAGCTAGCTTTCAGCTTTATGATCAGGCACATGACAATGTGTAGGTGGACACAATATATTCATAGTAACACTGCACTCTCTCTCTCTCTCTCTCTCTCTCTCTCTCTCTCTCTCTCTCTCTCTCTCTCTCTCTCTCTCTCTCTCTCTCTCTCTCTCTCATAAAGAAATATTGAAAATTGTGCTTTTTATTGGTTGTAGTTATGTAGAAAACATTTATTTATTGGCTGGTTAAAAAAAAAAAGTTAGTAAATTGGGATTTCATATTTTTGGATTATCTTTATTTTTCATGAAAAAGTGTCAAGAACAAGTGTGAAGTGTTTGTTGCAGAATTTACCCTAAAGGAGTAGAAAGTTTGAGAAAAAGGAGAAATTGGGTTCATTTTTTTCAACATAATCTTGATAGACTGAAAAGCTGAATTCATGTGTGTTGAAGCTGAGAATTTTTGTTTTCTGAAGTTAGTGACTGCCCACAATGAGTTTGTCAGCTGTGGGTTTTTAAAGGGGTTTTTGGGGGGGGGGTTTAAGGTGGGGGGCATAGAAGAAAAAACCCAGAAGAAAAAATAGCAACATTCATGTTTGAGTCGCTTTTGTCCTCCAGTAATAATTCATAAATCTCTGCTAATGTAAGCAAACAAATTTTTTTCTAAAATTGTCTCGGATAAAACTGATTTAAATTGGTTGAGAGGTTGTATCTAGTTAAAAAAAATTTGTAATTTAGATTGGTTAAGATGCTATAAATTGTATCTTGTTTTAAAATTTTGTCATTTCAGTTGGTAAAGGGAGTATAAGGTTCCAAGTTTGTATTTTTTATTGCTAGTTTCTCGTCTTTAATATTTTGTCCCAGCCACTCTGTATTTGATTTGAAAGAAGTGTTTTAAATATGTAAAAGAGGGCTAAAAACACTGTAAAACAGCTGGAACACTGGAATGATCCACATGGTCAGGCACAAGCAACTTATTTCATGGAAGACAGTCATAAACTAGAGCTTAATTCTGTTCAACCTGCAGCTTATCTCATTCTACTTTATTACCATTACTCTTTATTGATTGATTTATTTTAATTTCATTTTTGTAAAGGGAAGGCTCAGGTATTCATCTGAGACAGAAAGTGAGAATGTCTACAAGCCGGGGACTTCTGTTTGACTGGAATAACAGTGAATCTGAACACAATATAGTAAACTTCAAGCGACAAAATCATCTGACCATTGTGAGTGTATACATGTGCGTGTATGGTTTTTAATGTGGTGTTTTGGTTAACATGCTTGTTGTTGAACTATTAACTGGAGAAAACATGTAGACCCTGTGAGGAGCGTGTGCGATCTTGATGCCCGTTCGTTCCCCATTCCCTGCCTGACTGGGAAATGCGTGAAACTTGTGGAGGCATGCGACACTGAATCTGTGACGTGGGTGAACTGTTGCTTGAGATGTATCTCTCACCAGAAGTCCGTTGACAATAAATTTGTTAGAAAAGTGATCCACGCCTGTGCTGGGTTTTTTCTTTCTTTTCTTTTCCTTTTTAAATCTGATTGAGGTGAAGAGTGAAACCTAACAAATACACACACGCGCGCGCGCGCGCACACACACACATGTGCTTATTCCTCTATCCTTGAAATAAAAAGAATAAACACACACACACACCAAATCCCCCCAAATCTTATCTGATTGAAGTGAAAGTGCTCTCTCCTCTCTCCTCTCTCTCTTCTCTCTCTCTCTCTCACTCACACTACACACACACACACACACACACACACACACACACACATTCTTCTATGTAAAGCAGAACACGGTAAATTTACATGTGTTACCTGTTGTTACTGTTGCTGCACATTCTTCACCTTAACACCTAGAACATGCCCTGTCTCGCTCATCCACCTGGGAATCACTGTGAGACTAAGCACACACTGGCTGAGGGGTCTGCATGTATTACTGTCTTCAGGTACCTCACCACCTGGGCACTTTTGTCCACCACTAAGGATGCTGCATTCCAACTTTAGTGACAACTACAGTCCATAACATTTTGACATACACCTTGGCATCTTCATTCTCATCTTGACTGTGCAGCTACAAACAAATATTTTCAGTGACTGTCACATAAGAAAATCTACTAGCACAAAAATGCCACATAATTTTACGACTTTATAATAGGTACACAATTTTCCACTTACTGCTTTAAGAAGTTTATTTCAAGGACCCAGTCCCAGGGGATGCACGGAATTTACTAATACTAAAATCAGATTCTGATTGGGATTTTTAAGTTTTCACATTAGAGCCCCCGTAGTCCACAAAGCAATAATTTAATTAATGGAATGTATCCCTAAGTCGGAATGCAGCTACCTTTAATGGTGGGTAAAAACAGTTGCATACAATTCCCACCATTGGTGAACCTCAGAGCTCTAGCCAAGAAATCCCCCCCCAAAAGTCATGCAAGTGGAAACCTGCTGCTCTGCCCACCATGGGATATGCATCTCTCTTTCCTGTTCTTTTCTCTCCTTTTCACCCCAGACTTAACAAACTAATGGCTAATGTTTGAAATCTGTTGTTCATTATGTTTTAGGAGAGTTGCATGCCTGTAAATGATTGAGTGCAAGCGCTTCGATTTGTTTTTTTTTTTACAAGATTCAGCGCTATATAAATTCCATATATTATTATTATTATTATAATTGTTTCTTCCCTTGAGTCTTAAGTCGCTTTCATGAGAACGCCTGACCAGGGAGGAAAGTGGAATAGCAGGAGAAGATGACTGACTAGATAACAAGTCAGTCTGTTCAATGCATGGATATGTGAGAGGCCTCTTTTACAAGATCACCTTGCCACATTCTTTACCAGGAAATGAAAAATACAAACAGAGGAACTGGATAGACACATGTTACATAATGGTCAACAGGAACTGCAATAGACACATGTTACATAATGGTCAACAGGAACTGGAATAGACACATATTACATAATGGTCAACAGGAACTGCAATAGACATGTTACATAATGGTCAACAGGAACTGCAATAGACATGTTACATAATGGTCAACACGAACTGGAATAGACACGTTACATAATGGTCAACAGGAACTAAAATAGACATGTTACATAATGGTCAACAGGAACTGGGATAGACACATGTTACATAATGGTCAACAGGAACTGGAATAGACACATGTTGCATAATGGTCAACAGGAACTGGAATAGACATGTTACATAATGGTCAACAGGAACTGGAATAGACACATGTTACATAATGGTCAAAAACACTATTGAGTCAAAAATGGCACATACCAAAACACACACATGCACACACACACATGCAAACACATACACACACACACTCGTGTGAGTACACACACACACACACACTGGGGAGGGGGGGAGGGAGGAACGGAATACCCAGTTGGGTAGATCCTTGTGCAGTGCACTCATGATCTGCTTACGCGGGTTTGAATCCTGTTCAAAGGGATATTTTCCCCTAGAGTTAACATCAGTGCCAACTCCACTCCCCTCTAAAAGTCCATTAGGTGAGACTATAAACTGAAGTCCCATGTGTGAACGCACTCAGAACATCTTGCGCCCACATTTAAATATTTTCCGCTTTTTGGAAGAGTAGTCCATTGTGTGCCAGTGGGAACAAATGACAAAATGTTTAAAACTGCATACACACAGGGACTGGATGTAAAAAAGCATGTGAGTGCTTATTCCATTATCCTCAAAATAAAGGAAAGAATAACACACACACACACACACACACCACACACACACAGAAAACAAACTGATAACAAATAACAAGCCTGCCAAAGATCTTATTCTGTATCTCTCTATGATATGTGTGTGTGTGTGTGTGTGTATCATATTTCAGTTTCATTATTATATCCCATGGTTACATTGTATTCTATATGCAATGCTTAGACAGGTTTTTTGGTTTGTTTGTTTTTAAATTGATTTTTAAGGAGTATCCTCTTCCCATTCTTCTCTTCAGGTTTTAAACAAATGAACTTTTATACACTATTTAAAACGTCAATTAGTTTGTTTATTTTCACTGATTGAGTTTTAAAAAATATAATCATAAATATTTACACAGCAAAGATCACAAATTTGGGGGTCAACATTTTTAACAGGTACGAAAATTTAATAGAAAAATAATTGAGCAAATATAGTACTTTTTTTTTTTTTTTGGGGGGGGGGGGGGGGGGACGGACAAATGCAGACTGTACAACTCTTCTAATTTCCAACAAACAAACCGTAGTCCCTGGAATTTCGGTATAAAGGTGCATAGTGTCCCAAAGATGGCGTCTGCTTCAAGGTTGCTAAAGGTATGTGAGACTGAAAGTAAGATAATTCATTTGTATTTTAACACAAATGGGTTTCATTATTATCAGTGTTTATTTGTGCATATGTTCTTAATGTCCCTTTTCTATTTTGCTTCATTTTCATGGTAGGTTCTAGTATGGTCATTTGGTTTGACACGACTACGAGTCTAGTCTTACACTAGGCTAGTAAACACTAGTTTAGTAGTTAATACTAATACTATAGTTAAGAGTTGCACGCGACTGACTCGTTTTCGTTCAAATTTAGAGCAGGTACAACACAAATGTTTGCAAGTCTTCATAGATGAATAGCTGGCAGCCAAGTAGACTGTCATAGGCACATTCTTTTTTTATCGTAAGAAGAAAACAGGAGTGTTGGAGGATGGAGGAACACGATGCTCAAACCCCACCTAGCACGAGCAGTTTCAGAAGACTTTGTAAAAGAATGGAGGGTCAGGTGAAAAGCACTTTTGTCAGTGACTGGAATACTCTTGAGTTTAAGGAGCAGCTGCACAACATCAGTAGGTTAAAGATGCAATCTCTGTCTAAAGAGTGAAGTATGTGCAAATGGTACCTTCACCCAACTGCAACAGGGAGCTGCAGACCAAAGCCATTATTGCCCCCCCCCCCCCCCCCCCCCCCTCCCTTATCAGTTCAGAAGAGAAGAGGTGGTCCTAGCTAGCATTAGCCAAATGCACACACACACACACACACATCACACACACACACACACACCACATTTCTTCTCTCTCATCTAACCACCACCCTCTGTGTAAAAAAAAAAGATAATATAAGTGAGACACAGACTTTTGCGAGCAAAGAGAAAAAGAATCTGCCAAACAAGTACATTAGTATTTGCAAGAATCATCGATTAGTTGCGGCTAGTCTACTAAGTACATCTCACAACACAAGTACAGGGTGCCAAGTGTGGAGAGATCTCAGCTGTGAATAAAAGAACAATTATTTCCAGAGGTACATTGAATAACAACACATTGCATGGCAGTTTGCTTAATTTTTTCTCTTAAGCATCGTCAAAGAAAGAAATTAATAAAATTGAGAAAAGCTCCCCAAAAAAACCCAAAAATCAACCAAAACCCAAACAAAACCACAACAAAAACAAAACAAAAACAACAAAACTCCCAAAACCACAACAAACAAAAAAAGAAATTGAAAACAGCAACAAACAACAAAACAAAAACAACAAAAAACAACAACGAAGCAACAACAACAGACAAACCCAATACAAACCCAGAAAACAATATAACACAAATAAATACTAGGAGTAGAATTTCACATTACAGTATATCTTACCCTGTCCTGAACAATCATTCTCCCCACTGTAGTCTTCCTGTGTTATTTCAGAGACAAGTGGGACCTATGTTGTGTTTGAAGAGAATTTCATTATCACTTCCAAATTGTTATAAATATATGCTACTTTCTCTGTTTCATGTCTTAATAATAATAATAATAATGTGTGGAATTTATATAGCGCTGAATCTTGTAAAGCAACAAATCAAAGCGCTCAGATGACATGATTTTTAAAAAAAACTCAGGTGCCTTTTTTTTTTTACATAATAATAATAGTAATAATGATAATAATAAAAATGAATGGGATTTATATAGCGTTGAATCTGTACAGCAACAAAATCAAAGTGCTTACATTCAAATCATTTACAGGTATGCAATTATGCACAAATGAGATAAACAGATATCAAATTTACACACACACACACACACACACACACACACACACACACACACACACATGTGCACAGCATGCTTAGGCCGGGTGATGGTGATGGGGGTGACTGTTCATTAAAGAGTATGGATAGATTATGAGGGGGGTATATATATCTTACTCTTAGATAGGATATCTTGCTTCATAAAAGATTATTCAAATTATCATTGTTGAGAGCCACTAACATTCTTTCTGTAGTTGACACTAGACCAGTCAGTAGTAGTTATAGATTAATTAATTGTATCTGTTCAACACAGGAAAGCTTGACTTCAGGGGGTCCGCCCGCTATTGCACGACAGTGTAGACGCAGCCTGGGGAATACTGTACTGACAATAATATGCGATGCAGCCTAAGGTATAGGGCCGCCTAAGGTGTAGTAAACGTTGCAGCCTAGTATGATGCAGTAAGGCTGCAACGTATATTATACCTTAGGCGACACTGTCGTTTTATACTTTAGGCTGCTAATCTTCATGGCAAAGACAATGCATATTTTTAAACAATAAAGGGAAATAAAGAGGTGTCACAGTTTTTTTATTCCACAAAATCACTTTTGCATTCCCAACATTCAAAGCATCGAGCTCAAAACCACTACCTTATAAACAAATCTCAGGTGGTCATAATATGATACCAACAAATAAACTGGCAAAGAAAATGTTGATATTGCATTCATTCGAATCTTGAAAATAAATTCAAAACATAACACGGCATCCTGAAATCATCTTTTGTCTTCTCAACTTCTCAATAAAAAAAATAACTAAAGTAACTTGGAAGAACAAAATTAATACATGAGGAAATGCCAGTCATTTTTCGCATTTTCCGAAAACCTGGACAAAATGAACTTTTCCGCTTCTTCGTTCGCGCAATAGCGGGCCCCCGCAATAGCGGGCCGTGCAATAGCGGGCCTGCCCCGACTTCAGACTGACTGCAGAATTGTATAACAAAAGGATTTCTCTGTGTTATAAGTTATTCAACAGGCATAATTTATTTTGTATACTTCTAATAGTGAATCAGTGAATGATGTAGCTGGGTCATTGACTGTACTGTGAACAGGTAGGGTGGCGTTTCCTGCATGCAGTGCCAACCAACCTGACAGCCTCTACTACCAGAGTGTGTTCAGCATGCTGGCATACTCACGTCAGGTAAGTAGCAAACTAGCATCATAAGTTTGTTGTAGTGAATAACAATGAGATAATTTCATCTGTATGGTTATTGGTCTTATTCCATGGCTATCCTGATGAGGAAATAATAATAATAATAATAATGTATGGAATTTATATCAATATCAATATCAAATCAATATTTATAAACTTTGAGTCCCACAAGATGTATCTTGGCTCAGCTTATGACCTTCAGACCTGACTATGCAATGAAAATGAATGATGATGTTTTGGAGAAATACCAGTAAAAGGTCTGATGTTACAGCTCCACGAGACTACCCAGCATTTATCAGTGGTGACTTCCTCTGTTTGCAGAAGTAGATAAGGCGGATCCAGAATGTTTTGTTCAATAGAAAAGACGGGACATTGTTTGAAGTCAGATAAGAGTTTGTTTTTCTGTATATTTGGTCAGTTAGGAATTCTATTTTACTTTTTTGTTTGTTTGGTGTGTGTGTTGTGTGTTTTTTTTGGGGGGGGGGTGGGGGTTGGGGGGGGGGGGGGGGGGACTTTTACATCCATGCATCATTGAATGTCTTCACTCATAATAATCATGACTTGAATGATGAAGATTGAAATGCTCAGTGTACTTGTATGCTTTAGTGTTCCACAGATTTGAACCATTTGAATTTAAAGAAAAAAAAATACAATTAAACCATCACTTTTTTCCTGTCAGAATTGTTATATTTGTTGTCTTTTCCATTTTCCTTGCAGAAATTTCAGCAAATCTGTGCCAGCAGCTGGAGTCTTTGAACCGGACGATTTGGTGAGTCTGTTACTATTTGTAAAGTATCTAGCGGCGCATTTATTAAAGGTTTGTTTTGTATATAATTAGTTTATAATTTATAGTCATAGGAGAGATACCCTTTTAACACAAAGTAGGCTTCTTTATCCATGACAGTTGAGATGGTTTTAAACTTTGTTTTGATTTGTATATATATATATATACATATATATATATAGTTGCAGTTTTAGTCTGATATTTTAACTTTAATGAAATGACAGCCCCGATATGGCCTCTGTGGTCGGCTGGGCTATAAATAATATGATTGGATTGATTCCATATGGATGTATAGGGCTGTTTCTTGCATAAATGTGTTGGAGAGTGGGGTTTTTTGTTTTGTTTTGCTTTTTGTTTTTTGGGGTTTCTTTGCTGTTACCACAACTAGGTTGAATATGATCCAACAAGTTAGAAATCTTTGTCACTGTGTTTTCTGCTTTCATTTGCTAGCTTCTTCTGTGGGGGTGCTGGGGGCCTGACAGTATAAATAGCACCCCCACCTTCTGGAAATTATGTGATAGGAATTCCCTCTTTTCTGTCCCTCTCTTTGTTTCTGCTTTGTTCTTTTTCTGTCTGTCACCTTGTTCTTGTCTGTTTTCTGCCTTCTTGGTCCATTCTTCCTTTTTCAGAGAAAGACTGAAAAGCTAACAATATTCTCCAATACTGAAGTGGGATGATGTGCTGGGTGTGACTTGTCAGGCACTTAACGGCAGTGCAACGCATTTTTGCTCATATGACAGGTGACAATATTTGGTGTTTGAGTGTTTGACGAAGAGAAAGAATACAAGAAGATAAATACCAACAAGTGATGTGGTGTTTGTGTCTGCCTGTGACAGAAATTGGAACCTGATATTCCTGAATATTCCAATCTGAACATACGGATGCGTGGCTATGACTTCGTTCCCTTGGAGTCTTTTGCCAGATACATCCATCGTGAGGCCATTCGCCTGGATCTGGACAGCAGTGCGTAAGTGAAGTCTGATTCATGAGTTATGCTTTTTGGTTTGTATAGTGTATCAGTGTGTGTGTGTAGTGTACGTGCGTGTTTGCGTGCATGCGTGTGTGCGTGCATGCGTACGCATGTGTGTGTGTGTGCATGTTCGTGTACATGCATATGCAAATATTTCTGTGTATGTGTTTGCATTTGTGTATGCTTGCCTAAGTTTGTCACTACGTGTGTGTATGTGTTAGTTGTACTCATTGTGATTGTCACAGATTCTTTTAGATGTCTGTATTTATTTCCTGCAAGGGAATATTTTCACTTTTAAATTAAAGCCTTTACCTGTGTGTAATGACAGTTTATTCCAGATGATAAATCAGAAGTATCATAGAATTATCAGTATTCTGACTTATAGCTGAGAGTCGTTTTTTATTCTTGCTAGGTCCATGGGAGGCAAGCTTCATAAACTTCTTCATTGTTTGTCTTTAATGTTCTTTGGCTAGAACACTGAGGTTTATCATAGGTGAGAGATTTTTGCCTGTGCCACTGTTTTTATCCCCACTCTTAACCTCTTAACTGCCGAGTGCAGGTGCACCCTATATGCCTATGTACCACTTGTTATGTTCATGTCCCTCTTACTCAGAACTTACTAAATGAATAATCCAGATAGTTTGGCCAATGACAGTATATATATCGTAGATTGCTTTGAGGTAAGCTCAAATAAGTTAGCATGATATTTCACTACAAAAATATATTTAAAATGTAAAATATCAACAAAAAATATACTTTCTTCATCACCACTGTCATTCTGAGTATCCCCACTCTCAATAACGTCAACCATAAGTCCATGCAAAATCTCATTCATTTTTTTAAAAAATGCACTATCTCCTGAATCATACACGATTGTTTTCATCACTGTCAGGATTATCTTAAGTTTTATTTGCCACTTTTTCAGCTGTGTAAAGTTATTGATACCTTCAACGAGAAGTGTCAGCCATTTCGAACAAGAACTGCCCAAGCAGTCATGCATAATAACACAAAATACGAGCTAAAAAACGATCGTTTTGCCATGATTTTTGCAGCTGGATGTTGCCAAGCAACAGGAGAGTGATCTCTGCTAGTTTGGGAGTTCTTTCCCTTTAACTGTAGTCAAGGAAGCTGGCTTGTTTACCTTGGTTTGAAACCCCAGAAATTTTCCAGGTTGTAGGCGTATAGAGTGCACATTTAGCCCTGGAAAATTTCCAGGATGGGGCAGTCTAGTGGTTAAGGTATCCACATTCCATCTTTGGGGAGGGTCTGTTTGAAGACAGAGCATTACACACAATCTCCAATGCTTTTTTATTTTTTCAAAACCTGGCTTCACTGGCTAAGATGTTTGCTTTTCCCATTGTGATTTTATGTCTTGACTTACTTGACTTATGCCTCTTGGTTCCTTGGGGAACATAGGGCTGCAACAACACCCCTCCAACGAACTCGGTTTTGGGAGATCCTCTTCAGCTCGGCCCATGTCATTCCGGCTGCCTTCGTTTCTTCGTCAACACTTCTGCGCCAGGTCTGCTTTGGTCGACCAACTTTCCGCTTCCCTTGTGGATTCCAGTCAAGGGCCTGTCTGGTGACATTTGACGCAGGCTTGCGGAGTGTATGGCCGATCCATCCCCACTTCCTTTGTTTAATGATGGACTCAATTGGGGTTTGTCTGGTCCTGTCCCACAGTTGTTTGTTGGATATGACTTCCGGCCACCTGATGTTGAGGATGTATCTGAGGCATTTGTTGGTAAAAGACTGGAGTTTGTGGGTGTTGGTTTTTGTTACCCGCCAGGTTTCTGAGCCATAAAGTAGGACCGATTTGACATTGGTGTTGTAGATCCGAAGCTTATTTTGAAATGAGAGGGCTGTTGACCTCCAAATTGGCCGAAGGGTGTTGAAGGCATGACGGTCTTTGTTGATTCGGCACTTGATGTCTTCATCTGTTCCCCCATCTTTACTGACGACACTGCCCAGGTAAATAAACTTGCTGACTTCTTTGATGGTTTCTTGCTGCAGTCGCACTGGGTCATGTGTTTTGTTGTTCACCCTCATGATCTCCATCTTCCCAATGTTGATTTGGAGGCCAGTCTTTTCAGCTTCGTCAGCAACACGACAAAGCTTCTCTTGTGCGTCTTGTTGCCTGTGGGAGAGAAGGCTGATGTCGTCTGCGAAGTCCAGGTCTTCCAGCTGCTTCATGAGGGTCCACTGTATGCCGGTTCTCCTGCCTGCTGTGGCTTGCCGCATTATCCAGTCAACCACCAACAGGAAGATGGTTGGCGACAACAGACAGCCCTGACGAACAACGGTCTGTACGGAGAAGGCTTCCGTCAGTTTCCCTTCATGGATGACTTGACAGGTGGCATCTTCATATAGATTTTATGTCTAGAATTGCTTTTTTTAAAAATTAAAAACTCTTTAGTATTTTCTGATTGTTCACACAATGGTACAGATGTTTTTGTTGCAGATGGGCCGTGCCTGCTCGTAGTTTTGACATCAAAACATTCAAACCCTTCTCCACTGTCGTCGACAACAAGTACCACCTGAAGATTTACGAAAGAACAGTGCAGGTAAGCCAGGTATACTACTGAATACTCAGATGCTTCAGTGCATGTGTGTGTGTGGGGGGGGGGGGTTGTTCCGCAGCTAGAGCTCTGAGATTCACCAGCGTTGAGCTTTTTATGTATGCAACCGTTCTTGCCCTGCACCATGAAGGTAGCTGCTTTCTGACTTCAGGGATGTATGCTGGGTATGTTCCTGTTTCCGTTAACAGCTGAACGCTAACGCGAATTACAGAATCTTTAATTGATGTGCATATACATGAAGGGAATTAAGGCACTGGCAGGTCTGCACTTGAAGTTAACCTGGGAGATCATAAAAATCCCCACACTCAATTCACCAGATGCTGCCGAAATTCAAACCAGGACTTCATGGACCCATGGGATTCAAGTCAAACAGTCTTCACCACTCGGCTATAGTGTCCATCTGCATATGTGTGTGTATCTTACCTATCAGGAAAAACTAGCATACATGTACAAAAATAGTTTAATAATAATAATAAATGGAATTTATATAGCGCTGTATCTTGCACAGACAAACCAAAGCGCTTGCACTCAACTCATTCTTACACAGTCATGCAACCAATAGCGAGTAATAGTTCTAACAAGTCCAAATGCACACACACACACACACACACACACACACGTATTTTAGTGCATATGCTGACCTCAGGCATGCAGATTCTATTCCTTATCTAAGTTCACTTTCTTGTGTGTTAAGAGTACATACAAGCATGCACACATGCATGCACACACGCACGCACACACACACATTCACTCACTCACTCACACACTCTCTCACACACACACACACATGTTTTTGGTCCTCAACATAGACGAAGTGCTGATGTGATATGATGTCCTAATATGCCATAGGATGCCATGTGATGCCATGTGGTGTGCAGGTAGAGAATGTGCCGTCCCCTGTGTTGGCCGTACTGCTGGGCAAGATCAGAGCACATGCCGCTGAGGGCATCGACATCACCATCAAAGAGGTGAGGAGGATTGGGGGCCTGTGTGTGTTAGTGGGCCTGTGCATGTGTGTGTGTTTGTGTGTGCAAAGATGTCACCATCAAAGACGTGAGGATTTGGGGCTGTGTGTGTGTGTTGTGTGTTGTTTTGTTTGTGTTGTTTGACTCATCAGGGGGGGGTTTTTTTGGTGTTTTTTGGAAGAGAGATATTGGGGGGGGTGGTGGGGGGGGGGGAGCATATCTCTCTGCAAAAGCAAGACTGTCATGATGCAACATCCAAACTAGTCACGTCTCTTATTCTCTCATGTCTGGACTGTTGCAATTCTCTTCTGGCTGGTCTGCCAGCATCATCTATCCACTCCCTTCAACGTATACAAAACTCTGCAGCTCACCTAGTCCTCAGAAAACATCTGAGCACATTACTCCTCTCTTGCGATCTTTCCACTGGTTGCCTGTGCCACAGAGTAAACTATAAGATCAATACCCTCTGTTACAAATGCCTCCATAAAACAGCGCCTTCCTACCTCTGAATGTCTTCACCTGTACACTCCTTCTCATTCCCTCCGCTCTGCTGTAGATACCTTGTGCTTAAGAATCCCTAATTAAACCCAGTTCCTTTTTGGCTGTCGCTCTTTCTCTTTTTCGGGTCCATCGACGGGAATGACCTCCCTCTCTCCTTTTGCAAAAAGTTTTCTATGATTTTTTTTAACCCGCCTAAAGAAAACATTTATTTAAAAGCAAGATTTTCCCTCTTGCCCATTTCTTTTTCATCCCTGCCCTTAACAGGCACACCCCTCACCCTGCTGGATATCAATCTTATTGTGGAAAATGATGTGTGGTATGTGCCCATGTGAGTGTGGGGGGATACATTTAAATTTGAAAAAAAACCCAAAAAAACCCTATTAATTGAAACTGCGCACGTGAATGGTGAGTGAAAGCCTTTGATTTTTTTTTTTGCAAATAAAGCTTTAATATTTCCTTTTTATTATCATTATTATGGGGGAAGGAATTACAGAGTTCTTTTTTTTGTACCATTTTTTTTTTATATGCAACTACTTTTGATGTAAACTGCATCCTTCCCAAAAGCTTTATCGGGTGTTGGTGTGACCCGGGTGCCAAGGCCCACATTAAAGTGTTGTCAAATTGGGAAAAGGGTTATTTTGAATATAAATACAAACTACAAACTTTTGCAAACTCTTTTCATAAAGACAACAAAAATTTTTACATTCAGGCAACTCCCAATTAAATTTTTGGTTACAGTTTTATTTGTAAAAAATACCAAAGATGGGGTACAAAATTTGTTTAAAAATTTTTTTTAAAATCTACTAATCATTTCAACATCTTTTGGTTCAAAATAGCTGCCCTTTTTCCCTTAATTCAAAAATCAACTAGTTTTTGAGCAAAACGCTGAGATGTATTTTTTTTTTCCAAAAAAAAGAAAAAAAATTTAGATTGCCCTTGTTTTGTTGGGTTGTATTTTTTTCTTTCAAAAAAAAAAAAAAAAAATTGAGATCACTGTTGCTGGTTTGTATTTTTTTGTTTAAAAACCCCCGCAATTTTGAGGGGGTTTTTTTTTTTTGTTGTGTGTGTTTTTAACAGTTGACCCCCAGAGGATGATTTTCCCCTACATCCCACAAGGAAACAGGATCTGAAATCACAGATGAACCCTTTATGAAAACCAGGGGAAAGCGGAGAAAGAAATAATGGGTATTGTTTTTTTGCTTGATGTGTGGGGTGTGTTTGGTGTCTGTATTTTAATAAAGGTTGGGGAAAACTTTATGAGTTTTAACCCTTCTTTTTTCCTATACATTTGGTGCTGCGTACGGCTTCATTTCGTTTTTTTTCTATTTTGGGTGACGCAAATGAAAGAGAAGAGAGAAGATGGTTTGTGGTGTGTGGTTTCACACAGAATATTTTATACTTTCATGCAGCAAAGGAATCACCAAAAAGTAAACATATGCCAAAACAAAACTAACAAAGCAACTTTCCCTCTCAAACCGCTTCTAACCTCCCCCCTTTCCCTTTCCCCACCTTTCCCCATCCCATAGTCCCTTGGACCATGGGGCACCAATAAATTTTTGCAACCACTTCCCCCCCCCCCCCCCCCCCCCCCACGATCCTCTGCTTTATGTACAATTTGTTCCCCCAAGGCCATCCACTTCCCGATGTTTCTGCCCAAAAATTTTCTCTGTCAACCCCTTCATCTCCCCCCCTTTTATGTTCCATGTAGGGCAGTCTTGGGTAGCCAGAGTTCATGTGAATCCCATACCACTTTTGTTTTCATTTTTTCACTGAAGTCAGGAGCTCTATCCCCTTCCCCCAAAGGGAAGCAACAGACAAACCCAAACCCCAAAAATCAAACATACCCCCCCCCCCCCCCCCCCAGCTAACCCCCCTCCTTGAAAAGAAAAGAAGGTAAAAAAACACACCCAAACCTTGAATTTTTTTAATTTATTATGTCCATAAGATTTTCTATGAATTAAGTAATCATTTACATGCTTATACATT
This sequence comes from Rapana venosa, assembly GCA_028751875.1. Taxonomy (NCBI): domain Eukaryota; kingdom Metazoa; phylum Mollusca; class Gastropoda; order Neogastropoda; family Muricidae; genus Rapana; species Rapana venosa. Next base: position 6,319,219 of record CM054137.1, read on the forward strand.
ATACAGTGTGTGATGTGAGTACATTTGAACATGCTCCTCTTTTTTCTTTCTTTCTAGTTCTGCTTCCTCATCTTATGTGATGTGCCAGTCCTGCTGCTCTCATGCTCCATATTCCAACACATCTTTGGATGAGACTATAAACCAAGGCCCCCTGTGTGGGAACACATGGAGAACATCTTGTACACACATTAAAACCTGTTCTGCTGTTGGGAAGAGTAGGCCATTTCTGCTGGTGGGAATGGATGACAAAATGTACAAAATTGCATGCATTTGGGGACTGGATGTAAAAAGAAAAAAGCACATGAGTACTTATTCCATTATTCTTGTATTCTTGAAATTAAAAGAACGCAATAAAGATGAAACACGACAGAGTCATACTGTTAGGGCCAAAAGCCCACAAGAAGCTATCAGTGTTTACTGTTAGGTCACTGTGAGGCCACCATTTGGAAAAGACCCTGCACTGCTGCTGTGTCACTTTGGTCCTGCCCAGTGGTGCCTCTTCTGGTCCAGCTTACGCAGATGGTCAGTTCACCACCTGTGAAGTCCCCTACAAGGGGTAATGGTGAGTCAAATGAAGAGTGGAATCAGAAGGAGATGCCCACCCTAGATGATGTAGCAAATTGAAGAGTTCTTCCCAGGGAGAATAAGACTGAATACAGTGGACCCCACTTATAAGGACCTCCGATATAAGAACCATCGCTTATAGGAACACCCAAAAGCATGTCCCTGCCAAAGTTGTTCTTTGTGATCACTTATTAAAACTCGCATAAAAGAACCCTCTGATATAGGAACCATCGCCTATATGGACAGCACTTGCAAGGTCCCCACACGAACTTCCCTCGGATATAAGAACCGAAAGTAGGAATTATCATTTCCAGGAAGTCAGATTATTCCGTTAAAAGAACCCTCGCTTGTAAGAACACCATTTGCTTGTTCCTGACATGACCTCCCCTCGGATATAAGAACCGAAAGTAGAAGTTATGCTCGTTTTGTTACCGGTATGAGTCACTTCCAAGAAATTTTCTTCCAGAAAGGCATGATGGCGGAGCATAAGAGAAAAGCATTGTCTCTCAAACAAAAAGTAGAAATTATCAGGGAGGTCGAGCGGAACCCTCACAAAGGCAAAAGTCTCATCGCTGATGAAATGAAAGTTCCCAGAACGACTTTGCTCAATATTGTAAGAGAAAAAGCCAAATACATTGGGCAGTTTGAAAGCGGCAGGAATGATATTTCCAGAAAGCGTGCAAGAGGCTCCGGGCATGGCACTGTTGACACTGCTTTGTTGGAGTGGTTTTCTGTGAAAAGGTGAGCTCTCTCTCTCTCTCTCTCTCTCTCTCTCTCCCCCTCTCTCTCTAATTCATTCAGACAGCTACTGTTACATACGTTCTAGTGTTATTTGAACTGAATTCATGTTTTTGTTTGCAATACACCAAAAACGTAAAAGAGATTGCATCGAGATATTCAACTTTTTAACCCAACCAGCAAGTTCCATTGCATTGACGCATAAACAAGCAAGAAGTTGCCGGGGACACACACACACACACACACGTATGCACGCACGCACACACACACACACACAGACCATTAGAGGCCGATATACAACTCTTTTTAGCTTGTCCACGCTATTTTCTTCTTTCTTCGGTTATAAGAACACACACTTCCACAACTGACCTTATAACCGAGGTTATGCTTATAAGGACCCTCGCTTATAAGGACACCAGAATGCTTGCCCCTGCGGTGTTCTTATATAAGAGGTCCACTGTATTACACTAAGATGTCTGCTGTGATGACGATGCTGCTGTCTGTGACAACAGTGCTGTTTGCAACGACAGTGCTGTTTGTGATGACAATGCTGTCTGTGTGATGACAATGCTGTCTGTGTGATGACAATGCTGTTTGTGATGACAGTGCTGTCTGTGATGACAGTGCTGTCTGTGATGACAGTGCTGTCTGTGTGATGACAATGCTTCCTGTGTGATGACAATGCTATCTGTGATGACAATGCTGTTTGCAACGACAGTGCTATCTGTGATGACAATGCTTCCTGTGTGATGACAATGCTTCCTGTGTGATGACAATGCTTACTGTGTGATGACAATGCTTCCTGTGTGATGACAATGCTGTCTGTGATGACAATGCTTCCTGTGTGATGGCAATGCTATCTGTGATGACAATGCTATCTGTGATGACAATGCTTCCTGTGTGATGACAGTGCTATCTGTGATGACAATGCTATCTGTGATGACAATGCTTCCTGTGTGATGACAATGCTGTCTGTGATGACAATGCTGTCTTTGATGGCAATGCTGTCTGTGATGACAATGCTTACTGTGTGATGACAATGCTATCTGTGATGACAATGCTTCCTGTGTGATGACAGTGCTATCTGTGATGACAATGCTGTCTGTGATGACAATGCTTCCTGTGTGATGACAATGCTATCTATGATGACAATGCTGTGTGTGATGACAATGCTGTCTATGTGATGACAGTGCTTCCTGTGTGATGACAGTGCTATCTGTGATGACAATGCTGTCTGTGATGGCAATGCTGCTGTCTGTGATGACAGCGCTGTTTGCGACGACAGTGCTGTTTGTGATGACAATGCTGTCTGTGACGATAATGCTGTCTGTGATGATAATGCTGTCTGTGATGACAGTGCTGTATGTGACAACAGTGCTGTCTGGATGACAATGCTGTGCAAGGCAATACGATGGCAGCCGTCAGTCTCGTAAGACTGTGGAGTTGTGTTCTAGGTGTTAAGTCTGGTACAGCGTCAGTTGTGGCTGGCCAGTAGGACACAGGAATGACATTCCTATGACAGAGGGCATAGATGAAGTCTTATGCTTTTCCATTCCGTGTGTTTTTTCCTTGGCTTTGTAAGCCAGTATGCTCACTTCCTCTTGTTTAGAGCAGACGCCTAACTCCAGGTTGAAATTTGGGCATCCCCGCACCCACCATGGGGGGTCACACTAGGCATTGGAGCCACCTGTTCCAAGTCTATCTGGGAGGTAATAAAATGGGTCTTAGATAGGAAGTAATGGGTGGGGTTTTTTTCCAGCCAAAAATGTTCTTACTGCATAGATAGCACATCTCATCTGACTGGCATCCGTAAGGGGGAGCTATCCAACATTCCTGTACAAGTTGTCGTTAGTGACGTACATGGGCAGATCTATCTAACACCCTTTTCAATATTTTTGTCTCAACTCTCTGGAGCCTGTTGATTTGGCACTGTGTTGCCATAAAAAAGGACACCCCCCCCCCCCCCCCCCCCCCCTGTAAAGGAAGCTGGAAGAAACCAGAGCCTTCACCAGGCTCACCATTACCTTTGGGTTAGAGACCCAAGTGTGTGTGTGTGGGGGGGGGGGGGGGGGGGGGGGATATAACTTTAGGTTAAGGGCTGAAGTGGCTTTTTGAATCAAATAATTTATGTGCTTGGACCATGATAAGTTTTTAGGTGATAATGACCCCAAGAAACTGAGTATGCTTGGGCTGGTTTTGTATCATAGAGATATGTAATTGAATTTGTGTCTTAAATTTGAGAAAACACCATTTAAAAAAACCAACTGTTTTTGCTGGACTCTCTTGGAATCCACTGCAATATATAAATTATATGCAGACTTTATTTGTGTGAATGCTTGTTTCTTTGTTTGGTTGTTATTCTTGGTGCAGTGTTATTGCTGTTTTAATTTTATTTTGATTATACCGTAAGGTCACCTCTGCTTAGATCATCAGCATATAACCATTACCTTAGTCATTTGTTCAAGTTCTAATTAAATCATATCACAGCTCATGTGCATGTGCCCACACACACACACACACACACACCATGAAAAGAGAAAATGAGTACTATTTAGAAGTGAGAACTTGATAGGCATATGGGTGAGTACATACACACACATTCAGAACTTTTTTATTTTCCTTTGGAGTAAAAAGCCAGTATATCCATCACCAAATCTTGAGGTGACCTGTCCTTATAATTTATGTATTAATCAAAACGAGTTTGTGTAATAATTAATTTAGAGTTAATGTTAGCCATAAGCTCCTGCTATTGATGCATTTCTCAAAATTCTTTCAGATGAAACTTTACAAAGTAGTTGTCAGGACATAGGCTATCTTTTCAGTCATGTACATTGTGAATTTGAGGAACTCTACTCAAAGGCCACCGGTGCAGTACTCGTACAGGGCACGGTAGGGGAATGGTTCCGTACCTCAGTTGGGGTCCGACAGGGATGTTTAACATTTTCCTTGAACGCATCACGACTGACACCTTGGAAGACCACACAGGCACAGTCAGCATTGGAGGTCGAACAATCACCAACCTCAGGTTTGCCGATGACATTGACGGTCTGGCAGGAAATGAAGAGGAACTGGCCAACCTAGTGAAGCCTCCTTCCTCTTCCTCATCCCTTGGTCGGGACAACCGTTGGGGTACCCGCATGGACGCTGCAAGTGGACCGCCAAATGGTTCTGTCCTGGGCTGTTTTCAGGAGGCTTGGTACAGTGAGGCCGGTCCACTCCTTGATGTTGGATATCCAGCTTTTGCGTGGTCGTCCCTGCCTCCTTGCTCCTTCCACCATTCCCTGCAGGACTGTCTTTGACAGGCTGTTATGCCTTGTTGTGTGGCCAAACCACTTCAGTTTCCTCCGTTTGACTGTATCTAGCAATGGTTCTTGTTGCCAGCCAGTGCCTCGATCTGCTGCCAGACGTAGTCATTGGTTTTGCGGTCTCTGTAGGTGATGTTCAGGATCCCTGAGGCACTTCATCTCAAAGGCTTGAATGCGACGTTCTAAATCGGCAGTAAGTGTCCATGCTTCACAGCTGTACAAGGCAATGGATGTGACGAGTGCCTTGTAGAGTCTGACCTTAGTGTGGGTTCTGATGTTTGTGGTTTCTCAACACTTTTCGCCAGCTTAGTCATGGAGGAGAGTGCCACAGCAAGTCTGATCTTCACCTCTTGTATGCTCGTGCCTTCTTTGGTGATGACTGCTCCAAGGTACTTGAAAGTTTCCACCTCCTCTAGTGCCTCGCCACTCATCTTGATGCTGGTGGGAGTGGTCGGTGTGGTCTGTTCACTAGGATCTTGCTCTTTTCTGTGCTGATCTCCATACGTGGGCATTGGCTGTATGTTTCCAGTCTGGTGGTGAGATCCTGGAGTTCTTCTTCACTGCGGCCCATGAGATCAATATCGTCTGCGAATCGAAGATTGCAGACTGGCCTTCCTCCTATTGTGATTGTGTCTTGAAGCCAAGGAGGGCCTCCTGCATGATGTTCTCCAGGAACACTGAAAAGAACGGGGCATAGCGGGCAGCCTTGTCGAACTCCAACTGAAGTCCGGAAGAACTCCCCGATTTCTCCACCCATGAGGACTGCACTGTGGAGCTGTCATACAGCGCCTGGATGACTTGAATCAGGTCCTCGTCGAAGCTATAGTCTCTCATGACTTGCCACAGAGCTTCTTGCCACACTCGATCGAAGGCCTTCTTGAAGTCAATGAAGTTGTTGTAGAGCTGTAGCTGATGTTGGAGATGCTTCTCTATGAGCATTCTGATGTTGAAGATCTGTTCGACAGTGCTTCGACCTGGTCTGAATCCTGCCTGTTCTTCTGACAGGATTTCTTCTGCTTGTGGTTTCAGTCTGTTTAAGGCAATGCGTAGCATAACTTTGCTTGGATGGCTTATCAGACTGACTAGTGAAGCAACTGGACGAAATATCCTCACGATACGGCATGGAAATCAGCGCCGAGAAAACCAAGCTCATGTCAAACAGTGCCCAGCCAATCACCACCAAGATCACTCTCAGCGGAAAAGAACTGGAGACAGTTGACCATTTCAAGTACCTTGGAGCCATCATAAGTGAGGAAGGATCGAAGACCGAAATCCTAGCAAGAGCGGCACAAACAGCAGCAGCAATGGCAAGACTGAAGACCATATGGAGAGACAGAAACATCCCTCTCGGAACCAAGGTAAAGTTACTAAACGCGCTAGTCATCTCAATCATGCTTTACGCATGTGAGGCATGGACACTGAACGCAGACCTACAAAGGAGGATCCAAGCTGTAGAAATGAGATGCCTCAGAAGGCTCCTTGGCATCTCATACAAGGACCATGTCACCAACATTGAAACATCCCTCTCGGAACCAAGGTAAAGTTACTAAACGCGCTAGTCATCTCAATCATGCTTTACGCATGTGAGGCATGGACACTGAACGCAGACCTACAAAGGAGGATCCAAGCTGTAGAAATGAGATGCCTCAGAAGGCTCCTTGGCATCTCATACAAGGACCATGTCACCAACATTGAAGTCCGCAGAAAGATCACTCAACAAGTGCGGGACTATGAAGACCTACTGACCACGGCGAAAAAGAGGAAACTCATAATGGTATGGGCACGTAACACGCTCAGAAGGACTTGCAAAGACCATCCTGCAAGGAACAGTCCAGGGGAAGAGAAGAAGGGGCAGACAGAGGAGAAAGTGGGCGGATGACATCTGTGATTGGATAGGGAAGGACTTCAGTGTCACCCAGGCACTCGCCCACGACCGCGTTAAGTGGAGCCAGCTGGTCCACTGTTGGTCCACCATGCAGCGCCCCTACGACCCTGGCGGGTTACGGGACCAGTGAACATTGTGAATTTAGGCAAAATACAATAAAGATGGAAGGGGAACTGCAAAGTAATGCGTAATACAGCCAAGAGTATGGAGTGAGGGCGGGAGTTGAACTGTAAGCTTCGGATGAGACTATAAACCGAGGCCCCGTGTGCGAACGCATGCAGAACATCTTGCGCACACCTTAAATCCTGTTCCGCTGTTCGTAAGAGTAGGCCATTGTGTGCCGGTGGCAACAGATGACAAAATTTAAAAAATAACCGCATACACACGCAAAAAAAAAAAGTCATCTGAGCGCTTTGATGTTCTGCTGTTCGCAAGAGTAGGCCATTGTGTGCCAGTGGGAACAGATGACAAAATTTTAAAAAGAACCGCATACACGCGCAAAAAAGAAAAAAAAAAGTCATCTGAGCGCTTTGATCTGTTGCTTTACAAGATTCAGCGCTATATAAATTCCATACATTATTATTATTATAAGCTTAAAATAGATCGGGATTAATAATAATAATGTATGGAATTTATATAGCACTGAATCTTGTAAAGCAACAAATCAAAGGGCTTAGATGATATTTTTTTGAGGATAATGGAATAAGCACTCATGTGCTTTTTTTTTTTTTTTTTTACATCAAATCCCCGTGTGTATTCGTTTTTGTCAATTCTGTTCCAACCCGAACACAATGGCCTACTCTTTCGAAAAGCGGAACAGGATTTAACGTGTGTGCAAGATGTTCTGCATGTGTTCGCACCTCGGTTTATAGTCTCATCTGAAGGACTTTGTCAAACTGGGAAGAAAGGGCGAGGCTGGGAATCGAACCCAGAACCTCACGGTTTACTTGTTTGCAGGTAAACGTCTTAACCATCCTGCCACCTTCCTTCACAAATTAGCAAACACAGTGTGAGATGTCATTGACGCCTGACGTGAATCAACAAGTGACAAGCAAGGTACATGTACGTGACAGAAACTTTTGCCCTTTAGAAGCGGATTACCCTCAAGGTACATGGCCTTGACCTTTAAAAATCAGAAAACAAGATGGTGTGTGCTTCATATTATGTAACAGAATTTCTTCCATTTTGGGAACTATAGAGCTTTGAGAGATCGTAGTCAAATAGAATAATTCATAATTTACGAGCACTGTTTAGACCTTTTAAAAAAAAATCGTCGAACACGAAAAATTAGAGTGTTCGAAACTTCCAGTACAGCTCGATGTTTAAAAAAAAAAGCAGCCTGAGGCCTTGACACGTGTAGACAACCTTGACCCTTGCCCGGCGTCATCCCTCTGTTGAAATTGCGAAGGGAAAAATCAGTCTCCACGTCTAAACTAAAATCAGAATGGTAAGTACATTTGATTTATTTTCTAGTTTGCTTCCATGAAAAGTTGGCATAAACATGCAGACGGTGTCAGAATTTATTGTTCTTTTGGCGTGATTGATCAGCAGAATTGGACTTATAGTTGCAGTAATTCCCGTTCAGACATAGGCTAACGTGATAGGAACCGTGACCTTCAAGGCTTCAATCATATAGTGGCTTGATTGAATTGCAAATGTACAACGAATGCGTGGTATAAATCATGTTTGATATTAAAAGTGTACGGCTAACTGTTACGCGTGTACCCCCTCAAAACCCCCCAACCCTGAACATTATTGAAACTGTAAAGTTAAGGAAAGGAAATATTCGTCATGAAAAAAACTGCAAAGGAGATGTGTAAAAATTGCTGGAACATCAGTGATACACACATGCCCAGATATTACACAAACGTGTATGTACACACGTGTATACACACACGATGCACGCACAATCGTGTGCATGAGCACAACACACACACACACACACACACACACACACACACACACACACACACACACACATTAACAGTCTCTTTCTCTGTCTCTGTCTCTCTGTGACTCAAATGTGTCTAGCTGTCTGCCAGTCAGTCTGTCTCTCTTTTACAGGATTTTTCCTCTGTAGTTAATATCAGTGCTGACTCCACTCCTCCCAGAAGTCCTTGGAAGAGACTATAATAGTATAAACCAAGATCCCATGTGCAAACACATGCAGAACATCTTGCACACACACATTAAAACCTGTTCTGCTGTTGGAAAGAGTAGGCCATTGTGTGCCAGTGGGAACGGATGACAAAATTGACAAAACTGATTACACATGGGGACTGGATGAAAAAAAGCACATATGTGCTTATTCCATTATCCATGAAATAAAAGAATAAAATACATAAATGAATAAAATAAGTGACACACTTAGTCTATAGAGCGAAACACATACACAAGCTCTACATACACACCGACACACATGCAGAGTCACAAACACACACACATACACAAAGTGAAAGTCTGAAACACAGTTACACACCACACACACACACACACACACACACACACACACACACAGACAACACACACACACTTAACCTCTTAACTGCTGAGTGCAAGTGCACCCTATATGCTGGGGAATAAAATTGTCATGTACCACTTGCTATGTTCATGTCCCTCTTACTCAGAAATTACTAAATGAATAATCCTGATAGTCTACCCAATGACAGTATATATATCGCAGATTGCTTTGAGCCATTGAGGCAAGCTCAGATTAGTTAGCATGCTATTTCACTATGAAAATATATTTAAAATGTAAAAAATAAAAAATACACTTTCATCACCACCACTGTCATTCTTAGTACACCCCATCTCAATATTGTCAAACATAAGTCCAGGCAAAATCTGTCATTTAAAAAAAAAAAAAAAGCACTATCTCCTGAATCGTACACGATCGTTTTCATCACTGTCAGGATTATCTAAAGTGTAAAGCTGTTGATACTTTCTTCGAGAAGTGTCAGCCATTTTGAACAAGAACTGCCCAAGCAGTCATGCATAATAACACAAAATACGAGCTAAAAAAACAATTGTTTCTGCCATGGTTTTTGCAGCTAGATGTTGCCAAGCAACAGGAGAGTGATCTCCTATAATTTGGAGTTCTTTCCCTTTAACTGTAGTCAAGGAAGCTGGCTTGTTTACTTCGGTTCGAAACCCCAGAAATTTTCGGGGTTGTAGGCGTATAGAGTGCACATTTAGCCCCGGAAAATTTCCGGGGTGGGGCAGTCTAGTGGTTAAGTAGTTTAGATGAGACTACAATAGTACAAATTATTGAGGTTTTGCATGTGATTGCCCATAGAGCATCTGCTTTTCGGAAGAATAGGCCATTGTATGCTGGCGGGAACAGATGAAAAAATTTCCAAAACCACAAACACACAGGGACTGGCTGTGAAAAAGCACACAAGTGTTTTTTCCATAAGCCTAAAAAATAAAAAACAACGCACACATACACAGAGTCACACACACACACACACACACACACACACACACACACACACACACACACACACACACTGACACACACACACAGACACACACACACACTGACACAGTACTGGGTTATAAATCACGATGTCACTAGGACTAGGAGTAAAATAATATGAAGTTTACTGAAGTAATGAGTGTTGGGTAATTCATTTAATTGAATCGTTTCTTAGAATTTCTAGAAACTGTGTAGTATATTAATTAATTTATAATGATAAGACAGTTAATTTGGGAGGTGGGCAGGTGAACAAACAACTTTTTGTGGTCAACCATAGATCATACTTTTTTGATTTATGTCATAAGTTTTTAAAAAATGAAAAATGTTTGTTTGATATTGTCTCTATATACTTCATTTACTGATTTAGAGTATTTCTAATTCTAGATTGCAGAATGTAAAACAAAAACAAAACAAAACAACCCCCCAAAAAAACAACCAAAACAAACCAAACAAAACCAACAACCCATCCCCATCATCATCAATGCCTTTGTGCCTTATTGGCACGTAGGGCAGCAACAAAAGTTCTCCACTCCTGTCTGTCCTGGGCTAGCTTCTGAATGGTTCCCCAGGTATGTTGGAAGGTCTTCAGCTCTGCTTCAACAGTCCGACGCCAAGTGTTCTTGGGTCGTCATCCTATCTTGGTCTTATGTTTGGCGCTTAAGACTTCCATCTTCCTGTCAGTGGCTTCCTTTCGGCTTTCACCACTGCCATTCATACGAGCATCTTCCGATGACTCTGGAAGCCCGTCACACCCAGTATTAATTTCTTTCGTTGCTGTTTCCGTAACAATTATTTTTTTACAGAACAGGGTTGTTAGCCCTGTGTCTAACCCCCTACCTGGGGGAAGGGTTCCACCTTAGTCGCCTTTTACGACATGCCTGGTTGGAGGGCAGAGATCCTATTCTTGCGATGCTCGCTTTGCAAGCATACCCCGGGAGTCCCACGGGGGACAACCCATCCCCAAGACAGAACAAACACGCACAAAAAAAAGGAAGAAAAGAACTAGAAAAGAAAAACAGGATGTTTTTAGAAACATGACTGTGTTTTAGATAGTTATCAAGTTACACATATACTGAGGTTCATATGGATCTATTTAGTATTTTACTTGTTTAAGTTGTAGACTTGATTATCTGAGTAATAATGAAAACTTAAAAAGATAAAAATTCTTCTATTTCTTATGCTACTATCGCTATTGATAATTTTACAAAACTTGTGATGGGATCATCATACAAATATTAAAAAATACACTTTGATAGAATAACATATTTTGCAGGCTATGATTGTTTTAAATGCATTTGACTGTTTTATCAACTCTTCTGCTTAGCTAACTTCAAGTAGTGAAAGGACATTAATTCTATCCTGAAATTTGCGTAGAACTGCATCATGCACTGGGGTAGAGGGTAGAGTCCAGAGACATGAATACCACCAGGTATAATTTACTTGAGCAGAAGGGCTTCCCAAGGGCAAAACTATCTAGTGTGGTGTCACTCGTTTTTGGCTTTGTCATTAACCTGTTTTACGGATCACTTCAAATAAACATGAGAGCCTTTCAGAATTGCTGAAATGTGAAGTTTGTTCAGATGTGGAGATAGGAGTCTTACATTTTGAAGTATAGTCAGAAACATATAAAAGCAGAACTTTATCATTTAGATGTGAAAAAAAATCTGCTTTTGGGAGAGAAAAAACCCTGACAAAGGCCCCCTCCCCCTTGCCGCATGCTTAACGACAACACAGCACATTTTTGCTCATATGACAGACAACATTTGCTGTCTGAGTGTTCAATGAAGAAGAAGAAACAATCCAAATCTATGGTAGAGCTAAGAAGAGGTTATTTTATGTTTTTGAAACTGACTACTACTACACTAGTTACATCGGCACAGCCTGTTAATTTGTTTGCTAAGATGTCAAAAAACTGTTACACAATGTTAGTTTCATAAGCATAATCATAATGTTGTTAATGCTGTAGCCTGTGTAGGGTCTTGCTTAAAAGTTACGGCAAAGCTTTCTGTTTCCATTGGCCTTATCTCCCCCTCCCCACTGTGTGTGTGTGTGTAAGTGGGAGGGGTGATAATCATACTACTACTGTACTAGGGTATACTGGCCCCCACATCCCCTTTGTCTGTCTAATGTAAGGGGGACGGGGTAACCTAGTGGTTAGAACATTGGGCTTGCAATCTGATGACCAGGGTTTGATTCCTGTTCAAGGGGATATTTTCCCCTGGAGTTAACATCAGTGCAGACTCCACTTTCCCCAAAAGTTGTTCAGATGAGACTCGAAACTGAGGCCCCGTGTGTTCTCCCGAGGGGATGCCGGGGGCCTATCAGTATAAATAGCATCCCCACATTCTGGAAATTATGTGCTAGAAATTTCCTCTTTTCTATCACTCTGTTTGTTTCTTCCTTGTTCCTTTTCTTCCTGTCACCTCCTTGTCTATTTTCTGCCTTCTTGGTCCATTCTCCTGCCTTTTTTCCAGAAAGAACTTAAAAGGTAACTATTCTCTCTTGTGCCGAAGTCGGATGCATTGGGCCTGACTTGTCAGGCGCTTAACGGCAGCGTGACGCATTTTCGCTCATATAACAGACAACAATAGTTGCTGTCTGAGCGTTCAACGAAGAAGAAGAAGGCCCTGTATGTGAACGCATACAGCACATCTTGCGCACATGTTAAATCCTGTTCTGCTTTTTGTAAGAGTAGGCCATTGTGTGCCGGTGGGAACAGATAATAATAATAATAATAATAATAATGTATGGAATTTATATAGCGCTGAATCTTGTAAAGCAACAAATCAAAGCGCTGATGACAAATTTACAAACCGCATTGGCACATGTATACACACGGGGACTAGATGTAAAAAAGCACATATAACTTATTTATAAGAGAATTAAATAAAATAACTAAATAAATACATGATTGATTGGTCAATTCATGTCCATGTTATCATTAGTAATGACTTAATGAGTTAATAAGTGTCTGTCAGTGTTGCTGTTATTCTCTGATATTTATAAATACAAGTAGCCCCTTCATGGGATGAAGAAATTGGAAGATTTTCTTTCTTTTTTTTTTCTTCTTTTTTTTCTCTTTTACTGTAATGTGATATGACTTTTAAGGTGTTTTTTTCACTCTCAATTAATGAACACAATATTTCAGCTTGATTTGACTTATTTTGACAGATCTTATATCACACTTATCCACCAAGTCAGAATGCAGTTACCTAAATGGGGATGGGTGTGGTGGGGACGGTTGCATCTATATGCAAAAATCTCACCATTGGTGAACCTTACAGCTGGAGGTGAGGAACGAACAAAGAACAGAAGAAAAAAGTCACTCTAGACACTCTAGACAGACCGCACATGTAATGACGTTATTCATGACTGTTGTGTTGGTCAGATTGGGACTCATCCATAGAATTTTCTAACTTAGTGTAGTATTTCCAACAATGTTGGGGTTTGTGAAGGTGTACAATGTCAGTAGTTAATAGCATAATAACTGATATGTGTTGTTACACACAGATGGTGCAGTAGTTTTTGTTCATTTCTTGCTTAGTGTTACACACACAAACACTCAAACACACACACACACACACACACACACACACGCTACACAATCTTTTGACAAATGCATGGGGTTTTTTTTGGGGGGGGGGGCTGATCCATGGTCATACTACTCTGATCACACACAGCACGCACACGCACACACACACACACACACACACACACACACACGCACGCACGCACGCATGTGCATGCGTGCACACACATTGAAATTTAGAATCAGAATCGTCCCTTTTTTTATAGTTTATAATTTGATTGCTACCAACCACTCTCTAAAATGATATAAATAGATTAATATTAATATTAGTAAACTTATAAATAAATACTACATTATAAATAAATACTGCACTAAATTTGGTCTAAAACATGTCTTACATCATGTATTGATCCTTACTTCCTCACCATATTGATATTCCCCTGTTCATTTGGGCCATATGGCCTGCAAAAACTGTATTTAAACTATTATTGTGTATCCAAGAATGTGTGTGTGTATATAATGTACCAAAATGTGATACAGTATGTAAAATACAGAGTACAGTAATATCCAGACTTGATTCTTAGTAAAAAAAAACCAGAATGCAACATCTCTTGCCAAAACACACACACACACACACACACACACACACACACACACACACACACACACACACACACACACACACACACACACACACAAAATATATGTATACATTCAGCAGATCTGGCACCAGCTACCATAACCTAGCTATCCTTCAGATGAGACTATAAACCGAGGCTCTGTGTTCGAACGCATGCAGAACATCTTGCGCACACGTTAAATCCTGTTCCGCTTTTCGGAAGAGTAGGCCATTGTGTGCCTGTGGAAACAGATGACAGAATTTACAAAACCGCATACACACGGGGACTGGATGTAAAAAAGCACATGAGTGCTTATTCCATTATCCTCGATATAAAACAATAAAGAAATAAATATTGTATTAAAAAATTATGCCTTGAGAAAGAAAATGTGAACTTGTACAGTTGAAGAATTTGTATTGTATTTAAATAGAAGATGAGTTTTACGTACTTTATTTTTGTACACCGTTTGATGAGTGAACTATGAGAAGTAACATTTTAATCTTAAGTTAGAAATGAACAAATGAATGTCTCCGTCTCCCCCCCCCCCCCCCCCCTTCCATCCCTGTAAGTCTCTCAACAACGATGACTTTCTCGGTATCTGTCAGAAGTACTGATATTATGTACTTGATATTTTTTCCCAAGAGAGCAAGAACATAGACTGAATACATTTGAAAGTTTTATATCTTTGAGGACATGTTGATTGTTTATAATGTATCGTCAAACAAGTCTGATTCTGATTAAACGACAAAGTTTTCTGAATGTTTGTTTTGTGTGAAACAAGTCTCTCATTCTGATTAAAGAAGAAGAAAGCTTTCTGAATGTGGTTATGATTCAGACCACATCTCGTTCAACTAAGGCTATACATGATGTGTGTGCTGACCATTTCAGCCTGCTCCAATCAGGGTGTGTGTGACTGGCGCTGCTGGTCAGATCGCTTATTCCTTGCTGTATGGAATTGGCAAGGGACTTGTCTTTGGAGAAAAGCAGGTGAGAAACAAAAAAGGCAAGCAAGAAAATCTTCGTATCTGTTTTGTGTGTGTGTGTGTGCATGCGTACATGCGTGTGTACTTGTGTGTGTATCCAAGAATGTGTGTGTGTATACATGTACCAAAATGTGATACAGTATGTAAAATACAGATTACAGTAATATCCAGACTTGATTCTTAGTAAAAAAAAACCAGAATGCAACATCTCTTTCCAAAACTATCTGTCATTTGTCTTACTGGAAATTTTGTTTGTGATACAGTACTGAACAGGAGATGAGATTCTCATATAATTTATGACAACAAATTTTTCTGTTCAGTTTACTTGCAGTTTTTTTGTTTTTTTTAAATCAAGGATCATTATCATTTATGTGCATGTTTAAATCTTGTAGTGAAACTTTTCTGCTGTGATTTTTCTTCTATTTTTGTTTCCAAGTTTTAATGTGTGCTTTCGGCAAGTAAACCCCCGCATTGTGAAACTTATGATTTCTCTTTTTTTTTCTGAATTCTCTCTAATTTTTTCGAGTACTTTTCATGCTCTTGTAATTTACTACACTTGAATACAGAATAGATAATAAAGTAATAAAGAAGAAGACTGCATAGAGACGGTCAACTAAAGTTGGTATTGATTTGTGCTGATTGAGATGGGTGGGGTGGGAGATATCCAGTGGTTAGAGTATTGAGCTGATGATCTGATTACCTAGGTTTGAGCCTCCACCGAGACGCTCATTTGAGGAGATTTTCCCCTGGAGTTAACAAAAGTACCGACTCCACGCCTCCAAAAGTCCTTCAGATGAGATTATAAACTGAGGTCCCATGTATGAATGCATGTGGAACAGCTTGTGTTCCAATGAAAGAATCGCCTCTGCCTGTCAGAAGAGTAAGCCACTTTCTGCCAGTAGGAACAGATTTGTGACAGAATTTTAACATTCGCATCCACACTCATCCCCAGCAGGTGGACAAACAACACGGTCTTAGGTTCAATTCCACCCCAACACACACACACACTCTGTCTGTCTGTCTGTCTGTCTGTCTCTGTCTCTCTCTCTCTTATATATCCCTAAGGGCGGGGACTGGATGTAAAAAAGCACATGCGTGCTTATTCATTATCCTCAAAATTGTCATTGTCAAAGTTGGAATGCAGCTGCTTTAATGAATGATGGGTAAACCTACACTTATCACAGTTTCACCATTGGCGTTAAACCATGGCGCTTTAGCAGAGGGGGGAAAGGTGCTGATGCATTGGGTGACTGTTGATGGTTTCAGCCTGTGACTTTGATGTTGCTGGACATCACGCCCATGATGAAGGTTCTGGAAGGGGTTAAGATGGAAATGATGGATCTGGCCTTCCCACTGCTGCACGGTATGCTACCGGTGGTATTTTTAGTGATCTCGATTTGGTTGTGTATGTACTCTTTTTGTTTGTTTGTTTGGGTTTTTGTGTAGGGCTTTAAAGCAGTCAAGCAGGTGTGTGTGTGTGTGTGTGTGTGTGTGTGTGTGTGTGTGTGTGTGTACATGTCAGTGTACACAATATCATTGACAATACAGTATGATACAGTGATGGATTATCCACATTTTGCGGCGATCTGGCCTGTATGGACAGGAAAAGATGGTTACATTGGTATTTTATAAAACTATACATGTGGTTGGATAGCCACAGGGTGTGAGCATTGAGCTGGCAGTCTGAAGGCCCTGGGTTGAGGCACCACTGAGGCACCTTTTTGAGGTTTTCTCCCCAGAGTTAGCATCAGCACTGACATCTTCCTTGCAAGTCCTTCAGATGAGACCATATACCAAGGTCCCATGTGTCCAAACACATGCCAAACATCTTATGCACATGTTAAAACCCATTCTGCCTTTTAGAAGAGTAGACCATGGCATGGTAAGAATGGATAAAAGAGAACATGCACACTGGTGTTGTGTTTAGACATCGTCCTTGAAGTTGAAATGGGGCTGCCTTAAAGGTCCTGTAATCCATGTCAGCGTTGGATGGGTTATGGAAACACAAATATATCCAGCATGCATACCACAGAGGTAACAAAAGGCTGCTCTGAAGTTGGAATGTGGGGGGCTGAGGCTGGCGGTCAGACCTGCAGCAGCATAGTTACAAGCACGGGAGAAGACCAGGCACAACATTTCCCACCAGATTAAGGAACGAAGAGAGAGGGGGGTGGGGAGAGAAAACCTGGCAGGCAACATGGAATGAAGCAAAAGACTTTTCCTCTATGTTTGTGCTGAACCAAACTAAACCCCGGTCTTCTCTTGCAGACGTGCAGATCTTCGACGACCCCATGAAGGCCTTTGATAAAGTGGAAGCCGTTTTCCTTGTGGGAGCCATGCCGCGGAAGGATGGGATGGAGCGCAAAGATCTCCTCTCCGCCAACGTCAAGATTTTCAAGGAGCAGGGTCTTGCCCTGGACAAGGTGGCGGCGAAAACGGTGAAGGTGCTGGTGGTGGGCAACCCCGCCAACACCAACGCCTGCATCTGCAGCCAGTTCGCCCCCTCCATCCCCAAGGAGAACTTCTCCTGCCTGACCAGGCTGGACCAGAACCGGGCCCAGGCTCAGGTAGGCCAAGCTGTGGAGAGAAAAAGCCACTGTGATACTTAGGGAAGCAAACACAGTCATGTCTGCAGGCAGGAACAGAAAAAAACAAAATGGTCATTGGGTGGCGTGGCTGCTTTTGTGGCGACGCGCTCTCACTGGGGAGAGCAGCCCACATTTCACGCAAAGAAAATAAAAGTTGTATACAATACAACACAACACACACATGATATTGTATTGTATACAATATGATATAAACAATCTGTTGTGATATATATATATGTATATGCTTAAAGGTTGGCAAGAGATGGATTATTTTTTCCGTGTTCTTGGGCTACAGCTCGGGTATTCACCAATAGTGACAGTTTGTGTGTGCTACCATTTGCTTTGTCCACCATCAAGGTAGGTGCATTCCATCTTTGAAGATGTCTGGGCATGAGACCAGTCTGCATGTTTTAAAAAATGTCATCATTAGCGCACAAAGGCCTACTCTTCCAAAAGGCAGAAGGGGTTTTAACATGTGCACAAAATGTTCTGTGTGGATGCATACACAGGATCTTGGGTTGAGGTCTCATCCAATCTCATCCGATGGATTTGTGGAGGAGTGGAGACAATACCGATGTTAACTGGGGGAAAAAGGTCCCCTTGAACAGGTGGTATCTCTGTGGGGGCTTGAGCTTGGGCCTTCAAATCATGCACTGCACACTCTGGATCGGTGGTCTAGAGGCAGTGCACCTGCCTAGAAAGGGAAACGTCTGTGTTCAGTCCCGGTCCAGGTTTCATACCTGTTTGTGCTTGAAACTTTTCCCATTCACTAGACCATGAGTGGTGGTCTGGGTGCTAGTCTTTCGGATGAGACGAGAAACCGAGGTCCCATGTGCAACATACATTTAGCGCACATGAATCCACAGCAAGAAGAGGTTGTCGCTGGCAAAATTCTGTAGAAAAAGCCATTCTGATAGTGAAATAAATACACATACAGACAGGAAGAGAAAGAAAAATGGGTGGCTTAGCTGCTCTTAAGGTGACATGCTCTCCCTGGGGAGAGCAGCCTGAGTTCCATGCAGGGAAATTCGTTGTGACTGTTAACCACTAGACTGACCCACCCCGGAAATTTTCCAGGGCTAAATGTGCACTCTACACCTACAACCCGGAAAATTTCCGGGGTTTTGAACCGAAGTAAACAAGCCAGCTTCCTTGACTACAGTTAAAGGGAAAGAACAACAAAATTATAGATCACTCTCCTGTTGCTTGGCAACATCCAGCTGCAAAAACCATGACGAAAACAATCGTTTTTTAGCTTGTATTTTATGTTATTATGCATGACTACTTGGGCAGTTCTTGTTCAAAATGGCTGACACTTCTCGTTGAAGGTATCAATAACTTTACACAGCTGAAAAAGTGTCAAATAAAACTTAAGATAATCCTGACAGTGATGAAAACTATCATGTAGGATTCAGGAGATGGCGCATTAAAAAAAAAAAAGACTGAGATTTTGCCTGGACTTATGTTTGACGATATTGAGATGGGGAGTACTCAGAATGACAGTGGTGATGAAGAAAGTGTATTTTACATTTTAAATATATTTTCGTAGTGAAATATCATGCTATCTAATTTGAGCTTGCCTCAAAGCAATGTACGATATATATACTGTCATTAGGCAGACTATCAGGATTATTCATTTAGTAATTTCTGAGTAAGAGGGACATGAACATAGCAAGTGGTAGATGAGTATTTCATTCCGCGGCATATAGGGTGCACTTGCACTCGGCAGTTAAGAGGTTAAAGTGGTCTACGAACATAAATAAGCATAAGGTAGGTGAGCCTGGCCCCTGCATTGGCAGACACATGGGCATGACGAAGATGACTGACTGATGATATACTTTTGCAGATTGCTTTGAAGCTGGGAGTTCCTGTTGGCGACGTGCAAAAGGTCATTATCTGGGGCAACCATTCCTCTACGCAATTCCCAGATGCTCGCTTCGCCACTGTCAAGAAAGACGGGAAAGACATACCGGTCACAGAATTCAACAAGGATGCAGCTTTTCAGGAGTACATCAAAACGGAGTTTATCAAGGTGAGTGGGTTGCCTGAAAGAAAAGGTTGAGTGTGTATCATCATCATCATCATCATCATCATCATCATCATCATTATTATTATTTCTTATATTTTGAGCATAATGGAATAAGCACTCTTGTGCTCTTTTAAATCCAGTTCCCGTGTGTATGCAGTTTTGTCATCTGTTTGTCATTTCTGTGTGTGTGTGTGTGTGTGTGTGTGCTTTTGTGTGTGTAACCAAATGTGACACTTGATTGATGATGCCATTTTTATTTTTTATTTCTTTAAATGCAATTTGAGTAGAGGTTCGTTGAGAGGTGGGGGGAATTAAAACATACTCCATTGTGAGAGATAACAACTTAAACTTGTAAAGAAATGGCCAGTCTCCTCTCCCAGTCTCCTTGTAGGGGCGGAGAACACACATGTCCAGCCCCTCACATGCCTGCCTTCAGCCCCCTGCCAGCAGAAGTAAAGCAGTGGCTGGGAAAAAGCCCCGGAGCTGCCAGTGGTGAGAGGGGAGGGAGGGAGGACCAGTGCCCCAAGAAGGGAGGGCACTGCTGCCAGCGAACTTGTCCAAGGTTCCGGTCTGCCCTGACACCCGTCAGTGATCGGTCATACACCCTGCTTGGGGCAGCTCGCTCAGTTTTACCCTTCAGGACGACCTCAGGCTAGACTCGGGTCTAAATATGGCCAAAGTCATGTTGGGTTTCTTTTTTTAGTATAACAAAATTTTGGAATGCAAATGTGGATATTTCTGTGTGTAAATAAAAAAGCAGCGAGGGAGAGGAGATGGGCACCACCCTCAATATGCTGGCCCCTAAAGCAGTGAGGTCTCTGACGCCTCGCCCCCTTACAACCTTATAGGTTATGAGACACCCTTTACCTTTAATATAAAAAAAAAGGTTGTGGAACATGTCTGCAAAAAAACAGGTTCTTGTAGGTGGTATAGATGAAGAGGTATCAAAGTCTGAAACATTTAGTTTGGGTGGCCATGGCGTATTGTTTCCATAGCAGCAGTGCATAAAACTGAGTAACTTAAAGAGTTTTAGGCTTTAAAAGTGATGCCCTTTCAATATTTGGTATGACTTCTAACATGAGCTTGTAAACAAAATGTATCAGTTTTGATCCCCATGTCCCACTTTGGTTTTATTATTGTGTGTATGTATATGGGGGGGGGGGGGATCTCACTAGTTTTTTTCTCTGCAACATCACTTTTATTATTGTTGATAAGGGGTGGGTTCTGGCTGTGTGATATTATGGCTTTTGTGGTTGTTGATCAAAGCTGAAATGAAGACATACTGTACATACATAAATCCAGGCAATCCCCCCAAGTCAGAACGAAGCTCCCTTACATGTGGGCAAAAACGGTCCCTTACACAACATCTCACCATAGGGGAACCTCAGAACTGTACCCGTAGAAGCTGGGGGGGGAGGGGGGGACAGACACTATTGAACTTCTCAAACAACCTCCGCAGTGCAGGGCCTCTTTGATAGGTGGCCCCCTGTCAGCCTAAACAGCTGGCTGTGTGTGTGATGGGTTTGGTGGCAAAGTGGTGATGGTGTGGTGTGACCTTGCAGACGGTGCAGCAGCGGGGGGCAGCAGTGATCAAGGCGCGCGGGCTGTCCAGCGCCATGTCAGCCGCCAACGCCAGCATAGACCACATGAGGGACTGGTGGCAGGGAACTGGCGTGAGTGACAGGAATAATAGTCTGTGTGGGGCTGTCCTCTGACCTTTTTCTCTTTTGGTGTGTGCGTGTGTGTGTGTGTGTGCGTGCGTACGTTATTTGCAGACAGATCATGGAGCACCATCATTTTGTTTTCTTTTTTTTGTGGATTTTGTCAAATAATCTGTGTTTTACATTTCTCTCTCTCTTTATAGCCTGGAAAACAGGAAAAAAAAGTCCCCCCTTTCCCATTTTTACCCGCCGTAGCCCGCCGCTGCCCGCCGGGCGTCATTTCAGCCTAGTGGGGAATTTCCCTCATGCACTCATTCCACTGAGGTCAGCATAAACTAAGGAAGGAATAGGTACCAAATTCAGTGCTACACAGCCTCCCGTTCACAAGAAATTGGCCAGTGACTGGCTTTGTCTTTCCCACGCTTTCTTGTAGGCCTAGCTAAAAATGGCAGCAAAGATTGAGCATACGATTTGGGAGGAATATACTGATGTGGAAATTGAAGATATTTTGGCTCAAGTGGAACAGTTCGAAAGAGAATAAAAAGTTGAATCCGATGTTGAAGTAGATGTAGAAGAAAGAGATGAAATAGGAAAAGGTAGTTAGTCGGAAAGTGATGCTGAGGATAACATTCCGTTGGCTTCATAGCAGACGACATGGCGCAGCGCACAAGTGCCTTGCACTGTGCAAGACTTCACGCTGCCCATTGGGCCGGCACAAACTCTCCCACTGAATGCCAAGCCCTTAGATTACTTTGTTTTGTTTGTGCCCCAACATTTTTTTCAAATTGTAGCAGATGAAGCTAACAATTATGCCAGGCAAAAGATCGCCGTGAAAGGCTTAGTCATAGATCCATTATGGACAGAAACAACACCTGAGGAAATTAGGGCTTACCTGTCAGTTTTGATCATGATGGGGATCAAGCGTTTGCCAAGGCTTCATCTCTACTGGTCTACTGATTTGAGATTTTCTGAGTCACGGATCAGTAATATTATGACGAAAATCAGATTTCTCAAAATTAATCAGTATTCTCATCCTCGAAACACGCCAACACATCTGGACGCGACATTGGGCTGTGACACCTGCATTGTGACAGCCATGTAACTGGCTATTGGTGAAGGACACACTAGTGTCTTTGTAAATAGTAGGCGTGAGCATATATTTGTAAATAACGTATATATGCGCGTTAGTCAACGTCGTTTTCAATATGTTTGAATACTTTCCACTGAGAAAATGTAGACTTGGTGACAGTAATTTTGTGACAAGTGTGAATGTTCGATTGGATTACCATGACGGTGGATGCGATGGAGGACACATTCAGGCAGGACCACACTTTTTTTTTTATAATCACATACGTATATTGCGCATGTTAGAGTGTAGTTGTAGACTAACAGCATGATGTCACTGCAATTTTACCTTTATTTGGTGACAAAGAGGGGACAGCAGCACGACACATGTAGGTAGGACACACATCTTGGGGTGCAGAACAAAGTATGACATCATATGAATACTTTGGCCAAATATGACTGCTCTGCGAACAATGGTTACGGTACAGCACTATGTGTACTTGAGGTACCTTATTCTCTTTAAAAAACTGCGTAAATTTTCGAATACTACAGAGAGTTTCTCTGTAAGAAATGCGAATGGTAAAGGGTTAAAAAAACAAAACAACTTTGCTAACATCAACAGAACCGCCCAACCCTAACTTACTCAAGTGGTCTAGAATGCTAAGTACCCTAGTATCTTTTCTCTTCTTTGCCTTCCCTAACTGCCCGGAGGGAGAGGGGGACGATGTGTTATAATAATGATGATGATAATAATAATAATAAATGGTATTTATATAGCGCAATATCTTGCAACAAGAAATCAAAGCGCTTCCATTCAACCCACTCCTACACATGCAACCAACAATGATTAATAGTTTACAAATTCAAAACAACACACACGTAGAGGTTATACACTTCAGGAAGGTGATGGGAATATTGCCTGTTGAAGGCAGGGACATATGAGATGAAACAGGAAGGGAAAGTCTTAGGTTTGAAATAGGTATGTCTTGAGGCTGGATTTAAAATGTACCATAAGTAGGCTTTTCACGAAGGGAGAGAGGGAGGTCATTCCAGATTGATGGACCAGAAATAGAGAAAGAGCAACGGCCAACGGTGGACTGGTTGAATCTAGGTATGTGTAGTGCCTGGTCTGTGTTTGTAATTCTGCAGGTCTGCCTGCTGATGCCAGCCCACACATTCTGACTTCAGAGCAGCTCATTTTTTGGTACAGGTTGCATGCTGGGTATGTTTGTGTTTCCGTAACCCACCAAACACCAACATAAACATAAAAACGATCTGGAATGGCCTCCCTTTCCCTCTTCGCCAAAGGCCTTGTGACACTTTTAAATCCGGCCTCAAGATGTATTTGTTTCAAACCTAAGATTTTCCTCTCCTGTTTCATTTCATAGCTGTCCCTGCTTTTCAACAGCCAAAAATCGATCACTCTGCCAAAGTCTATAACCTCTGTGTGTTTGTGTGTGTGTGTGTGTGTGTGTGTACACATTTGGACTTGTTAGAACTATTACTTGCTATTGGTTGCATGACTGTGTAAGAATGAGTTGAGTGCAAGGGCTTTATTTGTGCAAGATACAGTGCTATATAAATTCCATTTATTATTATAAATTACGGGATCTTTAACATGCATATTTTGTCTTCTGCACGTGTATTTACGTGAAGGGAATTAAGGCACTGGCAGGTATGCACTTTAAAGTTGACATGGGAGATCATAAAAATCCCCTCTCTACTTCCGTGGGTCGTTGACCTGCCCACACAAGTAGAATTGCTCATACTGAGCCAAAGTCTGTCTACCTGTCGTACTTTGGTTTTTGTTGTGGATCCATTCACAGTGAAACTGTTGTTCTGCCTGCCAGACTCGCGTGGTGTCCATGGGGATGTTTTCCAACGGGGAGTACAAGATCCCAGCAGGGCTGATGTACAGTTTCCCCGTCACCATCGCCAACAATAAAGTGACCATCGTTGAAAATTTTGAGGTCAACGAATTCGCTCGGGAAAAAATGGACTTGACGGCCAAAGAGCTGGCGGAAGAGAAACAAGTGGCTCAGGAGGTCACAAAGTAAAAGGAAAAAAGAAGAAAAAAGTCATCTTCCAGTTGCTCACTCACCACAGTGCAGATCTGCCTCTTGAGGCGTAGCAGCCTGCTGGTTGTTGTAGGTGAGGTGGGTGTTGGAATGAGATGTGCTGGCGTTGCTGGTAGTGCTAGAGCGCTGTGTGGGCTGCTGTTGTGGGGTAGGCCTGGGAGTCCTTTAGCTGGTGTTGTTTTGTTGGTCAGCAGTGACGTTTTCCCAAATTTTTATGTTCAGACAAATGGATGAATACTGTTAAAGAAGCTTCTTTGAGTTGACACATTATTCAGATAAAAGAAAGAGAGACAAGGGGAACACATGGTTATTATCTGTGTAATTTGCTTAATTTTGTAGCGACATGTTCTTTTCTTTGCCATCTTGTTCCTTCCCCCTTCGCTCACAAAAGACACCTACAGAAAAAAAAATCTATTTCTAGCATTTGGTCATTTCCATGTGCATTTACTTCATTGTGAGATTATGTGGATTAACACAAAAGTAAGTTTGCCTGATAATTCTTTCTCTTTTTGTAAAGTTTGCCTTTTGTTTTTTTTACAATTGTTTTAAAAAAAAAAGTTAAATGATTTTAAATTGTTTCTGAGAGTGTGAGCACAGATATACTGCAAGGAGCATTCTTCTTCAGTGCCAGACCTTGAATGCTTTTTGTGCTTGATGTTGCAGACAATGGTGTTGGAGGTATTTATTTATCTATTTCTGTATTTTGCACATGTGTGCTTTGTTTTTTTTACATCCAGTTCCTGTGTGCATGCAACTTTGTAAATTCTGTCATCTGTTCCCACTGGCACAAATGTCCTCTTATGAAAAGGTAGAACAGGTTTGAACGTGTGCACAAGGCATTCTGCGTGCATTCGCGCACAGGATCTTGGTTTATAGTCTCATTCGGGGGAGGGGGGTATGTAATACACATTCACACAGTTGTATGGGAACAAGTGAAATGAAATATTCCATCCCCAAAGCCTGAATGCAGCTACCTTAATTAATAGTAGGTAAATAGCCACATACGCAAAATCTCACCATTTGGTGAACCTCGGAGCTCTATCTGAGGAACAGGAAAAAACCCCAAATCTAAACTTTGTATTTTTTTAAGATAAACTTCACTTTTGTACTGGCATGAAGTGCAGGTCAGGTTTGATCCGAGTGTTTTTTGAAAAAAATGCCAAAATCATGGATTTCAGAATGGTTCTTGGTTAGTTGAGATCAGTGTCATCTGAACTGTAAATCTGTGAAACTTTGCTGGCTGTCTGATCGTTTTGTACATCATCTCTGTTTTGCTTGGTTCTTAGAAGGTTAGTTAACGAATGCTTCTCATACTCATTAATTCTTCTGCCCTCTCACTACCAATACTTGATTGAAAATTTTTTTTTTTCTTTTTGTAAAAATGTTAGCACATATTTGTGAGTTCAATATGAACAAAATCCGTGTTTGTATAAAAGAAAGGGAGTTTTCTGTTGATGGTCAGATTTTGTGTATTTAAAAAGAAATAGATACATGTGGTGAAACCTGAAGTACTAATAAATATATCTGGCAAACTGATCTTATAGGCTTGTTGTGTTGGTGGTGTTTTCGCTTTTCTGAGAAGAGAGAGAGAGAGAGAGGAGAGAGAGAGAGTGGCTTGCAGTGTGTGTGTGTGTGTGTGTGTGTGAGGAAGGGGGTGGGGATATATGTTAAAGAAATACGAAATACAAAATAAGACATTTTATTTAAAGAGGGTAGTAGATAAAGTACAATGACTTTTTTCATCCATCCCTCAAAAAGGGAAAAAAGTTTGAACACCAAAGCACAAGCAATGTTTGAAAGCAAAAAAAATATGGAAAGGAAAAGAGTAAAGGAAACAACAAAAGAGAAAATACACCAAGAATAAACAAATACATCAAGAACCAGAAGGTAGTAATGTCGCTATCATCGACACCAATGTAGTAGTAGTAGTAGAGACGATGATGTTCTACTATGTGGGGTAGTGACAACAACGGCATTGCCGACGATGACGATGGTGATAATAAAGGGCAGGGTGGAGAGTGAGAGCTTGATTGTGTGTGTGTGGATGGGGGAATATATGTGTCTGAATATATTTATGTGCATTAGTATTATAAATACACATTTCACCTTATTAGTTCCTTCTAATAGAAAAAATGGTCCCAGAGATTTTCGCCAAGTCCAAATTTAAACACCCACAATGGAAAATAGTTGCATGTTTGTTCAATTTGTAACTGCTAAACAATTGTGCAATGGCCAGGCCTTTTTTATTTCCCTGTTTTCACCTTTTGTGATTCTGTGATGGGTTTGAGTCAGTCACTGCAGAGCTATCCTGCCCAGAGAGTTTTCCCACAGAACAACAACACTGTTCCGGCTCCTCTGCCTGCAAATCCCACATCGATCACAGTCATGTGCTGTGTAGAATGATCGTGCACCCTCTGCATTCTTCCATACTTGCTCCTGAAATAATGGAAAATACAGAAACATGGTTTCATACACCAAATCCAATTTTTGTCAAGTATCTAAGTCGAAAACATCATATGCTGTTGTTCAGAGTCTCCTTTTTTTTCAGGCTGTTGAGTCAGCGTGCATGTGCCAATATCTTTGATGGCACTGCTTTCACAACGACATGGTGGAATATGATGATGATTTTTTCAGAAAAGGGCCACACACCTCCATGAATTTTTGCCACTTTTCCATCCGTTTTCCTATATTACTCTTACATTCATTCCATTTCACATGTAGTAAGGCATCCACAGAAATGAAAACACATTGTTGATGAAAGACTATCTTCTGACTAAAAATTTGGTAGGTTTAAAATGTTCAAAATTGTTTAGTAGATACTGTACCCCCTCAGTCCTTTGTTGTTTGTTTGCTTCTTAGCCACAACATGTATGTGCAGAGTCAACACTGTAGGAACACAAGCAATCCTCTTTTGATGATCATTTCCAACTTTCTCATGACTACCTGGTATTGCCCTATGTCCTCAATCCCCAAAACAAATTAAGTACACAGTGCATTTTTTTGTACTTAAAAAAATCTGTGAAAATGAGCAGAAATGTTTCCAAGTAGCACTCTGAAAATGAGCAGAAGTGTTTCCAAGACTAGCACTCTGAAAATGAGCAGAAGTGTTTCCAACTAGCACTCTGAAAATGAGCAGAAGTGTTTCCAAGAAGCACTCTGAAAATGAGCAGAAGTGTTTCCAACTAGCACTCTGAAAATGAGCAGAAGTGTTTCCAAGAAGCACTCTGAAAATGAGCAGAAGTGTTTCCAACTAGCACTCTGAAAATGAGCAGAAGTGTTTCCAACTAGCACTCTGAAAATGAGCAGAAGTGTTTCCAACTAGCACTCTATATAAGATATACTAAAGCAGGAGTGTAGCCAAAGCTGACCAAACTGACACTGGTCAGGTGATGGAAGATGTGGAGCAAACATAACCTGATATTACTGGGCCGGCCTTGACGAATATAGACGCACAAATACAAGGGCAGTATTGACACCTCTTTCAGGCATTCAGCGAGTCAGTCTACAATCTTCACCTTTCTTTAACACTCAGCAGTGAGTTTGCAGTTCTATGAGCCCCCACCCCCCTTCCCTTTCTGTTGAAAAATAATCTGAATCTTCATTACAAATAACAATCCGAATACATAGTTTAAAAAAGTGAATAGCCAAGACTCTGACAAAGCACATCAGCCATTGTTGTGAAATCGTTTAGTGTCATAGCAGTATAGATAAACTGACTGACCAGCTAAGTGGTCCAGGACCCAGCTACAAGTCAGTACCCGTGTCCAACAGTAACTACAAAATCTCTGTTTATGTCTTTTATGCTTCCTGGATATTTAGTGTATTCATGAAAATAAATTTCCAACCCAATATGTTAGATGCTCCTTGTTTGTTTTGAAGACTGTCAATAGCAGAGTCAATTGATATTTCAGAACACACACACACAAACACACAAACTCAGAGTAATTGTTTATGAGTACACATGATGAAAAAAACCGATGATGTAAAAAAAAAGACAGGCTTTGAAAATCTATATACATGGTTAAAAAAATGATGGTTTAACCCCCCCCCCCCCAAAAAAAAAAAAAGACATTAGCTTAAAAAATCTATAATCATTCCAATATAAACACATTTTTCTTTTTTTTTAAAAAGTGTTGCACACATTTTTTATAAAACCAAACAAACCCCAAAACCACCAGCCACCATGGCGCAGTGGTTAGTGCCTTGGATTTTGGACTGGAAGGTCGCAGGTTCAAATCCCGTAAGACATAGGGATTTTTCAGACTCCAGCAGCTCCTACCCAGAGTGAGTGGGCTCAGTGGGAAGACTGGGACCACACAGTCGAGCTTCATCCACTTAACAGATGCGAGTTTGAGAGTGTGTTCAAATTACTTGACCAACACTGCAGGTGCCTGTGTCTCTCGGGGCCTGGTTGATGCCAGGATAGCAAGCGTAGAGTACAACCCTGTCAAATAGTCTCAAAGCATATGCACTTCCACAGCAGCATCATTACGCCATCCTCATCATCATTGATCATCATGCAATAAAAAAAATTTGCCTCTGAATCAGTGATCCCCATACTGACCTTCAAACACTCGTCAGACAACGAAAACTGAACTGGTTTGGTCATGTTACACGCTCCTCTGGTCTTGCTAAAACAATCCTCTGGTCTTGCTAAAACAATCCTACAAGGCACAGTGAGGGGAGGAAGAAGAAGAGGCAAACGAAGGAAGAGATGGGAGGACAACATTCGAGAGTGGACAGACATGGAGCTGAGAGACACCCTGAGGGCGGCTGAGAGACAGAGGATTGGAGAAAGGTGGTTGACAAAGCTTCGAAGGCGCCCCAAAAGATTCAGAATCTGAGGGATCGGTGACGGTGACAGTGATCCCAGTTGCTCTGGTCTCATGTTGACCTCAGATTCAGTTTTCGCATACATGTCTGTGTTGGGAGTTCGTGTCAAAGCCTTTGGGGTTGGAGGTTCACGGGGTACGGTCGTTGGAGGGACGTTGTGGTGGTTGCTACCTTGGGTGGGTAACTCACTCAGTCTGGCTCCGTGACTGAGCTAATACTGTCGTTAGTAGGGGGCTTAGTAGGTGGTGTCCTGCGTATGTTAGCTCAGAACAGGCACCACTGAACACCACCAAAGAGACCCAGCAGCAGTGCAGGGCCCCACAGCGGCCTGATATTGATGGGCTCCCTGTGGACTTCTGACCCTGTGGATGAGACATAACAAATCTGGGTATGGCTGTGGCGGGGAGATTGGGATGAGCGGTGTGGGAACAACAGGATGATCACAGAAGATGAGGCAGAAAACAAACAAACAACACCCCCCCTCCCCCCCCCCCACAAGCAACAAACAAACACAAAACCCCCTCATCATTTTTATCATTATAACCATCCTCTTCTCATCTCCCATTCTGCCCCCCCCCCTCCCACCATCTCTCTCTGGGTGTTTTTTATATGTTTAATAGCGGTGTTGATTTTGGAATAAACCTGTTCTTGCACTGGAGATGTTTAAGTTTAGGAACCTTGAAACGCTTTGGTGATGGGAGGAGCTCGTAATATGTATTTCGCTAAAACATGGGTATCATCACTCACAATTTCTCTTGCTTTTTGTTCCACATCATATTTATACAACTCAGATTTTTGTGTGTGCTGCCCACAATTATGCTACATCTCTGTACAATTTTACTCAATGTAGATTTGTCTTTAACATTTAAACACCCATACCAACAAATAAATGAGAAACAAATGACAGACTCAATAAATTAAAACAGTGATAAAATCTCTGCTGAACTTCTGCGTTAACTTGCAGATTTAGAAGTTTATAAAGAAATTAGAAGCCTTCATAGTGAGCTGAGAGACTCCAGCCTGACATGGGAAGAGGCCAAGACCCTTGCCAGAGACAGGAGAAGGTGGAGGGACGCTGTTGAGGCCCTATGCTCCGCTAGGAGCTATAAGGACTAAGAAGAGAAGAAAGAAATTAGAATCGGGATTGGCATTTCTTATTCAAAAGATTTGTGTTTGCAGTTAAAAAAATCAGTTTATCACCAATGATTGTTCCTAGGTACTTATATTCATGCACACGTTCCACTTTCATTCCATCACTAAAAAGATCTGGAACAGGAACTAGATCCATGCTGAAATCAATTAAAGGTTCTTTCGTCTTTTTGATATTCATGTCCAGATACATCTGTTTACACCATAAAGAGAAATCATCAACTTGCTTAGAAAACATCTC
Organism: Rapana venosa; assembly: GCA_028751875.1. Classification (NCBI taxonomy): domain Eukaryota; kingdom Metazoa; phylum Mollusca; class Gastropoda; order Neogastropoda; family Muricidae; genus Rapana; species Rapana venosa. Next base: position 6,349,965 of record CM054137.1, read on the forward strand.
ATGTGAGTTTGACAGATCTTCAAGAGCAGTGTCACCAGACTATTTTATCATGAAGGTTGTGTCAGATTCAGTACAATCATTTGTATAAAGACTGAAGAGAAGAGGGGAACCAGTGGATGTAGGAGCTTTTCAGAGGAAACTGCATTTTGAAAACAGACAGACTACGTTTGGTTAGTCATGAAATTCATAATCCATAGACTTTTTTGAAGGCAGACGTTCAGAGAAAGCAGTTTCTGGGCCAGATGATGGGGTTGAATGGTATTAAATGCAGATGAAAACTCAACGAACAGAATACACGCAAAAGAGCCAGATCTCTCTAAGTGAGAAAAAAGGCATGATTCAGTAAAGTGATTGTAACATCATCAGTTCTCCTGATTGTTTTATATGCAAACTGATAAGGATCTGAGTGAGATGAAGTGCACAGGAGGATTTGCTTCAGTACAATGCGTGCAAAACATTTCATAACTCTTGGAGTCAATGCTACAGGTTTGTAATCATAAAGAGATGTAGGTTTGCTACATTTGAAACTGGGCAGATTTTTTTTCTATAGACTGGGTACACAAAAGTTTTTTAGAGACCAAGATAATACGTTCAAGAGGCTGAAGAACCACCCCATGCACAAGAGAATGTCAGAACCCACAAAGTGCAGGCTTGAACGCAGCAGCTTCGTGCACAGTGTGCAAAGACTTGAGAGGCTGGATCCTGAACTGATGCAACAAGGGAACAAAGAAATACCAACCCACTCCACAGTACCAGCGTGGAAGAGAGAGCAGTTCCCAGAAATCAGAGACAGTTCCTGGCATCTTACCAAAAGGAACACGGTCAGTGCATGTGAGAAAAGTACTTACACTAGAGTACATGGAAGAGACCTACCCAAGAGAACTCTGGACACAGGCATTCACAGATGGATCAGCAGAAGACGCTACCAGAAATGGGGGTGGCGGAGTCTTCATTAAATTAAAAGATAGCACAGAAATCCGCCAATCAGTATCAACTGGAAAGTTCTTGAAAAACTTCAAGGCTGAAGCAGGTACATTGATGACAGCAGCCAATACACTCTGCACCAACAGAGAGGCAATTCACCCCAGAGCTGTCATCTTCTCAGATGCGCTGTATGTGCTTCAGACCATTGAAAACTCACAGAACAAGGAACTGAACGCCCTTGCTCCACTCTTGTTGCACTGCAGCAGGCCACTGAACATACAGTCATCCAGTGGGTTCCTTCACACTGCAGCATCCATGGCAACGAGGAAACTGGCCTGGCAAAGATAGGAGGTCAGATGCCTCAAGCGAATCAGGGGGTGACGTATGAAGAGGCAAAGACAACTGAGAAGGAAAAGCAACAGAGAAGATGGCTTCAGCAGCACTCTCATGTCAACAGTAAGGATGACTACTACCTCCTCCCCAGAAAAGACCATGTAACAATATTATTGTGAGGCTGAGATCTCCACCTTATCTTTGTAGATCAAGAGAAGGTTTTGACCGAGTAAACAGAGACAAGTTGTGGAAGGTGCTGGAGCAGTATGGCGTGAAGGGGCAGCTGCTGGACAACATCCGAGCTATCTATGCCAACAGCAAGAGCGCAGTCCGCACGACCAGTGGAACATCTGACTGGTTCCCAGTTACATCCGGGGTGAGACAGGGCTGTTGCCTCTCCCCTCTGCTCTTTGTCATTTACATGGACCAGATTGCAAAGGAGGCCAACCCAGATCCTGAGGCACTCAACGAACTCATGTTTGCTGATGACCAGGCAATAATACATTGCAAGAAGGCACAGCTCCAGGAGCACACAGATCAACTCAACAGCACCTGCCAGGCCTATGACATGAAAATCAGTGTCAGTAAGACCGAGGTCATGACAGTCAGCAGGAGACCACACACTCTGGACATCAATATCAATGGATCCCAGTTAAATCAAGTCAGCGAATTTAAATATCTGGGCAGTGTATTTGCAGAGAACGGAAGATTAGACCGTGAAATTGAAACAAGATGTCAGAAGGCTAATGCGGTCAGCTACCAGCTCGCCCCTCTCCTGAAACATCCCAGCATCCCCATGGACACAAAGGCAAAACTGATTAACACCATCTTCCTGCCAACGCTCACGTACCAGTGTCAGACATGGCCCCTCACAAAGGCCCTCGGGACGTAAACTAGTCACGTGTGAAATGAAATGCCTAAGAAGAGCAGTCAACAAGACCCGAAGAGACAAAATCAGAAACGAAGTCATCAGAGACATGGTAGGTGCAACAACAGTCCTACAACACATCGATCAGCAGAGGTTTCAAGTGGTTCGGACACCTGACACGGATGCCTCACAACCAGCCAGCTCTTCGGGCCTACAACACCCGGCACTCAGGATGGAAAACCAAAGGACGACCAAGAAGAAGATGGAGTGATTCCGTGGCCGACACCCTAAAAGCCCACGGCATGTCCCTCCTCCAGGCTACACGCCTCGCTGCCGACAGACAGCTATATCTCCCCTCAGTCAACAAGACCCGAAGAGACAAAATCAGAAACGACCCCGCGACACCTCCGAGTATAAGCGGAAGACAAAAGTAAGTAAAAGTAAGAGGACTGGACACTGCAGACTCAGACATCACATCAATTCAATTCTATTAAATTTTTTTTTATTGTCCTCTGTTTAAAGGAAATTTGTTTTGCAGTGATTAAAACATATCTAAATAGCTAATAGAATACAAACATATATAAACATGAATGCACATGTTTACCAAGTTCCACATTGGTGATTCTGAGATGTGCCCCTGTGGCACTTCTCCCATGCAGTGGAATACTTCCTCCAGACCTGTCTGTCCAACACACCAAAACATGAGGGCTGATATCTGGCCTACTGACCTGCCGATGGACAAGCTCTTCGGACCCTGAAGAGCCTTCAGCGCACGGCAGCATTTGTCAGGGCCTCAGGAGTTGCTGTCTGAGCGTTCGACGAAGAAGAAAAGTAAAACAACGAAAACGTGACACGGCTGCTCTGCACATGGTCTTAACAAACGTTCATCCACACCAGCAGCTTTCTTCACATTCTACTGTTCAAACACTGCTTTAACATCTTTGGCTGTAATAGCTTGCATCATCTTCAATATCACCACCACACACATTTTGTTGGTAGCTCAATAAAAGCATTTTCAAAATAAATTTCTAAGTCATCCCTTTCAAAGGGGCAATAGAATGTGTCTAGTTCCTCTGCAAAACTTATTATTGCTCTGGTGTCAGTGATGGTATTGTGGATGTTGTTGTCTGGCCACACAATAGCCTACCTTCAGCCCCCTCCAAGCGGTTGCCATACCCATTACCTTCCCCATTTTCTCTTTGCGCCTGCTTTTTTTTTAAAGCTGCTTTTCGGACCAATTCTATCACTATTCTGAAACGCAAGTTTCTTATTGTTACGGGATGATCAGAGAGCAAAGGCATTCGCCAGGGTAACCTAACAACAGAAGATGGCCTTAGAGTTGTAGATGAAGCAAGACCTCTTCTGGGGTCGCCCTGTACTCT